>CM068747.1:627620-1250120 GCA_035084275.1 Hydrolagus colliei | reverse complement strand
GGAGGGAGGGAGGCAAGGAACTAACTAAATAACCAAAGAATACTTCTCTGAAGCTGATGTTATCGTTGCTGGGAGTGAGTGTGAGATTGGATGTGAAGCAGTAATGGTTTAGGACCTGATCTGATGGCTGCTGCTCTCCACTGGGACATCGCAAGCCGAGCTTTGCTGAGGATTTAGTCACTTTCCTGTGTCTTGCACAATTTCAAAGCAAGTGCCTGTTCCCCTGCTAATACTTGCTCCTCTCTCTTCGGTCAGTGGGTTTAATATTCTCATGTCGCTAACCTTCGACTTGAAAACTCTCTGCTCATTCTCGAGCCTCACTACAGTTGTGGGTTTGATGATGTAACGGAATATTTGCAATTGAATGGATTTTTTTTTTACAAAACTGACCCCATTTCAATTGGGTGTCATATCCGTAACTTAACAAAAAATGCTATCCTGAGGAATTGGCTGTGGGTGGGTGGGGGGGGGGGGGAGAAACACCGCACTTAAAAGAAGTGTTGAAAAATGGATTCAAAATTGAATTAAGCCCCAATTTAAGATTTTTTCCAAGATTCAGCAGGATGATGATGGGTGGTTATTCGGGGAGGACGGGTTTGCGGGATTACGGGGAGAGAGCCGGGGAGTGGGATTGACTTTGAATAACTCTTTTCAAAGAGCAGGCGCAGACATGATGGGCCGAATAGCCTCATGTTTGTGCTGTAAGATTCTACGATAACAATTTAGAGACAATGGTCAAAGGCTGTGATGCATTTCAGGCTTCTGTAAATAAGAAATAAAGGATCGTGCATGGAGTGCCTTGCGAGGGAATTAAACAGCTGGAATAAATATACAGTAGTGATGAAACACATTTGGCATCAGGAAAGGAATTGCCTTGCCTTGTTAGCGTTCAGTTAGCAGTGAAAAGTTCAACAGTAATCTGCTGATCCAACCCATACACAAATTCTTATTTTCTCTTCCAGGTTGGACTACAGTGGCCCTTCGAGGGAATTCTTTTTCTTAGTGTCCAGAGAACTCTTCAATCCATATTACGGCTTGTTTGAATATTCTGCCAATGACACGTACACAGTGCAGATTAGCCCAATGTCTGCGTTTGTAGATAATCACCACGAATGGTAAGAACAACTGTTTGTTCCGCAATCGTTTGTTTCTTGGCTTTTTTTTTTCCCCCGAATCTCGAAATATGACGGAATTCCTAAAGTTAACGAGGTGGCAATTATTTAGATGTTAAACACGCAAGTCTAGCCAGGCAACCTAGAGGATTGTTAGAAAATCTCCTCCGTGATGAAGGCAGGAAATAGTTATATTTCTGCTAAAGGTTTTGTATAACTTGAGCATGGAGATTGAGGAATGTTTACGTCTTACAACGTTATCCTGAGCTAGTTAAAAACATGGTTTAACTCTCTTGAGGAATAAAAGTGGCTGAAGATACTGGTTATTGCCACCAGATGGCGATGGCACACCACACGACAGTACCGTGCGTTCATTTGATCAGAGCGTTCCAAGAACAAAATTAAATAAAATCTAATTTCAGCAGCTCAAAGAGCTCTAACCCAAGGATTTTATTGAGGCACTCGCGGGGTTTAAATTGAGGGGTGTGGTTTCTCGCTCTTGCTAGAATAAGAGGCAGGATGAACCTTCTTGAAGATAAAGGAAAGACATTTCAGATAGAAGTTATTATTCCTTTTACTCCCTCAGGTTTCTGCAATCCTCGCCTGAAAAAGAATTCGGATTCTGCGCATAAATGAATATCAATGTGGCATTTTCGGTTGAAAGCCAAAGTTTTCCTGAGCGTGACAAAAGTGGGTTATGAATGATTGGAGAGCTAAAATTAGCAGTCTTTCAGTAGGATTTGGTTATGCCTTTTCCGTCATCCAGACCCACAGAATAGTTTTGAGTGCAATTCCCTCAAAAATAAATGGACGCTGACTTCAGGTGACAGGCATGAAACTATATTGTAACTAGTTGTGAAATATATATATATCATTACGGTACATGACAGGCTCAAGGTGAATTATGTCCACGTTATGTCAGTGTGGCTCAGTGGTAGGAATCTTACCTCTGAGTCAGAAGGTTGTCGGTGGGCGGGCCTTGAAATCTCATCGTCTCCAAGAAGATACTGTAATGTAGAGTTGGGGATGGTTGCAGTGCTGGAGGTGCCATCGTTCGGATGAGATCCTGTCCACCCGTTCAGGTGGATGTTAAAGATCCCATGGAAACATTCCAAATCTGTAGGGAATTTCTCCAGATGTCCTGGCCAATAAAACCCCAATTTAAAAAAAATTGGTGGCTCACTCCATGGCTGTTTGGGGGACCCTCGCTGTGTGTGTGTGTGTGTGGTGTGTGTGTGTGGTGTGTATGTGTGGTGTGTGTGTGTGTGGTGTGTGTGTGGTGTGTGTGTGGTGTGTGTGTGTGTGTGTGTGTGTGGTGTGTGTGTGTGTGGTGTGTGTGTGGTGTGTGTGTGTGTGGTGTGTGTGTGGTGTGTGTGTGTGTGTTGTGTGTGTGTGGTGTGTGTGTGTGTGTTGTGTGTGTGTGTGTGTGTGTGTGTGTATGTGTGTGTGTGTGTGGTGTGTGGTGTGTGTGTGTGTGTGGTGTGTGGTGTGTGTGTGTGGTGTGTGTGTGTGTGTTGTGTGTGTGTGTGTTGTGTGTGTGTGTGTGTGTGTGGTGTGTGTGTGTGTGTGCGCGTGTGTGCGTGCGCGTGGAACTGATCACGTGAGTAGGAAAGCCCAGCTATTGACCTTCAGCAATAGTCCCACTAAATAATCCCACTGAGAAGTGATGGATCGATTTATTAAGAGGATTGTTTGCAAACGTTGACAACAACAACAACAACAACTTTGATGTGTATAGCGCCCTCCGCGCCGGACGGCGTCTCAGAGCGTTTAAATCACATCAAGACTCCCGCACTGGAGAAGAGAGAAACTACCTTCACATCCAAAGAACGGCATGTCCGCCAGGGCCACTGTCTCCCCGATGTCGCTCTACACTGTCTCCCCGATGTCGCTCTACACACGTGTTCAGCCCAGACTGTGAGATCAAAATCATGCAAAGATGGGTTTGCCCGTCTTGAACATCTGCGAGTGAGACCCGATTACACAGATTGGTTTCCTGTCCTTTCTTTCTAATCTTTACTCTCGGATAACTTCCTTGCCGTCTACAGCCGTCAGTGTTTCATTTGTCAGAAGCTAATTTACCACAATCTGGTCCAGAATCAGCAAACTCTGGGAGGGGGACCTCTTGAGGGTTGAAATGCTTTTGAGACAACTACGAGAGGGACATGAAGCAAAGCCAGTTGCCCTGTATATATCAACTGTATCGCAAATAGAACAATCCTCCCTAAATAGCGTTAAAGTGGCCGGCTGATGAGTATCTCTGTGTGATGAAATCCACTCAGAAGCTGACGGTGGAGTTTGTAAAGGCTGGGGTTCTCAAAGCAACTTGTGGGGAAACTTCTCCTTTGGAACTCATTGTGAAACAAGGCAATTAAGAACTTACCCCGTTCTCTGATGGACTTACTGGAGGGAACATTAAAGCAGAAATACTTATCTTACCACATCAGATACTCAACCAGTGATTTGGGGAAACTTATCATCGGAGAACCCCTTTTCCCCCAACTCCTCTCACGTGACTTCCAAATGACAACACTCGCAATGACTATTTAGATATTTTTGCCCTGTTGCTTAATGACTCGAGCCATTCGTTAGTTGACTAGTAGAATACAAAGGCGGGTTAAACGGCCTGTTCCTGTGCTGTAAACTCAATGTACATTTATGTCAAATCGGGTAGTCAGAGTCAGCTCTCCGCCACGCGCTTGGGATCTTATCCCAGTCAATATAAACCAGGAATAAACTTTCAGGTTTTGACTGCCCGAAAAATGCCTTCACTGTTAACCCAGGCTGGTAATGGAGGTTTTTGTTTGAACAGGTGTGAGAACAGGATTGGGTTTCCCCCATCCCGTTTAATTCCACTGGAACGCAAGGGATCAAGTCCATATGTACTATCAATGCCACAGTATTGGAGATGCATTTACTGCACAGACAGAATCATAAATACTATTGCTTTCCATCCGAGAAATATCGAAGTACGGTATCTTACACCCATTGGTAGACCCATTACACCAACGTTGTAATGAGAGAGCTACGTTTTCACATAATCCTGTTCCTACCCCCGCAGTTCAAACAAATACGATACAAATCCACATTTAAACATCACACGATGCAAAGCGCTTAATGTGACTCAGGAACGGCTTGTCAGGAAATGCAACTCGGTGGGATTTATTACCGTTGTCGCAGCATTTTTTTTCAGAAGAAAACGAGCTTTCCGTTCAGCGACTTTGCTTCCTCGCTGTACGAAATGTTACCATCTTATTAACAATCTCGATTCCGATGTATAGAATAGAAGCCTTTTTTTTCTGCAGGGAAATATCTGCCTAAAGTTGCTCAGTGTTTTCATTCATTTAAAGCTGGTCTTAAAAGTGTGTTCCCTTGTCATGGAAACTCTGCAAAAACCCATCCAGGTTTGCTCAACTTCTGTTGCATTTTTGTTTTGTGTGAGAAACAGAAACTTTTGATTCGAAAGATTTACCTCATTGTATCACTAGATTAAAAAAAGCACAGATTATAATTTGGAACGAAACCTCACCAGTGCATTGTAGATTGTTGATTCAAATCTCGCTGTCACTTGCGCAATCTCACTGATGTGCCAACCGATAGTATAATCGTCACACAATTTGGCAGCGTATAGTTTGACCCCGTTGCCTTTGTTTATTGTGTGCTCTATTTGTGCTGCCGTTTTAGGTTCAGATTCAGTGGTCGAATCCTTGGCCTTGCTCTTATCCACCAGTATCTCCTGGATGCCTTTTTCACAAGACCATTTTACAAGGGCCTGCTCAGAATGTAAGTAATTCACATTGTAAGGCCGTAAAGTTTAAATGGCTTCAGCTTTAAATTTGTTATGTAAAGCTATTGCACCGTTTAAGTCCCCGTCATTGTCCACACCTTCTACTTTGCATCCATCGTCTACACATCCGAGTTCTTGATACAACTGCTTTTTGCTGCTGTTTAAACATTATTTGTCTTACAGAGCTCAACGTTTTGTCCCAAACATGTAACATACCTTAAAGCCATGAAAAGTTTAATACTGTATTACTGCAGTCGCTGATAAGAAAGAAGGTTTTTTTTTTGGGGGGGGAACAAAAATGGGCAAATATTCATTTAAAACGGCTGAAGGCAGTGTGTGTTAAAGTCATAACATAGCTGTTTTCTTGAGCAATGATCTTGAGTGATAAAAACCTTCATTCTTATCTTTATTTTGGGGGTGGGGCGGGTGGGGTGGTTATGAAAATTGTGGTCCCAAGTAAAGTTTACAGCAATAAGTAGTAGATACTTGTAACTAACTGAGACATGATGTTTTGTACCTTGACGTGGTTGTAAACAAGATGTAGACATGCTGCCATGGACCTCGCAGAAACTTTAAAAAGAAAAAAAAATGATCTTAGTAACACTAAAGTCTATTATCACCCTCACTCACTGACTCCTTTTTTTTTACTTTTGTTTCCTCACCTACGCGACTGCCACCCTTACATAAAACTAGGAGGTACGTTGATTGAGTTTATCAATTAGACCAGCTATTTGTTTAACGTAGTGCAATCTAGTGTGCTTTTAAGGTTTTTCATCCAACGGCGTCACCATATTGTGTATTATGATTTGTTTTTCTGTGTCATGTCAGTGGCCCTAAGAAATCCTCAATGAACCTACACCAAATTCGGCAATGTAGAGGTGTCTCATGACCGTGCGGTTCTTTGGGAAATAGTTAAATAGTTTGTTTGCGTGCAGACCTCGTTCAGAACCCTACCCAGCTATCTGAAGGCTGGCATCCTGAATGTAAACACTCATTCGCACATTTATATTTTTATACAGTAATGCTGTAGTACATTGACTAGGGTTTGATCATCAGGATGTGTGTGGTAGAGATTGATAAAGGAAATCTCTATTCCCAGAAAACTATTGAAATTTGATTTGATTGAGTGGGTGGTCTTGCTTACATCTAGGAATACAGGAACAGGAGTAGGCCATTCAGCCCTTCAAGCACGTTCCGCTATTTAATTAGATCATGGCTGATCTGTACCTCAACTAATCCTTTCAATTCCAATTTCCTGCTTTCTTCCTATATCCCCTAATACCCTGACCTACTAAACATCTATCAACCTCACTTTTGCAAATGTAGATGGATCTGACATCACCGGTTTTTAGGGGAGAGAATTCCAGATTTCTGCCATCCTTTGAGTGAAAAAATGCTTCCCGATTTCACTCTTAAAAGGCCTGCCTGGTTCTAATTTTAAGACGTTGTCCCTTGTTTTGGATTCCCCCACTCATTTGTAGCTTAAAATGAGGAAGGCGCTGAATAATTAAGTTCCCATTTGCAGCGTAGCTCACAGCCTTACAATCAGTGTATATTGACCTGAGCTTGGTATTGCTGGAATAAACAGAACTGGTATTCCAGTTCCATTAAACGTTGGCTATCCACGAAATGCAAACACAAATGGATAATTGAATTTGCACTTGCATAAAAATGACTATTGCCCTCATAACCTTCCTACCCTCCAGCAACACGCGTTTTGCTAGGATTCCCTAAGAAGATTTCTCCAATGTGAAAGGCAGTACATTTTTAGTTTCAAACCATACTATAATATATGCGTTTTTGATCTTTATTCTCTACCGACTTGAACAGTTTTGATAGCCTTACATAGGCATGGGTATGGTGGAGAGGGGGGTGGGTGGGGGAGTGGGGGGGGGGTGAAGAAATAACCCAGGACAGGCAAGAAAATGACTTTAAATCTAATGAACCATGAACATTAGAGCCTTCAACGAATACCAGAGAGAGGCTTTGTGAGAAGCTTACAAGCGAATGCCTCTAGGATTCTCAAAATAGAACTCCAGATACAGAAAGTCATCCAGGTCCAATTGACTTGTCTTGGAGTATAATAGAGATTATGTTGGTAATTTCCTCCAAGGTGATTAAGAACTCATTACAGCCTGGAACCCCAGAGGAGCACTTAAATAAATTAGTTTTTGATAGGAATAGATCTTCAGTGATGTTAGCTGCGTGGCATTTAGAAAAGTTTCATTTTTTTTGTGTGTTGGAAGAAGCCAAGGCTGCATTAATTTCTGCTGGGTTGTAGAAAACAGATTGTTCATTTAATTTAATGGTGTTGATAATAGCTTTAACTTTATTTTCTCAAAATGAGTTTGCCTGCTGTATCAGCTTTTAGCGAGTTCTGTTATATTGGATCGAAGTGCCTGGTTATATCCCAGCTGGGAGAGGTGATTTGGATTCAGTGGGTCATTGTTAGAGGCAACAATTTAAGTCTCTCTTTCTGGCATTTCTATGGGGTTTGCAGTTCTGTTTTGTCTTGGAGCAAAAGGAGTGGGTGAGATCTGAAATGTATGTATTTTTGTCTTTCACAGAGGAAGGTATATCATAAATAATAATAATAATAATAATAGCATCTTCCTTTGATGTCTTCGAAATGTCCCAAGGAGCTTCACAGAATATAAATGACAGCAAAGTGAGCTAGGTTTACAGTTCTGTTTGTCTTTGCGTCACATTGCTTTTCACATTGCGCTCCAAATCCCAATGGAGAAATAGAACACAAGATTAGATGGCCAACCTTCAGCGTACACGCACAGTCATGTCACTGATGTCTGCTGACTTCATGACCCCCCAAAACTATTCCCTTTTAATGGGGTGTGCCCCGTACGTCCGAGGTAGAAGTCTAAATATTGTTCAGTTAATTGAGAGAAATAGAAACCAACAAGGATGGTTGATGTTTGATTGTTGATCTCATCGTTGATGTTTGCTTTCCCAGCTCGGCGTTTCATGCCCAAAACACAGTCAATCCAATTTACACAGTATCCTGTGAAGAAACTCTTTGAGACTTGATCAAATGCAAGGAAGATTCTTATTCTTATTCTTAATCTTATTAGTATTATTATCATTATTATTATGAACTGCTGATTGTTTGAGGGGAAACAGTACATAAGGTAGTTCAAGAGTATGGAATAGTGTTAGAGAACCTTGGGATTATGATTGTTCTGTTGAACGCATGATTGAGTTAGCCTTCCTTACCCCGAGAGAATCTCTCCCGAGATCTTCTTGCAGTTAAGTGAAATTATCCGCCTTTTTAATTTTACACTGGAACCTGGGGGTGACTAACACCTACCCCCACCCCCCCCCCACCCCCCCCCCCCACCCCCCCCCCCCACCACCCCCCCCACCCCCCCCCCCCACCACCCCCCCCACCACCCCCACTTGATCTATAACAAGTTTTAGTAACTTCATTTGACAATTTATTTGTCGTCTATTACTTTGACATTCAAGGTGGGAAACTGTGGCTCCCCATGCAGTTGACTAATGGCCAAACTTAATGTTTGTTTGATTGTAATTGTTCCACCCAAACATAAAAATAACTTTTCCCCAATTGAACTAATGTGGAGATCTTTACACCGTGTGTGTGTGAAGCGTGTATAGACAGGTGTACCACTGTATGTAGCGTGTAAACATGGGCACAACACGGAGTTACTGGGACTCTTAGGAATGATTAACCAAAGAAAAGGGGTTAGTCCATTAACTAAGTGCAGGCAATCAATCTCTCTGGTGATATGCATTTACACTCATTTTCTCAGAGTATTCGGTGCAGTGGAAGGAATAGGTACGTGTTCGTGGTGCTGGAACTAACGATGAATCTTGGGCTCGGTTGAGGAATTCTTGATCGGGAAGTGTGAACCTGGTGAATCCCCGCGGCTGGAATAGACTATGCGACGCAGCTCCGCACTTACAGTTGTTATTGTAGGTTGGGAAATGTTTGGAATTCAGCGTGTTAAATAAACATCAAGTGGCAGAAAGTACCTGATATCCACACTGTTAAGTACACACTTTTGAGTAACACGTGGCTTTTTTGTTTCTATGCAGCGTCTTTGAAAAATCAAAAGAGTGAGAAGAGATAATCTCTGCCTCGATTTAACAATTTACAAGGACTGTAGTTTTAGAGTGGCTGCGTTTTGTCGCATAATTCTGCATTGCCCCAAAACCTGTTGTTTTTTCTTCTATCGATGGTGATAACCCGTAGTGTTATTCCATCCGCGGAGTTTGTCGCAGATTGGCAAATTTCAGGCCCTGATATTCTAGTCACACTTGGGTGACAGAAACTCCCGTTAATGCGCGAAATAAATTTCTTGTGAAAAGGATAAGTGAATTATTGAGATGTGGCTTTCACAATCAGTGGAGAAAACATTACAGTCAAGGAGGGAGAAAATCCTGGAAATGATTCTTCAGGTATATAAGTAACCTTACCCAGGCAAAACAACTTCTTTCTATAAATCATATCAGTCAGGTTGTTTGATTCACCTTCAAAGATAACGGCAACACAAAACTTGATACCATCCCTTACAATCCCTCCGCCGCAACCCCCTCCAAAGCCTCCTTCAAGTCCCACCTCAAGATCTTCCTCTTCAGCCATGTCATCGGTCACCCCCCCCCCCCCCACCCCCCCACCTCTGCCCTCCGCCCTCCCTGCCCCTGACCCCAGCCACGAGTCCGACCCACTGACTGACCAGCGCCGTGGGTCAAAGGCGCTATACAAATGTTATTATTGTCTCCCATCGCTGAGTTCCTGTTTGTATGACTGGCTACTGTGAGGACAGCCAGATAGAAAAAAAAACAGTCAAGTGATTGAGTAACGCAGGCTAAGAGTGAATTCCTATCTAAGGCAAATAATAAACGGACCTGATAGAAGCTATCTTAAAATCGCTCAGCCAAGTAACACCTCTGAGTGGTATTGTTAGTGGTTTGGCCTTTCTTTATTAGGTCTTTGCTGTGGTACAGCTGTGCTGATGGTACGATATCTTATTTACGTGGGGCCCTTACTCCCCATAATTTAAATTTAGTAGGCTGCAATAATCTACACATGCAGATTAACTGAACCTGTTTTATCAGATTGTCAGTGGAGCTGCTCTACAGGGAAATAAACTCAGCGATTTCCCTTCCTCCCATAGAGTGCCTGACACATTGCAGAAAAAATTATCCTTTGTTCCGTTGTCGGTATTGTCAGAATTTAGGGTCATATCTGATCTTCAGTTCTCAGTGCGGATATACTGGCTCAATCTTTTGAAAGCAGAAGATGCATTTCATCTCAAAGCGTGAAAGATTAGCTTTTTCTGGGGAAGATCGTTTCTCATACCCCTGTGGGAAATTGATGCTTTGATTGCTTAAGCCCCGATAATTTCCCACTCCAGATGGAAAATCACAAAACTATGGGAAAGGGAGAGCAAACATCAAGAGATTTATTGTGCCAACAATTGGTGAAGAAGATTAATACAAGTGCAGTTCAGTGAATATAAATTGCAAAGGAAGGAGAAAAAGTGATGGAAAACAGCAGTAAAAAAAAAGCCCCAACGCAAGCTGTGAAAAGTAGTTTTAATGGAACTGAATTTCAACTAAATCTAATGTTTAGGGAAACCATATAAGGTTGGTGCCATATTTAATGTCAACACACCCAGATGGTTAGGAAGTCGGAGCTGAGAGAGCAAATTGAGATTGAGAAACAGATGTATGTTGATGGGATTTTTACGTGTGACAAACACTGCCATTTTTAAGTATTTGTTGAATGGCTTATTTGTAATTTCCCCGGTTCATAAAAATGGTTACTCCTAATGTGGAGCACATTGTCTGCCAGATTCACCTACAAAATACACAGTCCACTACACTTTACAGTAGTGTCTGTGACACATTTTGAGACAACGTTGTGATATACAAAGTTTGCTATCAGATGCAAAGATTAAAATGTACAGGACCTATTGGGTTGTCACACCAAACCATTGTCTCTTACGAACATGAAATTCTTAGTGTCTGTACGGCTTTCATCATCAAAATGACCTTGTAATATTGTATGAACAATTATATATTGTAGTCAGAATATAAGAGTCAGGTACCAATTACCCACTCAAGTACCATTCAGGAAACTAGAATTTTCAAATTGAATATTTGTAATGGGTAACAGGTAAAGGAGATATAATGCAATCAATACATTTTATTTTGTAAATTGTGGATGTGTTCTGGACAGAACCATAATATTGTTTGAGTATTTAACCGTGGATTGTGAAGTGTAACCAATTTTTGTCTATTTGATGGACTTTTGAATCTTCAGTCTTTCTTAAAGGCTAACAATCCTAACTATAATTTAGGCTTTTACCAAAAGTTTCAATTTTTTTATTAAAACAATCTCATTATAGATTTTCTCCAGAGACTACTATCATCACCTTTTGTCTGTGTTTAGAATTGTCTCTTTATCTCCACTCAATCCGTTTTTGCCTTTTCTCATTTTCTTTTGTTTCCCTCCCTCGTTTACTTTCATCGGTTTTGTGGCATTCTGATGAGAATTTTGCTTCGGAAACTCACTTCCAAAACTAATTCTGCATTATTCAACAACTACAAACCTGCAATACATTCGATTTAATTTGCAATGAGTGGTGGTTTTACTGCTAAATATAAATAACATCAGTAGCTCAGAATGAAATTGAAATGGAGTATTTTTATCTGTGTTGATCTGGCAGATTTAATCATTCTCACCATCTCCAAGAGATATATATATATGCACATAATATTTCGTGGACATGGCAATATAAGTACCAATATACTTTATCAAATAACTATGCTTGTAGTTTAAGGGTTTGAAATTCCTATTACTTTCAGATGATTGACACACCACTCAAATCTTTGTCCTATTGCTGTGTGTAGGCTGTTTCATTCTTCTCTGAGTAACTTGGATGCATACAATACAGCTAGACCAAGTTGAGAGGTTTTTTGACACGTCATTTTCAGAAGCAATTGTAGGTAGAAAGATTATTGGATGGTTAATGAGAGATTTCAGCGTGGCTGTTTTGAGAAAAATTGATTGATGATGTGATTGAAATTTATTTTGGGGAATGAACTCGCCTGATAAATCTTTTTTTGTCAATTTTTTTTTGTTTCTTGCCCCCATAGGATAAAAGTGTTAATTTATTCACACTATCTGTTGGAAAGGAGAATATAATTTTAACAAAACGACTCTTATCGCATATTATTTGTACTGTTTCAGTGATTTGGGCTCCAATTTTAAAACTACAATTGTAACAAGTTTGAAATATATTCTAATTAGGTCAGATCCTTGCGTCTTTCGTTCCATTTATACTTTCAGCGCCATTCAGAGGACATTCGGGTTGGTTCATCGTAATATAAGTTAAATGTGATCTCCCAGGATTTATAATGAGGGATACTCTGAACTAGTTCATGCAGCGAGAGTTATCAAACAGAAAATAATAGATACTGGGACATCATTACAAGGCAACGATCCAGTGGAGTGGTTTGTGTGACTTCATAAACTGTGAAAATGAAACTCAAGTGTTTGAAAGCCTGCACCAAAGCACAGTACGGTACAGGATTAAGTTACACAGGCTTGATATCGCTCCCATTATTGTACTTTTAAGACATACAATTACATTTTTATGCAGGTGGGGCAGTTTGTATGCTTTTCGTCAGTTTCTGGGGCTGGTGTTAGTTAGTTCTCCAAGATGGTAATTGTTGACCTAATAAAAAACATATTTTGTAATATTTACCTGTGCCAGCTTTAGTGGAAAAAAAATACTGCAAAACTGATGAAAAGGAGAAAATCCCGTAAAAATCCATAGTCAGAAAGAAACGCAAGTGGTGGCGGTTGACATTCACAGTAGGTTTAGTGAGTTCCCTATGCGAGAACACGACTACAATATCCTTTCGATATAATTCAGATGTCGATATAAACAAGTTTGAGATATATGGGCAGAGCTGCACATGGACATTTCTTTCTTCACTGAAAAGAAAATACATTTGTTCAATTTTACCAGTAGTAAAGTTTAATTCGTAGGCTGTTGCTGATATAAATTTATACCCTGTGCTCCAGATATTCGTGGACAGTTACCCGCCAAGGGAATACCTCTGTAACTTCCTTCGATCTGCCGTAACTTTATGTTTGGGTCTGACAGACTACAGTACTGCACTTCCATAATTCTAGCCTGTCAGTCTGAGGTAGTTTTACTTGGTGACTGTTTGCCAAAACCAACCATGTACTTTTTAAAAAAGAACAAACATTTGGTTTATTCAAAACGTTTGGTTTATTCCCACCTTCAAAACGGATTGGGGGAAACGTGAAGGGAACAGGAAAGGTGCGTGGGGAAGCCTATTGAAGTTTTATTATAAAAGTTCAAATATAGTAGGTGGAAAATCATTGCAACAGAAACTCAAAAGACTGGGGCTGGTGGAAACACAGACGGTTAGGAGGAAACGTGCTTGAGGTTTTCAGAACTCTAAAAGGTTTGGAGAGGATGAATAGTGAACGATTTATGCTAGGTATTAAATTCGTAACATATAATATTTTCGCCCACAAAATACAGTCAATCCACTTTACAATACCGTATATGTTGTGAAGCGCTTTGAGATGTCTTAACAACATGACATTGGGCTATATCAAATGCAAGGATTATTATTACTATTACAGTAACATAGAGGCATAACCTCTATATTGCCACTGAAGAATTAATAGTGAGGTTTGAAGAATTGTTTTGTTGCAAGAGGCTTGGAAGAACACAAAATCCATTGGCAAGAGTGACTTTTGAGGCCAAGATCAGAACATTTATAAAGGGATTGAATAAACATCTGAAGAATAAGAAACACGAGGGAGCAGGGATTAGGATTTGAGCAGTGAGCTGCAACAGAAGCGTGAACACCAATTTAGGATCGGTGGATTGAAAAGCCTGCTTCTGTCCTGTTCCATTTTGAATCTACAAAATAGAAGAGTAGAATAGAGATGAGAGAAGAGAAAATAGAACTTTAAAACAAAAGTGACAACAAGTGAAGTTTTTGATTTTTTTTTTTACTTTCAAATTTTACTTTTGTATTTATTTTAGTAAGTTAGGATTGATATCACAATAATAGAGCAACTCTGATATATTCACCCTGATATATTCACCCTGATATATTCACCCTGATATATTCACCCTGATATATTCACCCTGATATTTCACCCTGATATTTCACCCTGATGTGAAGGATATTAGGAGATAATATGGCAACAGGGCAGAATTTCCCAACGTTTAAATAGGTCAGGCAAGGTGTAAGCTACATGTTCTCATCTATGTACAGTAATCATAATTTTGATTGTGAAGTCTGTGAAGTCCATGGCAGCATTTGGGGACCACACTAGTGAGTTCATCAGTACAGTACTGCGGCTTTACTTCACTATTTTCATCAGGATTGAGACCAGCCATAGGAAACATTAAAATTGATATTGCAGTTTCCCAAAGAATCCTTATCTGAGAAAATCTTCTTGCCGCTAGGTTTAGTGATTTGGCGATGTGTACTGACTGTAGATTTACCCATTTTAACGAGCGCACATTATCAAATTCATTGTTGACTCGGCAATTTTTCAGCTTTACTAACTTTCCTTGCTGGAACGTGCAAATAAGAGGTTTTCGAAAGATAAGTACTTTAGGAGAGTCAATGAGGCGATTATCTTTGCCCCCCCCCCCCCCCCCCCCCCCCACCCCCCCGTTTGTTGACCTAAAATGTTTATGTGAAGGCCATTCAATAACGAGAACAGTTCAGGAAATAGCATTCAGACGTCACGTCGAAAGAGGATAGATTCTAAAACCAACCGACTAAAAGACTGCCTAGTGTTGGCCAGGCCGGGGGAGGAAGGGGAATTCTTGAAAGGAATCAAAGCCATTCAATAATGGAAGTCCCTCTGCCTTCGATTACTCTGTCTTGGCTAGTTTTAAAATTTAGGAAGTCAAGATCATATCTCCTTTCCGACCTCTACTCCCCCTCACCTGGTCTGCACTTTCCTTTCTCACAAGGTACTCAGCCTACTTATGTTTAAATCTTTATATTTAAGCTTCATTACACCCAAATCAAAAAGTCACCTGCCTTGTGGGCATTCTCCTGGGATGAGCGAACAGGTGTATCAGGAAGGTTTGCAACAATTAAGTTAGATTTGTATCAGCAAAATAGTTCTGAAGGATAGATTAATTGACAGAGAGAACTGTAGGACACAATTTACGCAAAAATACTTTTAATAAAAATACATTTTTAAATATTCAAAATAATTTGAAAGCTGTCGCTTGAAATGATTGTAATATTCCCAAGAATTTTAAGGACATTTTCCTTTCAGAAAAACAAATCATAGCAATGTTATAAGGGTTGCGGGTCATGAAACATTGAAAGAAATTATGATGAGAAACTCCTACAAAGATTTCACTGTTCAAAAGTTCTATGATTTTAATGACTGCATGAAAGTTTTCATATTTGAATTTCTACTGAAATTATTATTTTATTTTGTTCAATCAATCTGTACAATTACAGTCATTTGTAATTAGTTGTAATGCACTTGGGGATATTTTCAGCTGTTTGTTGCATGGATGTTTTAGGTCTTGTATTTGTTTCCTTACATATAAAATTTTGTTTGAATAATTCCTCAGCATGTGCATAAATGTGATCGACTTATGTAACAGTTTGATTCGTATTAATTGTAGAGATGCTGTGTGTGATTAACCTGTTCAGAACAGTAGACATTCCCCACGTGTTTGCCTGTTCTTGCCAGATCCTGTGATCTGAGTGACCTGGAATATCTGGATGAGGAGTTTCACCAGAGTCTGCAGTGGATGAAAGACAATGACATCAATGATATTTTAGACCTAACATTTACTGTGAATGAAGAGGTCTTTGGTCAGGTGGGCTAACTGGGTGAAGCTTCTGAACGATCAACGTTTTGTGGGTTAAACGGTTTTACAATCTTCTTTTGTGCTTTCTTCTATGTGTGGGTGAAAATTAGGATCTTCTAAGAAACTGTAAAGCATAGATCTTCTGAATTCCCTTCAAAATTCCCTGGGGATCAATCTTGGAACTGGTTGGGAGTCGTTTTGACGGGGTCTTGAAACAGGGTTCAGTTAAGCACAAGGTTAACAAAATAATTTGGGGGCGGCTGGTTTTCAAAAGAAAGGCAGTTTACAACTAGCAATCTGAAAATTGGCATGGTGCTAAAATTAGCACACACACAACACGAATTC
Source organism: Hydrolagus colliei (assembly GCA_035084275.1). Lineage (NCBI taxonomy): Eukaryota > Metazoa > Chordata > Chondrichthyes > Chimaeriformes > Chimaeridae > Hydrolagus > Hydrolagus colliei. Next base: position 1,233,987 of record CM068747.1, on the reverse strand, counting down.
TGCTGTTTGAAATTTTCAAACTGTTTCTTGAACACGTGCTACGTCTTCTTCTTTCACACCAGCAAATCCTTGTAAAATTTCACCGTGAGAACAGTTTGATATAATCCATTAAAACCATACAATGCAAATCAAATTACTTCTGATGCTGAATATAAAATGAATAGCTTTTGTGATATTTAACTTACAATTGTTGTTTTAAAATTAGTGTACAGGTTCTCCCAACAGTCTCAATTTTACAATGTACCAGCCTCGTCATTTTCTTTTGATTGTGGAAATTGAGATGATTTAAATGAAAAATGTTCTCAGCATGTTATAAATGAGTTATTTGCAATTGAATTGCCAGAGTGATACTTATAACAATACGTGATAAACTTTCAGTCTAGTGGTGCTGAAGTTATTATGTCTTTAGTGTGACACTTAATTTGTACAGATTTCAATATTGTTTTATTAATAAGAATTGCAGGACTGAGAAGCAAGTGAAATATTTAGGACCACGTTGGTATGAAGGAAGAAACTGCATGGGAAATTACTTATACAAACACATATCAAATTTAGGGACTGAAAGCTACGTGTAGCCTTTCCAGATAAGTATCATTTTCAGAATTGACAATATCTATATTAAAAAGTAACATATGTAGGCAAACGTTAAAAAAGTTGTTTTGATGAAAGACGGAAATTGTTTACACTAATTAACTAAAGTAAACCAATTTATTTGGAATAACTGGTTAACAAATATTATTATTTTTCTTACATTATATTGAAATATCTGTTTATGAGGTTGTAATATTTACAATTGTTTACCAAATCTAAGTTATTTAATTGTCTACCTTTTTTTTAAATGGTATGTTTTTCTGACATGAGCTGAACTATACTAGCCTGGGTTCAGTTTATCCAATGTTTATAGGGCTGGTTCTTCCAAACAGACTGCTGAGGTAGGGCAAAACATCACTAATGTACTCAGATAGAAAGTCAAACAACTAGTTTTTAAGTAACCTAATCCTCTTAAAACTGGTGTGATTGAAGTCCTGTGTTTTGAGTAATTAGATGAAGATGCTTATTTAGGAACAATTATTGATTGCACCCTATTATATTTCTGCGTTACTCACTCAAGGTGTAGTATGCCTTATACGTTCAGACAAATATTTTAAAAGGAATGCATTTCAAATTCATTAATTAAAACAATCTTTTTCCCCTGGTGCGTGTTTTATTTTATTCTTATAACCATTCCCTTATTCCATCCTTTCCTTGTTTAAGTGGAATGTATTTGGACACTTAAATCACCAGAATGAACTGTGCAAGCATGCACAAGAACATTATGATGATTTCTACTAAAATGAAAATTGAAATGAATTATTGAAGAAAAACTGAAATATCTATACTTTGATGTAAAACCCTATCATAGTATGCTGACAGTGATGAATAGCAGGATTATAAACCACAAGAGTTCCTCTCCCCTATGTAACAAGATTATTCAGCTCTGTTCTCTTAATATAACAAGTTGTTTTAACTGGGCTATTCTCATCCATTTGCTAAGGTTAGTGCATTTCTTTGTAAATTTATCACTGTGCACTTATAAATAACTGGAATTAAATTTTTAAATTAAATATTCCATTACAAATCTAATTATACGTATGGGTATTTATTTGTATGCAGTTATTTCTGAGCACACAGTGACCAATGTGCTTGAACTGACTAAACGGAGAATAAGAGTTAGCCCACATCAATGAAGTCATAACATTAAATGGAATGGAATAGAGTAACCCCCAACGTGAGGTACTGATAAGAAAAAATGGAACTTGCTTTAAGAAATAATGAAAGTGATTCTTTCAGTTCTCAATTATGGAAATTACTCAATTTCTTTTGAAATGTTAAATGGTTTTATTTCCTCAATTGATGCAAAGCCGGCTAGCCTCCTACACAGAAGGGTAGATTTAGTGATTGATTAAATAGCAGCATTAATATTGTTAGTAAAATGATGTTGTGTTTTGGGAATATTTGGGTTACACGGTGTTTTGTGAATAATTGGGATAATTGTATAATATTAAATTAATGTAAGTTCAGTGAACTAAAGGGTTGCTTCTCCAATTTTGCATTGAATTCCTAGTGGTGACCTCAGCAGTTTGGATAATTTGCATCTCTCTCTTATTGCTGTCAAACTTGTAACCAAGTGATTGCTTCACGGTTGTAATATTCATTCATTCCTGAATCTTTCACCGGTGACAATGAGTAATGGGACTTTCACAAGTGTGATTGGCACATAACTTGCTCGCCTTGTGGACAGAAGTGAGTTATGGTAATCCTTCATATGAGTAAAAGAGTGGCTTAAGTTTGTAGGTTTTTTACACCAGCAAATAATACTCACATTGAAATGAAACCTGAACTGCTGCCTGCCTGCTGCAACTGATGGCTGCATGTTATTCCTGACATGTGAAAAAAAATCCTTTGCCTCCCGGCAATTTTCCCGCTCAACTCCTGAAGGCGATTGACTTTTTACTTTTTGCTGAAATAGGGTTCCATAGGCAACAATTTGCCCAAGTGGGCATTATTCTTGTGTCAGTCGCTAGTGAGTGTTGGCAGGATATTTGACCAGGACGATGTCATGGCCAAGATTAATCGGTTTTCACCCAATTCCTACGTATAATCCTCTTCCAACAGTAATGTGTAGATATTTAATCAGCAATGAGAAGCCTGCTTTATTGTTTATTTCCCTAACATTGGAGCACTGAAAATAACACTCCTCGTGCGCCCAACTGAGATCAGCTAATTTAGTGCAGAGCGAAATTATTACCTGCTACCTCTGGTCTGTATGCAAACTGGGTCATTGGTAGATTTCAAAAGATTAATTCTGATTTTCGAATTTATAAAATAGCCTGCAAATTAAAATTATCATTAATGTCCACAATTTTTAAAAAAAGCAGTTATGTTAAATTTGTGGTGTGTTAATATAAAATGCAAACAAAGTATAGTGTTCTCCAGTGTGTGTATTCTCTGTACCGATTATTTATCCACGCTGGCAGTAAATTTAATGTTTGCTTTTTTTAAAAAAAGTGATAAACATGAATGAAATAGCATTTGCTAGCAACCTCTTTTTGTTAGTTAGCCCTAGAGTTGCATTTATAATATTATTTGTTCAACAATTATTGAATAGCAAGCAACACATTTGAAAATATTAAAATGATGGAATTTTAATATTTGTTGCTTGCTATGCACAAAACAAATGTGTCAAAAAGCAAAGACAAATTAAGCAAGGTAACATTAAAATCTTAGTGAAAATTTTATTGAATAAAATAAACTTCAGTTTCACAATCAAAAACCATAAGCATTATTATGTATATTTTTTTAATAATAGCTTGAAAAAATATGAAAAAAAACAAAATGAAAATATGGCATAGTTCTTATCTGAAATAGTCAACATTTTAATGAACAATATCCCATGTGCTATTTTCCAACAATAGTGTTTCCAATAATACATAACTCTGTTATCTATGTATTATGTCTTAAAGACTTCCAAATTGTCACATTTGTTCACATAAACACGCCTCATGAAATTTATTTAGAAAATATCATTTTGGGTGGGAATTTAGTGGGTCCAATAAGATTGCAAGTGTACAGTGAATGAGCTGACTATTTAGTTATTCCAAAGGTGGAAATCATTGCTTGTTTCTTTAAAATAGATTACAGAGAGAGAGCTGAAGCCAGGGGGTGCCAACATTCCCGTCACAGAAAAAAACAAGAAAGAATACATCGAAAGGATGGTAAAATGGCGCATTGAAAGAGGCGTTGTCCAGCAGACTGAAAGCTTAGTTCGAGGATTCTACGAGGCAAGGACCATTATGAACATGCAATTGATGTCAATCTGACCGTGATTGTAGAACGTTGTGGTTTTGATTGTTTAATGGACTTGTGAAGCTTATTTTTTCTGTGTTACTGGATGTAACTTCCCCCACCTCCCCCCAGTTTGGGTTTGTTGATGTGAAACGCAGAATCCAGTGATGAATTTCCCTGAATAGAATTTAAAAATATAATGAGAATGTAATCCAGGAAATAATAGGCAACCCCACCTCCCAACCCTTAATCCAGCATGTGACGACAGGAATGGTGAGGGTTCCCGACTTTAAAAAAAACTAACCCTAACACTGGACCTTTCCAATGGAATGCTTGCCACTAAACTAGAAAGTGTAATTACAACAAATATTACAACTGATCACATTTTGATTTCGGAATATTGTATAAAAACCCTTAGGCTTTGTGTAATGGTTTATTCTTTCCTGTAGGTGGTGGATGCCCGGCTTGTATCAGTATTTGATGCACGAGAATTAGAATTGGTTATTGCTGGCACAGCAGAGATTGATATAAGTGATTGGAGAAACAACACAGAATACAGAGGAGGTGAAATCATTTAAATTATTTTACTAATTAAAAGTAGCAGTGTAAAGTGAGACTTACAGGGAGGGATTGCAATCCTGGTGCTCTTTTGGAATGCCAGGATTTTATTGCCCCAAATCCTGGGATCCCAAATCCTATTTTATCCCTGCAGTTTCCCTTCAATGAATGCTGGGAATTTGGAAGCACCATTACCCTAACTGCATCCTTCCTTGGGAAATGCAGTGTTTTATAAATGTTCACTTTTTTCCCCAAAGGTTATCATGACAACCACATTGTTATCAGGTGGTTTTGGGCTGCGGTGGAAAGGTTCAATAATGAGCAGAGACTCAGGTTGCTACAGGTACAACACAATTCATTCCCACCATGATTTACTGGACTACATAAAAATCAACTATATCTACCTTTCACATTAATGACCTCACGATTGTTTTTGTTTCCGTTAGTTTGTAACAGGTACATCAAGTATACCCTATGAAGGTTTTGCGTCTCTGCGAGGCAGTAATGGGCCCAGAAGGTTTTGTATTGAAAAATGGGGCAAAATCACATCACTTCCCAGGTATAACTATTCAATGCTTGTAAACAGTGACAATTAGTAAATAGGTTAGATAAATGCTCTTGTGATTCATTCAGTCGTTTAGTTGAATTTTTTCCATCACATCTTGTATGCTTCTGTCTCAATATAATCTGAAATTCCTCCTCGGTGAGGAAATCTCTAAAGATGTTAGCATTTCTCAGTACCAGAATGTTTACCAAAGGATCTGCAGGCTGTAGGTCCAGCAATTGATAGTTTTGATGAGAAATAGGCAACATGAAGCACATGAAATGTTTTTTGAGCCATAGTCAACAGAGCAATACAGGTACAGGATTAAATATCACACGTTAAGTAACAATTCATTACAGACTGGATTCACCCGAAGGGTTAGATAAAATATCAGATAGAGGCACAGCATTTGTGGGAAATATGTTTGATACTACTAGTCTTTTCTGATGCAGCACACTGTACTTTAATTGAGCACATTTCCATGAATGTCATTAGGAAATCTGACCTGCAAACCTGGGTATAAAAGGCAAGTTCTAAATGGAATCCAAATAAAAGGGTATCTTGTGTGACAAAGTTAATTGCTAATTGTGTAGAATAGATAATAATCTTTGGATTTGCTTTTTACATTGCTTCCTATAAGCATCTGGAACTCCATCCCACAGTCCCTTCACCTTGCTTCCTCCTTCAAGGCTGGTCTCAAGACAGTCCTCTTTGATCATGCCTTCTGCCACCCTCCCAACTCTCTCCCTCCCCTCCCCCCCACCTTACCCCTCCCCCTTGCTCGGATCCCGACCCGACTGTTCAGCCCCTTGGTACGTTGTCCCGACGTGAAAGGCACTGTATAAATGTCATGTTGTTGTTGTTGTTGTGTCTCAAAGCACTTTACAACATTTGCTATAAAGTGCAGTGACCACATTTTTTAGGTAAACGTGGCAGCCAATTTCCCTCAAACAGCTATTAAGTGAATGACCAATTTTATCTGGGGTATAGTTGGTCAGGAAACTATGCAAAACACCCTTCTCTTTTTGAATGGTACCATGGGATATTTAATGCCCATCTGAACAAGCAGACATAACGTTAACATCTTATCCGAAAGTCAGCAATCCCAATGGCCCCCCCTGAACAACACTGGAGTGTCAGCCTAACCTGTGAGTTTAAAGTCTCTAAAGTGGAGTTTGAACTGGTAGTCTGACTCAGAAGCAAAGGGTGCTACTGATTGAATGAGTTGACACATTATGATATCACATTTAAAACTTCCAAGATTATTTTATGGTGCTGGAACTAGTTTCCAGAAGTGCAATTACACAAGAAGTTTACAAGTTTCTTTTAGTCATTCAGTATATTTCCTAAAAATATTGTGCATTTGGTTGCATTCTGTATTCAAACTATTTTTTCAATGTTAGAGGAAATTAGAGGAGATTAACAAAATGTTTAATTGGATAAAGTAAAGACAAGCAATGCTATCATATATGTTCAGGTAACAGGACAAGGGAGCAGAGGCTCTTGTAGTTGTAAAGATTGTTAATAATTGTAGAACAGCCACTGTGAAGTAAAAGAAACATGCAGTGAATAAGTGTTTTAACCATTCCTGTTTCCACCTTGCACAAATGAGACAAACTCTGTTGTGCGCCATTAGCTGCTATGTTTCACCCACAATCGAACGATCTTGTTTTGTATTGTACCATTTTCTTCAGATATGATTTGTTTCTTTAGCATGAAAGATCATTAATAAGAAAATGTTCAAGTTTATCCATCTAGTGGATTCACTGCAATGTTTATTTGTGAAAAAATATTTAGAGTACAGTATAAGAGGAAATGAGAGCTACTCACATATCTGAATTATGAAATAGGTTTGTGCATATTAAATAATTACCTCTTGTCTCACCATTACATTTTTTTAAAAAAAGTTTATTAATGTGTATTATATGATTGCAGGACATAGTGACAGGAATATTTCTCTTTTTTTAGAGCTCATACCTGTTTTAATCGGCTGGATCTTCCTCCATACCCATCCTTTTCCATGTTGTATGAGAAGATGTTGACTGCTGTAGAAGAGACAAGTACCTTTGGACTAGAGTAATGGGATGCGTCAAGGTATAAGCATCTCATTGTTCCATTGGAGCTTTGCCACAAGACTCTCAAGAAGGGAAGAGTGTGTTTGCAGCAGACTCAATATTGGTGGGATCTTTGCAGAATTACTGGGCTTATGGAGCTATAGGATTTGACTGAAAAGATGGTAATGCATGCAGAGGACAAAGCCAGGAAATTGCTCAATGCAGACAATTATATGATATTCTAGTGAATGATGTGCTTGGTATGAGAGGGAATTAATACCTTGCACACTGGTCGCCTCATAACACGGTATTTGGCTACTTCTGTCAAGCATAAGAAGACTAAGTATGTTTTGGGTACATCATTTGTAAAGAAGAGTAATTCAGGAAAGATCGAGGTTTGCACAGAGGCATGCCAATGCTACTTTGGAATGACTGTGAAAGTGTTATGAAAATGGATGACGTTGAATTTTTCATGAGATTTGCTTCATAAAGTAAACAGGTAAGTATGTTTTGGAAAAAAAATTAACTCAATGGTATGCCTGTACCTTCCCAAAGCTCCAAGTAGGTCAAAACATGATGATGAATAAAGTGGCATTTTTTTTAATATACCTGGCAATGCATGGTATACAACACAGAATAATAATGTCCACAATTGGTGCACATTGCAGCTTCATTGTCATCATGGCATACTGCCAACTGAGTAGTTCAATTAATTTTTATTTAATTTTTATAGGTTCTGAACAACTAGTCCTATATAATCTTAACAAATATACTGGAGTTGAGGGAGATAACTGGTAGTTAACACCTTGTGCTTGTTCCAAGCATATTTGTTTAGGTTATCTGCTGCAGGCACTAGGAAAATCAATGCCTTTTTTATTTTGTACAAAACAAAAACTTTTCAAAGAAAGAAAAAAAAGAAAAAAATGCACTGAATGTACCAAAGTAAAGGGTATAAAATGTGTTCAAAAGAAATTGCACCGTTCACATAAAGTAAGTACGAGTTATAATCATACGCAGAATTATATAAGTCATTTTCATCTCTCCTCCAGTAATGTTATGTCTTCAAGCACTAGGACTGCACACAAAGCTGAAAAGATTATAATTATGTCTTGACTTATGAAATTACCTGCACCTTTAATAAGGTAGATTTGATAAATCCTGGTAGATCAGACATATCTGCTCTATGCAAATGAAAAACAGTTGTTTTAACATGTTTCTCATATGAACAAAAAGGATGCAAACCCCTGCTGAACAGAATATTTTGAAGTACAGTATAATTGTTTTCACATTGTTTAAATGTTCAACTATGGACATTTTGATTTTTACCATAAACTCTCAGTGAACAATAATGGGAATTAATTTAATGAAAGAAAATATCAACTTAGAAGCTAGAAGCAAAATTATATTGTGGATGAAAATGTTCTGTTTTTCAGTGTTCCTGGTCCTTGCAAAAGATTGAAAGTCTGTTTTTGTGTTGCTTTCACCTGGCTAAAGGATGTGTCAGTGTTCTCGGTACACGTGCGGTGCTTCAGATTAACAGAGCCCAGCTAAAAATCAAAACATAGGAGCAGTTGTTTCTGCTTAACCTTGTGCTTTTCTTATTAGCACTGGAACTCAAAGTCTGTACCTTGAGTAATAAAATTAACAGATGATTTAGAGTTTTAAAATTTTCTCTTGTTTGCAAATGTTGACTGGATGCAAACCCAGCCCTTTTGGGCACGAATTTCAAATCCTTTGCAATTGTTTTACCCAATCATCCCCAGAGCACATTTTGAAACCATGGAGTGTGAGCAATATAAACCATGGAGTGTGAGCAATATAAAAGTTTCTATTTTTGTGTCATCCCCCTTTCTTTTTGGTGGTGTTCCACAACATATGAGATATATGTATTGGCCTATTTTGTAGAGCAGGTTGTTACTGAAATATTCACAAAGGAAGTTATGATGATGTCGATTTGCTTCAAATGCAAGAAGGTCTTGGCGTTACAAATGGTCACATTTCTTTACCCATATCCCATTCAATTTGCTTTTAAAGTTCAATTTGTGTTGAAACTAACAGTTCACATTGCAAATAAGTACATACCCATTATGGCGAATATGACACAAAATAGGTCTGTTTTGCAGCCCCATTCACTATTGTTTCATCCCACCAATTAAATCAGTCCATTGAAATGTGCAGAAAAATGTACAAGAATGCTCTTAACTATGCTGAAAATATTTAATATTACTGTCACACATGTCAATTATGATTTAATGGAAAGAAAATGTTTTTAAAGTACAAAAATATGAATTTATTTGTTTTATTTTCATAATGATGTATATATTTTATTTAAAACCATGCTGCATCATTTAAAATTAATTAAAAATAAAGATTCATAGAAACAGGATTAGATGTGAAAACAAAAAATGTAATTTTTGAAAAACAAATGCATTTCAACATTTAATTCCACCAATTTGTTCAGTGTGTACTGGAATTGCCTTTCAGTAAGTTTATCTGTGCATTTGTATCTGAACTCTTTTGTTATTATTGCACAATTATACCTAATAGAATCTGTTGATAAGATTGCCTGTTCTAATAATTCACTGCAGTAAAATTAAAGCTCACAATTGAGTGCATTGATTGACCTGCTCCATAAACATCTGTATTTTAGAATAGCTGTTGGTTCAATAATGAATGCAAAAAGACTAGAATTTTATTATTCTCATTTAACAAAAAGTTCACTTAAGGAAACCCTTTGACTCATTTGATTTCATCTTTTCAGAATTACAATCTTCCTGTCTTTCTATTACAGAATCAAGCTATTTCTTGAGTGAATTGTGTTGTGGCCTCAACCATCTTTCCTGGTATCTCATTCCAGTTATTCATTAGATGACCTAAAGTAATAGTTCCTGGCCTTTCAAATTCAACCTACTTAATCTCCATTCATAATTCTGCAAACATCTCAGTTCTATTTCAAACCCTTACACTTTCCTTGCAAGTTCTGTGATGGTCACCCTGTACTAGAATTTCAAAATCAACAATGCAAGTGAGCATACACATTGACATTGTTCAAAATTTTATTTACAGTTAACACAACTGATAAAACTCAAAGCCTAATGCAACTGTATTTCATCCATTTCTTCAGTCATGAATAGAATAATAGAACAGATGATGCTGTTACAATGTAAAAGAATCGAACAATAGAAGTGCTCCGGCTTGCTCCATGTTCCCAGACCCACTGCCCCACCATCGGCGGAGGGGCCTTCAGCCCCCAACCTCTGGAATTCCATCCCTTTGCCTCGCCCATCCCAGGCCTCCTTCAAGTCCCGCCTCAAGACGGTCCAGCGTGAAGCCCTTTGAGACGTTGATAAGATGTGAAAAGTGCTATATCAAAATGCAAGATTATTATTATTATCATTGGTCACCTGAAATCCCCTACTTTCCCTCCACCCTCCCCCTCCAATGTGAAAGGCGCCATACAAATATAATTTTGCTGCTGCTGTTGTTGGTTATTCTCCTACACCCACCCATTATCACATATCAACCTCTCCAAGTGCTCACTTCAGCTCATGGAGCCAGTCGGTGCGCAATCTTGAGCTTTGTTGAACCCAACAAAGTCTTAAAACTTCTTCCGGTTTTCAAACAAATCCGCTTTTTCCATCTGTGCAAAACAAAACAAAATCCGCCTCCAGTGCGGCCGGTACCCTTACCCGCTCGCTTGCCCACCCCCTTCCACTCGATTTCTCCAATCCCCGCTCACCCGCTTTCTCCCATTAGCTCCAGATCATCCAGAACTCTATAGTCCATCCTTGCCAGCTCCACCTACTCTATTCAAAACTTTCCAATGGCTCTCATGCCCCTTACCTTCTCTGATCTGTCCTTTCCCCCCTAACCCCCCCCCCCCCCCCCCCCTCCCACTCCACTCCCTTTGCTCTGGTAAGTCTGGCTTCACGTCCCCATTCGGTCATCAGCAGGCATTCGTTTTTAACCCTCTCCCCCCCAAAACCCCTCCACCTTGCATCCTCTTCATCTCCACCCCATGACTCACCTCTCTCCTACCTGAGGAGAGAACGCACTGTGTGTACTGTATATCTCTGCTACCAGTGTGTGTGTGTGTGTGTCTCTTGCCTTACAATGCGTGTCTCTGTCTTATTCTGTTTGTGTCTCACGGTGTTTGTCTCTTTCACTGTCTGTCTCAGTCCCACCCATTGCCAGACACACACACACACCGTCGTTTGTCTGTCTCTCCACTGCCATATTCTAATCTATCTCTCTGGTCACACACACAGCCACGGTGTCTATCACACACACACACACACCTACACAATACTGCACTGTACTTTCTTACACACATCATCTCACTCCCCTCACACACACACTCAGTCATTCTCTCTCCCCTCACACACACACACACACTGTCACTCTCTCCCCTCACATACACACTGCCACTCTCTCCCCTCACACAGACACACACACATTCACTCTCCCCTCACACAGTCACTCTCTCTCACACACACACACAGTCACTCTCTCTCACACACACACAATCACTCTCTCTCACACACACAGTCACTCTCTCTCTCACACACACACACAGTCACTCTCTCACACACACACACACTCTCTCTCCCCTCACACACACACTGCCACTCTCTCCCCTCACAGACACACTGCCACTCTCTCCCCTCACACAGACACACACACACATTCACTCTCCCCTCACACACAGTCACTCTCTCTCACACACACACACAGTCACTCTCTCTCACACACACACACAGTCACTCTCTCACACACACACAATCACTCTCTCTCACACACAGTCACTCTCACACACACACACAGTCACTCTCTCCCCCCTCTCTCCACACACACAGTCACTCTCTCCCCCCACACGCACACACACACTGTCACCCCCTCCACACACACTCACTCTCTCCCCACACACACATTGTCACTCTCTCCACACATATTGCCACTCCCCTCACACACACACACACACACTTTCTCTCTCTCTCTATTGGTTGGGCACCGAGCCACCGGCCGGCGACTGAGTTTGAAAACCAGTCAGAGAGAGTTAGTTAGTTGCAGCACCGCAGGCGGCTGTGTCTCTGCGCTGCTCGGGGAGCGAGAGAAAAAAGAGACCAGACACTTACTGTACAGTACTGTGACCCCCCGCGACAGAGACCGGCCGTTACCGAGTGTCCCCGGGAGAGAGAGAGAGAGTGAGTGAGTGAGTGAGGGAGGAGCCGTTACCGAGGGTCCCCGCGAGCGAGCGGGAGGGAGGGAGGGTAGAGAGGGAGAGGAGCCGTTACCGGGCCCCGCGCGAGAGCCTCACAGGAGCCGTTACTGGATTCAGTTTGAAAAGCCGTTGGCAGCCGCTCGCGCTCTCCCCTGGCAGCCGCTCGCGCTCTCCCCTGGCAGCCGCTCGCGCTCTCCCCTGGCAGCCGCTCGCGCTCCCCCCTAGCAACCGCTCCCCCCCCCCCCCACCCCCAGCAGCCGCTCCCCCCCCCCACCCCAACCTCACCCCCTCCCAGCACAGTTGGGCGCCGCGTGCGAGCGGCGGGAAGGAGCCGGCGCCGGCTCTCGTGCAGGTGACTGGACAGTTGGTGAGTGTTTTTTTAAACCGCGAGGAGGAGGGGGGAGTGTCGCGCTCTCCCACTCACTCGCTCCGCAGGGTGTCGAGTCGCGGCCGGCCTGAGGCTAGCAAGAGGGAGTGAAGAAGCGAAGACGAGAAGTTGGGGGAGGAGGAGGAGGAGGAGAGAGAAAGAAAGAAAGAAAGAAAGGAAGGAGAGGCAGCATGTGTGAGAGTCGGTGCCGGAGGATGGCGGAGAGGGACAAACAGCCCGTCCTGTTCACCCACATCCAGACGCCATTCACGCCGGACTCCTTCCATCACAACTACACGGTGTTGACCAAAGAGTTGGGCAGGTGAGTGGCTGGCGGTTGGTGGTGGGGGGGAACAAAACATAAAAGTCGGGTTATTATTTTATTTTAGACTGTATTTTTTAAAACTTTTGTCAACTCGGTTTGAGACCAGATTTTTTTGTGTGTGTGTTTGTGGGGGGGGGGGGGGGGGGGGAGGAGGAGGAGGGGGGAGAATAAAAGATTGTAAAGGAGACGAGATGGTGGGTTAATGGAGGGATAGGAGTGTGATTTGACTTCTCTACCATTTTTGTGACGTTTTCCCTGTTTGTTAGTGCAGTTAGTTAGTTAGATCTTGGGTCTTTGGCTCGGGTGGTGGGGGAGGGGAAACCTGGTACAATTTGTTACACAAGGCGCAGTTTTTCTCCCTCAAGTGAACTTGCAAAAAAAAACCTATAATAATCACACTTGACGACGAGAATGATTAACCTCAGTCCTGTACTGTGCTTCCAATCGTTGGGGATGGAGGGGGAAAGGCGCACTGGCATTGCTGCTGTTCAGCCAACCGTTTCTTTCAAGGTCAACATCAGTTTTTTTGCCAGGTGCCAGGTACAAGCACGAGTAGATTGAGAGCCAGCCGCCAAGATGTCCCAGGATTCGATTCCTTCAAACAACGTGTGTATTTTTGCAAAGTACAGTATCCTGCGTTTCAAGATGGGATGTTTATTTTGTCCGCCTGTGGTGTGTCGAGTGGGTGGCATCACACCGAGTGTGTCTGTGTGTGTGTTTGCATCCCACAGTTTTCCGGTTTCTCCCCCCCCCCCCATTTTTGACAGGGAAGCAGATCGCTTGCCCGATGCCCTGTTACTACAACAGCAGCAAATTATATTGGTGGAGGGTATTTTGCGTTGGGAGGATGCCCCCAACAAGGCGCTGGAATTGCACCCAAGATGAGGATGGAGGTCAGGAGGGGGTGGAGGCATGGAGAATATGGGGAGGAGGGTGACTGGAGGTGCAGAGACAAATGTTCAGTCAATTCACTTTACAGTATATTCTGCGAAGCGCTTTGAGGCTTCGATGTGATGTGAAAAGCCGCTATATCAAATGCAAGGGTTATTATTATTATTATTATTATTTATTAGATGGGTCTTGAGAGGGCCTTCAAGGAGATGAGGCGCAGGGAGCAATGCCTTGCTTTCAAAACAAGCCTGAGGATTTTGAGTCTACCCTCTCTGGGGGATGGGGAGCCAGTGGGGCTGGTTGAGGATGGGCTTGATGGGTTCACCGAGCTTGGTGCGGGAGAGGACATGAGCTGCAGAGTTATGTATTCTGTTGCTTTGACAAATTACTTTTAACAGAGACTAATGAATGGGTTATGCAGGTGGAAGAAAATAATAGCTGCGGGATTGCAGGATCTAAAGCTAAATAGCTTTATATGGGGACAATTTTTTTAATAAAAAAAACTTTGCAATGCTATATACAGGATGTATCTGAAAAGAACAACACAAAATCAGTGCATACTGTGGGTTTTAGGAGTTTGCAGTGAGATATTTGAATAAATTGTTTTTACCACATGTCCCTAAAGTCTTAGATGTTTGTATTCCTTTAGATCACTTCAATGCAAGTGCCATAAAAGTTTGAAAAAAGGTGGAGCACTACTCTACTTTTGGAAACAACAAATTAGGATTTGGACAGAGGCAGGATGGAGGGTGGGGGTAGGAGGGTGGCATAATAATAATAATCCTTGCATTTGATATAGCGCTTTTCACATCTTCTAGATGTCTCAAAGTGCTTCACAGAATATAAAGTGAATTAAATGTATATTTGTGGGAAAATGTGGCAGCCAATTGCACACAGAAGTGTCGTGCAGACAGTCGTGGATTGAGTGACCAAATTTTATTGGTTTTTTTGGAGGGATTATTATTAGGCTTGCAGAGTAAAGAAACTTGCCCACGGTTTTGTCATGCTTGGTTGTCTGTCACTTGCAAGGCGAATGCTGTAATCACTGAGCTACACATTAATCATTGAAGACCAGGGTCTTGAGATGTGCTTTGAAGGAGGAAGGTGAGGGAGCAAGATAAAGGGTCTGTTAATATTACCTCTGGTTGCCAATATAATGTTAACAAAAAGTAGCTTAGTTTGACTGCCAGAATGCTGTTTGAATAAACCTCCTCTGGTTTTATGATTCTGGGGAAGCCTGGGTGACAATGCCAAAACTTACTGAGGTTTGGGCTCTAATGTTTCCAATTATTCATGTGTTGTCATTGTACCATTGTGCAAAGAATAACTTTGTTTAAAAAATGACTGATTAATAGGCCATTTTTAAAATGTTCCAGAATGAGTTGGACTGGTTAATTTTGCTACTGCTTGTTTTTGAAAAGGAGTTGTAAGCAGTTTAAACTTGTGGGAAATTACAACCTAATACTGTACAACTTAATGACAACTTTGGTAGAGAAAATACAAGTCATGGCTCCAATGCTGATGTAATTTTGTGAAATGAATCAGAGCAGTTAGACTTGCCTTTCTCAATTATCCTTCAGGATTGGTTTGGAACTCTATTTTTTCTTTTTGTATTCAGTCAGATCTCTGCTGCTTTTACAAGTCAACAAATAACCATTAAGTTCACATTGAGGATGCATGCAAACAAATAGCATTGCCTGCCTCTGGCGTTCTATACGAGTGAGCTGAGTAAGATGATGGTATTTTCTCATTGTATATGGAGTTGAATGAAGTGGATACAAAGAGGAAGATAATACCTGTGACAGGTGGTCAAACGTTTCAGAGAAATGACCTCAGAAGAATCCTCGCACACCCCTGCTAATTGCTGAGTAGTACGAGTTCATCCTATGAGGATTTGCTTTCCTCAACTAATCCATTTGAGAGTTGTTGGCTGTGGAATTATGCTAGTTTTGTGGCTGTGTTGCGATTATGGATATGAGTGCAAGCCAAAGGTTCATAGTACTGTATATCCTTACACATCTCATGTGATTAAAATTATCAGTTTTTTTTAATGGGGTTATGAAATCTTTCCCAGATGCCTTTTATAGCTACTGTATTAGACCACACAGCTCTTACACCTCAAGTGACTTGTTCCCAGACCTCAGAATATAACAGTGAGGAGGTGATGTTGTTATGGTCAAAACTCATGTAGTCCATCAATTTAGCAAGAAGAATTGTTCTGATTATGTTTGATTTCGCTTCTTGTTTTGCAGAAACGGCACTGACTTTCTGTTTCCTTTTGTGGGGTACTGTAATTAGGGGAACTAGAAGTGTTGATGCAGAATTGAAATGAGGTAGCCTGACTTCCCCAGAGGGCATGTCTCCACATCTTGATCTATCCATTGCCTACTACATCTGACAGGCTAGCTAGCACAAGAGTCCTCTGGACAGTTTTCTTCCTTCCACTTCAGGATAAATAATCCTTACATTGATATTCCACCTTTTGGCATTTCAGAGCTATAGACTAGAATCCATTATCATGTACAAACAAAGCATTCCAGTGTGACCAACATTTAAAATGTTCTGCTAAGCCATTTACTGTGTTTACTAATGTAAAGCAAAGAGGTGGCTGTGGCAATTTGGTCCTGGCCAAAGCTCTGCACAGCAAAAAGTGTAATTTTGTTGTTGTTGTTGGATGATATCTTTCTACATGCCCCACACCCCGGAAATGTCTGCTTCTGTGATTTCCTCTCCCACCCACCCTCTCTAATTGCTTAATAACAATGTTATTTATGCATTTCCTAAACTAGTAGTGCAATAATGGGCAACCCAGGGAGTTTACATATACTGTTTACAGGAAAAGAAAAGGCTGGTACAGAGTTCTGTAATTCATTTATCTATTCCTAGTATTCTTGGAGAAATAACAATTTCATTTCAGCTGATAGATTACTTCTCATTTTAATCCTATTATCAACAACAACAAAATTACACTTGTATAGTGCCTTTCATATCGGGAGAATGTCCCAAGGACAATCTTTGTTTCAGAGCTGAGGACAGGGAGGATGGAGGGAAAGTGGGGGATTTGGGGGTGACTGCTGGGACCGTCGAAGAGGAGGGTCTTGAGGCGGGACTTGAAGAAGGCTAGGGAGGGGGCGAGGCGGGGGACTGCAGGATGGAGTTCCACAGGTTGGGGGCAGAGTGACTGAAGGATCGCCTGCCAATGGTGGGTCGGGGGACATGGAGCAGGCCGGAGCCTGCTGAGCGGATGGGGTGGGCAGGTTGCTAGCAGGGGAATGAACAGAAAGATACGCTAGACTATGTTGTTTGAGCTTGTTAAACTCCAGCAGTACTCCAACGTATAACTCGGGGAATTTACAAGCATTGGCGTTTGCTAACCTGCGCCTAATCCTCCAGAATTAAGTAAACAGGTGTGTCTCTGCTAGGAGAAAGTGCATGGTCCATTCCAGACAAGATAATGTCCATGTGGAAGTGGCATACGTATGTGTATTTCTTAGCACGGTGATTAGTTTCCGCATGTTTAGACATCCAGCTGATCCCTCCTCCCAAAACATAGCAGTCAGGATTGAGCATTATTTGTTATGTTATATTTAGTGTAATAGACTTATATGAGATGTATGAAACCACCAATGAAATTATCCTAGTCTTAGAATAGTAAATACTCTAAATCCAGATGCAAGGAAACTCCAGATTCCCTGGGGTGGCTGCTTTATTTATAGTTTTGATGAGGATTTCTATGGCAACTCTACAGAATACAGACTCAAGTTACTTTGTCCAGTCAATTCATTTTACAGTGTATTATGCAAAATGCTTTGAAAAGTCTCAACCATGTGACAAGGCTGTTATTGAATGCAAGGACATTTTTTATTGTCTTGGCGCTAGTTTAATAAAGTTTAAATTTGTTCAAGTCATCGGTTCACCCTCCCCCCACCCCACTCCTGTTTCAATGAAAGTATCCAGATTGATATAAAAAGGAGAAATCATTGGTGTTAATATTTCACCCAAAAAAAAGCTTGATAAAATACTCTTGTGTTTCAGGGGCAAATTTGCTGTGGTGAAAAAATGCATAGAAAAAGCCACAGGAAAAGAATATGCAGCCAAGTTTTTGAAGAAACGTCGCCGTGGTTCGGATTGCAAAGCTGAGATCATCCATGAAATTGCTGTGCTTGAAGTGGCAAAATCAAATCCTCGTGTAATAGACTTATATGAGGTGTATGAAACAACCAATGAAATCATCCTGGTTTTAGAATAGTAAGTACCTGTGCTCTAATGCCAGATGCAGGGCAATTTCAGGTTCCCTGGGGGTGGCTTCTGTATAATTTTTGTTCCTGCCGTTTGAATGTGAAATTAATTTGCATTTAGAATGCATCTGTAAAGGAAAGAAGGGCCACAGAAGTAGGCCTTGACAATGGATTCCTGCTCTGCTACCCACAGCACCACCCAGCTTGTTTTGTTTTGCCTCTGTGGTACCACTCTCGTCTTAGGATGTGGAATCACAAAGTGTAAGATAACACTCCAAACAATGCTTGGGGTGGGTTGCATTGCGGGAAGTCCCGTCTGTCTGATCAGGTAGGTGTTAAAGATCCCATCGTACTACATAAAAGGAGAAGGGAGTTTCTCCTGGTGCGGTGGTCAACAATCTCCCAAATACAGTTGGTTATTCACTCCAAGGCAGTTTGTGGAACATTGTTGTATGTACTGGTTGCTGCATTTACCCACAAGATACACAGTGAAAACAAACACACACATGTTACAGTATATCTTGTGAAGCACTTTGAGATGTCTTGACAACGTGATAAGGTACTATATCAAATCCAAGGATTATTATCATCAGTTTTATCTGGTCTTGCCTTGCACATTCATGCTGAGGAATATCATTATTTAGCATTTGCTGTGATCCATTTTGTCGTCGATGATTATACTGTTAAGGAAACTAAATAAACATTTTTCCCCTTAACCATTCGCAAACCATTGACAAGATTATGCACTGACCGTGTTTCAGTATTTTTTTTCTTGGTGTTGATCACCTTGGTGGAATCAATAGATTCCAGAAACATTCTTTGCAGTCCAATAGAATTCACCTAGGTTTGGGTTTCTGGTTTTATTGGCAGAGAACCAGGGGAGTTTCTGCTGGTTTTCACAATGATGTTCCTTAATTCTGTATATTTGTTATGGTTACTAATGGTAGGTGTTTATTATAACTAGCCCTGTTGAAGCCACAAACAAAACCTAGTATGAAAGGAGATGCAAATGGATATTATTTCTTGTTTTAATATTAGTTTGGACTGGGATTGGGAAGAAACAAGAAGCTCAATTGGAGAGGATTGCATTATTTTATAGTTACTGTATGGTAACATAAGTGTAAATAAACGTTAATGCGGGTAAATTGGGAATACAAAATGGGAGAAAGCAATTCAGCCCATGACTAACTGCTCGTTCATCCACTGGAGTTAATTAGTCTAATCCCAATTCCCTGCAGTTTAGTGTTCATAGTCTTCAAATGTTTATCTAGGCAGAGCTTTCTTCAAAGGTAGAGTTAAATCCATGATAATACTATATATATTTTGGGTGGTCTGTGGAGAAAACTTGATTGAGAGGCTGGATCGCTTTTTCTCATTCCATGCTTTCTTATGAAGAGTAGTTTGGGAATTCAGATAGTCTTGAGGAAGTCCTATGTTTAAACCATGGGTGACGCTGAATAGTGCCAGTAATGTATGATACCGTGCAAACTGTATCTGATCCTATGATAATCCATGGGTGTGAAATTATATAATCATTGCCCAGCAATGTAATGATTCATTTTGGTGAATTATCTACAGATGATTGTGAGATACATTTTATTTTAGCATGTATGTCAAAGTGAAGCTGATTTCCAGTACGTTTTATTACATTGTTTTATTATTTTCCACATTGTGAAATAATTTACTTGTGAAAGAACTCAATTCACTTTACAGTACATTCTGTGAAGCGTTTTGAGATGTCAGGAACACCTGAAAAGTGTTATATCAAATGCAAGGATTTTATTTATTGTTTCAAAGCACTCTTATGGGTTCAATACTCTTAATCACTTGTGTTTTGTCATATCACTTGATCGCAGCTGCTAGTGAATTGTAACCAATTCACTTTCTAAAAAAAAGTGAATAAATTTTTTGTGAGATTAGTCATGGTTAAGATACAGTATAGCACACCCATATTTCATACAGGTGCTGCCTGTGTTTATATTAAGAGCCCTTCATCTTAATATTATGCAAATTTTGGTGTTTTTTGTTAAATAATTCTCAGTGTTATAATATTCCATATGTAATGTAAGTAGCTGATCTCATGGCATTGGTGAAGTATGTTTCATGCTTTCAGCCATTGATTTTGCTTCACAACACAGTCACTAAATTTTACATTTAACCTTTTGAACAACAACAAAATTACACTTGTATAACGCCTTTCACATCAGGAAGATGTCCCAAGGTGCTCGACAGACATTGTTTCAGACCGAGCTGGCGACAACGAGGGTGGAGGGAAAGGGAGTGGATTTGGGGACTGATTTGAAGAGATTTTGAGGCATTTTGATGATGCAATGTACTGTGTCATGATTGAAAAGCACCATGGTGGCCTTTTTACACCTGACAACAAGAATCCAGCTGTTTGCTGATTACTTATGCCCCCGGGTTCAAGGCCCATCTGAAGATCCATACTTTTGGTCATGTTTCACCTCCCCATCCCATTGTGCTCCCTCCCTTAGCAGTAAATGTATTCATTCTCTTACCATGTTAATTGTAACTGTATCAGTTATTGCCTTTCTTTGTGTCAAGCAAAAATGGCTTACTATTCCAACATTATCCTGGAGGCAAACAACAATCCCAAAGTCCTCTTTTCCACCACCTCCTCCGTGCACCCCCTCAGGCCTCCTGAATCTTCACTTCAAATGCGAAGTGCGAGGAGGTCATGGATTTCTTTTCCTCAAAAATCCACAATATCCACCAGGCAGCCTCATCCTTTATTTTGGTTAAGAATACAAAGTTGACAGTACAAAACTATTTCAGAGATGCTTAAATAAAGATTTTTAAGAAAACGGAATTTCTAAGTAGGTAAAATTATTTCAAGAGCCATATTGGTTGTAACATTTTGGGTGTTGTAGCCTTTCAGCTGAATCACATCAAATCAATTACTTACCTTAGGGCAGGGAGCACTTAGCCATTCAAATGAAAACAACTCTGGAGGAAATTTAACTTGTAGTGCTGAAAGATCCTTGGTCCTTTTGCTTTCCAAATTCATTTCCTTTGTTACATTAATGCAAATCTAGCAAAAACTTCAGATAGAGGCAGCAAAATTGACAGTTTTTAACAATAAGGTAGGGAACTGAAGAAAGAATTATTAGAAGGTATGGTTAGAACAAGATAGTCTTTATAATTAGGATAATTTGAACTATTTAACCCAAATAAATAGCAGGCCTAACCTAGGTGAACTACAAGAGTTTATATTCTTTGCAAGTTTCACATAACGCATGCTTTGCATAAGTCATATGTGATCCCATCTGGTACGAATTATGAGGTTTACTGTACTGTATAGGTAAGCCCCGATTTAGGACTCTTCTATATATATCATTTCGATTGAACGAACATAATTTTTAACACCTTTTTATCGATTGTAGGACACTTGGTTTCGTTTTAACGACCCAAATTATCTTTTTGCGCATGCGCAATATATACGATATTGTATATCGCAGTCGTATTTGACATGTCTTTTTTGTCCAAATGCACAGTACATGGTGTATTCATGGGTAAATCGCGCTCGCACCTGATATAGTGTTTCCAGGTGTTTGAACTGGCCAATAGCGTGTTGCTACGTCATTGTTTAGCCAACTGGTTTTGAAGTGACACCATGCCATGTCAGTATTACAGTAATTTCCAAACATTCCCGAGCAACTTCGAGCAATTTGCAGCCTCTACCATGTCGGGAAAAGAGAGCAGTAAGTGAAATGAGCAGCGGTAATACCGCTAGTGGCAATACCCTGCAAAGAGACCCCGCAAAGTCATCACTTTAAATACTAAATTGGAGGTGATAAAGCGCATCATGTCTGGCGAAAAAGGTATGGACGTCAGGAGGGCTTTGGGGCTAGCTAGATCGATGGTGGCTATAGTTCAAGGTGTGTTACAGATGCAAGCGGATTATCAAAACATAGGACTGTATTAAAGTTTGCCAGTATCAAAGTACAATACTGTACAGTTACCCCAAGTATCCCTTCTTGCTTATGTGTGGTGCTTTGTGTGTTATTTAGTGCGTTTAAGGTCCGAAAAGTTTGTGGAAAGAACGAATCTCGGGTTATATAATGGAACTGCATGGGAAACTGCATTTCAATTTAGGACATTTTGATCTGAGAACCGTTTTTCAGGAACACAACCCCGTCCTAAATCGAGGTTTATGGTATATGTTAATTGACTGTTTGGTGTAGATGTTGATCCTGTTAGTACATGAACGATGGTTTCTGCACAAGTTAGAGCCGTAGCTCCAATAGGAGGCGAAACTAAAGATCTGACATTGATTTTTAACTATCAAGTGTTCCCACATTGAATTCTGTTAGTTAAAATCGACATAGTAGTCATACCAACCTCCAGTATTTGCTGAAACATATCGTTACATTTGTTCTTTTGTGCATTATGGAACTACTGTATATCCCTCATTCAATTAAAACCCATTGCCTTACATAGTCATTTATCTGGAATTTATTTTATAGCCTACTTGATGGAAACCTCTTGCAGCCACGTACTCTAATTTCCTTTGACAAAGAGAAATATGAGAACTTATGGAAACATAAATTTAATATGTTGAACTTCCCAGGCATGCATTCAACTAACCTACAGATGAGTATGGGTTGCTGCTTTGAACAAATTAGGATTTTAGTTATAAATTTAGGCTTAAAATGGAAAATGAGATATCTAGATCTGATTGCTCAAAATGAAGTTTCATTTTGACTTTATATAAAGTAGTCCAACAAGAGCATTGAATAGAGTGGGGGAGAGAGAAATGATTAGGATCAGTAGAAGCCTCTGGATATTCAAATAAATACTGGCATGGGCCAGTCGGGCTGAATGGTCTGTTTTGGTACTGTACAGTCTGTAAGTTATACTGTTTTGGTTTTACATATTTCTCTCTATTCTAGTGCTGCTGGTGGGGAACTCTTTAGCCTTTGTGTGGCTGACCAAGGAGAAACTTCATCAGAGAAAGATGTAATCAGACTTGTTAGACAGATCATTGAAGGTGTAATCTTCCTACACCAAAACAATATTGTACACCTGGATTTAAAGGTATGATCTTTTGGTAGATTTTTAGAGTACCACTAATTACCTTGTTAGTGGGACAATGGCAAATTTCTTAGTATGATCTGTGGTTATTTAAATCAATTCAGAGACTTTTTAAACAAGCAACTAAATGTGTGTGGAGTGGGTGGGGGTGACACAAATTAAAAAAAAACCTTGAATTGATTTGTTTTGCACCTGGAATAATGGCGAATGTTTAAGTATTTTGTTTTAACACTTCATATGTACTGTTTTTGTTCAACATGCAATTTGCAACAAGCGTAACTGAACTGTTACCGTGCCAGCGCAGGAGATGTAATACCTGCCCTTTCACCTCCACCCAAGCCACTCTCCAGAGGCCAAAACACAGCTTCCATGTGAGACAGCGGTTCACGTGCACTACCACCAATGTAGTATACTGCATCCACTGCTCATGGCGTGGTCTCCTCTTCATTGGGGAGACTAAGCGCAGATTGGGAGACCGATTTGCAGAGCATCTTCGCTCTGCACGGAAGGTCAACCCTGATCTTGCAATCTCCCTCCATTTCAACCTGCGCTCACATTCAGAGGCTGATCTTTCGATCCATGGTATCCTGCGCTGTTCCAGTGACCCACAGCGAAAGCTTGAGGAACGGCACCTCATCTATCTACAACAACAACAACTTTGATTTATAGAGCGCCCTCCACGCTGGACAGCGTCTCAGAGCACTTTACAATAGCGGATCCCGGGACTGAGGCAGGGGCAGGGGCAGAAAGGTGACCAAAAGCGCGGTCGAAGAGAAAGGTCTTTAGCTGTGACCTGAAACTGGGAAGAGAGGGGGCGAGGCGAAGGGAGTGAGGAAGGGAGTTCCAGAGCCTCGGGACGTAGTGGCTAAAGGCACTGCCACCGAGGGTGGAGCGGATGATTCGGGGGGACATGGAGGAGGCCAGACCCAGAGGAGCGAAGGCAGCGGGTGCTGGATTGGCGGGAGAGGAGATCAGAGAGATAGGAGGGTGCAGAGGAGTGGAGGGATTTGAAAACAAGGGTGAGGATCTTGAAGTCAATCCTCTGGGATAGGGAGCCGGTGAAGTCTGGTAAGGACTTGGGGTAATGGGGAAGCGAAGCTTAGAGCGGGTGAGTATGTGGGCGGCAGAGTTTTGGATTAGCTGGATTTTGTGGGTCTACTGGGGACACTACAGCCATCTGGGCTCAACATTGATTTCAGCCATTTCAGACCAGAAGAGCTTCCCCTTTTTTCCCTCCCTCCCCCATCACAATCATAACTCCAGACCTTCCTTACCTCTCTGGTGTTTTGTTTGTTCTATCACCACTAAACACCTCTTCTCCCCAGTTTCGTTTAAACCCATCCCCTTCTGTTTCTCCCCCTGAAGTTGTTACCACATATTCAACCCATCAGTTAACACACTTTTTTTCTTTTTCCTTTGTCTCCTTTGTCTTCCATGTCCTGCCTCTCCCCCTCTAACGTCCTTAAGAAACCTCTCCCTCCAAACTAGCCCCAGTTCCGACGAAGGGTTGTAGACCCAAAACATTGACTCTTTTTCCTTTCTCCATGGATGCTGCCTGACCTGCTGAGTTTCCCCAGCAACTTCTGTTTTTGTTTCAGATTCCCAACATCTGTAGTATTTTGTATGTTTTTTAACTGAACTGTTTATTTGGTTTAAGTGAAAGACATTAGTATTTTGTGTTTGCTATTTCATTATAATACTGTTTTTTATTACTTTGTTTTGCAAAAGATGTTGAAACCAATCAGGTTCTAAAGGCTGCTACCCATGTATGCACACACCTTTTCTTAAAAGAACAATTGTACTGTATCCCCTCCCTTCCTCTATGGAAACTCTACCAATGCTTGTGCAAATTCAAGAGAATCCTAGGATGACAAACCTCTCATTTATTTTGTTTTTCCATCTCTGGTATAAGGAAGTGGTTATCCACTGCTCAGTAGATAATTATTATAGCGGTTGTAATTGAGGGTCTTAGTTTTTGTTAAAAAAGGGTGTGTATGTTTTGAGAGGGGAGCAGGGTGAACTACATGTCGAGTATAACTTCCAAGTGGTCATATTGTAGGCTCTGATATTGTTACTTTAAATCCTTGGAAGAATGCCTTGGTAAATAAAGTAATTGAGCTGCCTCAGTTGCCTGCTAGGTTAGCCCTTGGATAATTTTCTTTTTGCGTGTCAGTGAGGCTTAAATTGGGAAGTATGAGATTGAATGTGAAACATTGCACTGTTCTGATGATACATCTCTACAAGAGTTTAAACATTGCATAATGCACAAAAAATAGCAAATATGCTCACGGTGGACCCATGCTGATGATTTTTAAATTTAAGACACAGCACTATAATATACTATGTAAAGTATTAAGAATTCTTTAACCAAACTTTTGTGTGTTGAAACCTATCTACTTTCTTTTTTAGCCTCAGAATATTTTATTATCCAGCTCATCTCCTTCGGGCGACATAAAGATAGTTGACTTTGGCTTGTCCAGAAGAGTTGGCAGTGCTAGTGAATTAAGGGAAATCACAGGAACGCCAGAATATGTCGGTAAGAGGAGCTGTCATAAAAAGGAGAATTCTATTATGAGACATTTGAATTTATTTTCTTTCAATACATAAGCTGTAAAAGTATTGCAATTAGGTCTTACTTTGATGAAAAATACAGTTACAGTTTATAGCAAATCCTGTGAAGTCATTTCAGATGGTCTGATCGTAAAGACCCTATATCAAATGCCAGGATTATTTAGTTAGGTTCAGTTGATGGCATTCTGCATCAGGATATTATAGTATCAAATTGAGGCTGATATTTGGTGCAGTACCAAGGAACACTGCATTGCAGAAGAAAGGCTTTTGAACTAGCTAAATCTGGCTTTTGAAGTGTAAAATGTGAAGCTTCAACAACAAAATTACATTGGGAAAATGTCCCA
This sequence comes from Hydrolagus colliei, assembly GCA_035084275.1. NCBI lineage: Eukaryota > Metazoa > Chordata > Chondrichthyes > Chimaeriformes > Chimaeridae > Hydrolagus > Hydrolagus colliei. The sequence continues at coordinate 1,207,994 of CM068747.1, read as the reverse complement.
AGGCGTTCAGGATCAGTTACTTTCTTGCACCAACTGCTAGTTAAGATTCCAGGAAATTGAAAAATTGGTAAGATTTGTAATCACTTACGGCAGAAGCTGTTTGAATAAAGCATTCCGGAGAAATTGCCTGTGCATACAAGTGCTAGGCAATGCATGCATTAAGTCTGTCCTTTCTCAAGTCTGTTTTTTAAAGTTGACTAAAAAAAAAAATCATGTTTGTTTCTAATTCCTGAATATTTTAACATTCATTTACATATAATGTTAAATCTAACCCTTTTCCACATCATGCAGCAAAAATCCTCTGGAATATTGTGAAGACTTTTATGAGCTAAAATGTGTGTTTTTAACTGAAAATACTACAGCAAAGATTCATATCAGTCATACAAATGAGGTCACCTTTGAAGCCAGTTACATTCTGCAATTTTGTTGATCAATCTTTGAAGTACAGGTAAACCTCTATCTAGGACGGGGTTGTGTTCCTGAAAAACTATCTAGATTGAAACGTCCTGAATCAAAACGTGATTTCCCATGCGGTCCCATTATATAACCAACAATGCGTTCTTTTCACAAAATTTTAGGACCTTAAACCTACTAAATAACAAACAAAACCACACAACATAACACACAAAACACACAAATTAACACACATAGGCAAGAAGGGGTACTTGGGGTGACTGTACAGTATTGTATTTTAATACTGGCAAACTTTAATACAGTACATTACTGGCAGTGGCACTTGCAGCTTCCCCACTCATCTTGATGTTGTGGAGCCCATGGCATCTTTTAAACCTTTGAAACCACCCTCTGCTAGCACTGAAAGATGGTGCCGTTGAGCCTTCTCCTTCCTATTCATTTAACTCCCGAAACAATGATTTTGCCTTCTCTTGGATAACCAGGATGTTGAGTAGTATATTACGCTGGTTCTGATCCTCAATCCAGACACTTAGCATTCTTTCCATATTTTCCATCACATCACTCCTATGTTTTGCTAATCTGTTTGCACCTGTAGCTGTAATACCTTGAACTTGCCAGTATATTGTCCTTATTCTGTTTTATAGTAGCCACCATCGATCTAGCTAGCGCTAAAGCCATCCCGACGTCTGTGTCTTTTTTGCCAGACTTGATGTGCTTTACCACCTCTAATTTGGTATTTAAAGTGATGACTTTGCGGGGTCTCTGGCCGCTAGCGGTATTACTGTTGCTCATTTCACGTACTATAAACTTGCTATAAATACGGTAGAGGCTGTAAATCGCTCGAAGTTGCTTGGGAATGTTTGGAAATTACTATAATACTGCCAGTTCAAACGCTTGGATATCAGGTGCGAGCGCGATTTACCCACGAATACACTATGGACTGTGCGTATGAACAAAAAGGACGCACGAAAAGCGACCACAATATTCAAAATATGTACTCCACATGTACAAACAAATTTTGTTCGTTAAAACAAATCCAAGTGTCCTATATCGATCAAAAGGTGTTAGAAAATTATGGTCCTTCAATCAAAACAACAACAACTTTGATTTAACTTTGAAACATCCTAATAGAAGCGTCCTAAATAGAGGCTTACCTGTACTGTATATGGAAATTGCATAATATGACTATTATCATCTAAAGAAATTTATCTAAGCATTATTTTTGACTTAGAAGTTTTTAGTTTCTGGGAAAATGGAGTCCCATTTTATAGAGATCTTGGGCACGAAATAATGCAGAATTCATGCAGTAAAATTGATGTTCATGTGTTAATGTTTCAGCAACCCATAGTTGCTCCGACATGGGTAAGTGGCATGTTTTTGCGACCACCTGTCTAGTTCGGATTAAGCGTAGCGATGGGTTTCCTCATGTGCTGACCAACATAAAAAGTTGCCCAGATGTTATTATTCTCTTATGTACAAGCATAATGAGCTAAAATGCCCCTCTTGAAAAACTGAAAAACAGTTGTAGAGGAATGATGGCCACAATCTAGATGTCATATATTGGAATATTATAAATGTGTGCTTTAGAATGAAGATGAGAAAGTTTCACGTAGAAGTAATTAACAAACTTACCTTTGAGAAAAGTTTGTTGTTTATCTCCACCCTGTATATTAAAATCTAATGTTTTAGGCTGTACATTCTGTAAGTGAAATGATCAACTAACTACTATTTGCTGACTTTCATGAGAACTTTTTTCTGGTCAGATTAATGTTTCAACTACCTTCTATTCTTTCCCTGCAGCTCCTGAAATCTTGAACTATGAACCAATCTCCACAGCAACAGACATGTGGTATGTTGGCAGCAGTGTAATATTGTCTATACTTCTTACATAAAAATGTGACAGAACATGTATAAATCGAGTGTTACAGCTCATGTTGCCTCTTGTTGTTTTCCAGGAGTATTGGAGTTTTGACCTACATGCTACTCACAGGAGAATCTCCGTTTCAGGGTGAAGATAAACAAGAAACTTTTCTCAACATCTCACAAGTTAATGTTGATTATTCAGAGGAAGTATTTGATGGGATCTCCAAGACTGCCATTGAATTTATTGAGCAACTTCTAGTCAAAAATCCTGAGTGAGTATACATACCCTTTGGCGAAGAAATATGTGTGGAAATTGGAAACATTGCGTAGTCATTTTGAGGGCATTTTGCTAGTCTTACTATTTGGCGTTGAAATTAATTAAGTGGCATGGAAATGAATAGTAATTTTTTAAAAACTTTAGTACTGACCAGATGGAGTAATCTCAAAGTGATGCACAGGAAGTTACTATAAAGTGCAGTGATGTGTAATTGTCGACAAATGCAGCAGCCCTTTTGCACACTGCAATGTCCACAAACAGCAATGAAGTAAATGACCAATTTTGTCTAGGGGAATGGCCTGGGTGAAATTCCTCTTTTTGAATAGTGCCATGGGATCCTTATAACAGGTAGATAGGACTTTGGTTTAAATATTTTTAAATAGTTTTAAAACAAATTCTATGTATTGGTAAAGTTATAGGAGTTGTAAATAAAAGCAAATAATTTATCTTAAACTGATCGCAATGACAGGAAAATAAAATTAGAAAACTTTTCAGAGAGATATGAAATGACAAATCTAAATGTCTCAGAGTAATAGATATATGCACTAAAGTTCCACCAAAAGTTTACAAAGGTGGGTTTCCATGTGATTATGGTTTTTGTTCTGTTGGGACCTTGGGAATATCATTTGGAAACTCCATCTGGTCAAGGTTGATTGACATAGTTTTGTAATGTATAGAATATCCTATGTTTTTCCTCAAATTAACTTCAGCGTTCAATTAAACTATTTAAAGTTATGGTTATTTGTTCATCTTGGAAGTTGAATTGGTTGGGTATAGTTCATGATGTTAATTTGCACAAATTCTGTCAGAAGGAGTGGTCTGATAGGAAAATTACCTTTTGTTTACTCCCTGGATTACAACTCTCATAAATGTCCTAAGGAAGGGGTTAATTGAAGACTTTGACATGAAAGTGCAAATTTCAGTACACGCAACCTGCCCTGTGAGAGTAATAAAACACTGGCAGTAATCCTTTTGCATATTAATATTATACTTGGTGCCTGAATATTTGATACGGAGTTCATACAAATGTCTATACAAATGTAGTGTTGCTTTTGTTTGTTGTAATACATATCTCTTGACCTTCAATTAGCTTTATTGACATGTAGAAGGAAGAGCAAGTTGGTTTGGCAGCAGTTAATGAAGAGTCACTCCTAAAATGTTACCCTTTTTTTGTTCATGTGCTAATAGACATGCTGAGTATTACAGGATTTTTTCTTAATTCATTTAATTAAATCACCTATTGATATGCTATTTGTCAGATGTCATTAAGATGGCTACATTGTTCTTAAATACTGCAAAATGACATTTTGTATTGAGTTGGTGACCTGTTTTTTTTTTAAATTAACTATTTCAACAACAACAAAATTACATTTGTATAGCATTTTTCACACGAGATCTAGAGTTCAACTGAGAAAAATTATTTTAATTTGCTTAGCAGAATGTTAAGGGGAAAAAAGTGCCAGGTAAAATGGGATATTAAAAGATTCAAGAAGAGTAGAATGAAAAAGAAACCACGTAGTGAGCCATACATGCATAAATAATATAAATATTCAAGCTGAAAGCAGCTTGTCTTGTCCCCTATTCTCGAGTAACAGTGGAGAAATCATTCCATTGACAAACATGTCCACCTTGGGACGATTCTATCAAATAATTCTAATCTATATGCGTGGATGCAGCAAGCCCCAGTTGTGGCAATTTGTATACCAACTATTTGTACATCTGATAGAATATCCCAACCAATTTGATGCCTGTTGCTAAATCAGAAACGCTTCTTACTGGAGGGGCTGGGGAGAGGGATCAGTCCCTCCATGATCGATTTAGGAATGAACTTTCACTGTATTGATTGCGCCAAGATGCCACTGACTGGCTATGGACCGGAGATGGAATGAGAAGCTTGGTACAACATGTACCACTTATAGTTAAAGTGTATTTATCTGCCATTAGGATTTGGATCCAAAGCTGCTTTTCTAACACATTATAGATGCATGTGTTACAAGTCAATATAGCAAGTGCAGGATGCAGTTATTCAAACCTAAATGAACATTCCATTCACTGTTTAGATGTTGAATTGATAATTGCAACTTGAGCCTTTACACAAAGGGAAAACAACTACTGGACATGGTTGAGGCCACATGTTTAAGAGTCAGCTTGATGCTATGATGGAGGGTTGGTAACTTCAAATGAGGTTAAAGGGCATTTTTCATCCAAACCTGTATTTGGAAATTTGTTGAGCTTCAACAAGCATGAATTGGGGTCTGTTGATTGAAATGGTTCAATAGTTGTTGCCATTGTGCTGAGAAACAGTGGTCATGTTCAGCTGTTACCAAATGTTCATCCTTCCTTTGAAAACAAATGTATGTTATGGACAAATAACATTTATCTTTCATTTTGAAGGGAGCGATCAAATGCAGAAGGCTGTCTTTCCCATCTGTGGCTCCAAGCTGAAGAGATGAGTGAATCTGTGCCTGAAGTAATGTCGTGTATTTCACACTCAGGAGAACAATACAACAAGCCTTCAGAAGAGAAGAACGCTAACCGATGCGGAGCATGCAAACATGTGGATAAAGAAAATATCACTGACGAATCGAGTATCGTTCCCAAACGATTTCGATTTGATGATTCCTACAAAGGTTGTCATGAGATTCCAGGGGAACTGGTATACTAAAACTGGAATGTAACAATAGTTATAAGTGAGGGTACTCAGGCAAGCATTTTATGTTGGACTTCATCACTATACAAAAGTGGTGCTGATATGTTTGTTAGTAAATGACTTCCTGGTAAATTTATGCAGTAGCTCTCAGTTGAGACACTGACTAGTCCGCACTTTGTTATTTTGACGGAGGGTTTTTAAACTACTACAGAAAAAAACATTTTCTTGCACTTAGCTCCATGATGGAACGAAAACAGGATAATTAATTTCACAAAGTACTACAATTCTAGTTATAGGGTACTTTGCATTGGGTTGTAAGGAGCAAATTGGAAATACTGTAATGTCTTAATGTTCAGCTGAATGTACTATTTTCCCTGTGCAGAATGGTAATCAGGGACAGGCCGTTTAAGGGCAGCTCGGTTGTACTGCAGAGCTATATGAGAGGGTCAATATTGACAGCAGTTTAGGGTTCATATACCATGAATGGGTATAATGCAATGTAGTGCTAGCAGCAAACCAGATTGTGATCTATTAGGTACTTGAAAGACGTTTGAATTATTATGCAGATTGAAGTTGCAATTTGAAAATAAAGTTCTTCAAAAAAAAACTCATTGCATAATAATGCAATCCCCTGCAGTGGAAGTGGATTGTGTTACACACTGCTGAAATTGTGCACATTGTTCAGTCAAAATAGGATTAAAACTGGTTTATTAATTTGTCCAAATATTATTTCTGCTTTCAATTTAAATGTGCATTTAATAGAGATGGGCTTCATGGGGATTCAAGCTAGTTACTTTTAGTTATTAAACAAAATAATTCAGCTTAAGACTATATAACATTAAATGCTGTATTTGATACAATTGATATTCATTTTGTTGATCTATATTTTAAGAGGAGATCTTGAATTCCAAGGGAAGTATTGGAACTGGGTTCCTGTTCTACATTATATGCAATATTATTTATGCACAATAATAAACTGAAGGAATAATTGGTAGTGGAAACATTTTAGTTTATATATTAGGAGCTAATATTTCTTAAGATCAATGTATTGATTTTCATTGTACAGTTGCCTTATTCTATATTGCAAAATATTGAAACCAATCAATGTTTTCTGAAGTAATAGGTGAGGGTTACAAACACTTTATGTGGCTTCTCGTCAGGCAAATTTATCTCTCACAAATGAGAATAATATAGTAAAATATTTGGTATATGGGAATATATAATATATAGACATTTTATTAGCTTTATCAAGGTTAATCTTTTTATGCTTTTGAGCATTTCATTCAAACTGCTGATCATTTCAAGAAGCTTTAAACAGAGCTTCAAGTAATGCATCTACAAAGGAAATGTACCTTTTTTCTAGGTATTTCTACTGTTGATGTGGAAATCTCAAACACAATTTCCCTTTGTAAAAATTAAAAACAGCAATACCCATTGGAGGCTGTGCTGTTTTCTGGATATCTGACAATTAAAGTTCACACCAATGATTTGTATTTTGTGAAGGTTAAACACAATGTGTCAAAGTATAATCTTCTATGCTTGAAAATCTTTCTATTGTACATGTTGTAACTTGTTGCAATTGCAATAAACAATTTCTCAGGAAGTATTTGAGTTCAACATATTTACATGTAAACCGTGAAACAAACATCTTGGTAGTTTTGCAAACTGGCTTGTATAGCAAAAAATATATACACAAAGGAAAGAACTTCACAATTGTAAAGCAAAATGAGAAATCGAACTTCATCTGTATATGTGCTGACCTGGCTAAAGTGAAGAGCCCGCAACAACAATAAATTACAATAATAGTCATATTTTGGAAATGTATTCTTGTCACAGTTCAGTCCTATTTTAATACAACCTGATTTTTTTTAAAAATTACAACCACAAACAAAATGGAATCCATCCTGTTTTAAATGACCTGTTTCTCTTTCTCCGTCTGCCGAGAATGTAGCATTTGTCACAAATTAAGGAGACTTTTTGATTTGCAAAAAATTTGAATTTCATGATGTGCAATATTTTCAGCACACTTCTCAAGCTTTTTTTCTCATGCAGTAATACATGCAGGGCTCTCCCCACAGCCTGAAGTTGGCTGGGCTGTGAGGAGAGCGCGGGGGAGTGGGATTGATCTGGATAGTTCTTTTCAAAGAGCTGGCACAGACACAGTGGGCTGAATGGTCTCCTGTGCTGTATGATTCTGTTTATTGTCATTATTAGTCTGTTAATCGATTTTAATCGTTCAGTGTAACATGTAAGGTTGTGGTTCAGAAATGAGACTTGCATACAGAAAACTAGCTGGCTAATATAGGTCCTGTTGGATGACATATGTGGCTCTGTGGGGATAGAACTAAGATTGGTAGAAGAAAGACATTGTATAAGGAAAGTAAATAAAATGTCTTCAGAAAAATGCTGCCTTTTGACATCAGATCAGAATTTAAATGGAAGCATCTAAGATTAATAGGATTGCCCTAGTGTTTGGAGCTTTACTTGATTGTCTGCTAGTTCCTTATTTCAAAATAGATTTTGGCTTTCTGACAGGTTTGAATTGCCCTGAGCAAAGCATTGAATGTGAAACAAACATCTACAGATATTATTTTCAATTGAAAGAGTAAAAGATGAAGCAGTTAAAAGGGTTAAAATGCATTGATAACTATCTCCTCAGCCGAGGTGCTTACATCCATGCTTAATAAAATAGATCACTGATCCAAAATGCAAATTTTGATCTTCTTTGTGATGATAAATTAGATCATTCAAATCAGTTTGAACTTTTTTTAAAAGTATGAACTTAAATGAATACAGTATTTAAGTAGCACTAACAAAACACATTTAAATGAATATTTAACTGCATGGTTTGGTACTCTGAAAATTACCTATCTCATTTTTCTGATGGGAAAAGCTACTGTCTGACTTTGATGCTTGTGGAAGAGGTAGTTTCCTCCGTGACCATGACAAGCTAACCGACCCAATTCCTTCCTGTTGCACTTTAGACTTCAATACAATGACACATTTGTGGTTGTCATCCAAAGGAGAAAATATGTGCATTTCGTCTGCCAAACTTTCATAATTTATATAGTATTTTATGTCTTAGTTACTTCTTGAAGGGGACATTTGTAAAATTTAATGTTTCAGTTTGACCATTTTCCATTCAAAAGCTACAGTATCTTAAAATTTGGGTTAGTTTTCAATATAAAATCAGTAAATTTCAGATGCCTTATACATACTCAGCTTTCATTGGTGTACATATGGATGTTATTTTATTAGAACTGTGTCAAAAATGAGTTTGTGTAAAGAAATGCACTATTTCCGCTGCATAGTGCTTTACCATTTGCTGTAACCCAAGACATTTCTGTTGTTTTGGCTTTCACATTCCATTTGTGTTTGAGGTTTTGGCCTTAGATTCATTGGTTTAGAATCCTGAGTCAACCTAGGGTTCTGCTTTACAGTCCCAATCTCACACACGGTTCTTGTGAAATTAATAATACAGTATGTATTTAATGCTGTCCTATTGCACCTGTTGTATGGAGCAATGTGAATAGGGAGTTGTGGTTACACTCTCTGTCGCACTGATATGGAATTGTTCGTGGTCAAACTCCAAACTCAACCATGGGCACATGTCTGATCGTGTTTAAGGATCCAACTCCTGTCCTTTCCATTTCCACTTGTTCACTAAGCCAAGGTGGAGTGCGGGTTGCAGTTTCAATGAAACATTTTCATGGAAAAATGTGAGGGGAAAGTAGCAAACATCACATGTTGTATAGGAATAGTGCTGATGCTGCTTGGTATGTTAGCTTAATATTATTTCTGGCATCAGCCTGCTGGTGTTTGGTATGTCAGTCTGGCTCAGTTGGTACCAATCTTGCCTCTGAGTCAGAGGGTGTGGTTCAAACCGTAATTCGGGACAGAACTCATAAGATGACATAAAGAAGCTGCTGGGACTGTGCTGCAGGTGCTGTAGTCCTTCAAGTGAGATGTCAAACCGAGGCCCTGTCTTATCTGTTCAGGTTATCCTGGGCAGAAATCCCACAGTAAAATTTATTTCATGTCTGTGGGGCTTTGCTGTGTGCAAATTGGCTCCCCCGTGTGCTCGCGAAACACATTTCTTACACTTTATATTCTGTGAAACGCCTTTGAGGCATCTCGATGTGATAAGGCTCTATATCAAATGCAAGCATTATTTTAAATTAATATCCTTTGAAGCAGTTTTGAGACGTCCTTTTACAAATGTAAGGATTATTTTTGTATAAATAATAAAATAGGTAAATAAGCCTTGCAAATACAACCTTACAATCAGTTCATTATTGACTTCAAATTTTATTGCATTCTTTCCTTTGATCCCAACTGAGAATTACTTAATATACTTTAGAACCATCTGCAAGTGCTCTTTTTGTGATAAGATATTGTGAAGTATTTGCTACCCCTCCTTCAACATGTAAATCTCTGGAATGCAAGCCGTAGTAACTTCCTCTGTTGACAGTAACATGACGCACAATTCTTCTTCCTCATCGTGTGTCAGCCTGGCTCACTGACTCTCCTCTGAGTCGGAAGGTTGTGGGATTCAAACCACATCAGGACATGGAATCATAGTTTGAACTGATTCCAATGCAGCCCTGGCGGGGGTGTTGCATTGTCAGAGATGCTGTCATTTGGATGAGTTGAGGTCCCATCTCCCTCTAGGTGGACATTAAAGATCCCACAGCTCCATTCAAAACCAAAGAGGGTTTCTCCCGTTGTCATGGCCAACATTCCACCAAATAAAATTGGTAATTCAATCCATGGCTGTTTGTGGAACATTTCGTGTGCAAATTGTCTGCTGTGTTTCTCTCGCAAAGTAGAGTGAAACCACTTTACATCAATAGATCCTGTGAAGCGCTTTGAGACAACCTGACAACGTGATAAAACGTTATATTAAATACAAGAATTATTGCAGTACAAATGATTTATCATATGAGTTATATGAGTAATATTCGAATGATCAATGATCAAAAATTCACAGGTTTGAAGGTTGCAATGTCTGAAAGTCCATTTGAAGCGTTGTTTAATACTTTATGGAAGATTGCTCATACGGAGAGAATGGATCAAAGGAGGCCAGTTTCCTGTTTATTTAAAATGTTACATGGTGGAAAATATAAGTTGATATTATTTTGTGGAATCCTGTAGCTCAGTAGTTGGAGCAGTTGCCTCACAAGCGAGAGACCGAGGTTCAATTCCCAGTAGAGCAAAACATTGGGCCGGTTTCTTTACTTCACATGCCTGATAATAATCACTCAAAAGAATAATAAATTGGTCACTTCAATTCATGACTGTTTGTGGTGACACGGCTGTGCGAAATTGGCTGCTGTGTTTCACCAACAAATAAATATACAATTCACTCACTTTACAGGATATTCTGTGAAGTGCTTTGAGACGTCTGGTAGACATGGAAAGACATGAAAAGCGCTGTATCAAATGCAAGAATTATTGTTGTTATTATTATTATTGTTGTTGTTCGAAAAGAACAAGCATGGATTTGCCTTAATCTTAGAGTGGAGAGGCATTGCTAGAATGGGTAGGCTGGATCTCCTCTCCCCCCCCCCCCCCTCATCATACAATGTTCAGCTAATAGTAACTTTAACAAGCCTGTGAAACTAAGGTGGGAGTGGGAGAGGAAATCCGTTTTGCAGATCTGAAAACACTGTGTCATGTTTAATTGCTTTGGATGATGTTTTCTTGAGGTGGTTGAAGAATTACTCAAATAAACCACTAATTCCTGTTCTCACACAGCAGCCCTGATGACAAATTTCCTCATTTTGCAGCAACATGAGGTGAGATGTGTTTTTTTTTCTCTTCCTCAAAAGTTGAACAAATTGATTTGTGCTGCCAGAGGGAGGTGGGGGGGGGGGGGGGGGGGGGGGGGGGGGGGGGGGGGGGGGGGGGGGGGGGGGGAGGGGGGTGGGGGGGGGGGGGGGTGGGGGGGGGGGTGAAGGGGAGGGGTGTGATTCCAGCTAATACAAATCCTCATCCAATGCCAAAATATGCAAAAGGTCTCATGTGGTTCCTGCACAGCAAACAAAAGCCACAGACGTCATCTCAGACCCAGGGTAACTTTCGCCCACAAATATACAGTCAATTCACTTTACAGTGTAATCTGTGAAGTGCTTTGAGACGTCTAGAAGATGTGAAAAGCGCTATATCAAATGCAAGGATTATTATTATTATTGCTATTACTTCGTCTGTATTGCCTCTACCTCCCCCCTGATTGAGAGAGGTTAACAGCACAGAGCTGAAAATCAATCCAGGAACCTCTCTTGTATGTATGCTATTTCCTGACAGACGTATTACTGAAGGTCTAAAATTCAAAGGCTGTCCATTATTATATTTAATCGACACATCTTGCAGTTCAATGAAAGAAAATCGCAAGCATATGGGTACTTAAAGGTAACAGAACTGGGGAATATGCTGATTCCGTTTCTTTCCCAGTGTGCTGGGTACTGGAGTAATGTAAGTGTTCAAAGTGCATTTTCTATCACATTTGTCTGCAAAGGGCAGTCTCTCCGCACCTCAAATGTCTTGGTAATTTCTGTGCAAGATGTTTCCTTAGAACGTGTATTTTAAACCGATTTCCGCCACATGGAATCCCTTTAGTTAATCTTTGGCTTGTGTTAAGACAGTGAAGGTCACGGCATTGTTCAGCAAGATAGACTTCCTTTTTTTTTTACACGCTGCCACAATTCATGACATTTTACTGTGGATATTCAATGTCAAGCTTCGAGTCAGTGACACAACACTTTAGCTATTGAAAATTGCAGATGTTTTTATGATTGGCAGAAAAATGTTTACAGTGGGTTTCATGGGACTTTCAGAGAATCAATCGCACAGCATTAGGTGATTTCCAAGCAGGGCTAAATAATAATAATAATCCTTGCATTTGATATAGTGCCTTGTTATGTTGTTCTTCCCGATACCTCCCTCCAAGGGCTACAGGTAATCCAGAACTCTGTGTCCTTTACCGTTCCAAACTCCGTGACCCCCATCTCCCCCATCCTCGCCCAACTCCATTGGCTCCCCATCATCCAGAAGATCCAATTCAAGATCCTGGTTCTCACATTTCAAGTCCTCCACAATCTCCACCCCCTCTACATCTGTGACTTCCTATTCCCTTACCAACCTGCCCGCCCCCCTCTGCTCGCCAGGCTCTGGCCTCCTCCACGTCCCCCGACCCACCCGCCCAACCATTGGCGGGCGAGCCTTCAGCCACTCTGCCCCCAACCTCTGGAACTCCATCCCAAAGTCCCTCCCCCTCGATCCCTCCCTGGCCTCCTTCTAGTTTCGCCTTCCAGGGGTAATAATGCCGCCCAAAAAGTAAACTGGTCACTCACTTTATGGCTGAGGCACTATAGTAAATACAAGTACTGTATTATTATTAATTGTCCAAATAAATATTTTATCCAACTAGTCAGCAACAGTACTGCAAACTTCCAATAAGCTACAATCACTTTCATATCACATGTCTAATGAATAAAATAGATTCTTAATTTGAATTAGTGATTTCGCTGGCATCAGTCGAATTTTACAATGGAAATTATGCTGTGAACCTTAGGCCAATATAGGTGTTACACCTGACAATTGTGCATCAACTGATTTTTTTTCGTTATTTCAAAGAATTCAAAATCCCAGGTAATTTCTCTGAGGCAAGCAGCCAAATTAAATCAAAATGAATTCACTTTAAATTTTATTTTAACTTTCAGGTGGAGTATCTCAAAGACCATTTATATGCTATACATCCCTACAGGCTTCTGTTCTTAAATCAATATTAAAGATGGTGTAAAATGGTGAATCAACATGCATTCTGTTAGCCAAATACTTTTACCTTTAGTGTCCTGGAATTCAATAACCTTTAATTCTGGTTACTCATTTATCCACATAGGAAACTAGAACAGTAGACAATTACATTCAATCCAGCAAGTTAAAGTAGGTCATGAGTATGGGTAGATTTTTGATTTGTTGCTTGGTTTACATTGGAGAAAAAATTAGTGTATAATAATAATAAATATCTTTGCATTTTTATATAATGCTTTATCATGTCTTTGAGATGCTTCAATGCACTTAGCAGGATGTACTCTAAAGTTGAATTGATGTATTTTGGGGGCCAAATTGAACTGGACACATCAAATTTCTAAATATATTGATTATACGTATGTTCTAACGAAGGGTCATACCTGAAATGTTCATTCTTTTAGATGCTGATTGATATACTGATTCAGCAATTTTGCTTTTATTTCTGATTTTCTGCATTTATTCCAATATTCAGCATTTTCTTTTGTATATCCGAATCTATATTTAAGTGCTTTGAGACATCGATAAGACGTGGAAAGTGCTATATAAATGTAAGGATTATTTCTTCTTATTATTATACCACAACTAATTTCTATGTGATTCTCAGCAAAAATAAAACATTTTTAATTGTCAACAGGTGGTAAAGCTACACGTGAACAGGTAATGGGCAACTACATCAACTTATCACTGAACACGCAGGCTTTTCAGCCCATGGATCATTTGAGTTTTAATTGAGTTCAATCTAGTTTAAAAGGTTGCCTTTCAGCCAATACAAATAATGCATTTTGAATGGTCTCTCAATGAATCATCAGTAATAAGTACAGTACAGTACATGCATGTGAGGCTTTAGTCCAAAGAAAATTGGCAGAATTTTTTGAATCTATCACCAGAACACGTATGGCAACAAAACAAAAGTTTTAACAAGTGGTTTCAGTGGCTTCACAAACGACTGATTCTGACCTTTGACGATCCATTTATCAGCTTCTCTCTGACACTGACATTGACACTTCCTTTACAAATACCTGGTAAAGACAATAATCGCCGGGTTGGGCTGACTGCAGTTGACAGTGCAGTAGTTTTAACAGTGAACAAGCATTAATAGGCAAATAGAGCACTAACAACACTCGTTTCAGGAGTATTAAACCTTCCTTATTTATACACCAAACAACACTCCCTAGGTAACCGGTGAGCAGGCTCTGCCACTGCCCGTGTGCGTGAGCCATTGTTTAGAGGTGTGGGAGAACAACCTGATGTGATTTGGCATAGAATGTGCTATTTCTCCCTAAGTGGGTAATGTCAGGCTTCTAACTCAATGTGCCCCAGTCACGTTGAGACCCATCCTGAAACTACCGTACTGTAGAGTTCATTTTGGATAGGGTGGATATGGATTTATTTTTGCACTCTTGTGTAAGTGAAACAAATGGCATGTTCAATTTCTGAAAAACATTAAATACCGAGACCTAGGATGTGATCATTGTACATTACAGTATTTGAATAACACCTAAGGTTGTGTCTTTCAGACTTGTGACATTGAATAAATTGTTACCTAACTTACGTCAGACAGTGAATGGCTATTTGTTCATAAATCAATCAGCCAGACAGGGCAATAGATTCTATTTCCAAGGAAAGTAATAACAACACATAGATCAGGTTGTGTTGTGGAAGCTCCCAAGGAACGCTCCAATAATGCGTTTGTTTGTTTTTTTTTGCTTTTTTTTACTTTGGATGTGCATTTACCTGAGATTTATTTCAAAGTAAGCTTCTAGAAGATATTGGAAAGTTTTTTTTAACACATTAATAATAATTCTTTGCATTGGATAAAATGCCTTATCACGCTGTTGGATCATCTCAGAGCATTTCACAGGAAAAGCTTTTAATAGAATCATAGAATATAACAGCGGCCAAGGTTGTACCACACACCCATCTGTGCTGGGGCAAGTTACATTTTCAATCGAGGGAGACGGAGGGGCAGTTGGCTGTTGACAAGCTCTTGAATGGAAATCGAGAGCAGTACAGACCTAGGAATTTTCTATGTTGTTGTAGTTGTGGGTTTACCTTGTGTTGGGAGTGAGCCGGAGTTCTCATTGTCTCAGAGACAAACTGACCCTGAGAGGATTTGGGGCTTTAAAGTCATGTTGAAATATTTTTTAACGTTGGTCGGCACATCAGATTTTCAGTTGTTGTCAAGCCTTTTGTCCTGGATTGGGTTTTAAAATTTTGCTGCAGATTTTGTGCTGATTTGACATCAATCAGCCAACATCGATCATGCAGAGTAATTGTGGATCCACACCGTCAATTGGAGATTGGCTTAAATTAATAGCGGCTCAAGGACTTAGCCCCTGGCTCTTTAACTATGTCCGGGCAGTGGGAGAAATTAAGCCGTTTCAAAGTAAACACATTAAAAGTTAAGCTTATGGTCAAATTGCTTGCCAACAGTCATTGTTCTCAGGCTTTCACACAAACAATGTCCACGTGAGCAGTGTGCTGGAAGGAGGCCAGTTCGGTGGAGCCACACCCCTGCGTGTCAGACTTGAGGAGGGGATATGAAAAAAACTAGAAAATTCCTGGGTTGGTCCACTGTATTTGCCCTCAATTTATTTTAATTTTAAAATGCTCGCAAAGTGTGTCAACCGCCCTTGCTGTCTCTGTGTTAAAATATAATTGGCCCCGGCATCAGCCTGGTATGGATTGGGCCTTGTAAACCTTTTGTGCTGTAAGGTTCTATTAAAAACAATTTTCCATTGAGTCCACTGAATTGTTTAACCCATTCTACCTGTTGCATGTGAAGAAATAGTTCTGTAATTGGGCTTCACAACCCTAAATAATACTTTGCAATGTAACCAGACAGTAGAGAATAAGAAACAAAACACAGAAGTTGCTGGGGAAACTCAGCAGGTCAGGCAGCATCCATGGAGAAAGGAAAAAGAGTCAACGTTTCGGGTCTACAACCCTTCGTCCTGACGAAACGGTTACTCTTTTTCCTTTCTCCATGGATGCTGTCTGACCTGCTGAGTTTCCCCAGTAACTTTTGTTTTTGTTTCAGATTCCCAGCGTCTGTAGTATTTTGTGTTTTGTTTGTAGGGAATAAGACTTGGGGTTGGAGTTGCAAATACTGTAATATAATAATCCTTGCATTTGGCTTAGCACCTTTGTATGTTCTTTTCTAATTGTGGAGTAACTGTGCATTCATGGGTGAAGACAGACACCAGGAGATTTTTCTTTAATTTAAAAAAAGAAAAATAAGAATGAATAACAACAACTTGCATTATTATTAGAACAGTTTGCCAGTAAGGTGGTTGAGGCCAAGTTGCTGGACTAGTTTTTTTTAAAAAAGCAGCTTGATGCTGTGATAGGAACACATTCTGTCTTCTGTCAGAATAAGGTCAAACGGGCTGAAGGGTCTTCCTCCGCCTCTCTCTCTCTGGTGATTATGTCAGTGGGGGTAGGAATTCTCACTTTTCAGCTCTTCTTAACCCCGCATCCAAACAACACCAACAAAATACAACAGAATTACCTGTGTACAACGCCTTCCATAATGGGAAGACTCTCCAAGGCACTGGGAAGTCCCAAGGCATCCCAAAGTACCGTTGGGCGGAATCGTCTCAGCTGGACACGCAGGAAGAAGCTTGCCCAAGAGAGCTGTGGCACGCTACCCTGCGTGAGGGGCGCTACAGAAATGCATGTTGTTGTCATTGTGATTTCCACGGCAAGCTGTGCCATTTCAGCTGGTCTAAACTCCAGCCTGTACCGCAACACACGGTCTGGAGTCCCCCAAGCCTTGGCTCTTGAACAACCTTGTACTTTTTACCTAATAATAATAATACAATAACTACAATAATAATCCTTGCATTTGATATAGCGCTTTTCACGTTTTTCTAGACGTCTCAAAGCGCTTCACAGAATATACTGTAAAGTGAATTGACTGTGTATTTGTGGGCGAAACGCGGCAGCCAATTGCGCACAGCAGCGTCCCCCACAAACAGTCATGGTTTGAAAATGACCAATTTGATATTGTTCTTTTTTCCCCCGA
The DNA here is from genome assembly GCA_035084275.1 of Hydrolagus colliei. Classification (NCBI taxonomy): domain Eukaryota; kingdom Metazoa; phylum Chordata; class Chondrichthyes; order Chimaeriformes; family Chimaeridae; genus Hydrolagus; species Hydrolagus colliei. Next base: position 1,190,951 of record CM068747.1, on the reverse strand, counting down.
GGGATCTTAGTACAGTATTGTACGGTATTGTGTGTTTTTTTTTGGAGGGATTATTATTATTAGGAGTGTGGAGTAAGGAAACTTGCCCAAGGTTTCGCCCTGACCTGCCCGGTTTCGAACACAGGTCTGATGCTCGTAAGGCGCGCGAGTTCTCTAACCACTGAGCTACAGAGTAACCTCATAAAGGTAAGCGGGGTTTACGCCCAATCCCAAATTCCATTCCCGGAGGTGGGGAATGATTTCCGGGTGCAAATTGGCATTGTGCCCGGCTAGGATAGGATGGGGTGGGCTGGATTGGGATGGGGTGGATTGGATTGGGATGGGTTGGGATGGGTTAGATTGGGATTGGGTTGGGATGGGGTGGGCTGGGTTGGATTGGGATGGGGTGGATTGGGTTGGGATGGGCTGGGATGGGTTAGATTGGGATTGGGTTGGGATGGGTTGGGATGGGATGGGTTAGATTGGGATTGGGTTGGATTGGGATTGGGTTAGGATGGATTGGGTTTGGATGGGTTAGATTGGGATTGGGTTAGGATGGGTTGGGATGGGATGGGTTAGATTGGGATTGGGTTGGGTTGGGAATAGGTCGGGATGGTGGGGGTGGGGACCCGTGCATGTGGCAGACCAACAAACAAACAAACAACAACAACAACATTCGGGACAATCCAGGACATGGTACTGATGCTGGTGTGGCTGCCCCCCCCCCCCCCCCCCATTGTGATGTCACTCAGGGCTCCTCCCCCACCCCCCCCCCCACACCCCCCCCGCACCCCTATTGTGATGTCACTCAGGGCTCCTCCCCCCCCCAGCCCCACCCCTCCCCCATCTCCACCCCCCCCCCCCCCCCCCCACTCCTCCCCAGCCCTGGACATCCGAGCGGCTGCTGGTGCCGCTGCCGCACCCAGTCGGGGGTGACCTCTTGCTCCTTCCGAGCGCCTCTTCGACAAACACCTTGGCAACCGGCCGGTGGGTCAGTCGGTCGGTGGCTCAGTCGGTCACACAACCGAAGCAGCGCGGCTGGTGGGAAGGCGGGGCGGGCGGGAAACTCTCTCTCTCTCTCACACACACTAAAGTTAAGAGAATTTAACAGGAGATATATATGTATATATACATATAATCTATGTAGATAAACGTAAAACAATTCACTCAGTCAGGGCTGGTATAGTTAGTCAGTCAGTTCTAGAAAGGTCTCAGTGAGAGAGGGGGGGAGGGGGTGGGGGGGGGAATGGGAAGGACTGGTTGCTAAGCAACGTCCAAACTTTCTCCTCCCCCTCCCCCCCCCCCCCCCCCTCTCTTCCTCCTCTCAGTAAAGTTGGCGGCGGCTCGGGCTCATGGAGGAATCGTCCGTCTGTCGTTGCCCCAAGGAGCCACCGGAGGTTGAGTCCCCGCGGGTAAATTTTTAATTTTAATTAACAAAAGATGCGTTTAAAATTTTGAAAATTATTTAAAAAATGTAAAAAAAAAATAATTTTAAAATTTTAAAATTTTAAAATTTTAATTTTTTTAATTTAAAATTTTAATTTATAAAAATGAAATTAAAAAAAGTACGTATGTGTATATATATATATATAGATATATATATAGGTGCCTTAACCGCGTCTTCTAGACGTTTCAAAGCACTTGACGGAATATACCGCGAAGCGCTTTTGAGACGTCGATAAGACGTGGGAAGCGCCGTACAGGTGTAAGGATTATTATGATCATTATTTACTGTAAAGTGTAATTGACTGGATATACACGTTTGTGGGCGAAAGGCGGCAGGCAGCCCCACCGCGCACACAGCAGCGCCCGACACACACAGCCGCCCGTGGATTGAAAACGACCGATTTATTATTGTTTCCCCCCCCCCCCCCCGAGGGATTATTTATTATCCGCCATTAAGCATTAAGTGAGGAAACTTGGGCGAGTTTACATGTTACCTTCAGACATCTAGCGCCTTGGGACGTCCTCCCGACGCGAAAGGCGCTATATAAATGTAAATTGTTGTTGTTGTTGTTGTTAAAGTTACTTTGATGGTTTCTGGTTTTCCCATCTTTGTTTGTACTCTAGCATCTTGGAAAACAGTTGCTATGTGATTACGACTTGCACATGTATTTCACTACAGTTTTCAGTTTGTTTCTAGGAATGGACAAAAGAGTAAACTCGCCCTGTCCTGGAATTGCACTGAAAAGGTTTTCTTTATACTGGAGATAAGGGGAATTTACCCCCCCCCCCCCCCACCCCCACCCCCATCCATCATCCCATCCCCTCCTCCTTTCGAGATTTTAGTCATTTTCAGCTTTTATTTTAAATTGAACGTTTTTCTATATGGAAACATCCAATTTAGAATAACTTTCCCACCCTCTCCACCATCTTCCCAGTTACTTTTTAATCGTACACACGATAAGTGACAACCACACTTGCTTGCAAACGCACAGTCACCACAGTCTTAGGCTAACACACCTTGAGACATGCTCCCAATGAGAAAGACAAGTATTGTTATTCTTATCGCCCACAGATATACAGTCGAAGATGTGATAAGGCGCTATATTAAATGTAAGGTTTATTATTAATTGAAGGATATGGATCCACGTTATTGATTTTTAAAAAATATTGTGGATAATTTGATGCAAGTTGGAAATTAAGAATTTTTTTAATCATTGAAGTGAATGAGGTAAAGGTACAACTAGACAAATGTAAAGAAGTGAATATAATCATTTACATCATTGCTGATCAGTCTGATTGGAATTATTTTGACGATCAAAAACGTTGACACATCATTGGATACAAAATAAATGTTTACTGGAAGGGTTAAAAGATGTAACCAATCTCGGGGTGCAAATACTGTAATATTTACAAAACACATGTTTTGTATGTTAACTCCTATTTGTAAATTTCTTTGGACTTCTCAATTGAGTTTCAGAAGTGTAACTCGGTTGTTTATTGTTTTCTAACCCAAAGCAAAACATCAACGAAGGCTGCAGTTTAGAAGCAGGGGGAGAAGTGATTTGCACAAGATAAGATTTTTGGAACAATCATATACAGTATCACAATTGTGTGGATAGATTTTGTAGAGCCTTTGGAATGGCTTATTGCGAGCAAGGCTGTGAAGGCACCAGGGTTTTGCTCTGACATGGACTATCGATGGGTTTCTAATTCTATAAGGGCTTGGTGGTAAAACTTGAATTTCTAGAAATTTACATTTCGTACAAGCAATTACTCCAGCGTTGAAATTTTCAAAGCAGCATCGCCAGATCACTGTAACTGAAGATCTGGTCTCACAATGCCTGTTTGAAATTTTGCTTTGTTTTAAAATAAAGCAAAATTACAAATAATTTGCACCCTGTGTGGTTCAGTACATTGTTTTCAAAATGTACAATGTACAACCCAGGGTGAAATTTCAAACCATGTTTCACTTATGATAAGATTTCTACATATACAGTAGTTGCATGTGGGTGCAAGGCAATACAATACAAAATTATAGTGTTTTTCACATTGGGAGGATGTCACAAGGCAATAGGAGAAAGAGAAAAAAAAGTTGCCTTTGACTGAGCCATGTAGCTCAGCTTGAATCACAGCTTGAATCACAGCGCAGCTTGCATTATGTTTAAAATAATGCAATAACATTAGAGATGATTTGAAACGTAATTTAGATGTGAAGTTCAGATAATACTTATAACTACCTTGAACTTCTGTCATACAGATTATGATGCCATCTGATATCTGCAATGACGTTAATTCATAATTATTGCTCCAAAATCCCATTATGAGTTGCAAATTGAATAAGTGAAAACATCTCCTATTCAGCGATGTTGAACCACACAACAAATATTTTACTAGTGTAAAACTGTAGCATACATATTTCTGCTAAAATGTGCTGACCTTGATTAAATGTTACCTTCAGACATGTAAAGTTACTTTGATGGTTTCTGGTTTACCCATCTTTGTTTGTACTCTAGCATCTTGGAAAACAGTTGCTATGTGATTACGACTTGCACATGTATTTCACTACAGTTTTCAGTTTGTTTCTAGGAATGGAAAAAAGTAATCCGTCTAAATGCTCTTAAAGAAGCGACAGTGGCATTTGAAAGTGGTTTCAGTTCTTTACGAGTGTATCCTGTTACCTACCATGGAAGAATCTTAAGACCTGTTTAATTGTGTATTCACAGTGGGTTCTGTCTCAATTAGGAACATATAACATGTACACTTTGAGACATGTAATGCCTTGGGACATGCTGCCAACATGAATGCCATTTGTTTTTGTTGTTGTTTGATTATATATAGCAGGCAATCTGGTAAATGTGTTTCAGTACTCCCTGCTGGGAGAACGGGACACATACTATCGATGCGCAGATTCCCACGCTTTTCCTACATCAAAATGTTGTGAAATGTTTCGTTTTTAAAAAAGTGTAATACTTACTGTGGAATCTGGGTAATTTTATGTTACTAATGTAATGATCCTGTACAATACTGAACTTTTTTTGTTGGAACAAGTCATATTCAGTATCACAATTGTGTGGATAGATTTTGGTATGATCAAACGCTGCAAACGTAAACATTGTCAAATTTATATTTGACAAATACATCACTTATTTCTAATTTTACTTTGTGAAGGTGCCTTGAGATTTTCTTGTTTTGGAAGTGTGTTATACGTCAAATCTTTCATGAGACTAAAAGTATTTGGTGACAGTTTCTTCATTTAATTCTTTTTGTGTGTGTTTTTTTAAAACAGACTAAAGGAAAACTAGCTACCAATGCCGCTGCATTTTTGCCACAGTTGACTGTGGTAAGTACTGTACCTGTAGATAACCTAGATACATTGAATCAGACAACATAATATGCATCAGATATAAAATATCACGGTATTCAGGTAGAGGTTAATTCAATAAGCTTTTATTATTTGCCACCACAATTAGTAATTTCTAATGGATACAATCGTGAGGATTGCAGTGGGTGTTGACATCTATTCACTGAGCGACATCTTGTGCAAAATGAGCCAAGTAGAATAAAAACACCCCAAAACGTTTAAAATAATGCAATAAAATTAGAGGTTGGGATGATTTGAAACGTAATTTAGATGTGAAGGTCAGATAATACTTATAACTACCTTGAACTCCTGTCATACAGATTATGATGCCATCTGATATGTGTGAGCCATCTGATATCTGTGATGATGTTAATTCATTATTATTTCTCCCAAATCCCATTATGAGTTGCAAATTGAAGTATTTAGCTTGTATTATGGGTTAGTGTGATTGATGCTAGTTCTGATACCTGCCCTGCTTAATCAGCTGTAAATAATTATTTAAGTAAGCATATTTCTAGTGTTTGTAGAATAATAAGATGAATTAAATCAACCCTTGTGATAAATTGACACACATTTCATGCAGTGAATGATATTTCTCTTTGTTATATTTATTTCTAATCTTATTTCTCTACATATTGTTTCAATTTAATATAGATTGCCAGAGAAGCGTTTATCAATACCTGTGCTGCAGCTGTGTTTAATACATGTCTATAATTAACTTCCTCAACCGCAATATGCATTCATAATGATAAATAGTTTCCCTAACAAAATCTGTTAATTTAAGACCGTACTCTCGATAGCCATTGCAATTAACAATACGGAATTTCTATATCATTTTAGAATCGGGTCAAACCATTGTGGCAAACAACCACTCCGGCATTCTTCCTAAATAAACCGGATGAGAATGGAACAAATGTGCTTGGTGTCAAATCAGATGGAAAAAGTGAGATTTAAGTGTCAGAAATATGGCAACTACTGTACATTCTTTCACAATAAATAAAATACCAGCCTCACAAAGTATTAGTTGGCAAGTGGATATCATCACCATTTTTGTTTTCTTGTGAATGCACTTGACCAAAGGCTGTTAAATTATGTTTAAAATGTTTTACTTATTTGAAAATCATGCAGAATCAATCATTCCTTCAATCAGAGGCGAAGATAATTTGTTGAGCATGGTTGTGTATTTGATACAATGTGGACCGAGATCCACTTTCTGTTTAGTCATCATAATTAGCTTTGTTACTCGTGAGTTGCTGGCTCATAGAAATTCTAATATGTTTTTAATTACTGCACTTGCCAATTCACAAAACCATCCAGTTTCTGTTATGGTGGTATTCACAGATAACAGATAGAAAAAAATTGTTGTTTCTCACCCTCGTAAACAGCTTTCTCTCACAATGTATTAGTAGAAGGGAGAACCTGTTGCAGAAGATGGGAGTAGCAGACAGTTTTTTTTTATCATGGAAAAAATGGGAATTGAGTCTTTGATGACCATTTACTCTGCTTGCATTTATATTTACATTTACATTTTTATATTTACATTTATAGAGTGCTTTTCATGTCAGGAGGACGTCCCAAGGCACTGAACAGTCAGGAAGGGACCCGAGCAAGGGAGAGGGACAGGGTAGGGATGGGAGAGAGTTAGAAAGGGAGGGAGAGAGTTGGAAGGCACGGTCGAAGAGGAGGGTCTTGAGACCGGCCTTGAAGGAGGCGAGGGAGGGAGCAAGGACTGTAGGATGGAGTTCCAGAGTGTGGGGGCAAAGAGGCTGCTGAAGGCGGATTTAAAGTAGTCACGTATGAAGATGGGTTGATTTGAACCACTAACTTGGGCAAGTTTCCTTACTCCACATGCCCCCATCCCTCCAAAAAAATAAAATGAATTGTTCACTTAAATCCACGACTGTTTGTGGGACACTGCTGTGTGCAATTGGCTAACGCGATTCATCAATTCACTTTACAGTATATTCTGTGAAGAGCTTTGTCACATCTAGAAGATGTGGAAAGCGCTGAATCAAATGCAAGGATTATAATTATTATTATACTGACAACCAGATTTGACTTTGCTCTTAGTTTTATCTTCAGATCTGAATTTCAGTAGTTGCTTGTTCTAAGAGTGTTTATACCCTTAAATCTGGAAAGCAATTAACTTTACAAATTCTTGTTTGCAGAAGGATCACCCGCACTGAAACGTAAACGAATTGCTGAACCTGGGATTTCTACCGGTGGAGCAGATTGGGCAAGTTCTGATGTTTCTGGAGGACAAAGCAGCTTTTCCCACCCAAAGAAGGACCGTGAACACTTCCGAAGTACTCTGGTTAATATCATAATGTAGGTGCATAGCCCATTCATACATTATTTATATTATATATATTTTTTGCTATGGAAGTTTTAGTATGCTACAACAGGTAGTAGTTTCTTTACAAGGAGATTTGTTGATTTTAGCTAATCCACTGGAGAGATGCTCAGCTGACTGGAGAAGGGAGGGGAAGTGGAGAAAATATTGGAGATTACTACAGTACTGTATACTTTTTAGTGGCTGATCAAGTGAATTTTCAGAAATCTCTACATAGCTTGCTTGCTTATCTCCCTAACACATTTGTATATTTAGCACAGACTTGTGTCTGATAGATAATACCCCAAATATAATTCTCTTAATTTTACATGGGATTGCTTTGGTGATGGGTGTTGTACCCCCCCCCAAAAAAATGACATTGCCAATTTATCTCACCTTTCATTGTCTTTAATCATAGGCAACAAGATTGCGTTACTGGACAGCCTCTTTCGTTGGACGAGACGGAGCTCTCAACGTCTGCTGCTCCTTCAACTGTGGAGAAAGACATCCTTGTAAGACAAAACGGGGCTTCTGCCATTGACTGTTGTGTGTATTGAAAGCGATTGTAATCTATGTCCTTGCCAAAATATTGTTGAACACAAATTTCATTTTTAATTTTAGAGTTAGAAGCTGTTGCAGTATAAGAATGGGAGACTATGTCAGCTGATTGTTGCGGATATTCATTGTTAAATATATACTGTTGTTTTCTAATTTTGCAGCGTTATTACTATTACATTCACCACGGAATAGATACAGAACACGTGGCTCCTATGGAAGACAGCTGGTTGGAAGATGTATTAACTTTAGTACCAGCTCGTCTCAAAACACGCGCTGAAACTATTGAGTCACTTTCAGATGAAATGAAAGAAGATTATATCCTTAGTGTAAAGAAGGCAATAGGTATACTTTGAAACCTATTAACAGTTTACAAAGTTCTTATTCAAATTATTATTAGAAATACATAGTAGATTGTTAACAAAAAATGGCCGATTGTAATTTATTATCTGATGTTTTAAGGTCGATGTGTGAAGAAGGAAATGTTGTTTGTTCATAGGTATGCGATTTGTGGAAAGCAACCAATTTGTGGTTGGGAATAATATATATTTTTAGATGGATAGGCTGAAATTGAGACTGGTTACCTTTCAAGGGGCTTACCAATTTCAAAAGGTTCAATTTTTGATGTTTTGTTTATGATTATTCACTTTATCTATCAGATAATATAAATTAGGGCTAGTCCATAATAATGCAAATAGCATATGACCTTTTGAAGATCTAGGATTGATGGATCTTTTTCTTTTATACTTTTTTTGTAGTTGAATCACTTTAGCTATTTACTGCATGAGATTGTCTTCCGACTTTAACACTCTATATTGTTTAGCGATCTTAAAACCATTTAATGTCACACAGGTCAATATTATTATGTGTGTAGGATCATTTAAATATTTCCAGATTTTAATGACTATTTCCCTTGATTTCAGTGGACTTTGTTCTAAGAGACCCTAGAGATAAAGAGGACATAAAGGAAGTGCTTCCCTCTCATCGTGCAGAGTAAGTGTAACAAAATTGAAGTGTTCATTTAAATAAAATCAGATTATATAGAGCAAATAAGTAATACATGTGAGTGGAGTGTGTTAGGCTTGAGTAATTTTTTGAATAATATTCTGGAAGTTAATGTTTGGGGTGGACAAAACAATATACAGTATATTTATTGCACTTTGTTAAAAGCCTTCAGTTTATGTATATTTATGTTTTCAAATTTTTTGAATGGGGAAAATTTAACTTTAAATTTTTTTGAAAAGGAATGCATGAGTGAGTTCTTTGAAACAGTCACCACTAATTAAACAACTGTTGTGGAACTCGAGGGGGACGGGGGAAGATTTTAGCAAAATGAGTCCATATTCAACACAACCCTGCTCTCTGGTATTTTATTTCAGGGAGACCGATTGAAAGTACGATTTTTAAGTGATCACATGTATTAATTTGTTATGCCATTTACACAATGATAGCATACATTCCATGTATTTGTGGAATTCAAAAAAGGAAGCCTTGGGGTTTCTGAATATAGCTAGTTGTACTTTAAAGTGACAGTCAAGTGTTAGTGCCTCTACTTTGATCCCTTAGCCATGTAATGTGAACATAGCAATAAAATATTGAGGAATTCCTTCTAATTTATATTCTAATCATGCAGCAGTCTAACTGCAATGTAGGGGTCAAAGATAGTTTTTATAAAAATCGCCAATATCTCATTGAAACAGTTTTGACTTTTGCATTTTGGTTTGTGTCTTGATAGAATATTTATAAATATTCATGTTTTTCTGCCAGAATATTTGTTTTACTACGGTTTTGTCTCAGGTCAAAAATGTTTTGAATCTAAGATCTTGCATTTCTGTGTGATCAGGGGTTTTATAGCAGGATACATGTTTTCAGTCTATTTTCCTGCTTATTTTCTGAGCATTCACATTCTCTCCAAGGCACCAAAGTGTTAGTGATTGAATAAATTATTGTGGGCATATGAAAATAGAATATTTACTAGTTCTCTTAATGCACTTTCCTTAGGCACGCAACACATTATCAGCAAACTTGACAGATCAACTAAATTCCACAAGGTGGTAATAAAAAAGATGAACTGTGTTGCTGGAAATCTGAAACCAAGCCAGCAACGTTTCATATCTATAATTAGTCATTTAGCATCTGAACAATAGAATAGACTTAGGCCTCAAAGGCAGCGTTCTCCTTTGGATGCTGACTGATTTCATGTTGTGGATTTCTAGCATTTCAGAGTATGTACCATTGGGTGGAATTTGTGCTTTGTGTGACACTGTTACAATGAAATAGCAATCCCAAAGCAATGACATTTAGCAACATGCTTAAAAGAAAAGATTTTAAAAATATTTATGATTGATCTATGAAACCCTACAGTTTCCTCTGGAGAAAGATTATTACATAACCTGTAATCCTTAATGTTTATAAGGGTCGCGATAATTCCAAAACCTTGGCACAAGTCGTTTTTGGCAGCTCGCAACTATATAAAGACACACCTAAATGCAATAAATCCCACAATGTTGTCTGTCCTGGACCTTTGGTACACATCTTTTGAGTAAGTATTTACATTAACATTACATTATTAGCCTAAATTATGTATGTGATTAATTATTTCTTTCATAACTATGTAAACTAATCAAAATATCTATAATAATACTGTAGTTTGTTAGTCATTCTATCAGTTTTCTCTGCTGCTTTTCTAATATACAGTAACTAGATTTCTTAAATTGGAAAAGAACATCACCTTCTAACTTAGACTTTCAGATAAAATAATCTTGCAATGAAGTATGTTACGGGTTTCTTCAATCACATTGTGAACTGGAATTGTAGAATCATAAAGGGATTGGAGAGCTGATTGAATTCTTTTGTGCCAATCTCCTATCTTTACTCTCTTTATATTGCTTAAAGAATGAAGTTGGCCATTCATAATGCATGATGTACGATTGTGACGTGGTAGTTTGGGATGACATGCAGATAGCAATCTATTAATTACATGGTTAAGAATTCCTTTGCTTGATTATTTTTATTTTACTTTTGCAATATATTTAACCCATCCCATACATTCCAAATCCACATCATTATATACATGTGCATTTTTTGTTGCTTTGCATTGCATTTTGAAGCTGTAAGCATGCTATTTGCAATAACAAAAAGCTTGACTTTTCTTTTTGTTTAGATGTTTAGAAACTCATTAAGTGCATTGCAGGAATAAATTGCAATTGCAAAATAATTATTTTGTTTTCCTTTTGAAGGAATTTGCGGTTAATTGATGTCAAGGAATTTCAGAGTCGCCAGAAGGCTCTGGAGCTGTCTGTATTCCAGGTCATGTTTATGAAGCACATTGATGCTGTAAAAGAGCAACTCCTTAAAAAGTACGACCTGCATCAATAAAGTCCAATCAAGATACAGTATTTAGGGAGAGCCCTGATGGTATAGTGCAGTGGTTCCCACCTCGGGTCCTGACCCAAATCAGGGTCACAGGGGTCCTCAGTAGGGTCGTGAAGCGTCAGCAGAGTTTTTATTTTAATGCTGAAAATGCATTTTTAATGCTGAAAAGTGCCCGAGGCGACAACACCGACTAATTTGTATGAAAGACGGTACAAGTGAGTTGCGCTGAGTCCACAAAAGAGAAGGAGATATCGTCTTGGCTGAGCTTTGCTTAGGTCACGCAGTCGCCCCCCCCCTAAGGGTCAGGAGGTCCTGTTGGTGGCTAACTTAGGGTCGCAGGAAAAAAAGGTTGAGAACCACTGGTATAGTGGATAGAGTTCCAGCTTACTGGTGGATGCTGAATCCATCCATATCTCATGGATGCTAGAACCATCCACACCTTCAAGAGTGAGGTTGATAAATGTTTAGTAGGTCAGAGTATTGAGGGATACGAGAAAGCGGAAAATTGGAATTGAAAGAATTAGTTGAGGTATAGATCAACCATGATCTAATTAAATCGTAAAGCGGGCTTCAATGGCCCAGCCCTTTCCTATATTGCTGACCATGATACATGGTCCAAATCCTGCTCCATCTCAAACAGATAGACAGTGCAATACTTGGTACAATGCAAATCTGTAGAGTGCCTTTCATGTTGGGAGGAAGTCCCAAAGTGCTTAACAGTACTGGTTGACAGCCTAAGATGGGGGTGGGAATTGAGAGAATTGGAGAGGGCAAAGATGACCAAAAGCATAGTCAAAGAAATAAGTCTGGAGATAATTCATTAAGTTGCATGGGAATTAGCCCTGGCGTTCTCAAGGTTAGGGAAGAATAAAACAGCCAAGGATTGTGGTCCTGGTATGTGTGGAAGCTGGGCGGCGAGAGTTTAGACTTGGTTGCGACGCCCTCTACAGCCCAATGGCCTATTGACACTGAGCCAAAGCTCACACATGAAGTTGTCTGCCATATGGGCAGACAACTACAGTACTGTTCTGTGGTGCCACACCTCACAGAGAATGCCAGACAAGCAGCAGAAAGGCTGTTTATGAAGCACATTTAGAAAAATAATTCATTACATTTATTTTAAAATAGTGTAGTTAGATAAACAGGTAATTCAGTATATCTGAAATGTTTTCATGCAGATACAGGCTTGCGTATTGTTTGTAATCTCTGATAAATCTTTTATCTCAATGTAGAAAATGAGTTTCTATGTCCAGTTTTCGCTGATCTCTCCATCTAATGTTTTAGCTGGTTTCCTGAGGTTCAAAATATTTATTACCAGGGGAATAAGCGGAAACTTCTTCCCACCAACAATAGCGTCAGACTAGAGGCGTTCTTCAATTCAGCTGCCACTCTGATGACATCACAGCTGCAGAGTTTAGCTTTGAAATCCATTCGGGATTATACAAATCTGATTGTACAGTCACCGGTATGTACAATTAACAAAGCAATGATGATTTCAATTCTGAAGATGATTTTCTGGAGTTTTGTCCCTACAATTTGAATGGAATCTGTAAATTTGATCACAATTTTTAGTCAGCAAAACTTGAATGAAATCTTTTAAAATATCATGTTGCAACATGCTAGTGTACAAGTCAAGTTTGTGTATAGAACATGCATCTCAGGAAGTCAATTGGGAGGATAGATGTTTTTGGAAGGCTAAGATCAAATGGGTTGAAGGGCATTCAAATCTATTTTGTTATCTTATGATATATCCTTATAATTCTTTGTAATGGTGATTTTACATGGCATTTCCCTCTTGTATTTTATTGTAGTTTATAGTCTTTCTGTCCTTTATTTCTTTGTTAATTCCCCTTGAATTAGTGCCCCTCCCTTATTTTTAAAGATGCATTGTTGTCTCATAGGAAGTTTTTTTTAGGGTAGTTTCAGTTCCTTTATGGCAGTGGTTTCCAAACTATAGGGGGGCACCTCCCTTGGGGGATGCGTACCATTGGTGGGGGGGGGGGTCGCGGCCTTTATTCTTATTGCAGATACACGTTGCAACGTTCACTAATACGTCGTTTGCCAGCGGGTGGAAAGGGAGCGTTACGCGCTAGGACCTGGGAGTGAGTCAGGCCGGCAGCGAGAGAGTGAGGCAGGCCTGCAGAGAGTGAGACCAGCAGTGAGTGAGCCAGGCAAGGCAGTCAGGGAGAAACTTTGCACTGAAAGCTCACACATCACACTAACAAATTCTAGGTGTTGTAAATTGTTGTTTTCACAACTTTAATAATTTTTTTCATTTAATTAAAATTTTTAACAATTTAACTTTTTTGTTAATATTTAAAAAAAACGGATTAAAAACAGGTAAATAAAATATTGAATTTGCTGTTATCGTTTGCGAAAATTATTCAATGTGAAGCAGTGGGGGAACAACAAAAACTTTGCTGAGTTAGGGGGGAAGCGCTGCTATTTAAAGTTTGGAAGCCACTGCTCTAGGGAATTGTTTCAAAACTTGCTGTGTGCTACCGTATTGGCTGCTATTCTACATTTGGCAAAAGAACACCTGTAGTAGCTGCTGCTGTGTAGAACTTTTGAGTTTGTTTTGAAAACATTCAGTGGCGTGCACTTCTACATATGATTGCAGAGAATTTGCTTTGTGCCGTATCACTCAACAATAACTCGCGTGGGGTGACTTTTATACGGCTAACTTTTAAGCCCCCAAAACATAGGTTTCTCTTTAGCCTGCAAAATAGGGTTCCAGTGTTCTTTAACGGAGCAAGATGTCATATATGAATTGTGTTTGCAATTCTTTAGAGCTGAGGTAGGTCAATTTTTGTTGACAATGTTATTGACTTTGTCTCCTCAGTGCTAAAGATATTTTTCTGTCTGTTTGTCCCCAGTGACTCAGACACTGCTTCTGTCAGGTGTAGGGTTATCTATTTTCTACTATATGATTATCACTCAAAATAGAACAGCATCACTTTTCATGACCTCTACGGATAATGAATGAACAGGTGAAATTGAGTGGAATTAAATATGCTTCCCCATGCTTCCCCTGCAGTGTTGTGCATTAATAAGACAGTAGCTTACCTTGCTCCCCTGAACCTATAGGTATGAAACTGAGAATTATACAACAGATATTACCTATTAGCCTAGAATCTTTCAGTTGTGGTTTTAGAAAATTCTCCTTTGTGAAACAGTACTGTTACAGAATTAATATTTTCAAATATGTATTTTACGTGAATAGTGCTTGAGATTTTACAAATGAAAAATGTATCCAAAATAGCTAAAACAAAATTGATGACATTTTTATTTAATTTGTGCATGGCTTGGATTTTCATCTAGGAATCTACCCGTGAATATGAACATCCAGGTTTCATTTTGCGCATGATCCTCAATGGTGACCGTATCCAATTTGAGCCAGAATTTAAAGATTTTGAGATTATCTTCTTGAGCGTTTACGATATCATGTTGAAAACCATCAACCTAGTGCCAAGAGTTGAGACAAAGTTGTACTCTGAATGGGTAAGTGATGTTTTCATTTTATTAATTAGAACCAAAGTTTTTGCATTTGGCTATCTCCATTGTACCTAAAAGCAAATCAATACCATTGCTGCTATTTTTTCTGAGATTAAATTGTAATTAAACTTTTTATTTGTCTGATTGGTAATATGCTTCCTTTTTACCGAATAATTTAATAAAATTGTGTGAAAGAAAGAATCATTTATTTTCTGTTTCAGTCTGGTACCAAATCTACCCTGAAACCAATAATCCTGGATGAAATTCTAATGGGAAACAAAACAAAAATTATAGATGTTATTGACAAAGAATCTATTGGACCTCTAGAGCATCTTCAACTGTATGATAAATATAGCATGCTTGTAAACAAGCAATCTGAAGTGGATGTAGAGCAATTTCTGACTGAGCCACACACATTCAATGAGATTGTGGAAGAAATTATCAAGTATCAACAACTGTTTGAAGAAATTCAGTATGGTTCTCAAAGGGTAAATATGTGTAGTTCATCTATAAAAATGCAGATATGTGTAAAGGTTAATTTTATAATTGTACATGCATTATGTTTTTGCATAATTTACTGGAAATTTGTGTTGTGATTGACAGATGAATTAGTATAGTGGTTGATGCGAGTAAGATTACTCCTTTAATCAGAATAATATAGAAAATTTGCATCCTGCTCCCTGCATATATCTTTGATTTTTTTTAGGTTATTCGTTTGGGAATGTTTGAGGTGCACTGTGATGAACTCATCAAGGGTCTGGTCAAACGAGTAGAAATTTTTCGGGAGAAACTACTGGCCAAAGTAGTCAAGGACCATCAGGACACTAATAAGGAGTTAGTATAATTATTTGAAGTTAACTTTGCACAGAAAAATGTGTTGAGAAAGTTAAGATTGAATGCCATTCAAATACACATCTGGGCTAATCACCTGCAAATGAAGTTTGTTACAGATAAATGCAAAAATCTGCATTCAGGAACCCCCTAAAAAAAGGCAAACGTGCTTAATGAATGGAGTAAAATTTGTCAAGGTGGATGCTGAAAGAGAAACATAACAGCTCACCTTCCCCCTCCCCCTCTTCTGTGACTATTACCACATCATCTGGGTCCCAGATACACATTTTCTCTCACTGGTTTGCCTGTTCTTTTGCAATTCCCCCTCCTCCCCCACTCTCCCTTTGTTTTACATTATTAACACCTCTTCTCTCCAGTTTTATTGCGACCCCCACCCGCTTTGTTTACACCATTAACACCCATTTAATCCATCCTCTCCTGTCCTCTACCACATTTTCTCCTTTGTCTTCCTTGTCCTGCATCCCCCCACCCTCTGTTAGTCTCTCTCAATATGTCCCAGTTTTGACAAAGCGTTGTGGACCCGAAACATTGACATCACTTTCCTTTCTCCATAGATGCTGCCTGACCTGCTGAGTGTTCCCAGCGATGTCTGTTTTTGTTTCAGACTTCCAGCATCTCCAGTATTTTGCATTTTGTTTAGGGAAAACGAGATGTTAGTTATTCACTATATCCGAAGTGTGTGCGGCATTAATATACAAAGCGATTCTGGTATTTTGGGCCAAGCAGCAAATCAAGGGATCATTGGTTCAGGGTTATAAAGGGCAATGGTAGGACATGCAATTGTAGAACAGACATCAGGAAATATTTTGTAACACATATGGTAATTAAATGCTGGAATGGGTTATCAGGAAGGGTGATATGGGTCAAATGTTGGACGTGTTTTGTGTAAAAGAGAATTTATGTGATAGGAAGATGGTAGAGTGGATATTCTGGAAGGATCAGATCAAATGGGCTGTTTTGCTTCTGCATCTGCACTTCTCTTAATAACATTGTTTTGATTTTCCTCTTTACGGTCACAGATGATTCTAGTTTTAGAAGATGAGCAATGACATATTTGTTGCTGTATAAACAATGGTTTGAGAGTTGCGGGAGTGGCTTAGATTGGGTTTCCCTTTTCATGGCTTTAACCTAAAATGAAGGCATGATCTGATTGATGTACAGTACAGTTTGTTGGTGCAGTAAAGTAGTATGATAATCCATTGGGGAACCAGAACACATTTAAAAGAAAGTTTGCCACAGGATGGTCTATCCAGTGTAAGTCTGTGGTTGGAATTCATAGCTGATCTTATGCTTTTACTATGATAATGACAGCAACCAAGATAATCAAGATAAAAAGATAAGAAACAGCAGAGTTGATAAATCATGTGTATAGCAGTGTACCAACCTAGATTCATTTGAACCAAATAGAGACTATCTCACTGGCAGCTGTGAGTTATGGCTGTTCTTTCAGAAGTCTGAAAGCCCATAAGTCACGAGTGCTGCAGTTGCAAGATCTACAACCATTGTACCAATAAAAGAGCACCTGAATCTCTGCCGCTGGTGAGGCATTTAAGCCTGTTTATCTTTGAATGAATTGGGGGCCTGTATGCTTCTGCCAATACACGTTTATTGAAGGCTTTATATGATTTAAAATATCTTGAAATTAATCGAATATGATTAGTTGCAGATGGCTCTAATGACTACCTTTGCTTTCAGTGTTGGACGGATGATCATTTGTGGAACGTTTACACCACACTTGTGACAGTGGTTTACCAACAGGCATGCAGTATGAGTGGGGGTTGAAGCTGCTCAACTTGAGTTGTTCCTTAATGGGGTTTGTAGGGCAGGGGATAAAGGCTTTCCAGGAGCAGTGAGGTTTGCAGTATAAAGCCAGCATACCAAATGCATACCAAATTTTGTATAATGTGAATTTGCATTCGTAGGTATTATGTTGGTACAGTATTTGAAAATATTCAAACAACAATTTGCTGCAAAGTAAATAGTTGCAGTAAAGCTACATGTTGATGTGAAGTACAAAGTAGCTTTAATACCTGTTTTCTTTCTTATGGCAGGTTATGTATTGAGTTTGAGAAGATAGCAGAGAAAGCACTATCGACACCTCCAAATACACATGCATTAATGGAGCTGAAGGTAATTATTGGTGGTTTGTTAAATAGTAATACAACAAAAGGGAGTTAAATGCTAATAAGGACAGACACATTAAATTCACTGCAGTTGAATAACTTTTTAAAGTACCCAGGCATTTTATTTACTCCCAGCCCTACAACAAAATTACATTTGTATAATGCCTTTCACATTAGTAGGATATCCCAAAGCGCTGGGCAGTCAGTGTTTCGGGCCCAAGCTGGAGTTGGGATTGGGGAGAATGGAGGGGGATGACTAATGGTATGGTAGAATAGAAGGGTGGAGGCGGGCATTGAAGGAGGCTAGGGAGGGGGCGAGCAGGTGGGATTGCGGGATGGAATTCCAAAATTTGGGGGCCGAATGGCCGAAGGCTCGCCCACCAATGGTTGGATGGGTCAGGGAATGTGGAGCAGGCCAGAGCCTGCCAAGTGGAGGGAACGGACTGGTTGGTAGGGGGTAAGGAGGTCACAGCGGTAACATAGTGAACACATATCGTAATAATAATAACAATCATTGCATTTTATATAGTGCCTTATCACATCATTGAGACAAGATAAGGCAGGTTCATTTGCTTGCAAAGCAAGCGTGTTAACGACTACTTTGGGACTCCAATTGACTTGCTGAACGACTGGTATTATTTATTCCCTTTCAGTTGGATTAATAATATTTTGCCTTCCAATGTTGTCTAAAATTCCACCAATTCGAATTGTTTGGAACATGAACTTCTGGTTTTGTTTCGAGAAGTTTGGGGATTTTCAGTGAAATAAGACAAAATTATGTCATTTTGGATATCTGCTATCCTCAGTCGTTTGATATTGGATCTTCCTTGGATCCTACTGTTTTTTTGATCAAGAGTTTTATAAATATTCAAACACTCTTCCATGTTAGGATTCATATAGCTTAATCTAGTTCTCTTCTATTTTAGCTCACTGTATCAGTTTTTTGATCTTATTCTTGTATTCGTCTGATTTATTCCAAAGTTTACATTAAAAGAAAAATTTATTTTGCCTTATTCCAGTACTAAAATGGTAAATTTGTACACTTTGGAAGTTTACCTGATTCATCATTTTTTCCTACAGGAATATATGAAACTGGTTGAAAGGAAAGACATGGTTGATCTTGAGCAGAAGCTGGTGGAAGCCAAGAATCGTTTGACTTTTCTTTTAGATTTTGCGACCTTTTCCCCTGCTGAAATTCGCCGAAACAACAACACATTTCTTTGGTGGGGACGAATGGGAGAGATTTTTGAAGAGCATAGAAAAATAGTGGCAGAAAAAGAACTACAGTACCAGGAGGGACTCAAGGTGAAGGAATCTATCTGTTTTATTCAGTTACTGTATTTTTAGACAGTTTTTAGAAAACATCCTGGCATTATACTGTGTGTTTGCGGATTTTTTATCACATTACTGGTATAATTTAAGTAATATTTTTGATTTCTTAGTGCAAAGCATTTAGATTATCATCTTCTCATACATTCTACAGATATTTTAATAGCCTACCTCAAAACAAATTGATTATTAAGATTATTGGTAGGAAATTGTAAAATCAAAATGTTTGCTGAATTATTTTCTTTTGCAGAATTTATATATAATGTATGGATTTTTAATATATGTTTGCCTTTCATCACCTCTTAACGTCAGCTTCGCTGTGAAAGATTTTTGGATGAACTGGAAAGCTATTCTAAGCAAGTGGAGGAATTCTTCACTTTTGGAGATATTGTGGAAGTCAACCGATACCTCCGAAAAGCTCAGGCATTGAACACAAAGTTGAATCAAGCAGCAGAAAAGGTATGGAATCACAGGCAGAACAAAGTTATAATAAGTTTGAAAAAATACTTTCCAGCTAAAAGCACCATTCTTTTATTTCTTGTGAAGACAATTGTTTTTAGTTTTTTCAAACATTTTTATACAGATGCATATCTTCTAAAAAGCTTGATATAGGTTTGATTGTACGTTGCGAAACCTTGGACAACGCCTTCGTCACCTCTCGGCTGGACTATTACAACGCCCTCCTCGCCGGTCTCCCCTCCACCACAATCCACAAAATCCAGCTAATCCAAAACTCTGCCGCCCACATACTCACCCGCTCTAAGCTTCGCTCCCCCATTACCCCAGTCCTTGCCAGACTTCACCGGCTCCCTATCCCAGAGAGGATCGACTTCAAGATCCTCACCCTTGTTTTCAAATCCTTCCACTCCTCTGCACCCTCCTATCTCTCTGATCTCCTCTCCCCCCAACCCAGCACCCACTGCCTTCGCTCCTCTGGGTCTGGCCTCCTCCATGTCCCCCCGATTCCTCCGCTCCACACTCGGCGGCCGTGCCTTTAGCCACTATGCCCCGAGGCTCTGGAACTCCCTTCCTCACTCGCTTCGCCTCACCCCCTCTCTTCCCAGTTTCAGGTCACAGTTGAAGACCTTTCTCTTCGACTGCGCTTTTGGTCACCTTCCTGCCCCTGCCCCTGGCTCGGTCCCGGGATCCGCTATTGTAAAGTGCTCTGAGACGCTGTCCAGCATGGAGGGCGCTATATAAATCGAAGTTGTTGTTGTTGCTTGCAGGAAAATGCACTTGCTGGGGATGTTGTGCATATGTTGGAAGTGATTTATTGATAGGGAAGAGATTGAGATCCTATTCTTGATTTCATTGGTTCACTTGAAAGAGTATTCAAGTCCACTGATGTGTAGAATGGTTGAATATGGGAGTTTGGAGGTGCTTTACTGGCCATGAGTCTCTTGGGCAGTCATCAGTTAAGGAAGGGTAAGATAAATGTTTTTGATGTAAACACAAGGCCACAACAAGGAAAATGAACTTGAGCTCAGAAGGAGGCAGGTAAACAATTAAGATTTAACTGCTTCCTGGAAAGAATGAGAATAGATGAAAACAAACCTGTCCAGGTAGACATCAAAGTGAACTGTATTGACACGTTAGATTTTTAAGGAGTGTGCTGATCTTCTGGAATTTGACGTTAAACTGGTATTTGCAGTATCTGCTGCTCGAGAGATTTTGCTTCCCCTGAATGATGTTTTGTTTCAAGTCTTTTGGGAATAATATGAATTTCATTTTTGAAATCTGGCAAGATATGTTGTATTGAATTATTGATGCATTCCTGGTAATGTCCATTTAGAAATTTGTTTGCTATTATGTACTGTATCATGCACACTTATTTTCCATTATGTGGCTTCTATCATGGATCTTTGAGCTCTGTATGAATGTTTAATATTGACACAATTTCCATCGCTGATGGCATTACTGTAGTACAGTACTAGGAACATTGAGAATACTAAAGTATTATTTATGACTGGTGCAAGGGCTGTTGTGATTGTTCACTGATATTTATGTGCATGACATAGTGGAGCATGGAATTTCAGAAGTAAAACAAATAATGAATTGCCTGGAAATAAACCTGTCATATGCATGTAAAGGTAAACCATTTTATGATTAGACTATGTACTATATAATACATTGTTCTATTACAGTACTTGAATTCACTTGGAATTATGATTGTTTAACAGTCAGCCAACAGGCAAAAGAAAGAACCTACATTTTTATAGTGCCTTATGTGCCAAAATGTCTCAAAATGCTTTTCAGTAATTATTGCTGTGTAGTGACTGCACAGTGAAATACCACTAGCAGCCATGATGCGAATGACTGTATAATCGATGAGAAAAACTTGCTTTTCTTATCAAATAGTGTCATGGAATCTTTAATTTCCATATTAGAAAAGAGGGAACGCACCGTGGTTTTAACATATTCATCTAAATGCTATCATCTCCACTAATTAAAAAGCTAGCACTGCATTGTATTGCTAGTTATATTATGGGTTCAAGCCCCAAATGGGATTTGAACCCCCAACCTTCTGATCCAGAAGCAAGAATGTTACTAACTCAGCCAAATTGCCACCTTGATATCTGTATGGGGAGATCTTGTCAGTTAATATTCCTTTAAAGAGATTATTTTAACAATATTCTCCCTTTGATTGTACTAGGTTGATCAGATTAATGCAGAAGAAGAAGCTTTTGGATGGCCCCCATCTCAGTATCCTCGACGTAAACAAACCAATGATATTCTTGCACCGTACCTTAAACTGTATGAGACGATTGTAGAGTTCAATACCAAATACAAAAATTGGATGGAGGGACCATTTTCTGTTGTCAACCCAGATCAATTAGAACTAGATGTGGGAAACTATTGGCGTGGGCTGTATAAATTGGAAAGATCCTTTGGAGACTCACCAAATGGATTAAGAATTGCCAAACAGATTAAAGACAAAGTAGAAGATTTCAAACAGCATATACCTCTCATCCAGGTTGTTTGCAATCCTGGTCTTCGGGACCGTCACTGGACCGCCTTGTCTGACATTGTAGGGTATTCACTCAAACCGACTGAAGAAACAACTGTGTCCAGGTTTATCACGATGAATCTTGAGCCTTTCTTAGAACAGTTTGACAGTGTCAGTGAGAGTGCGAGCAAAGAATATTCTTTGGAGAGAGCCTTGGAAAAAATGATGACTGAGTGGGATGAAATGGAATTTCTTCTTATTGCATATCGAGAAACGGGAACTTACATACTTTCTGCTGTTGATGACATCCAGATGTTGCTAGATGACCATATTGTGAAGACACAAACCATGCGTGGATCTCCTTTTATAAAGCCATTTGAGAAAGAAATCCGGTAGTTCATTTTTAGTTATCTCTAAATGTTGGTAACCATGTGCCTTGTTCTTGTGAGGTAGATGCTCCTTATTGCTGATACTGCTGGTCAAAAAATAACTTCTCAGTTTTTATATTTATGTTTGTGGTATAACCTTAAAAGCCTCTTAAAGGGCAGACATGCTTATGTGATTTCCTAGTTGCATGATTAATTGTATGTGGAGACTTTGAAGAATGAGATAATTGCCTTGAATTGACCTTTTATGGTCAAACTATGGTAAATACTGCAGTTAACTGTTTGGTTAACTGTTTGGATTATGCATGTGGAATCAAATTTAGTCTTAGTATATTTGTGCCACATTAGATATAGTTACTGTACGACAATCTGTCACACTACCTTGCAGAAATGTCAAGAGGGGATTAGATAAGAGAAAACCAGAAGGCAAGTCAATGCTAGTTCGCTATCTTGTACTGTACTTCGAAATCATAGGCTCAAATAACATATGCAGATGATTGGGAGACATTGTCTTGCCTCAGCGAGAAGCCTTTGCTAGCCTGTGAAATTCTATAAAGAATAGAGCAAGTTATTCTAAGGAATGCCATAAGTACAACTAATTGTTGTTGTGTATCTCAGTGACTGGGAAGCTAAGCTGTTGCTGCTACAGGAGATCATGGATGAATGTTTGAAGGTACAGGCGACATGGCTCTATCTGGAACCTATTTTCAGCTCCCCTGACATTATGGCCCAGATGCCTGAAGAAGGAAGGCGGTTCACTACCGTTGATAAGACTTGGAAAGAGCTCATGAAGCAAGTCATCGTGGTAAGTTGACTAGTAATTAGTGTTAATATATTTCTGCTGCCCAAAAAAGCTATAACCAACTGAAGTGAAAGACTGCATCTATTTAGTTGCCATTTATTGACTTGCATCACATGACAGACTCTTAATAGATTTTAATAAACAGAGAACATTATACTGATGGTGTGTTAACTTTTACTCTTGTAAATCTTTATACTAAGCCACTTAAAGCAATATAGCTCATGACTGATGGATTTGTTGTACGTGTGAAATTACTTTTCTCATCCAGTATCATCAATATGTTTTAGTTTTAAACATGGTTTTATCTTTTTAGTTGTAAACCAATCAGGAATATAGATACATTTTTAGTGATACTTTAAGTATAAAGATAAATACAGCATTCTAGTGAATATAATAGTTCTATTATGTTTCATTAAAAATTTTAATGGAATAATTGGAAGAAAATTTTAGCCATAAACTACATCAAGTATATAGTGCTGATTTGGTTGGTGAACTTTCAACTTGTTAAAATGTGAAATCAATTTAGCTACGTTGGTCATGTTGATCATGTTGTAGAAAAGTATTTCTTGTCTCATGTCACCAGCTCATTATGCAGCTAGCGTTCGAGGATGAATGAATTGAAATGAGAAAGTGTTAACGTGCCTCTCTTTAGAAATTCAATTAACTCCACTGGTCTGGGGTAAAATGTGTCAGCTTTGGTGAAAAGCATTATTAAACTGTCAACTACTCAGAGTAAAGGGCAATAGTGAATCTATTGGCAAATGACAAGACAGATTCCATCAACTTAAATTGTTTTGACCTATTGGTAAAAGAACGAACCATGGAGCTGCGTACAAAGTTTCAAAATGTATTATATTGTTCAATTGTAAATATGAAGTACAATATAACTGCCAAATGTCTATGTACTTCAACACAATAAGAACCTGGCTTTGTGTGGCAATGAGCTCAGTATGCTTTGATGATATGCACAGTTAATGGGATTTCCCATTACAAGTGCATATTGTCAAACTGCTAATCTTACAAGCATATAGATCAACACCTCAATTACTGGACTGAAACTTTATTGACAAAGGATGAATTTGAAGTACATTATAAATCTGAAAATCCTCAAACTTTAAGTAGAGTAGTTCATTTGCATCTTTTTTTCCTATATTGGAAAACAGTTTTAATCTAGATTTTTTTGATTGTTATTGAATACAATTTAGCTGGCCATGAAATTCTAATATAATAATGTACCTTCCAGCAAATAGACATAGTTGGTTCAATTCATACCTCAGCTTTGCTGAGTTACTATAATAATAGTAATCCTTGCTTTTGATTTGGCGCCTTATTAGGTCTTCAAGACTTCTCAAAGCACTTCACAGAATATACTGTAAAGTGAATTGATCGTGTTCTCATTCAGTCAGGAATCTCATTCAGAGCTCATTACCATAATGAGAAACATTTGCACACCCATTTCAATGGAGAGAGTTAGTGTTGAGCAATTATTGTGTAACTAATCAGTAATTTAAGAATAGTGAAGAGTTGGATACCCAAGTTACAGGAATAAGATAAGATGGTCAGTGCTGGAGTGTACTGTAATCACCTAATATGAACATCACGTATTGTTACATATCTCAAACCAAAATTCCGAATTATGGTGTAAATTTCTGTATATTATTAGGTGCTTCACATTTTAAGGACCGAGAACATTTATAATACTCATCATAACATATGTATGTTTTCAGAAGAGATCATTGTAACATTTGTATGTTTTCAGAAACATTTAAAATCTTATTTAATGTTCTTAGCAAAAACAAACCACAGTACATTTTGGTACATAATGTCTAGTACAGTCAATGTAATGGGTATCCTTTATATAATTTTACAAGAATTACAACCCTTTTCTGTTTTATTCTCAAAAATTTAAACAAGAAACATTAGTTTCTTTTATTTCATAGTCCAATATGAGTATTTGCAATAAAACCGAATGCTGGGGTAACATTTGGCATAGCAGCTGCTTTTTTTTAAACAAAGTATTGAACCCATGATTTATTTTTATATACATTTCTCCTTCCTCTGCACACCTCTGGCTCATTGCTATCATTACTGGGCCCCTGTCAGATGCTTTCGGCTTCTTGGATTATGGTGTAGAAATAATACTTCCTGCCAGAGAATAATGATTCCAATTTCACACTTGCCATCTTTTTATTTAGGAGGATTATTTCAATAAAACTTGATCCAGATTTTGACGCTATCCATAAACAAGTAAAAATAAGATAACATGCTGCTTCCAGTGAATAATAATATTAGAATAATAGTCCTTGCATTTGGTATAGCCCTTTTCTCATCTTCTAAACGTCTCAAGGAGCTTCACTGGATATACTGTAAAGAGAATTGACTGTATACAGTATATGTGGGAGAAATGTGGCAGCCAATTGCGCATATCAGTGTCCCGCAAACAGTCGAGGATTGAAATGACCAATTTATTATTTCTTCATGAGGGATTATTATCAGGTATGTGGAGTAAGAAAACTTGCCCAAGGTTTCACCTCGGCTGGAATTAAATTCAGGTCTCTCGCTTGTAAGGCGACCGCTTAAAGGATTGAAACTATTCCAAAACAAATATTTGAAAAAATGTATAAATGGCTTTCCTCTTTTTACAATAAATCACTGTTTCGAGGCACCATTGTTGTTTTCTGCAGCCCATCATCTTGATGCCCTGACCGAGACTGAGACATCAGTCAGTATGAATCAACCATCTACCATGTCCACACTTTTATGGCTTATGTTTTATTGAAATAAGTCATGATTGAATTCCTTACATTTTTATTTTCATTCAGATTCGATTCTAGATTGATACCTTGCATATGGAAGAAACAATATCACATATTACGTTCTAACCAGATGTGTTTTCTGTTTGAATGTTGCGAGTTTGGTGAAGCCATAATTCCCCCCAAACTGCTTACATTTTAATTGCCTTTTCCATTGGAATTCAATTATCTGCATGTGGTAAAGAGTGGTGTTGAGCTGTGTGTTAATGGTTGTTGAGGTCAATGTGCAAATGCTGGGAAGATGACCAGGAATTTTTCTTTGAACACCTTTGTTCTTGACCTTTGCGTAATGTGGACATTCAATTAGCAGCACTGGTGTGCATTTAAAGGGCAAAATAAATGTTCCCATAAACACATAAAATGACAACATGAGAGCTGAAAAATGTAGCTATATTATTATTACAGGGTAATTCATGGTAAATCAAATCAGTGTTTTCAATGCATTTTAACTTCTACTACCGATTAATTGTTCATTGACAATTGTTTGCAAACCGACTTCCCGAGGAAACGAGTGCTGAAAGGAGTTGTTTCTGTATAAAGCTAAAAAGTATTGTGAGCAGCTTTATTACAATACTGCAATGATTTAAATACAATAGTAGATTTTATTATCATACTTTTTCTTCCTGTGTGTTAGTGTCAACAACAACCAACAATAAGAGTCAAAAGGATGTATCAGCATTAAACATATTCTTTTGCTTTTCAGGTCAGGTATGGCTTGTAGAATAAAGCGATCCCTTAATAAAAGTGCCTCCAATTGAATAAGTACTTCTGAGTGCATTATTCAATCTCCCAAACTAACCATCCTTACAACTTCTGAATGAGATTGTAAACTAGTGCTAAATTATTGGTAGTTTTGTTCTGTATATTCAGGCTCATTAGAAACTTAGCACATACTGCATGCTTGGATGTCTAGCTTGAATTTTACAGCATTCTTCAAAAGCGAAAGGAGAAAACATCCATTGAATTTGGATGTATAATTGGTACATACATTTTTGGATTTTAACTGCAACTAGGATTTATGTGAGCAGTGATTTATTGTCTGGTATTATACAGTGTACGTGTGAGTTTTATTCTTGTGTGACTCATATATGCACCAGCTTCAACAACAATATTAATTATTTGGGCTCAACATTTGCTCGTGAAAGTTATTTTCAATCAACTTTTTCTCAGCAAAAGGCCTGCGAAAGTCTTGAATGTATCAATTATGTTCTTTTAATAATAAAATTGGTCATTTCAATCCACGTCTGTTTGTGGGACACTGCTGTGCACAATTGGCTGCTGCATTCCGCCCACAAATATATGTACAGTCAATTCACTTTACAGTATATTCTGTGAAGCGCTTTGAGATGTTTAGAATCCGTGAAAAGCGCTATATCAAATTCAAGGATTATTATTATATTATATATATTGTAAATGTTTTGTTTACATTAGAACGTGAATAGATTTTAATGTTATGGACCAAAACAATTGGAAATCAAAGCAGATGACATAGTGACAAAATATATGACAATGTTATTTATCTGGATTTAGATTTAGATTTTAAGATACAGTATTTAGAATGGAATCCCTATAACAAGTGAAATGTTACCTTTGCAGGACAGGCATGTTCTAGCTGTAGTTTCCATCGAAAAAATGATTGACAGACTAAAAAAATCAAACGATCTTCTAGATTTGATCCTAAAAGGCCTAAATGACTACCTAGAAAAAAAGCGTCTCTATTTCCCACGATTCTTCTTCTTATCCAATGATGAATTGCTGGAGATCCTTTCAGAGACCAAAGATCCTACCAGGTTAGATTTGATTTGGTACATGATATGCATGTAATGCATGTGTCTTTGGAGCAGTAATCAGTTTGTCGAATACTGCAAATAATTGTTATAATTGACTTTTGTCTGCTCGATAATGTTCCCAAGTAATTCTCTCTCTGCTCTTCCTTAAAATCTTAACCCAATGCTGAAGATGTGGCGCCTGCTGTACCAATGTAGCTTTTAAAAAATTAATTTCACTATTATTTTTCTGACTTCTCTGAGTGAGACAACTGAACTAGTGTGCATTTTTGCTAAATTTTGGTCGATGTATGAAGTGGGTTGATACTGTTGACTCATTTCATCTGAGATATCCTCAATTGTGATGGCAAAGGGTACGTTTTTCCTTCAATTTGAACTGGATTCAGCCAAGGAGAACTGGAATCCTTGCTTTTGCAGAACATTTGATGAATTTATGTTCATAGATAGTAGTTTTAAACTTAACAGTAACACCTCTCTCAGCTCAATCTTTGGAGACCTGCCCTTGCCCAGTTTGAATCTTACCTCTCTCACCATCTTAATTTTGTTGCCACTAATGGCTTCTCCCCCAGCCCCCTCACCGTCACGTGTCGCACCCTCGGGGCTCTGTTCTTGGCCCTCCTCTTCAACATCTATATACTTGGTGACATCATCCACAGACATGGGGTCAACCTCCATATGTATGCAGATAACACCCAACTCTATCTTTCTGCCTCCACCCTTGATTCCAGGACCACTGGTGTCCTGACAGGCTGCCTGCTGGACATCAAGTCCTGCATGAGAGCTAACTCTCTACAGTTGAATGTCAACAAGACCAAGAACCTCCTGATTGCCTTGTACCAGTGCCTTCACACTGGCAGCATTAACCTCCATGGATGCACACTCCACCTCAACTAAGCCAGGTGTCTTGTTTGATCCTCAACTGTGATTTCCCCCCTATATCCATGTCATGACCTGCTCTGTCTTCCCTCACTTCTGCAACATTGCCCGACTTTGCCATTATCTTATCTCTCAGGCCGCTGAAACTCATTCATGCCTTCATCATGCCCAGGCCTCCCCAATTCCTCGCTCCATAGGCTGCAGATCAACAGAACTCTGCAGCCCGTGTTCTCTCCCGCACCAAGCTCCGCAACCCTATCACCTCCATTCTCGCCCGACTCCACTCAATCAAATCCCATCACTCAATTCAATTTGATTCAATTCAAGATCCTGGTCTTCACCTTCAAAGCCCTCAATGGCCTTGCTCCACCCTACTACTGTGACCTCCTAAACCCCTACCAGCCTATCCGCTCCCTCCGCTCAGCGGACTCCAACCTGCTCCATGTCCCCCGACCCACTCACTTCACCATCAGCGGGCTAGCCTTCAGCCACTCCGCCCCCAAACTTTAGAATTCCATCCTGCAATCCCTCTGCCTCGCACCCTCCCTAACCTCTTTCAAGGCTGCCTCAACACCGTCCTCCTCGATCATGCCATTGGTCACCTCCCTTCCCTCTACCCTTCCCAATCCTGACCCTAGCTTGGGTCCTCCAGACTTGAAACGACACCTGTACAAATGTTATTTTGTTGTTGTTGTTTTCCGCGTCACTGCATGGCCACCTGGGTTTGAACTCAAGTCATAGTTCAATTGATGCTTGCATAATCATCCAATATGGTTTTCAACATTTTCTACAGGGTAACATCTTACAGTTTTAATATGGAAGTAACTGGTGAGCAAAAGATAATGGGGAAAGGAAATCCAATCTTTTGTATCTCAAAGCTTTGATAAGCTTGTTTTCCGGTGTTGTATAGGTTTTAAACTGTACATTTTAAACCAATCGCTTTATGTCCTTCAACAGAGTACAGCCTCATTTGAAGAAGTGCTTTGAGGGCATTGCAAAAGTCGTATTTACTGATATCTTGGATATTACCCACATGACAAGCAGTGAGGATGAAAGGGTGGAACTCATTGATACCATTTCTACTGCAAAAGCTAGAGGTCAAGTAGAAAAGTGGCTCCTGGAACTAGAGACAGCCATGGTCAAATCCATCCACAAAGTAAGATGTCTGTTCTTCCACTTTGCCACACTTTGCCTAAGAAATGCAGATACCACTTTATTACTGAATAGATACACCTGAGACCTTTTCCCAATGTACTAGTTTGTACAATTTAGTTTTCTAGTTTGTTTACAGTAAAATTCGCCTAAATCCTAATTTTTTAACTCGTATAATCCCTTAACAACAAAATTACATTTGTATAGCGCTTTTCACTTCGGGAGGACGTCCTTAAATTGTACATATACCCAAGTTCCGTCAGTTTCCTACTCAAAAACACTTGGATTTATTTGTACTAGTATTATAAAGCGAATCATTTCCTAACTCGTAATACCGCTATCAGATTTACCAGCTTCATTGAAACGCGGGAAAAGAAGTTCTGAGCTCTCGATGCATGTAACATACCAGCTGTACTGAGGTACGCATGCACAATGTTTCGTTTGAAACAAGCGCAGGCAACGAAGTCTCGTTGTCAGTAGATTGAACTACGGGAAATTAAGTTCTGACCCATTGAATATCACAAACAATACGAAATGCAACAAATGTCACCCTATTTTGTCATCTCGCTCTCTCCCCACATGTGGAAAAGCAACAAATATATTAATACAGTAATAGTACTGGCATTTAAACCAAACGGGTTTGTTTTCTAATTATTGAAAGGTTATCGGTGAAGCGATCGCTGCTTATCCATCAACCGAACGAATAGGTTGGGTGAGAGCTTGGCCTGGCCAGACTGTGCTGTGTGTCTCACAGATCTTTTGGACAAATGAAGTTCAGAATTCTATTAAAGGTGGACAGAGTGTAAGTTTTTCTTCGCTGATGATGTAAAGAGAAAATAATAGAAAACCATTGTATTGCAACTGTATAACAATTCAATCTAATACAGTAGTATTGTGCTGCCAAATCTTTTATCTTTTAAAACTTACTTTAATGACCAGACGTTATAATAATAATCCTTGCATTTTAATGTAGCGCTTTTCACGTCATCTAATCGTCTCAAAGCGCATCACCGATAAGTGAATTTGTCCATAATTTAATCTCTTCAGTTAAATAATTGCCACTGCAAGCTGAACATATTCAGTATAGTGACAAAGATAATGTTATATTCATATATTAGTATCTAATACTGTATATCTAATATAATGTTTGTACTGTATCTTGTTGCATTATGGTTATGATTGAAATTAGAAAAGATTGTCAGTTATTTGAGATACCAGATTATGGGTATTTTAAGAAAGAATTGTTGATATAATTAAAATAAAGTCATATTTTTGTCTGCCTAGTGAATGATAGATTGAGAAGTGGCTACATACTTTGGTGTTTATTGCAAGTGATGTATCTCATTTTACTCCAGTCGCTGGAGAGCTACCTGGAGCAGAATAATAAGCAGATTGAAGACATTGTCACCTTAGTGCGTGGAAAGCTATCCAAGCAGAATCGGGTCACTCTTGGGGCTTTGGTTGTGCTGGATGTTCATGCCAGAGATGTCTTGACAGTACTGGTAAAGAAAAAAATCAGTGATGAAAATGACTTTGAATGGTTGAGCCAGCTGAGATACTATTGGGAGGTGAGTGAATATTTGCAAACTACTGTGCCACATAACTTGTTTATAATAAAAACAATAATCCTTGCATTTGATACAGCGCCTCTGAGACGCCGTCTGGCATGGAGGGCACTACATAAACCAAAGTTGTTGTTGTACCACTTTTCACATCTTCTAGACGTCTCAAAGCGCTTCACAGAATATGTTGTAAAGTGAATTGACTGTATATTTGTGGGCGAAATGCAGCAGCCAGTTGTGTACAGCAGCGTCCCACAGTCGAAGATTGAAGTGACCAATTTATTATTTTTTCTCTTGAGAGATTATTATCAGGCCTGTGGAGTAATTTTTTTTCCGACAGCGCCTTCGACTGCCCCACTAACTCTTCCCCCTCTCCCACTCTCCTTCCCCTTCCCCCTACCCCGACCCTCACCCCCCCACCCCCCCCCCCCCCGCTTGGGTCCCGACCTGACTGTTCAGCGCTTTGGGACGTCCTCCCGATGTGAAAGGTGCTATATAAGTGCAATTTTGTTGTTGTTGTTGTAATGTAACTAGCCCAAGGTTTTGGCCTGCAAGGAATCTAACCCAGGTGTCTCGCTTGCGAAGCGAGTGCTCTAACCATTGAGCTACAGGACACTTTTACAGAAAAACAATTCATATTAGCCTAATTGTATTGCTTAAGAATTAAACATCATGGTGACTGGGGTGATGCATTTCACACCATTTTGTCTCCCTGCTCAAATGCATATCAACAGTTGTTAGTCTTGCTTTCATTTGCTTCAAAAGTTGCCGCATTATAGAATACTGTATATCACTCGGAGGAATTTATATAAAAAATGTTTGTTTCTTCGGGAAGGTTGATGTTGTGGAACCAGAGTTTTTTTCCCCACAGTTAAACCAGGCTTGGTAAATGATAAAGATGGTAAAACATGACTCCAAAATGCCTGAATGAATCTGTGTGAAATTGTCATTTCTGTTTAACTGTGTTATATATATATATTTAAGAAAATCAAATAAATATTGAAATAATGTTTTGATAATTTTGGGGAAATAAATTCTGATGTCATCTTCAATAATAATATTTTACTCTTCACTTTACAGCAAGATCAGCTTCAGACAAAAATGATTAATGCGGGCCTTCCCTATGGATATGAATATCTTGGGAATACACCACGTCTAGTTATTACGCCACTTACAGACAGATGCTACAGGTGAATAACATTTATACTGATAAGCAAAACTGCTGCTGGTAATATTGTTCTCAGTAAGGATACTGAAATAGTCTAGAAAGACAAATTTTAAACGTGTGTACAATATTGAATAGTATATTTGTAATGCGTTCAAAGTTTCTTAGGTAAAATTACACTTACATACTTTCAAATGAACCTATATTATTATTTTTAAAGTGGATGGATTAATATCCCAGTTAGTTAATTTTGCAATGTACAGTATTTGCATATATTTGTACAATGTGTACGTTTTGTCATGAATGTCCCAGAACCTTGTTTGGTGCTCTACATCTTCACCTTGGAGGAGCACCTGAAGGACCAGCAGGCACTGGTAAGACTGAGACAACTAAAGACTTAGCGAAGGCTGTGGCCAAACAATGTGTGGTATTTAACTGCTCTGATGGATTGGACTACATTGCCTTGGGGAAATTTTTTAAGGTATTTATGACACAAGGTTTCTGATTCCTAACATGAATATTAAATTAGGATTTGTTGAGTTATTCACTGTGAACTTGGTTTTATTCTAGGGCTTGCTCTCCTGTGGTGCCTGGGCGTGCTTTGATGAGTTCAACAGAATTGATCTGGAAGTGCTTTCTGTTGTTGCACAACAAATCCTAACTATCCAGAGAGGTTTGTTCATTTGAAATTTTTCTCGGATTCTCAAAGAACTAAGTCTGGTTTATTGTTTTCAAATCTTCTCCTATCCTCCTGTTGCAGAAGTACAATAAAAGCCTGTTTATCTGGCACCCGATCAACCGTAACTTCCGTATAACCGGCATCGCAAAAAAAAGGTCCGCATTCGAATAACTGGAATTTATCCGGAAAAATGCATTGAGAATTTTTTTTTTTTTTTGCGTTTTCAGCCGAATATCTGGCAGGTGCTTTAACCGGCATTGGCCAGGTCCTGAGGGTGCCGGATAAACTGGCTTTTACTGTACTTGGATTAAAATGAATGTATTGTACTATCAGCTTGTTAAGTTTGGACAGTCGCTTCTCTCTTTAATATCGTCTTGTAAACTCTGTTCATATCTATCCTAATGATGGCATTGTTAAAAAATACAAAAAACTGAGGTTGTTATAGATAGTAGAAAAAAAAATCATTTTGATATATTGCCAGACTAATGCCTTTAGACTTTATCTCTTATGAGAGGCTGGGCCATTTGTTTTCCAGGAAAGTTTATTTCTTTATTTGTTTATTTGTTCATTCGTGCCCTTGAAATATTTAGAATATATGTTTCATTCTAGAAATATGCTTATACTGTAAACTAAAATAATATTTCTGCACGTGGAGCAGGTTTAATGTTAGTTTCTGTGCCTCATTAGCACAAACCAATTGTTTTATTCATTCTTTTGCACAACCTGCCCAAGCAAGCGTGCTTCTTGCATGCTTTGATGCCAGTAATTTTCTGAGAATTGGAGAAAATAAACCTTTGCTAACTTTTTAATTGGTTTGTCACTTGGTTTGTTTTGGAAATTATTTGTGCCACATTGAGTGCCAAGACATCTCCTAATTTTACCATAAAGAAGTGCTCTATAAGGCATAACGATTCTGGCCATTCCATAAGCGATATGTACAATTGCTAATGAAGATTGGAGTTTAGTATGCTTTTGAAGGACAGTAGTAACATAACTTCACTCAGCCACTCTTTCCCCCTTGAGATTTTATGGTTTTATGACAAGGTTTCTGTTCTATTATATAACAGGTATTGCTGCTGGCTCAGATACATTATTGTTTGAAGGAACTGAATTGAAGCTTAACCCGACCTGTGCTGTCTTCATTACGATGAATCCTGGTTACGCTGGTCGTTCAGAGTTGCCAGATAACCTTAAGGTATTTGTTCCAGAACCTTGCAGCTCATTTACAACGACTGTTGATGAAATCATTTTGCTTTAAAAAGCAAAATCATCATCAAAATATTTAGACCAGGAATGCATTACATTATTTTAAGCCTGATAGTGAGATGGACATTACTGTTTTTAATGTGCAATTTGATAGACAATTTTTATCTTGGTAAAGCCATTCATTCAGTCTCTGTAGAAAATATCTCTGTAATTCTGAACCAGAGATGCAGTGCATGTGTTGTTACAGACTTAAGAATTATGTAAAAATTGGAGCATGCCGCCTTCTTATTTTATACTTTGTTGATTTTTGAAAAGGAAAGAGCAGTTTTATCTTTTGTAATAAAATGTGAGCTTTTGAGTTGGCAGTGTTTGTTAATTGTATAAATCATTAGCAAAACACATGCGCATTAGAAGTTTCTATAATTTTCAGCAGTTTGTATTATGAGAATATTTGTGAGAAATGCTAATAATATTTTTATGAATGAATGTTATTATAATTATTTTGTAGGCTCTCTTCAGAACAGTAGCCATGATGGTACCAGATTATGCGATGATTGCCGAAATTGTGCTTTACTCGTGTGGTTTTGTGAGTGCTCGACCCCTGTCAGTTAAGATAGTTGCTACATATCGGCTTTGTTCAGAGCAACTTTCTTCACAGCATCATTATGATTATGGGATGCGTGCGGTAAAATCTGTTTTAACTGCTGCAGGAAATATAAAGGTAATGAATAGTTTATAGTTATCCTAATGGGTCAAGTTTAATGATAAAAGTGTGAAATCAAACATTGTAAAGCATAATATGTCTGTAGAATATTAAAAAAGTGTTTTTAATTTTATTTAGTTGAAGTATCCAACGGAAAATGAAGAGATTTTGCTGCTGAGATCCATAATTGATGTCAATTTGCCGAAATTCTTGGCACATGATTTGCCACTCTTTGAGGTAGGATTGCTTTAATCCGCCATTTATGATGAGGTGTTTTTCTCCTCTGATATTAATTTGGAACCAGAAGATTCTGGGTTGTAATCCTGGTTGATAAAATGATTGTCGTGTGTAAGTAAGGTCTGTCTCTGAGGACACGTTGTTACAAAACAGATTTGCAGTAATCCAATTAATTGTTGATGCTTGACCAATTTATGTAGCTCACCAGTGCAGTGGAGGATGTAGACATGTCTCCAACCTTGAGAATTAAAGCCCTAATTGGTGGGCTGTTCTTGGTTGAACAAGTACAGTACTGTAATTTAACAGTCTTTGATTCCAGTAAGTTGTGCTACGCGGTTGCTTTCTGTGTTTTAACATCTGTGATAGTCCCCAGAGAATCAAATTATGATGTATTCTTCTACTCTTTGTATCTTCTGGATTGTCACTTAAAGAGTCTTTGTTGGATATAGCTGTGCTATCAACACTATTTGTATTTGTTTAAATCATTTTACATTGGCATTTAATACTGATGCAGCAGGAAACCCGGGACAATAGTTTATCATTGTGTATCGTATACATCAGTTTAGTGCATATCATAGCAACTCATTTCATTATGTGATGATCTCCGAATTTCATTATGTGATGATTTCCTAAGGGCAATATTTAAATTAATTATTTAATTTGGGTAGCGTTCAAAATATTCATTTGTTCAGGTCAAAAGAATCGATAAAGATTAAAACGATCTCTGACGCAGCATGGACCTATTAGAGCCTGCTTCACAAAGCACGCATCAACATTAATGGAGACTTAGTAGATTCTCATTATATTATGTAACTTGAGAAACATTATCCTAGTAATGAGTTAAGAATTCAAACAGCTGTTTTATTGTAGTAATTGCAGCCTCTATATTATTAGGGTATCACTTCAGATTTGTTTCCCGGAGTTAAATTGCCGAAACCTGACTACCGAATCTTGCTGGAGGCAATCAAAGAGAATTGTGAACGATTGAACTTGCAGATGACAGACTTCTTCTCACAGAAGATTTTGCAGATCTTTGAAATGATGATTGTGCGCCATGGTTTTATGATTGTTGGGGAACCATTTGGTGGAAAGACATCTGCTTATCGCGTTCTGGCTGGTGCTTTGCGTGACATTTGCGAAAAGGTAGAAATGCACACTGAATCATTTAACACTGAATCATTAATATCGTATTTGTTTTGTTGCCGCGCACTTGTTTGCGTTGTAATGGCTGTTTAGTTGAATGAGCGCCTAGCAACCTTCCAGCCGTGCAACTAATCTAACAGTCAAAAATTAAGCAACTTGTACTGATTGTAAGAATATAACAAAAGGTAAACATGTGAAACTAAAGAACAACACTGAACTATCACTCCAATGAAAGGAACATTTCAATTTCTACATGTGAAGACTAATGGCATATTATTGCACACTAGATGTCACTGTAATAGCATGAAATAATTTTGTGTTTTAACAGTGGAATGCTTAGCGTTAATGTCTTAACATTACAATTTATTCTGCTTCAATGGTTCAACCTGGTGCAGTGGTAACATTCTCGCCTCTTGAATCAGAAGATTGTGGGTTTAACCCC
This sequence comes from Hydrolagus colliei, assembly GCA_035084275.1. Lineage (NCBI taxonomy): Eukaryota > Metazoa > Chordata > Chondrichthyes > Chimaeriformes > Chimaeridae > Hydrolagus > Hydrolagus colliei. Next base: position 1,154,204 of record CM068747.1, on the reverse strand, counting down.
CATGTTAGGGCTTGGAATCACATGGTCTAAGCTGACTCTCCAATACACTGCTGGGAATGTATAGCATTGTTGGAAGTCCATGCCTTTCGATAATTTGTGCAACTGAGGTAACATCAGCTACCACGCCCCGAGGCTCTGGGATTCCCTTCCTCACTCCCTTCACCTCGCCCCCTCTCTTCCTACTTTCAGGTCTGGGCTAAAGACCTTTCTATTCAACCGCGCTTTCGGTCACTTTCTTCCCCCTTCCCCTGGCTTGGCCCCAGAATCCGATATTGGGAAGCGCTCTGAGACGCCGTCCGGCATGGAGGGACCTATTTAAATCCAATTATTGTTGAGGTTGTTGTTGTGTTTCGCCCATGTAATGCACAGTCAATCTACTTTACAATATATCCTGCGAAGTGCTTTGTGACACTTCAACTATATAAGCCACTATATCAAATGATCAAAGTATTATTGTTAAACGTGTGTAAAGTAGTACTGTATATAGTATAGATTCACCTGTAGATACCAAAGTACAATAGTATTTAATTGATTTGTTTTGAGATTTGTAATGTTCTTTGTAACTAATAATGGAAACAAATTCTTAATGTGTTTCAATGACTTTAACTAAATGGAAAATTTTAATGATCGTTTTATTTTATTAAAATTTAGGGGTTAATGGAGGAAAACAAGGTTCAAATCACAGTCATTAATCCCAAATCCATCACAATGGGTCAGCTCTATGGTCAATTTGATAAAGTGTCACATGAATGGTCAGATGGCATTCTGGCCGTGAGCTATAGAGCATTTGCTGTTTCTTCTGTAAGTGTTTGCAAATTATATTAATTTACTATTGTGAGTTAAAATACTATGTTTTCTATTTTACTCCCAAGAATTTCCATACCTGACAATTTAAAGTAGATTATTTTTTAAAGTGTCTAAAACTGCTACCGTCACTCAAATCTCTCTGAATGCAATTGGAAGAATGCAATTGGAAGTAATCCAGTTGTTCTAGGTTTGGTTGATGAGATGCTGATTGTTTTAAAAATAAATATTCTGATTTCACCATATGGATTGAATGAATTCACATTTCTAAATCCTTTTAAAATCTGCTGAATGGATTTTTTAAAAAAAACTTTCTATGTGTAATGATACTTAGCTGCACAGACCAAGCAGATCTGTGATTTTATCGGTTCACTGTTGGGATAACTCATCTCAGCTGGGGTAACACATGGGGTGCTAATATAAGTCTCTATGACCCTCGGTATAGAGTCAAATAAGCTTGAGTTCATGCTCAGTGCCCAGTGACCTCTGCTGGATAAGTATGCATGTGTGCACAGCAGGCACTTAACAGGTTTAGGCTCAGCTGTTATGCCCTTCATGCTTGAATGCCCCATTGACATTGACTCTCTCGGCTCACATGTGAAGAAAATCTGGAGGGCTTTGGCCATCTGCAAAAGTATAAGTCACAGATTTGAGGAAAAGAGATCACAATTTTAGAGGGAATCATGGTGACATCTTGTTGAGAAGGGTACAAGTCAGAGTAGTTATGGCATTAATTTAGAAGACATTACCCAAGTCATCTTAGATGTTCAGGATTCACTTTCTCGCTTTTCCATCCCTCCAGGTCTCTCCTCACCTCCCTAAGCCTCCTCAAACCCTACCCACCTCACCTCCCTAAGCCTCCTCAAACCCTACCCACCTCCTCCTTCTACTCAGCAGGCAGTGACCTGCTTCGTTTCCCATGCCTTCTCAGTGTTGGCCTGCCTCCATTCTCCAGAACTCCATCCGGAAATCTCCCCCAACTTATTCTTTCCTTTACATCTTTCACGACTTATCTCTTTAAAAATTCAACATTTGGCCAAGAGTTCAACATTCTGACCATCCACTGTGTAAAGACACTACTCCTAAACAGTCATTCAGATCCACTAGTGGCTATCTTAATTAATGCTTTCCTTTTTATGGAGTCACCAACAAAGTGGAAACCATACATTTAACTACCCATTCACCTGTTATTTGTCTATGGTTCATCATAGTGGATGTATTTTGGCCTTTTCTAAGTTTTTAAAAATAAATCAAATGTTTGTATTTTTATGATGTTCTTGGAATAGTTGTGATCCTTCGCTGTTATTTTGTCTTGTTTTTCCCTTTTTATAGACGCCGGATAGGAAATGGCTAATCTTTGATGGACCAGTTGATGCAGTCTGGATTGAAAACATGAATACTGTCCTAGATGATAACAAAAAGTTATGTCTAATGAGTGGAGAGATCATTCAGATGTCTCCTCAAATGAGTTTAATATTTGAACCAATGGATCTGGAGGTTGCTTCTCCTGCCACTGTAAGTAGTTTCATATCTTAGTTTAATTTTTTTTCGATATTCTAACATGTTTTAGATTTGCTGAATTTAAAATATACACTGTATATTGGAAATTGTCGCTTTATGATGGAGGGAATGAACATAAGGTAAATGCGAAGGTATTTGAAGAGGCGTTGCACTTTACATAAATTTGCAACTTTTATAATGGGCTTATTAATATGATGTACTAATGGTATACAGTACTTAATTTCAACATTCTTTTGTAATATATACAAGTGACTTGTTGGGATTTTAGACAATGAAATGAGGACGAAAATCTCTTTGTCAGAAGAATTTCTACATCAACAATTTGCAATGTTTTGAACCATGAATACAGAACCGCAGTATCTTGTTTGACTGTGACTCATTCTGCCTTACCCCACTACTGCAACATTGCCTGCCTCCGCCAATAATAATAATAATAATTTAATCCTTGCATTTGATATAGCGCTTTTCACATCTTATCGACATCTCAAAGCGCTTCACAGAATATACTGTAAAGTGATTTGACTGTATATTTGTGGGCGAAACGCGGCAGCCAATTGCGCACAGCAGCGTCCCCACAAACAGTCATGGATTGAAATGACCAATTTTATTATTGTGGTTTTGTTTTGGAGGGATTATTATTAGGCGTGTGGAGTAAGGAAACTTGCCCGAGGTTTCGCCCTGACCTGCCAGGATTCTCCTCATGCTCCCGAGATCCTCATCCACGCTTTCATTAGGTCCAGGCTCGACTACACTAACTCCCTGCTCGCCAGATTTCCCAACTCTTCCCTCCACATGCTGCAGATTATTCAGACCTCTGCAGCTTTTGTCCACTCCTGTACTAAACTCTGTTATTGATTCATTTAAAGTAGACATGCTGATCTTATATTATCTGTTTTAGGTTTCAAGATGTGGTATGGTCTATATGGAACCTCAGATGCTGGGGTGGAAGCCTGTGATGGTCTCCTGGATGAATAAGATGCCTCCTGGTGTCAGTGCCATGCACAAGGAATTAATTGAAGGGCTCTTCGACAGGATGGTGCCAGTGTGTCTTCAATTTATTCGAAAAACAGCAAAGGTATGGTAGCGATGGTTATCAAATTTGTTTTGCTTTAAGCTGAGTACACTTTTATTTTCTGTTGACACATTCATTCATGAACCTAACAGAAACAGTGTTGCCCACCAGCCTAAATGTATTTTTTGTACATAAACCGTGAACTAATTTTGGTTAATAATGTGATCTTCTTCTACACCTTTTGTTATTTTCAAAAAATTCAACCTTGATCCCTCTAATCTCTCACACTATCATCCCATTTCCAACCTACCCCTCTTTGCTAAAGACCTGCAATGCATCGTTGTAGGTCAACTTTGGTCACAGCTCTCTCTTCCACCAACCACCTGCTCTCTTGACCCCAACCCTACCCCTCTCATTATCTCCTAGCTCACAGACATCATAAACCTCTTCCTGTCCACTGGCACACTCTGCCTCCACCCTCAACTCCTGGACCACTGTTGTCCTTACAGAATGGCTGTCAGACATCAAGTCCTGGATGAGAGCTAACTTTCTACAGTTGAACATCCTGTGGTCCCTCCGTTTTGCCCACTGCCTTGCCTTTTTCACGATCCATCTCAAGACCCTCGTCTTCGACCGTGCCTTCGGTCAGACTCCTTCCCCACCTGCCCTACACCCTCGCTGATCCCAACCCCAACTCGGATCAGAAACATTGATACAATTGTAATTGTGTTGATGTTTGAAATTAAAAATTCTGGATAATGATAACACTGATTTACACCTTAAATTTCCTCCCCCCCCCCACCCCCCTTCAAACTGTAGGAACTATCTCCTACTTCTGATACAAATATGGTACGATCGTTGATGAACCTTATGGATTGTCTTATGGATGAATTTACAGATGTGCCAAAGATCAAACAAATGAATGAACGAGACATTTGTTCTTGGCTTGAGGTAGGAGATGTTAAGACTCTCAAATTACTGGAGCATGTAATGGTAGAAATTTGTATCTGCATATTCCTCAACTTTATTCCAAGAACGTGATGAATTAAGAAATTTTTCATGAGGTCCATTTCAGAAAGTTCACTGAAGCGCGATTCACATACTGTCTAATTGGATTCACTAAAGTTATTTCTACTGGATAATGGCATAGATAATTGTGGTTCCATTATAGTCCTACATGTATGTGGAGGCTGAACAAGTGCAGAAAGAGAAACAAGTTTTGACATACATTAAAACTCGCATAAGTCTAACCTTTATATGAATTGTGTCATCACCAAAGTTGTAAATTCACCCTGATCCCATTTCTCAGCTGGTGTGTGTGCTTGTGTTAAGTAAGTTTCCTAGGTTATTAGTCGATTGGCAGATCAATTTCCACAGGTAATAATCCCTTCAAAATCAATAATAATAATTGGGTCACTCAATGCACGATTTTGTGTGGGACACTGCTGTGCACAATTGGCTGCCATGTTTCAGTCAATTCACTTTACAGTATATTCTTTGAAGCGCTTTGAGACGTCTGGATGACGAGATACTGTAAGGCGCTGTATCAAATGCAAAAATTATTCTTATTATTCTTATCAACTGCATTGAGTCTTGGAAAATGGCTTCCCAACCCTTCCACCCATGCGCAGTTACCTGCCAGATGCTTTGAAATGCACGAAAAGTAGTCTTTATCTGTTGACATGTGAGCAGAAGAATTTAATTTCCTGTGATTCAATGTGATTCCACTGCTCGCTAGTGAGTACACACGTGGCATCAGGTCAGGACACATTGAATTGTGGGGAATGTGATACCTTGTCACCGGATGCAAATTTATTAGCTGCAGTGAAGACGTAACACATGCTCACTTACTGGCTGCACTAAAGTACTGTACGCATGTGCAGTGTAGATTATTGATGAAATGGATTCTATACGATTTATAGTTTGTGTTGACTTTGCATGAGACATATTAAATGTTTTACTACATAGGCACAGACTAACAAAGTAGGGGAAGATGACTTGATCTTTTGTTCAGTGGAGACAAGATTAGCTGATCCCATTGTATAGATTGTTTTACATTAAAAGGGACCTTTAGGTCTTGGCCAGCAATGACAAGATTTTACGTATAAATGTATTTTAGCGAGAGAGTACCATTAAAGGATATTGTCAGAGAATAGGATATGTCATAACTGCGGTAAGCAATCCCAACATTTTTGTATGAGTGCAAGTTGAGTAAAAATGCAAGCACCTTTGCTCCTGAGTTTGTTCTTTGCTTGGCAAGTATTTAATCATTGCGAAAGTTTGTTGATTGGACTTTGCTTGTTTTCTTTTGTGAAGTTATTAAATCTTTGTTTTGTTCCTTAGGGTGTTTTTCTATTTTCCTTGATCTGGTCTATTGGTGCTAGCTGTACAGAACAGGATCGGGTCATGTTTGACATGCTTTTGCGGGAGATACTGGATGGGCCGTTAAGAGATGAGACAAAGAAACAATTCAATCTCCTTATCAATGTTGATCCACCAGTTAAAGCTCCCACCGCCCCCATTCCAACTAAGGGAACAGTTTACGACTATAAATTCCTTAAAGATGTATGTATTAAGAATTTATTGATTTAAATATACAACATAGACAAGCATTGATTCATGCATAACACTGAAGAATTTGCCTGAGTGAGCGCACTATCACGAGAAGCCATGTTGAGATACAAGAATCAGTGAAGAGGAGCCATAGTTATTACTAGCAGATTAAAATTGATAATTTAGGTGAACTGTTTGTACTCAGAATTGTTGGATGTTATTGATGTGGAATGCTCTGCTACATAAGGTGGTAGAGGCAGAGTCCATTTGAAAAATACACTTCAAGAAAGATTTGTTCTTAACACCCAAACCACTAAATGGTTAAATTCCACAATTAAAAAAAAAAATAATAATTATGTTATGATCAGATTCCTATTGAGTAAGTAATGTATGTAGCCTGTGCCTAGCTGAGGCCAAGCAGTCCTAGATTTTGAATTGTTAATTTTTTTTTCCCCCTGAGGTTGTCCTTTTAACATTTTGTTAAATATAATTTAGAAAATCACACGTTAGGGTAACAGTATAACAGTATGTATGTTAATTCTCCAAATATCAATACCCAGGACTTCATTACCAGCAAACAGTAAGTTATGCCTGCTTGCCATGGTTAGCACTGCTGGACAATGGAATCTTCTAAATTACATCTCTTGATTAGCTTTCATACGTTGCTCCTGAGATAAATGATGTAAATATAATATTAAGTCAAAATAGATTGACACTAGAATATAGAAACAAAAAGATCTTATTTATGGTTCCGCAAGCTAGATCCCCAAATGTTACTTTGCTTTCTAATGTGTGCATTGTATGTAATACATCTATTTCACCTTTAACGTTTGTAACTTTAACTCTTAGGGAACAGGAAGGTGGGAATTGTGGACAGAAGCCCTGAATTTAGTTCCCCCCATTTCAAAGGATGTCCAGTTTAATGAAATCATCGTACCAACTTTAGATACCATTCGTTATATGGAACTGATGTCCCTTTTGACAACACATCAAAAACCTTCTATATACGTGGGCCCAACAGGAACAGGCAAAAGTGTCTATATTATCGTATGTATAGGTGTCTTTCTCCTCCCCCAAAATATAAGCGCAAAGGGCCTTCATTTTCAATTGAATTTCTATGTTGACCACTGTGGTGGGCATTTCAAAAACTGAAATAATGTTAGAGGAATAACACAGTCTTATACTGTGAGCAGAGCAAGATTCAGGCATTTCTTTTAATTCTATGAAAACTTCAGATTCGTAAATTTAAGGCAAAATAGGATTATATCTCAAACGAATGACAGAAGAGTGTTACTTTGCCTCTGGCGTGAAAAGGGCTGAAAAACGTATTTTAAACTGCAGCAGAGGACTGTGTTTTGCTATTGATTTAATTTGTGCTGTGAATTCATTACTTTTAACACAGTCTTGAAGCAATGGATTATAAATTCTTACGGTTTTGGATAGTATTATAAAGAACAATTACATGCCGTTTATCTTCAGGGCCATTCATTTTAGCCTTGTTTTGTTCGGTTGCATATTGGGAACCGAACTCTATGTATTGTGTAATAACCAGAGGATTTGCAATATTTTCTTGCAGGATTTCCTATTAAATAATCTGAACAAAGAGGTTTATAAACCCCTGCTGATTAACTTTTCCGCCCAGACTACTGCGGCTCAGACTCAGAACATCATCATGTCCAAATTAGACAAAAGAAGGAAGGGAGTTTTTGGTCCACCTCTTGGGAAAAAAACGGTACTTAGTGGTTACTGTGACGTTATTTACTAAACCGGCTAATCATTTAGAAAGTCAGCAACCCGTATTGCATCCCAGAACCATTTGTACGCCTGCTAAATAGCTCCCACCCTCTCCACGTGTTGCAGTCGATCCTCACCAGGCTTCACTAACTACATGTTCCCCGTAATCTGATTCATCCCCTAATCTCCCACCCATTTCTCTGAACTTTTGCATTCCCACCATCTATTCCATCCGTTCTTCGGCCTTCTGGTTTCAGCCGCTATGTCCCAAATCTTACTGCCTCAGCTCCTTTATCACTGCTTCTGATCAATCCTTTGTGCTTTCAGCCATGTACTTCCTACCATTCCTCCTCCCTCCTTGCTTGTTGACTAATAACTATTTCTTGTGAAGCACTTTGACAATATCCATCGTAAAAGGAGTTTGATGAACTTTTTCATCAAAGTTTGATGAACAACGTCCAAAAGAACCTAACTCCAGTTATTACATTCATTCTTACGGGACAAATGTATTCGCTTAACGTCGTTTCGTTTAAAGTTGCACTTTTTAAAAACCAAATTATGATGTTAAACAGGGTTTACCTGTATTATTTTTGATACTTTGATACTTTTTTCCCAAACTAAAAATGTTAGTAGTTGAACGCACCAGCCTCCACGACCACTTAACCCCCACCCTCGCCCATCTCCACTGGCTCCCCATCCTCCAGAGGATTGAGTTCAAGATCCTCGTCCTCACCTACAAGGCCTTACACGGCCTTGCCCCATCCTACCTAACCGATCTACTCTCCCCCTACACGCCCACCCGGACCCTCCGTTCAACAGGACTTGGCCTGCTCCAAGCCCCCCGCCCGAACCACCCCACCGTCGGAGGCCGGGCCTTCAGTTTCTCCGCTCCCACCCTTTGGAATGCAATCCCTCAATCCCTCCGTCTCGTCTCTTCCCTTTCCTCTTTCACGGCCGGTTTGAAGACTTTCCTCTTCGATCGTGCCTTTTGTTCCACCCCGAACTCTTTTACCTCCCCTTCGTGTTTCACCCCTTCCCAAACATTCCCCTCCCAGCTCGGGTCACACGCCTCCTGTGCAGCGCCTTGGGACGTCCTCCCGACGTGAAAGGCGCTCTATAAATGTAATTTGTTGTTGTTGTTGTTGTTGTTGTTGCAAGTTAACCTGAAATGACCCAGTTCAGGACACTTTCTGCTCTAAATTTGGATACTCTTGATTCTTGATTCCTTTTCTAATCTGTTATCATTACGATTTTAATTGCTTTCCAGGTTGTTTTTGTAGATGACGTGAATATGCCGGCACGAGAGGTGTATGGTGCTCAGCCACCAGTTGAACTACTTCGACAATGGTTGGACCATTGGAATTGGTATGACCTGAAGGACTGTACCAAAGTTAAATTGGTGGACATACAAATAATGTGTGCCATGGGGCCACCTGGTGAGTTAACATATGATAAAGGTATGCCAGTCTAGAAACTGATGTTAAACTGTACATGAAGAATTTTAAAAGTTATAGCTAATGTGCAGGTGTATACTGTACAGTTTTGATAAGTATTCTTAGAAATTGCAGTTTAAATAGTTTTCAATAAGCGAGGTAATATTATAAATGTTGTTCTACATAGTTCTGGTAGTGTTGTGTTATTTTGCGCTAGTATGGTAGTATTCCAATTATTTGGAATTGCTGTTGGTGGTGGTGGGGGGGTATTTCTGCTGCCTTATTGTACATTATGAATCCTTCAATGAGTGCTTATGATGTGAAGTCTCATTACAAGTGTACGTTGAAAGACATACTGACCAGAATACAATGACTAACTCCCTTCTTTACTTTTCAGTTTATATTTTTTGAACAGGTGAGATCTTTCATTAGTCAAACGTTTACCGAGAGTCAAGATGCTTTTTTTAAATTTTTTCTATTTGGTGATCATTTCCAACTGAAAAGGGTTATGTGGTGGTTCTGGTTATGGGATCCAAGCTAGTGCATACAGATTAGATTGGTGGTGCATTGAGTCATATCAAGGTGATGGGGGGGAAAAGGGTTCTCCATTAACCAAAACATTCCCATTGGTGATGAAATCTAGCTAGATATCGATTGCTTTTTATTTCCGAGGAGCTTTGTGAGGAGAATGCTGCACACATACTTGACTCCTGCCTGCTTTTTTTGAATGGAGATCCTTTATGGCAGAGAATCATTATCCATTTGTCATGGGTTGGATTTGAATCCATGACTCCACAATGTCACTCGGTGTCGCTTTGTTTTTATAATGTGTTCTTGTTAATAACAGGGTATCTTGTTTCTAGGTGGAGGCCGAAACCCAGTCACACCTCGGTTCTTGCGCCATTTTAATACATTGGCTATCAATGAGTTTAATGACAAAGCTATGGTCACCATTTTCTCTCGGATCCTTGACTGGCATTTCACTCTAAGGTATGTAACACTGATTAAATGCTTTGTTTGAATTAACTGGCAGGAATTTACATAAATTTGAAGTAATACCAACTTTCTTACTTACTAATTTACCCCTATAGAATCTCAGATTAGCAGGACTGGTATGAAAAAACGCTTGTTGTTTTGCTTCATTTTCTCTTTCACACTTTCTTCATCTAATTTTCTAGTGAGAAGCGAGGCTGCTTCAATTACCCCCCTGACTCCTTTATTTTTTAATTTTCAAACTCTCTATTTGAATTCCTTTAAATTAAGAATTCAAATAGAAAATTCAATTTGTGTGTGCTCCCTTTTCCTCCAAATTTTAGTTGATAAAAAGCTAATATCTGGAGTGACACTGAACCACAAATCCAGGAGATGCTATGTTCACTTGGATGAAGACAAATGTTTTCCTTGTGCCAGTGGAACTGTGCAACACTGGAAGGGAGGAGCCCAGGAGATGAGGGGGAATAAAGAAGACATTGCTTCCAAGAATTGATAAGGATGAAACTAGGGCAATTAGAAGTTAGAATACAAAGTAGAATACAAAATGGGGAGAGGGCTGCTGAGCAGATACTACCTGAATAGTAAACATATCTATGTGTTTGAAAGGTGAAGCATTTTTTTTTGTCTTTATATATGAAGTAAAACTGTGGAAATAACTCTATTTTTCTCTTAGACTTGCTTTCCGAACGGAATATTCCATTCTGACTCCACAAATTGTGAATGCCACTGTGACTATTTACAAGGAAGCAATGAAGAATCTCCTTCCTACACCAGCCAAGTCTCACTATCTGTTCAACCTGCGTGACTTCTCCCGTGTTATTCAGGGAATTTGCCTTTCATTTCCGGAGACATCGGAAAGTCCAGCTGATATAAAACGCCTCTGGGTTCATGAGGTGACATTTTTCTTCACTTGCAACAGTAGAATTTGGATGTGATAGTCATTCAACTTAAAGTAAAATTAATTTGGTCCCTATCTGTTACTAAATAGTATTTTGATTCATGACAAGTGCTATAGAAAATTTCACTTGCATTTTATCAGAATGACAGTGAAATGCTTTAATTAAGCAGATCTCAGTACTTTAGTTATATTTCTACTGTTAATCAATTTTTAAAATAGTTACACATTTGGAGCGTAAAATACAGATTCCCTCATATTGCTCTACAGATCTGTGATAAATCCTAGTGTGTGTACAATAAGTATGACTTTTGTTCAATTTATGTGTGAATCACTCGTTTGTTAAAACTGATAACTTCTAGGGTTGAAGGGGAATGAGCATCAATAATAATTATCTTAATAGAAAATAGAGTTAATGAAACAGCAAATGTATTTCAGCACTGCTTTAAAAATAATTGACCTTGCTTTCATTTTATTGACAGGGCAATTAATATACTGTGTTATGAAACATAGATGGTGGCGAATAAATAAAATGCTGTAATGTATGATCTGCATAATCTGTTTCTGAATCCTTGAATTGCTTTAGTGCACTTTCAACAATCCATAATTCAATATATGTATTTTTATTGCAAATGCAGGTTTTGCGAGTGTATTACGATCGCCTGGTGGATGATTCAGATCGAAGCTGGCTCGTCTCTTGTATTCAAGACGTGATGCTCAGTGTCCTGAAGGAGAACTTTAATGCGCTTTTCAAACATCTTGACTTCAATGCTGATGGAATAGTTGTGGAAGACGATCTTCGCAGCCTTATGTTCTGTGATTTCCACGATTCCAAGGGTACAGATAAAAACTACCGTGAAATCTTTGATATGGTCACGTTACGCAGAATCATAGAATCTCATTTGGAGGAATTTAACAACCTCAGCAAAAAGCCGATGAATCTGGTGATATTCAGATTTGCAATTGAGCACGTGTGCCGTATTTCCCGCATTCTCAAACAGCCCCAAGGCCATGCTCTGCTGGTGGGGGTCGGAGGCAGTGGTCGGCAGTCGCTAACCCGGCTTGCTGCGCACATGGCGGATTACGATCTGTTTCAGGTTGAACTTGCCAAGAATTACAGCACCAATGAATGGCGCGAAGACTTGAAACACATACTCCGCAAATCCACGGAAGGTGAGTTGCAGGGCGTCTTCCTGTTCACAGACACTCAGATCAAACAGGAATCCTTTCTGGAAGACATCAACAATTTGCTGAACGCAGGTGAAGTGCCAAATATCTTCGCTGTGGATGAGAAACAGGAAGTCTGTGAACGTATGCGTATTATTGACCGTCAAAGAGACAGATCAAAGCAGACGGATGGGAGTCCATTAGCTCTTTTCAATCTTTTTATTGAGCGCTGTCGGAATCAGTTGCATATAGTTTTAGCAATGAGTCCAATCGGGGATGCTTTCCGCAGCAGACTAAGGAAGTTTCCAGCTCTTGTCAACTGTTGTACAATAGATTGGTTTCAGGTGAGTGGCTGAATTCAGATATTTATTTCGATTTTTTTGATATACAGTATTTGCTGAACAATTAAGAAATAACTTGATTACAGTTGAAGGACAATGACAGTGCCTGAAAAGGTGGTGGAGGCCGATTCAATAACAGCTTTTAAAAGAGAATTAGATCTTTATTTAGGGAGAACAGGTCTGTTAGGTTATAGGGAGAGAGCTGGGCAGTGGGATTGAATCGCTCTTTTCAAAGAGCCGGCACAGACTAGATGGGCCGAATGGCCTCCTTTTGTGCCGTAAGATTCTATGATTCTGAGACAGGCCACAATAAGTTGGTACGTTTAATTTGAGAAGTAGAATTATTTTTGCTCATGGGTGAAGCCGCATTGAATCATGGGAAACTATAATCTTGTCACTGCACGCGTATTTACCAGCTGCATTGAATTACACATGCAGAGTGTAGATTATTGATTAAATAGGATTTTATATGGTTTATACCATTTGACTGAAACTCAGACATTGTGTAAGACATATTAAATGCTATGGTCCTGACTGATATGGATACCTGCTGGATTGTTAAGAGCTCAGAGTGAGTAACAGTATTTATGTGTTTAGTTTAGATTGTTTAATTTCTCTAACCAACATCTCTGTCCATTTAGTCCTGGCCAGAGGATGCTTTACAAGCTGTGGCAACACGTTTCTTGGGGGATGTTGAAATGTCAGAAGACATACGTATGAGCTGCATTGATATGTGCCAGAGTTTTCATACCTCAACTATTGCCCTGTCTGAAAAATTCCATTCAGAGCTTGAAAGACACAACTATGTGACTCCAACATCTTACCTAGAACTTTTGTCCACATTCCAAACACTACTTGCGAAGAAACGAAAGTAAGTCAAATTTAAACAAGGCTTTGTGTGTCTTTAGCATTTTTAAAGAGCATTATAACTAGATATGGTTAAAAAAAATCTGAGTTTAATAATACGTGCAGTGTGCTGAATGGCCAATAACTAGGGCAAATATAAATAACCCTTGATGTTTAGTCTACTTGTAACAATTGGACATAATAAGACCTTAATACTGGCTGTTGGCAGTGTTCAGCAATAATCTGAAACTTTGGCATATAAACTATTGTATAATACATAGTTGTAAAACATAGAAATAAGGATGCAGGATTACACATCCCATCACAGAACAAAGTCTCGTTGAAGTCCCTGAGCTGTGATTTCAGTTCCTTCATTTTTTGAAGTCGGGTAAATGAGCTAATATTAACCAGCGTGCAGAACATGGGTGATATTTTGGCTGCTGCATTTCTTCAAACATGTAGAAAGAGCTGATAGAGAAATGCCCATACCAGTTGGAACAAATGATTCTCCGTTGGTGAAGATCTTTCTGGATGTATAAGTTATGCTACATACACCAGTCTTACATACTCAGGGTCACAAAGTTGGGCTGTAGCCTTTTCTGGATCCATCAGAACTACCGTGGCTTCTCTTGAGTCCAGTGTGTTCTCTACAATAAGGTCTACCTTTAACTTCTATATAAATCCCCAAACTGATTAAACTCCAGCAAGATCCTCCAATTCCCACAGGTATGGCCGAGCCTTGGCCCTTGTCAGTCTACACCTAAATTCTCTTAATTCAACAAGAAAACCTATTATCCTGAAAGATAATCGTGAATATTTTTGTACCTTTTGTCTTCAGTGAGGTGATGAAGATGAAGAGGAGATATGAGGTTGGGCTGGAGAAACTGGAGTCTGCTGCCTCACAGGTTGCTATCATGCAGGTTGAACTGGAAGCTCTTCAACCTCAACTCAAGGAAGCTAGTAAAGAGGTGGATGAGATGATGGTAATGATTGAAAAGGAGTCCATTGAGGTGTCAAAAACAGAAGAGACTGTGAAAGCCGATGAAGCAATAGCTAACGAGCAAGCCATGGCATCGAAAGCAATTAAGGATGAATGTGATGCTGATCTGGCAAAAGCAATGCCGATTCTGGAAGCTGCTCTTTCTGCCCTTGACACATTAACTACGCAGGTGAGAAAGAAGACATAGATAATACAAACGATAGCTGAATATGTGTTTGTAAGATATTTTATGCTTGTTTTCAAATATGTCTGAAGACATTTAACCCAGGCAGGATGACATTTTTATTATGTTTTAGGACATTACAGTGGTGAAGTCCATGAAGAGCCCTCCTAATGGAGTAAAGCTGGTTATGGAGACTATCTGTATTTTAAAAGGGATAAAACCTGATAGAATTCCGGATCCTACTGGCTCAGGCAAAAAGATAGAAGACTTCTGGGGTCCAGCCAAACGGTTACTTGGTGACATGAAGTTTTTACAATCATTGCATGAATATGACAAGGACAATATTCCTGTAAGTTATATGAATGTCATCAGGAACAAATATCTGACAAACCCAGAGTTTGTTCCAGAAAAGATTCGCAATGCTTCTACAGCAGCTGAAGGTCTCTGCAAATGGGTCATTGCAATGGACTCCTATGATAAGTAAGCAATTCTAGTTGCATCATAGAATATTTGCAACGTCATTCATTGTTGAGTGGCACAACCTGGAAATTTATTATTTATTTCTTTTCCTCAGAGTTGCTAAACTCGTAGCCCCCAAGAAAGCAAAGCTGGCACATGCTGAGGGTGAGCTGAAGATCGCTATGAATGGGCTCAGAAAGAAACAAGCTACACTGAAGGAAGTCCAGGAAAAGTTAGAAAAACTGCAAGTCACACTAGAAGGGAACAAACAAAAGAAAGCAGACCTGGAAAATCAGGTAATGTAAATTGGGGCTTTTGTGGAAGTTATCTTTAACTTATTTTTGTAAAGGATTTAATTTCAACAACACGGTATGGAAATGTTTACTGACCTTGATGATCCAAGCTTGTAATAAGATTATATTAAATGAACCAAGAAATGACTCCCCACATATTTTCATTTAATTGTAGGTTGACTTGTGCAGTAAAAAGCTGGATCGAGCAGAACAGCTCATTGGCGGACTCGGTGGTGAGAAAACTCGCTGGAGTGAGACTGCTGTAAACCTAGGGATACAGTACACTAATCTGACTGGTGATGTTCTCATCTCTTCTGGAATTGTAGCTTATCTAGGAGCATTTACATCCATTTACAGACAGGTAGATATCAAAAAGACTAAAATGTGCATTCATGTAGGTATGGAAATGTTCTAATGCTTGTGTAATCCATTATTGTTCTTGCTATGCCTTTTTAAAAAAAATTATAACCTTCCGTGTAAGAATTTTTTGCAATCCATTTTCTCCCTTACTCTATTGTCTAGAGTCTATTGCTCTATTCATCATCCAATCCAATCCTTGGAACATCCCCGCGAAATGAAAGGCGCTATACAAATGTAATTTGTTGTTACATTCATTCTCTTGATTTGCACATGTCCTTGAGATTGGCACAGCCTCAGTGAGTTCTATAGTTTCCAGGATTATATATGTCTCAGCGCACAGGCCCTTCATCAGCATTACGGTCTGATAGATGAGTAGTCATCCAAAGCACAGCGTCTTCGACAATACAACGCTCCCCATTTCTGCATTGGAATGCCAATACTCATAACTTTACAATAAGTGTTTCTGAATTATGCATATGGATATGGATTTTACTACTTTAGACTGCTGCAAAATAAATTTCCAAATTAATGTATTCTATTCTCTTGCATTCTTCAAAGCAAGCTTTCCTTGAAAAAAAAAGTGTTTATTTTCTAGATATACGCGCCCAAACTCAACCTGTTTCCCTTGTCCATTTTTATGGTATCCATTGCTATTGTTTGTGGGTTCTGCAGCTTGCCGTGATGGTTTATTAATGATCACTGTTTTGTACACTTCTAGGACCAAGTGATGAAATGGGTGGTAGAATGTAAGAAAATGGTTATTCCATGTTCTGATGATTTCTCTGTAGTAAATACTTTGGGGGAACCTATAAAAATTCGAGCATGGAATATTGCTGGTCTACCTTCTGATAATTTCTCTATTGACAATGGCATTATTATATTGTAAGTATAAAACAGCTTAAAGAGGGATCGTTTTTGACCTTTAGAATGTAAACATTGATGTAAATAACTTATTGAGAGTAATAATGTGTGCTTCGAAAGTAGTTGAAGAATTCAATAATAATTATCCAAAATAGGATTACAATACCATTAGAGATATTGATTAGGGTTTGGAATATATTTGTGTGGAATTGTAGTAAATTTTAAAGAAATCACACTTTTTTATGCCATTTGCAGAAATGCTCGAAGGTGGCCTCTAATGATAGACCCTGAAAGTCAGGCGAATAAATGGGTGAAAAATATGGAAAAAGCAAACAGTCTTCATGTCATCAAGCTCACTGATGCTGACTTTGTAAGGACTTTGGAAAACTGCATACAGTTTGGCACCCCTGGTAAGTTACGTATGTGCCTTGGGACGTCCTCCCGACGTGAAAGGCGCTCCTCTATTAATGTCATTTTGTTGTTTTGTTGTTGTTGTTTGCAGTTCAACACATTGTCTAAATGAAGGCAACTTACCTTGAAGGAAAACTGCTTCAAAACTATGTGTATTGATTGCACAAGGAAAACTTTTGTAAAAAGGGTTTGAGTGGTATTGTGTTATTTGTGCATTGACTTAAAAAATAGAATTACAATTTTCTGCTAAATAACCAAGAAGAGCATATACTGTAGTTAACAATACAATACTGTTATCGTACTACCTTATTTACATTTGTTTACATGATTTAAAATAAGTAATGCAGAAACCTCTGAAGTGCACTGAGACGTATCAAATGGCAATGCAAGGGTATCATTGAAAAAATATTGTAGGTTTTTTAAATCATGGTGGATCTGAATGTCCAAACATAAAATATATATTTACTGGCGGAGTGCATTTGAAAATAGTGAACGTTAATGATTATTTTTCCCAGTTTTGTTGGAAAATGTTGGTGATGAACTGGATCCTATCCTGGAACCTTTGCTGCTTAAACAGACATTTAAACAAGGTGGCAGTGTGTGCATTCGGCTCGGAGACTCCACAATTGAATACGCCCCGGATTTCCGCTTTTACATCACAACCAAGCTGAGAAATCCCCATTATCTTCCAGAAACATCTGTCAAGGTTTGAAATAATATTTCTAAAAAGAAATGCTAGCTAGTCAATATCTGGCCCATGTTGCATTTCTCTATCACAGTGTAACTGATTTCCTTAATCTATTTTAAATGTGATTTAACTGAGCTGATTGAGCCTTGAGACAGGACCTAGAATCTGATGGAAAGACTTGCTTTTTATATTTAAGAGTGAAGATCTTGATTTATTTAAATGTGGATTGGATGGATTATATTTAAATATTGATAATTTATACACTAGAAGAAGCAATATATTTTATATTTAGCAAGCAAATACAACTTCATTTTCAAGTTCCCAAACCTATAATTGCCTTCTTATTTGTACCACATAAGTTCTTTTACCTCTCTGTTTTGGTGGTCAATGGATCCATTATATAACCGTTATTAACACTTGAGTAAAATCTATTACTTGTTGGAACAAATATATTATCTTAAAACTGTTGCCCAAACAATCTCCTGTGCATTGTACATGTAAATACCACAGAAATCAACTATTAAGAAGTTGTTTCCAATTAATTCTTATTCATATATTTTTCAACACAATGTTCATTCACCACAATATAACTGGAATTGATCCTGAATGTAACTGAAATACATTAAAGTAAGTTTGAAGTTTGAAACTGTAATGATAGCCATCAAGTGCGATGACATTAAAAAAAAACTATATCTAATAGATTTAAAACAAAATAAGTAAAACATTTTTTTGGGCAGTCTATTAAACTTTCCAGTTTGCTTTGGAAAGAAATATTGCATCCCTTCTAATCAACTATTATATTATATTTTATATTCTCCAGTGGTGCGCCAAGATGTTAGATTATATATAAAGTGTAAATACGGTATTTAAAATGGTTTATTTGCTTCTAATAACCAATATTGCTGTGCTAAACGTAGAGTTGCCCAGCGCCTTGGGACATCCTCCTGACGTGAAAGGCGCTATACAAATGTAATTTTGTAGTTGGAGAATACTTTGTAATACAGTATGGTAGGACTGCACACTAAATATAATTGCTACTGATCACATATAGATCTGCAATCACACAATAGATGATTACCAAAAAGATCACGCCCTTGAAACAATTTCAACAACTTGCTTAATAGCATCTTGGAACTAATTCCATATCATCTCAATGTGACCACGATATTATTAGCAGTTACACTTGTAGCCAGAAGCAGCTAGTGATGGTTGAACCGGTTTCAGTTCATCCATATGACAACCCAAATTTGGTAACACAAAATAGATTAATCTCAGAAATTTCTGCATTTCAATAATTTGCTAACAATGTACCTAATTTAGATGTTGTTATGCTCCCCTTCACCCACAGGTGACCCTACTGAATTTTATGATTACGTCAGAAGGTTTGCAGGACCAGCTTCTGGGTATTGTGGTGGCTAGAGAGAGACCAGATTTGGAAGAGGAGAAGCAATCTTTAATCTTACAAAGTGCAGAAAATAAGAGGTAAATTAATACCTAATGTATTTAGGTAAATATGCATATTAATGCTATTTTTTCTCCTGCTTAATGTGGTTATTAATACACTAGTATAAAATGGAATTAGGTATTTTTCTTAAGCATTTATGCCACATCTATCAGCATTTAAGTGTAACAAATCTATATGCAATTTGATTAAAACTGTATGTTAAATATGCATTAATTCATACACGTATTTCCCTTATAAAATAGAATATGAAATTCAATTAACAATATTGATCTAGAAGTACTAATTTCCACGTTGAACCTTACACTCTTGGTTTGTCTCTGTACATTTTCTGATCTGAACATTTGAAAACAATGTCTCTTTGTGACAGCTCTTTCATGATTATCAACGTTTATTTTCATTCATCCTTGCTAGTGTAGTGCTCAATGTTTAGGGATATTTATCTGTTGAGGCTATAGTATTATCCTGCTTCTGTAGATCTGCATTCTGAAATTTCCCCAGCTGGACACTCAAGTTTATCTAGTTTCTCTGAAAACACAAATATTTCGATTTTCCGCATTGTCTTTCTTGCCCCGCCTTCCCTCTATATTAGTCCTTAAAACCTATCCGTCCCAACACCTCCCAGTACTGAAAGGATCGTGGACCTGAAAAGTTGACCCACTTTCCTTTCTGCATACCTGCTGAGTGTTCCCAGAGATCGCTGTCTTTGTTTCAGATTTCCAGCGTATGCAGTATTTTGCATTTTAGGATCCTTTGCAGGGTTACTTTCTGACACACGTTTGCCTACAATATTCAGTCACTACACTTTACAGTAAATCCTGTGAAGCACATTGAGACACCTTCTCATCATGAAAACAGCTATATCAAATTATTATTATTATTGAAATATGGAATTACTGACCTGACTTTCTGAAAATAGTCCATCTTAATATCAGCATAAACATTTCCACAATATAAATGTATTCTATCTGCAGCTCAGGCCTCAGTGGAGACAGACAACAATTATTGACTGAGGTTCTTTAAGGCCTTCAGCATTTGAATCAAAGTGAAACATTACCATTAAATTACATCCACCATCTCCTCTTTTGAAAATCTTTTTAGGATCCCCAATGGTTCAAAATCTTTCAATATCCATCAATCCTCAAGACATCTTTGTTTGTTCCTGGTATCACTTTATAAACCGTACTCCATAACCGTACTATAAATAATATACAAACAAAACACTGCAGATTCCCAGCCATTTCTGTTTTTGTTTCAAATTTCCAGAATCTGCACTATTTTGTGTTTTGTTGTCTCTTCAACATATACTCCACTGATCTCTGGAAAGTGAGCATACTGTATGACTGCTAGGAATCACCACCTCCTTTTTGGAAAAAGGTTTGGTTTCTAATCACATCTAAAAAAGATCGCAACTCCATTGAGATTAGAATTAAAGGCTGTTAGAGTTGGCAATCTTTTTCAATAACATGTACTCCATGCTTGCCTCTAATGGCAAATATTTATACTAGCTATTTCTCTTGAAATTGGTTCAATAAAAAATATTCAACCTTACAAATGACTCAATGAATTGAATTACATACTGGATACAGATGATTGCGGTCTAAAATTCCATGGTACAAAATTCACTTCAGAGAGTTAGTTAATTTGAATTAAGTTGCAACCTTTGAAAATGTTTTTCTTTCTGAATTGGTTGGTGGTATATTTTAATAAAGAGCAGAATTTTTCAGTCTTTTGGAAATTGTAAAGTATTTTTAGACATACCCTCTGAGCCACAGAGAGATGAGTTATATCAAATCAGATTGTAATAAAACATTGATTTTTTTGTTGTTTCATTTAATAAATGGTCTGATGTTGAATAAGAAACATAATACAGCACAAAGTGTAACCATGACAATATCAGGTGGGGGTTTGGGTTATTTGTGGTCCAGATCACCTTAACTAAAATCAACTGATTGCTCATAACATGAAACACTTTTGATCTCCTATAAAGATGGATTTATCTCCAAGCATTTATCAAATAACCACAAGAATAGCCTGGGAGGAAGATTTCTAACAAGCTCTGTCTGACAAGAAATTGAATTTAATTTATAAAGAGAGTCTCAGATAGACCAGGTAGAGCAGCACTAAGGTATACTTAGCAGAAACTGAAACTGAAATTACAGTTTTCTGTAATTGAGCAGATATCATTCAGCTAGAGAACAGTTTTGTTAGTATAAATCACCACCGTGCCACAGACAGGAAAATACATTCAGGATTCCACTTTTGCTTGCTTTCCAGTGACCTCTACTGGAAACCATCAAGATAGTTTGGCTCGATGGTCAAATGGCTTGCCTGTTCGTATTGGAGAGCTTGAAAATATTTGGTTAAACCAAGTGATGTTGCTCTAAACCTACATGTGTAACTTGGCTGGACGTATTGAGTGGAGTACTGTACTACACTTGGTGTACATGTAATAATACCCCAGTTTTGAAGATGAAAGAAAAGAAAATATTTATCATAAATAATAATCTGCGTAGAGTACTAAACAGTGTAAGAATATTAAATGTTACAGTAGGACAATGGTGGGTTAGTTCTCTAGAACTTATACTGAGTAGTATTTGAAACCAGGTTTGGCATATGCTCTACCTTGATTGCATGTCCAGTACTAAGATTGTAAAACTGTAGTACAGTATATAGTACTGATCAAATAAGACATAATAAGGGAGGGAGCATGGGTCCATTTTTTTCTATAAGTTATCAAGTGGGTAATATCTGTATATACTGGTAATAAAGTAACAGCTGTATTCATGTTTGATAATATAACAGCAATATTTCAAATTCATAAAGCACCCATCATGTTGTGAGGATGTCTCAGAAAGTTTTGTAGGATTTTACAGTAAATGATTGTGTACACTGTAGGCAAACACAGCAGTCAATTTGCACACAGCAATGACCCCTGAACAGCCATGAAGTGAATGACCTATTTGGGGGAATATTGACCAGGATATTGGGAGAAATTCCTTTGTCTTCTTTCCCTTTTTGAAAAGTGTCACGGGATCCTTACTGTTCACCCAAATAGACAGACAGGAGGTTAGTTTAACATCTCATTCATAGGATGGGACCTCCAATAATGCAGTTTACTCCCAGCGCTGCATTGGAAGGTTAGCCTGGACAATGTGAGCTCAAAGGCCTGGCTTCAATCCCTAACCTTCTAATTCAGAAGAGAGTACTGTCAGCAGAGTAAGATGATACACACACTGTCACATAGTTGAGCAGCAAGTCTTTTCACAGCTCTGTGAAATCCAATTGAATTAGTTATAATGTAATGTCATGTGAGTTTTCAAATTGATAATAACATGTACAGCCGCTTTCTTTAGATTTTTTTTGAATAATGGGAAATGGTTTTGTAACAAAGATGCCTGAATTAAACCCAAGATTATTTCATTATTCAGGCTATTGAAGGAAATAGAAGATAAGATTCTGGAAGTTCTTTCGTCCTCAGAAGGAAATATCTTGGAAGATGAGACGGCTATAAAGGTTTTGTCTTCGTCAAAGACCCTTGCCAATGAGATAACTGTCAAGCAGGCGATAGCTGAGGAAACGGAAAAGAAGATTGACTTTACTCGAATGGGCTACCGACCTATTGCAGTACATTCCTCCGTCCTGTTTTTTTCAATTGCTGATCTTGGCAATATAGAACCTATGTACCAGTATTCCCTAAACTGGTTTATCAACCTTTTTCTCATGTCTATAGAAAATTCAGATAAATCTGATATTTTACAAAATAGGTATGCCAACACATTTTTAAAATTCTAATACTGTACATGAACTCATTTCACATTTTATTAATTGTAATAGTTTCTACTAGTAATGTGACCAAAATAATAAGCTAGAATATAGTGGTGCTTGTACAATTTATTCACATTATACTATACTGTAAACATCTGTTTATATATATGTTTACATGTGTTGAAGCCAACACATCCATATTAAGTATTATTCATTTGGAGTCAGCCTTTTTAAAAAAACAAACAACAGCAACAAAATTACATTTGTATACCGCCTTTCACATCGGGAGGACATCCCAAAGCACTGGACAGACAGTATTCCGGACCTGAGCTGGGGGTAGGCATTGTGGAGGGATCGGGAAAATAAGCAAATCTTATCAATGCATTTAGTTTTCAAAACAAAAGCTTCTTCGATAGCTCAGTTGGTAAATGTGCTCATCCTATATGTCATTTAACCATGGAGATGAGGGCTAGATTTGTAGGATTTGTTTTGTGCCCTACCAACAACAACAAAATTACATTTGCATAACGCTTGTCACATCGGGAGGATGTCCCAAGGCGCTGATTCCTACATTATAAAATCCAGTGGGATTCCTATATAATAGAATCAATTACGTGAAAGGCGCTCTATAAATGTAATTTGTTGTTGTTGTTAACAAAAATTGAACACGTTTGAAATCTTTTCCTCATGTGTATGAACCAGAATGCATATTTGATGTGAGCTGTTGATTTTTCATGTGTAATTGACCGTAAATCTTATTAGATTTCCAGCGGTCGAAATGGTTTGTAATATAATTTTTACATGTACGTGCACAAAAGCTACATTAATGATTAATTTGCTTCTCAACACTTCTAGGTTGCACATCTTAAAACATTTCTTTACGTACTTGTTGTATGTAAACGTCTGCCGATCTCTCTTTGAAAAGGACAAGCTGTTGTTTTCATTTTGCCTGAACATAAATCTACTAAAGTATGATAAGATGGTTAGTTCTCTTCTTTTTACTGAAAGTGGGTTTTACAGGACAATGGTATTTGGTATTTATAGTTAATGATTTTCGTTAGTGGTCAGCAAAATGTCTGTAACCCATGGAAATTAGTATCCAAACTAATATGAGAGATCCACGTATGCATGCCCACTAAGTGTGGGATTGTCCCTTTGTTTGGAATGGCATGTGCACATACCCTACTTACCTAAAGCTGGAACGTTTTAGACGCTGGACCCAAACTATATTTTCTGTTGCACTGTAGAACTAACGCCACCTTACTGTTGTTTGTTTTTCTATGCGCCTGAAGCCATGGCAGTCATTCAGCGTTTGTCTTGCAGCTCCGTGATTATCATTTCAAATCCTGACATAGATTAACTTCACCACGAGGGTAAATATATGAAGTCAAATGTTATTGATGGTGAATCATTCACAGGTATTAAAATAACAGCACTTTGTGTTTTAACTGAGGAACGCAGGTCCCCTAATATTATTGTTGGACTACAGCTAGCATATGCAAACACCGTGGAATATGCCATTTCAGCTAGCAAGGGGAGCGAGCCATACAGAATTAAAAAAGTGCAGCATAGAATAAGAATCTTTCTTTGCCCATAAAAACTATCTGTTTTGATTCACTTCCATGCTTTTTCCGTATAGTATTTTATATTTTGCTTTACAAAGGTTTGTCTAATTCCCTTTAAAACTATTATGGATTACATGCATGGCTTGGTCAATATAGCTGTGCATACAAAATAATCTTTAGCAGTATGAACAATAGTGTTTTTTTAAAACCAAATTGTCAACTTCTAGCCAGGATGTCGGGTATTGTAAAGGAAACGCAGACCAATATTTACTTGCTGTTATCTTGATGGAATTCTATTAAACGTTGGAACATGGGTTAATGTCAAGCTCAAAATGATGTTTGAGTTTAGTTTGATGGTCTGGTCGCTTTGACATTCTATCTGGTGATTCTGCCTCTGCTGTGTAGGTTGACGAACTGGAGTGGAATTTCTTGCTGACTGGCGGTATCGGCCTGAGCAACCCCTTTGAGTGTCCGTGTACCTGGCTTCCTCCAAAGGCTTGGGATGAATTCTGCCGACTTGATGGATTGATACATTTCAAAGACATCCACACAGAGTTTGCAGAGAATGTAGATGGATGGAAGAATGTGTACGACAGCATGGTAGATGCCTGTTTATTTAACATGAATAATTATTTAATATTTCTGTTAAACCTCTGTAAACTATACAACATCGTTCAGTATGTGTTATAGTAGGGTGTGATGGGTAGTGTTAGCTGAATATGCCAAGATAATTGACTTCATTTGCAGGTCGAACAGCTATATAATGTACTTTTGGCTTCTAAATTCTATTTCTCACGTAATTTATCAGGTTTTGGCGACTAAATAATCTTACGTTGTGAATACTCAGGGTGTAAAGCATTTTCATGATGACTGTTTCCTCAAACATCTGTGTTGTATATTTTGTTTTTGCAGGAGCCACATCATGTGCAGTTTCCTGGTGACTGGAATGAAATGTTGGGGCCGTTCCAGAGGTTACTTGTAATTCGTTGCCTAAGACCTGACAAAGTATGAATGCTACTCTTTGCTGCTTGGGTTAAGTTGTTGTCTGAAACCCGTCGAGGCAATTTTCTGCAATCTTATCGCCAAAATCAGTTAAATAAATGAGTTGTTCAAAAATATATATTTTTTTAAACGGAAGAGCCATGAGGTAGATCGAAGAAGCCACTAAAAGTGTAATTGTATGAATGCTTCCAACACATACAAAAATTATCATTTCAAAAGCAATGATCTTTTGAGATGAATGAGATGAATATGTAGCCCTCAGGGCAACAGGGCTTAATTTATTTAAAATGCAACTGTTATGAATGCAAGGGGAAGTTCTGTAATGTTAATGTAGCAAGTTAACTTTGAAATAAAGAGCATTCCCCTACTTTATATCAATTTTAAGATTTCCTTTCTCGTTAAATTTTATGAATGTTTTTTAAATTTAAAGTCACGAAACACAAAGATGTGGCCTCTATTGAAAAAAAAGCGTAGCGGATGAAAACAAGGTACATTAGTAACATGTTTAGTAGCTGCTTTGCTCTGCTTTTAGTCATATGTTTAATGGTCACCTTTTTCTTGTTCAGGTAATTCCGATGGTCCAGGAATTTGTCACTGTTAACCTAGGACGACAATTCATTGAACCTCCACCATTTGATTTGGGCAACGCTTTCGGTGACAGTCATTGCTGTTCACCACTTATATTTATCCTGTCACCAGGTGCTGATCCAATGGCCGCATTGCTTAAATTTGCTGAGGATCAGGTATGTAATGCGTTATATTTGGACAATCGATATATATGTACCAGCTGTACCCCCTCTCTCCTCAAAAAAAAAGCCTTTTTTTGCCCATAAAATGTAAAGTCAATTCACTTTACAGTATCTTCTGTGAAGCACTTTGAATTGAGATGCCTTGAAGATGTGATAAGGCGCTATATCAAATAAAATGATGATTTATTATTAGTAGTATTATTACCGGAACCAAAGAACAAAAATGTGGAAGATTGTTAAATCTGACCTAGACCTAGTAGTGATACTGGTTTTACATGGAGAAAAATGAATGCTTCTGAACACACGTATTCAAAATAATTCTGAATTCTTGTAAATTGTGATGTCCAGCTTTGCTGTATTCAGCATAATCAATACATCACAAAATAAAGTAATCAGAGACACAGTGTATTCCTTTGTGTTTTAAAATAGACAACTTGTTTCACATACGACATTTTAAGACATTTACCAGTATGTCCTTTTCCATACAGGGATTTGGGGGCAGCAAGATGAATTCTCTGTCACTTGGTCAGGGTCAAGGACCAATTGCTTTGCGGATGATTGAGAAAGGTGTGAAGGAAGGTGCCTGGGTCGTACTACAGAACTGCCATCTGGCAACATCATGGATGACAACATTAGAAAGAGTCTGTGAGGTAAAGGTTTATATACTGTAGTACAATTAAAATCAAAACGATTAAATTTACCTTGACTGTTTACTGAAGGGATTAAATTAAGAAATTGAATTTTGTTCAATTAAGGAAGTGACAATTTATACATAAGCTTATCATGCCAGAATTTGCAACATTAATTCAAAATCAAATTTGAGTAAGCAGAAACTTTTTTAATTTAAATCTTAAATTGACTGTTTTTACTGCAGCATGTCATGCTGAATATTTTGCTTCATCGCGTGGTCAAACTGAGCATTAAAAGTTAATGAATTGCGGATTGCGAATAACTGCAAACATCACTCGTTAGCGTTGGAATGTGTAAATTCATTATTAATTTAGAGTAGTTTTATTTCCATTCTTATAAATCTGTGCCTGGGTGCTCAACAAAAAGTAAAGGAATAGCATCTCTCTGCTTGTAGAATAATAACCGTGCAGTCATCCGTGGTGAAATTGGTAGGTCTGTGCTGGGTACCTTGTTCATCTTTGTTCTCAATATCCTCTGCGTATCAAAAGATTAGATCCACTTATCCAGCCTTTTGGGAAATTCAAAAATACACTTCTCCTTTAAGAAATTCCTGTGTCACTATGTCCTACTCATTGAAGCATAGAAGCATCTATCTGACCTTTTCTCTGTTCATTTTCTTATTCCCCAAGGGAATTAGCAATGGACAGTGGACTCTAAGCATTCTGTACTGGCTTTCATAGTAATGCTACAGGCATGCTTGCAATGGATTTAAATGTGATATTGTGTTGTACTGTAACTATTCCATTTGAACAGAATAGTAAGGCAAAATTTAGCAAGCTTTTTCTTAAAAAAGCAATATTCTAAATGGCAGTTTCTCGATTGCCCCAATGATTGAGGATTGCTTGTTTTTCATTCAATTGACCTGATGTATCATAACCGCAGTAAATTGAATTTTTATATGGCTCTGTCGTTATTGCCATTTTATGGTCCTTAATGTATTTAGTTCCACACTATTTTTATCTGTCAATTGGTCGCTCTTTGGCCTTATTTTACTTTGGTTCACTGTTTCATCATTAGTTAAGAGGGAAAACATGTCTATTCCACTTCACTTTGCAGTATGTCCTATGAAGCTCTTTGAGATGTCCTCCTGATATGAAAGACGCGAGATCAAGTGTAAGCGTTATTATTACACTGCTGGAAATGGGCAAAACAATATTTTCCTGCACCTACCCAGCCTCTGCTTAGATCCAACTTCCTCTTACACCAATCCCCTGATGTTGTGTATATTTTGTGGAATAGCTGTAATAGCTCAATTGGCTTGAGTG
Organism: Hydrolagus colliei; assembly: GCA_035084275.1. Taxonomy (NCBI): domain Eukaryota; kingdom Metazoa; phylum Chordata; class Chondrichthyes; order Chimaeriformes; family Chimaeridae; genus Hydrolagus; species Hydrolagus colliei. The sequence goes on along the minus strand of CM068747.1, from coordinate 1,126,169 downwards.
GGACCAGTTTAGGAGTATAATTCTAAATTCAAGTTTCAGCTATGTAGGAGGTAAAGTAGTAGATTTGAGCAGTGTTGGGAATGGAGAGAGTTAGTCAGTGAAGCAGACGGTGAGTTTCATTGGGGCAATCGAGAGACTGCCATTTAAAATATTGGTGTTTTTAGAAGAAAAGGCTTGCTAAATTTTTGTATTCTTTTTAAACCGAATAGCTCCAGTGACTGATGAATGCGAGAGGATTGAGGGGAAGATAAGATCAAATGTGTGAAGGATGGGAGAGGGGTAGATGGAGGCCTCAGAGGCAACAGAACAGATCTTTTTTGATTTTGAACTTTGGCCAATGATCAAACAAAACGATGAAATCTGCACTAAGCAACTTCTAGACAGTTTTACACCTTGTTGTCTCCCTCGTCTTTGGGTTTTACAAATGATGTTCATGCTTTTTGTACTCACTGGATCATAAAAATGTTATCACATAAAAAGTATTGCAGCAAATGTGAAAATGATGCGCAGTAGTGCTAAATATGGCACAACATTTTCTGCTCCGTCCTGTTACCAAGACTACAGATATCAGAGTGATTTGAAGCATTTTATTGGCAGGAGGAATACTAGTTATCGGTTGGTCGATATTTCCTTTGTATATTACAAGAGACTGCTTGAATCATTTATTTCTTTTGGAATTATTGAAGTTAAATGGGAGAAAAATATTTTACTGTTATTTGAAATGTCATCCCTAGCAAAAAGGGTAATAAAAATTGTTTTAACTATATACACTAGCAGCAAAAGTCTTTAACTAATGTGTAAAATGCAGGTGTTCTTTTTAATGAGTACAGATGTTCTGCATCACTCAATAAAGTTTATATGTAATTTCTTCTCTCCCTTGAGGACTGATATTATTCATTTGTGAAATTTCTATGATAGGAACTGAATCCAGATGTCACACATCCTGACTTCAGACTGTGGCTTACAAGTTATCCATCTCCAAATTTCCCAGTTTCTGTTCTGCAGAATGGTGTAAAAATGACAAACGAACCGCCAAAGGGTCTTCGAGCTAATATTATAAGATCCTACTTAATGGATCCCATTTCCGACCCTGAGTTTTTCGGTACCTGCACAAAGCCGGTGAGTGATCAATTTACGTCACATACTTTATGGTGAACAAAACGCTCTCCCAAGAGAGGTTTCATAACCTTTACCTTTTGTAAGATATTAAGATGAGCTAAAATTCATATGAATTTACAAAACATAGGGCATTTAGTTGTGTCTTTTTGACTTGCATATATTTACAATTTTACTTGTTGAAAATCTTTTAGCTTCATGTCACTTCATACAAATGTGTACAGTAATACAATACAATATTTGAAAATAATTTTAAACATGATATGTTATAACAATGCTGGCCTTTTTTTGTTACCAAGTATTCCAAAAAGAAATTCAGTGTGATTGCTTACTCCTTGCTGCTGCTTACAGTAATGACAGTAGCAGATATTTCTAGTCTACAAATGTATTAATGTAGATTTGTGATGCAGCGCTCAAGGATGGTTTGTTCAGTTAGCTGATATTACTAAATGGATATTAAATTATTTGCAATAGATGTAGTTGACACTCAAAACGGATATTGTGTGTGCACCCAGTTGTCTGATTGTGGAGCTGAATAGGAATGTTCATCTAAATGGGGGATTATGAAAAACAGATTTGTTTGATTTCAGACAACCACTCTTTTTTATTCCTTTTGTGGTCAGCTGGGTCATCACCTGACACACATGGAAACACATCCTCACCATGCTTAATAGGCACAAAGCCAAACTACTGAGAGGTTCGTGTGTGTGTAGATTCTATACACAGTGTATGGCAGGGAATATGCACGGTCGCCCATCCAGGTTATCTCATCCGTGGAGAATATAGGTACAGCTTGGCAGGTGCCTTCCTCAGAGAGTGTGTTCAGAATGCTGCTGAAGTTGAACCTGTCTTTTCTGTGCAGAGGCACTGGCAAATCTGACTACATTAGTTTCTTATATGTTGCATTCTTTCCAGTTTTGAATTCTGTGAAGAACAATTCTAGAGCCTTTCAAGGATGATATAAGTGATGACCTGGGAAAGGGATATTTTGAATGCGGGGTGTGTGCATGAATTTTCAGGCCTTGGGATTAATTGTATAATTGTCATGTGGGCATTAAATTGTTTCAAGATCTGTATTTTATGCACTGGTAATCACGAAGTCTGAAGTTGGACAGCATTTCAAGACTTGCTAAGCAGTACACACAAGGATGTTGTAAATATTATTGAAGCCTTAATGAACTTATTTATTTTTACCTACAGTTCTATGACTTTGAGTTGAGTTGACCAACTAATGTAGGGTGATTTGTAGGCTACGTATTCTATGCAATCCTTAACTCTGTGTTTATGAGCTTCCCTGGTATTGTGAGTTACAGCAGTAGTTTTATGTTCCGTCACACAATAGAATTAAATTCAACCAGTAATGACATCCGCTGTCATAATATCGTGGCTGAAACCAAAATAATGATAACAGTGAAATCTTTGATTAACAGGTGTGTGTTATATCTTGGTATTGATTGGTAAAGGTTTCTAAAATTCCTTAAAATCCAGCATCTGAACAGTATTAATATTTAAAAATGCTTTCCTAGTTCTAAAAGTATATGTGACTGTATTTCCATGTGAAAATGTGCAGTGTTGTGTGATAACTTTGACATCCCAAAGTCAGGAATTTGATTCATCCAGCAATCCCGAATATGGCTTCTTTATTGGATTCTTAATTCTAGTCTTTCTGACCACAAGTAAAGATACATTGCTGTAAACCTAAATTTGTTTTCTTTGATACAGAAATGAGAAGCCAGTTAAAATGTATGTCGTGATAATTTTTTCCGTAGGCTGAATTCAAAAAGCTCCTGTATGGTCTATGTTTCTTCCATGCTCTGGTTCAGGAAAGGCGGAAATTTGGACCACTGGGTTGGAATATACCGTATGAGTTCAACGAAACTGACTTGCGGATAAGTGTGCAACAGCTCCATATGTTCCTTAATCAATACGAGGTAAAGCGATCTTCTAAAGGCAGCGTGTGTTGATGTCTGTTCATGACAATATTTTGCAGCAAATTGTGATTCGCCAAAAAAGGATAATTCAAGAGTAAACTAAACCATCATATCAGTTTTCTTTCCTTGTTCAAGTTGAGAAAATCAGAGAATGTGACTATAAGAATCAAAGTTGAAAATGTGACTTTAGAAAAAACAATACAAATCAGTTGTTGTCAGATTATTATTCACCTTTGAACTGATTTCACCTTTACACACGTGTTTATACAGGAAGTTCCCCTCGATGCTTTGCGATATATGACGTGCGAATGCAATTATGGAGGCAGAGTGACGGACGACTGGGACCGTCGCACTCTCCGTACTATCCTGAACAAGTTCTACAATGTAGATATTACGATAAATCAACAGTACAAGTTTGACACAAGCGGACTTTACTTTGCACCAGATGAAGGAGACGTAAGGAAAAAACTCTGACTTTTTAATGAGTATAACTCTGACTTTTTAATGCATTATGCATTATACAAAACTATCTTACAGTCACTAGGGAAATACTATTTGTAATTTTTGTTTGTAAAATCATTGGATGTACTGTAGTGTTGGAGGGCTTTTTTCTAATACCTGTTTTTATCTACTTACAGCACATTAGCTACATTGAATATACAAAGACCCTTCCTCTCAACCCATCTCCGGAAATCTTTGGCATGAATGCCAATGCAGACATTACTAAAGATCAGTCAGAGACTCAGAACCTTTTTGATAGCATCTTACTCACACAGGTACATCGAAGACTTACTACGGTTTAAACAGAATCAGGTGCAATATGCGAGTTAAAGAACACGTGTGATATGACTACAGGGTGCAAAATGGAAGAATTGCAGTCGACAATTATAGGCAAAAAAACATTCTTAGCATTTGACTCTGCTCTGTTTACTCAAGTTGGTTGGTACAGTGGAGCAGATTAAATGTTATATCCCCTAACTGCGTAGTGTAGGGGTATGTTTATACTAATGTTCGGGCCTTTGTTCAGGGAACTTCAGGAGGAAGTGCCTCAGGAAACAGTGCAGCTATCACCCCCGCCACCACCCCTCCCCCCAACAGGTTTCCCTCCTGTGATACTTTGAAGTCAATCAGTCCCAGGTAAACTCACAAGATTTTCTCCTGTTAAAAGTATATTAGCAGTATTGATACTACTGTATTAAACTCAAGCCCCCCCGCCATCCAATGAGTGTATTCATTTTCTTTAGCAAACATTCGTTTTGGACAGAAATCAATCCATGCGCATATGTTGTGATGTAAATTCATACAAAATGTCACTATTCATCAACATTTCCTATCTATTTGAGTCTTATTTTCAGAAGCTACGGTTCCTGGTCTTTTTAGTATAAAATATAGTTTTATGAAGTCAGCCACTGGCAGTATAAAGCATTATTTTAGACTATTTGCCCACAAATATACATCAATTATACAGTATATTCTGTGAAGCTTTGAGATGTCTCGAAGACGTGATATTGACGCCATATTGAATGCATGGATTATTATTGTTTTAATTATTTTCATTAATCTTTTCAATTTTTTTTTAAAAAAAATGTTAATCGCAGAGTCTGGTTAATTTGGTGTTTATTTACAATAGTCAGTGCATTTGTTCCTATACCTCTGTATCTGCTGTTCTGTTCCAACCAGCTGTTAGAATGTGCATGAGAACCAGTTTCTGTGACTCTAACCCAGTGGTTCCCACCCTCGGGTCCCGACCCAAATCAGGATCCCGGGGTCCTCAGTTGGGTCGCGAAGGGTCATCAGAATTTTTTTTTGTTGCTTTTTCTAATGCTGAAAATGTTTTTTTAATGCTAAAACAAAAGTGCCCGAGGCGACACCGCCGGCCAATCTGTATAAAGAGTGTACTTACGAGTCCACAAAAGAGACGGAGATGTCGATTTGGCTGAGCTTCGCTTCAGTCGCAATGTCGCCCCCTAAGGGTTGGGAGGACCTGTTGGTGGCTAATTTGGGTCTCAGCAAAAAAAGATTGGGAACCACTGCTCTAACCCACCCCACAACCCACACCCTCCCCCTTCCTAGAAAAATGTCTAATGTTGCTTTCCTTCATGCAACTCTATCCATATACAGTATGGCTATTCATTAGAGCTTTTTCCTTGTAGGGCCACAGAAATCTATTTTTAATCAAATAATTCACAAATAATACACTGTCCACCACTCACCAACTGATTCAAATTGGGTTTACAATGGTTTTGTCTATCGTGGCCTACAAATACACTCACAACTCTTTACAGTAAATCCTATGAAGAGGTTTGAGATGTTTTGATGACTGGATAGGATGCTAGGGATAGAGATATTCAGATCAACTATAACTGGCTTCTCTTTTGAAATGTTGGTTCACTTGTTGTAGGGAATGTTGGAGAAATACCCCATAACTATTAAAGCCTTTTATAGATTTGTTTATGTCAGTTATCAAACACAAGTAATTATATTGACTATATATATACAGAAGCACAATAAAATATTATAGTGGAAGTTTAAAGATGACAGAAAAGCAATAGTGACCTTGAGCAGGTGAAATGATTTAGATTGCTACCCAGATCTGGACATTTTCTTTTATGGGAGTTATACCATTACAAAGATTGCAAGTGTTTGTACAGTGCCTTTCACTATTCCAGAAATCTATGGGTACATTGAAATAATAATTCTTGCATTTGATATAGCGCCTTATCATCTCTTGAGACATCTCAAAGTGCTTAGCAAAGAACTAATTCCCCACCTTAATCTGCACATGTTAGTATTGGTTTTTATTTCTCAAATCTAAAGGAACATACATGCATTATAACTAAACTACAGTAGCTACTTAAGTCACTTCTACAAACCCACGTCAAATATCAGTTGTTAATGCCCATTGTCAGTATATATATTATATAATATAATGTATATAATGTGTATGTTATATGTGGAGTCCTGTAGCTCAGTGGTTAGAGCACTCGCCTTACAAGTGTGCGACCTGTGTTTCAAATCCAGGCAGGTCAGGGTGAAACCTTGGGGCAAGTTTCCTTACTCCACACACACGCCTAATAATAATCCCTTCAAAAAAAACAACAATAAGAAATGGGTCATTTTCAATCCATGGCTGTTTGTGGGGACGCTGCTGTGCTCAATTGGCTGCCACGTTTCGCCCACAAATATACAGTCAATTCACTTAACAGTATATTCTGTGAAGCGCTTTGAGACGTCTAGAAGACGTATCTTATTATTGTGCATTAGCCACTATGACGTAGATAAGTAGCTAATGTAATTTTAAAAAATGATTTGCTTACCGTGGATCTCCATGTTGAATGGAATATAATGTACTTCAAGATTTGAACATTGCTGTAATTACAGGACAAATTCTACTCAATGCCTCACTTTGTTTTCTGCAGTCTCGAATATCTGGTGGGGCAGGAAAATCGACAGATGAAATTGTGTTTGAAGTGTCTGAAGATATCATCAGTAAACTGCCTCCAGATTTTGATATTGAAGCATCAATGAGAAAATATCCAACAACATACAATCAAAGCATGAACACTGTCCTGGTGCAAGAAATGGGCCGTTTCAATAACCTGCTCCGAACTATCAGGGCCTCTTGTATCAACACACAGAAAGCTATCAAGGCACGTAAACTATCGAAGGCACTAGCATGGTTTCATAATCTTTGCAAATTATATTGGTTCAAATATATTTTACCCAATTTGAAGAGGCGCATGCTTTCACAACTTTACGGGTTGAATTCAGCCAAACTTGTCCAATTTGATTAACTGCCTAGAGAAATACACATAAATCACCTTCTAATTTATATCAACAGGCTGATAGTTCCTTTTAAAACAATATTCACAGTGTGTGTGAATATGTATGTTTTCCATTTAACGTTTTGTTTTGCTAGTGGAGGTGCAATAAATTTGAACCAATTCCTGGGATTCTTGTTTGCTCAAACACTTTGGATTGTAGTCAAGTATAGATTTGGCATCTCCCTTGTGAATTTACATTCAGTTTGTTAAGTAGGGTTTATTATCTGCTTTCCCACTTTCACCCTTTAAATAGACTGATGATTTTCTGCTTGTTATGTGAGCACCCATTTATTGTTGGCTAATGTGTTTGGGTGGCTACTGATTAACTGACACAAGGAGTGCTGAATGACTATTGTTTGGATGTGTCCCCGCCCAAGAGTGACCACTTTATTCCACGGGGTCTATAGTCTTCTGTAATTGCTTAAAATATACAAAAATGAGCGCAACAGCAATTTTTGATACAATAATAATAATAATAATAATAATCCTTGTATTTGATATAGCACTTTTCACATCTTCTAAACGTCTCAAAGTACTTCACGGAATATACTGTAAAGTGAATTGACTGTACATATGTGGGTGTAATGCGGCAGCTCGTAGCGCACAGCAGTGTCTCCACAAACAGTCATGGATTGAAGTGACAATTTATTACTTTTTAAGGGATTATCATTAGGAGTGTGGAGTAAGGAAACTTGTCCAAGGTTTCGCCCTGACCTGCCTGGAATTGAACCCAGGTCTCTCGCTTGTAAGGAGAGTTCTCTAACCACTGAGCTACAGGACTCCACTGAATATTGAGATACTGAATTGCAGATTATTATAACAAGAAAAAAAGTATTTTGGGGGCAGCCACGACCTGTGGATTAAAATGGTTGGGTTTATTCTTGTTGACATTATAAGTGCTAGATCATGGATTTGTTTTTAGTATATTCATGCATCTAGTTGTATTCTCCATTTTAATTTTTAACAGTGAATTACTTTATAAAAAGCCAGCTTTTTGAAGTTTTGAGATCCATTGACATTTGCAATTAATTGAATTTTGAGATGACCTTTTAGAGCTCTATGTTCACTTGTATTTGGCTTTGGCAAAGAATGTGATTTGATATGTTATATTATTTGTTTAGGGTCTGGTAGTGATGTCGTCTGAGCTGGAAGAAGTAGTGAACAGTATACTGGTGGGAAAGATTCCTGCGATGTGGATGAGTAAATCGTATCCCAGTCTCAAGCCCCTTGGCAGTTATGTGAATGATTTTTTAGCCCGATTGAAGTTCCTGCAGGTGAGCGCACTCACAATACATTTACTCTCTTATTAACCTGCCGCTCATCAGCTGATCTCATGTGATACTAATCACTTTAAAATTAACATCACAATAAAAAATTATTTGTTTTTATTGGCTTAATTTTAGGTAATGGATGTAAGGCCATAATCAGTTCATTTGTGCAGCTGTTGTGCACAGTGATCTGCTCAGTAATGCATATAATGTGCAATTGAGGCAATTCTCCCAATACTATCATGTGAGTCATCATGGCACATTTCAATTTAATTTACATTAGACAGATGGCTCATCGTGAATTTGAGCAAATATCCTATTGTACAAGAGTAAATGGTGTAGTGTTGACAATATGAAATTATTCGCTGAAGAAAGATTTATTCATGGAAATTGAAGAGGGTAATATTAATGTCTGTGTGATTACCTCGGAATCAAAAGGTTTTGAGAGTTTGTGCTTCACATCCGAGTTTTATCTTTTAATCTCACCACATTCCAGAGCAGGACCTTGTTTGAGTGTTTGAGGTTAGACTTTAAATTCCAGTCTCTCTTCAGGTCATTCAAGTAGATGTTGAAGATCCTAAAGCACAATTTTGACGAAAAGCTGGAATTTCTTCCAGGGTCTTGGTTAATAATATTTCTCTGTCAGCTTCTGCAACAGATCATATTGGATCATTCACTGCTGGACAGGATGTATCTGACCACACAGCAACAGTCACTGCAGATACAAACAACAGAATTTTGTCATGTTTTGATGGAACAACAACAATTTACATTTATAGAGCGCCTTTCACGTCGGGAGGACGTCCCAAGGCGCTAAAAGTTCAAATCTCAGATTATTAGGGTGAAAAATCTGACATTCAGTGTCACAATTATCAACTGGCAGAAGATTAGGAATAAAACCTGTATTTAACTAACAACAGATCTCCCCCCCGCCCCCCCACCCGCCCATATCTTAAGTTTTAAAATCGCTTTAGTCTACGAATGCTTCAATATTGTTTGTCTGCCAATTTCCATGGTCGATCTTCCAGATACTCCTGTTATCTTTGGAACTGAAATCCAGAATTAGATCAGTCTACTTTGAATAGATTAAAATTCCATTATATCAAATACAGAGAAGGAATGCTTATTCAAGAGTACAAAAGTTTGCCTTCCTTCATTAATGAGCTCTCGTATAACAATTCTTACTCATGCAGTAGAATTGTATTAGGTTTGCTAACATTCTAGTACGAAAAAAAATCTTATTATAAAGCTTCAATAAATCTCCAAATAAGTCAAATTGTTCTATTTGGAGAATTTTAATGCCCTTCAAATGTTGGCAGTATCAGTGATAACACTGAAAGATTGACTGGTTGCATTGAGTCACTGGTGTTCTTCACAACCCATTAGACTTGGCTCTCGTGTGAAAATTCCAATTTTATATTACATTCCACCAGCTATAATGATATATTAAACATCCGCTCTGTTGTTAGTGATTAACACACGTACTGAAGAGCAGTTCAAATCTTAACACGTACCAATACACTTACATTTGGGTTAGTATAAAATACCTTTATTTTAAATGGCCCAAACAAAGTAGGGTTGTACATATTTGTACCAGTCTCGGATCTCGCTCATTATTTTGGCCATCAGCCAGTATGCACAGCTGTGCAATCTCACCAGCCTGCACTCTCGCTCTCATTTCCTGGCAAGAATATTGCACCAGGACACATGTGATAAACAGTCTGTGTGAATGCAGAAGCAAGTGGGAATGACCATTTAAGAGTATGTTACCTGAATTAATTTGAGGCCACACTTTTTTTTTAGAAATTTCTTACAGGAGTCAGTGTGGTGTTAGGATGGAATGTACCTGCTGTGAACTGCAGTTTTACTTTTAACAAAGACAATATGAATTTTATGTCATGAATGTAAATTCCAAACAGAAAGCTTAGACTTTTTGAATACAAAGGCTTATTAGGTTGTGGAATTTGCCACCATAAGAAATGAGCCAATTATATATCATTTTAGCCAGAACCCTCCAATGTGTTTTGCATTTTAGTTTAAAACTAAAACGTAAATGCTGTTTGTTAGAAAACCCTGATCTGGTATTAATTTACTCTTCCTTATAGGAATGTAGGAAGTAAAAATAATCAATTTTAATAATGGATATCAAATAAATGAACTTTAATTCTTTAAACTACGCAGGGTAATTTAGAATGTATTTCCTAGGCCATAATCATTCTTATTGGTACAGTCACATAGTTCAGCGTAACAAATCCACATCAAGTAACCAAATTCACTCGTTATCATAAAGCATGAAAAAATGGTAGCTCTGTAACTACAAACTAGGAACATTTTATGAAGATCACAACACTGAAGACAAATTACACTGACTTTTATAGCCATGTTCATTTTTTTTATAGATCTGAACGATTCCGAAACTAAATCTGTTCCGTCCTAGTGCTCACCATCTTCAGTGCTTTGGTGTAATATTTAACAACAACTTGCATTTCTATAGCATCCTTCGCACGGGGTAGAGTCTTGAAGAGCTTAAAGCTGCATTCTAAAATGTTTGTGCTAATGCAAAAAAAGTTTATATTTAATGGTATTTGAGCATAACATTTTACTGTACGAAATAAAAATTTAATGATGTAAAATCTGACGGGATTCAGTTTTGTGAGTCTTTTTCTCTTTTCAAACATCTACCTGAGTGGTGATTTGAAAAGACCACCTTTTCCTGTCATCCACAGCTGAGATTCAGCTGCTGCACAAATAGAATGTTAATTAAAGAAATGAGTCACAGCTCAATTACAATGTGTTATCTGAAAAGTAACTGCAATAAAATATGCTGTAAAGTGAGTTGACTGTATATTGTGTGGACAAAACGTGGCAGCTAATGGCTCACAGACAGCAATGTCTCACAAACAGTCATGGATTGAGTGAGCAAATTATTATTAGTTTGATTATTTTGCATATGAATCAAGTTTGTTTATTAACTTATTTATTTTTAACATTGCCAGGACTGGTATCTCATAGGAACTCCTTCTGTCTTCTGGTTGTCTGGTTTCTACTTCACTCAAGCCTTTCTGACAGGCGGCCAGCAGAATTATGCCAGAAAATACACCATACCCATTGACCTGCTTGCGTTTGACTATGAAATAATGGAAGACAAGGAATACACAGTGTCTCCAGAAGATGGTAAGTAACAATATGTATTGGGAATGTGTAGATGGACATCACACCGACCGCCAATGATCTTATCCTGTCTTGTGCATAGCTATGTTCCTGTGGTTTGTTCCTGTAATCCATCATGTGGATCTTTCACAAAGTTAATGAGGTGAGAATACAACAGGGAATGTCCAAGGACAGTGTTGAGTAGCGGCCATTCACTGTGATGGGATGTTGCACGCGGTTTCTCGGATGCTGATTTTAGGATCGTACCTTGTTCTATCATGAGGATGTACAAAGAGCAGGAGATCAGAATTAAGAGTTATTAGTGCCAGTGGAGGAACTCGCAGGCCAAATGACCTCTGTCATTTCTATGAAGACAGAGGGTCTCAAACTGTTGATCTTTGTTTCTGCATGAAATAAGGTTGCTCTGTCTGCTGCTAATCCGTCATTGAATTCTGCACAAGTATTATAATTAGCATTGAATTTCACAAATATATGATCCATATATAGTTCTGATCTAAAATAAGAATTCTAATCCTTGCAGTTGATGTAGCACCTTATCATGTCTTCGAAACCCCTCAAAGTGCTTCAGACAATATACCGTAAAGTGAATTGACTGTATTGTGTGAGCAAAATATATCACTTGTTTGTGACCCGGCTTCCAACAATTGCGATACAACAGCTCACTGTGAATTGTTGCTCAACCCTAAATGTTACATTCAACAGTGTGAGGGAGAAGCTAATGGGGATTATTGGTCCTTGACACAAGTTTCCCCCCCACCCCACCCATGCTTGGGTCCTGACCCACTGACTATTCAGTGCCTTGGGACATCCTCCCGATGTGAAAGGCACTCTACGAATGAAATTTTGTTGTTGATGGTTTAGACAGATCTCCACACCTCTATCAGGATTGTCAAACCTGAACCTCAACATTCTGCCCCAATCTGATGCCCTGTTTATTCAGCTGCAAATTCAGCACTAGCACTGTCAGCAACATGTGAAGTAACGATGCTGATTTATGTTTCTCATCTTCTAATCACATTTGCAGAAGGCTGTTAAATTAAAATGAATCCCTGAAATCAGAGTTCTACATAAATTGTATATCAATCACAGAAAGAAACACAAATAGTACATTTTTTACACAGTGGTTTATCTTTGTCAGTGAACAAGCGTATTGAGAAATCCTCTTCTCCTAAACCTAATGAAAGGATAAAATTGTAGTCATGACAGTTCTTCAGTAAACAAAGGAAAAATTGAGCTGCACAAATCCCCCATTATGTGTGACAACCTTCAGAAAATTAAAACCCAGCAATCTATATGGAGTTACCAACTATTCTGTTGAAGATATGGTAGGAGGAATGGCTTGACATACAGTTGCGTTTGTCTAGAGACTACTTGGAACCAGATGCCATATAGCATTAATGGAACGGTAAACTTAAATATACAGTATGTCACACTGTGTGTCAGTAATATTTGCAGGTTTACATACAGCAATCCGAGAAAACCATTCCCACTGACCCAATGTGCTGGGCTTCAATTTCTACTAACCAGAGCATTTCAGACTTTTTAAAACTATATACATTAGTATCAACACTAGTCATGTATTAGGTACTAAACAGTTAAAAACTTTATTTTTATTTGTACACATTTCTTGTTATCCTCTATTCTCTCCTTTATTATAATTTTAGCTTACATTATGTTTCCTGATTACTATCTATTTACCGTGTTTTATATTTTCTTACACCTGGTGTAGAAGGCCCTACATAAATGTAGATTTGTCCTGCATTGTTACTTGTAAACCTATTTCGGCCATAAAGCAATCATTCCATTTGACACCGAATCCTGTGAAATGAGTTGAGACCTCCTCCCGATATAAAATGTAAAAAAAAAATTATTTTAGTTTCAAGAACTGGACTTAATCTCATTCTTCTGGTCTTTGTTGGACTCTAACCTCGATTCCTGACTTTGGATGCAGAGAAATCTTGTTTCTAAAGCCAATTTATCAGGCATTTTAGCCCAGGAGAGAGCATTACCATAGTCTATGTTAGAAGGTTGACCAATTCAAAATAATTTTTTGTTTTTGACTTTCAATGCTATGAACACTTGATGTGCTGTCAGTGACTCACAGATTATGTGAAACTTGTTTTTTTTTTTTCGCCTGATGTGACAAGTGATGACTTTGTCATTATTCTGAGATATTTGCCTCAGGAGATCAGACTGTGCTCTGCCCTCGTCTTTGTCGAGACTTGGGACTCGTAGCTTTTATTTCCCCACAGTTGTGAGTTCCCAGTCTCAATGATGATCAAACATTCGTAAGGCAGGTGTGGAGCAGATGCGAGGTATTTCTTGGCACCGGGGAAGAGAATTGTTAGGTATATTGGACGTGTTGAAATTTTGCTATCAGCTTGCTTACAAGTGCAAAAATTGAAATGTTGCTCTTACTTGAGTTGATCAATTAACTTAATCTCTGCTTTGCTCTTTCCCTACCTTCAAAAGTTCCATCACCACATCTCTGCCATCGGTTAGACTCTTTAAATCACCTATTTCCCCATTCGCTGCCCACCATTATATTTGAGTGTTGAGTCATTTTTTTTGTGAAAATGATACAAAAGCTACAATAAGAATAACCCTTACATTTCTCGTTGCGACATTCACATCACGAGGACGTCGCAAAGTGCTTCACAAGATATAGTACAGTGTCTGTGCATTTTCCAGATTCTGTTGTCTTTCTCACAAGTGAAAGATAAACGAGTTACAATATTAAGCAAAGGCAGAGTAAAGCTAGAAATTAACAATAAAAAAAGGTGCTTGAAGTTAATATATGAGTCAGGAAAGCAATTCATGCGATGTTTGCAGGCAGCAGCCTCACTGGCAGGAGATTCAGGCAGTCACCTTTTGTGTTTTATAAATGTTAAGTAAAAATGTATCAAAAAGAAATGGCAAACATCAGCAGTTTTCCTGACAGTTTTCCCACAAACCTGACGAATGAGGTGAATGCTTTTAAAAGTAACGATTGCATATTATTATTTTGTAGTGCAGCTCAACTTTAGTTTTCAAAGATCGATTGCAGATCCTGAGTTTATGTGATGTGAAAAATCTAATTAGTTGGATTGACATTTTTTCTTATTTCTCTTGAATACTGATATACAGTACAACGGTGCAATGATTCACACTATAAAGTCATGCATTGAGAACACATTGAACCAAGATACTAAAAGAACAAATCTGGAATTTACTTGTATAAAAATTGTGATGTTTATTTTAATGCCTACTCCGTTAGTAAACTTTGGAACTGGTAATATCTTTTGGCTGAAGGTGTTTACATACGAGGTCTTTTTTTGGATGGAGCTCGTTGGGACATATTCGATAAGAAACTGGCAGAATCATTCCCCAAAATACTCTACAACGCAATGCCTGTGGTAAGTAGCACGTCGTCTTTCTGCTTACTAATGACAATCTATATTGCTGAAAATGTTATTACTCGACTCGCCTAATTCAATAAATTGTAAATGTTACAAAATTAATGAAAATGTAGAAGCCTTGTCTGAAATTGTACTAAGCTTGTTATAATCATGTTTATAACGTGATCGCCTGCGGAAAACCAGCCCGCTCCATCAAATATATTTCCAAACATCTCAGCGAACTTCAATAGATTGTTCAAATCGTACGTCATTCTTTGAAGTGCAATGTTGTGATGTAAAGCATGTGATGTGTGCCCTGGAGCTGGCGGAATGTGTTCCTGTCACAGTTCATGTGTAATCTGCTCTAACATGGATGGCATGTCCATATCTTCAGCAAACTCACTGCCTTTAATTGGTGAATGTTCAGATTGTGGTTACCAGTACCAGGGTTATAATTTGCTATTTTAGTCACAGACCAGTTTATTTCTTTGGCATGACTTCTGATTGTCACTGTGTGTACTTGTAATCCTTGGTCCTGATCCATAATGGATATTCATCTAGCGCTTTTAAAAACTATTAATCGGCATAATTAACTGGTTTAGCTGGGAATCTATTCCACAGACCCATTGCCTGGTGGGGAGGAATTTCTCCCAATTGTTTGAGGGTAGCCAATTTGTTCTCTAATTAGTCCTCTCAGCATGTTA
The DNA here is from genome assembly GCA_035084275.1 of Hydrolagus colliei. Lineage (NCBI taxonomy): Eukaryota > Metazoa > Chordata > Chondrichthyes > Chimaeriformes > Chimaeridae > Hydrolagus > Hydrolagus colliei. The sequence goes on along the minus strand of CM068747.1, from coordinate 1,110,778 downwards.
ACCATTATCTTTTAGCAAGCTCGTCATTTCCAGTTTTATTAAAACTGATCGGTGTCCCCTGTAGGTAATGTATCCTGAACATTTCAGCCATCATCAGAATTCCGGCAAAATGATTTATTGAACATTGATTTGAACATTGAATTAAAAAAAAGAGATACTGGTTGTGTCAGAATTTGACGTTAGATATCCTCAGTCCTGGGCAAATGTATTTTGCTAACTGTATGGGGAACTGACTTACCTTGGTGTTAAATAAATATCAAAAAGAAAACCAATTTACCCTATGTAAAATTTGTTTGAAGCAAAATAAAACCTGTTTAGTGAGCATAATACGGCATTCATTCAGTTGAATGAAAATGAGTAACTATGTTTGATCCATTTTGCTTTCTTTGATAGATGTGGTTAAAACCTTGTAAAAAGGCAGAAATCCCAAAGCGGCTCATTTACGTTGCCCCAGTTTACAAGACCAGTGAAAGAAGAGGAACATTATCCACAACTGGACATTCAACTAACTTTGTGGTTGCCATGCATATTCCTTCTCAACACCCTCCTGAACACTGGATCGGGCGTGGTGTGGCTCTTCTTTGTCAGCTTAGTTTTTAAGTTGTTGGCAAACATTTTTATTCGTGTTAAGAACCGAGCACTTTATTGCAGTAGACATTTGATATTTTCTAAGCAATATTTTAGTTACCGCTTTTAAATTGTATTGGGTCAGGTCTTGCCCCATTGTCTCATCTCTCTCCTCTTCTTTCCATGATCAAATCTGTGGGAGGCAAATATTTTACTCCAGATAGGTAGGTGAACCGCATTAGTGGTATATAAACTATCCATCAAACGTGAGTCAACATGCAAAATCTATTCATATTATTACAATGTATTACATACAATAAACAGGCTTGCGTTGTCAGTGAATCGAGTGAAACTGCAGTGAGTTTTATTCATGAAAGATTAGTGTAATACGGACAAACACCTTTATAGAGCAATAACAAAAAATACTTTGTCACGTGTAACAAACAAAGGCTATGGTACCTTAACACTGAAAACTGTTCATAAACTTCAAATTAACTAATTAGGTTCCCATAATCTTTGGTTTTAACAATGAATTAAAATCAAATAACACCCACAGGAATCAGATTACACCACTCCACCACTCACACTTTTATCATTTTGGCCATTTGCACTTTGATCACAAAATTAATGATATCAGTTAAGCACGACTCCATTGATTATTTACAGTGACAAAAGAAAATGTCACATAGTGACAAGCTTGCTGGCAAAAAACCCTCCAAACATATACTGTACAGCAATCTAGCTGTTCACTCAGACAGCAAACATGGTTCAATACTGAGGTATCACAATGCAGGGATAGGAATGTAAGAGATGGATGTTATGAGAGAAGATACACTATTTTGAAACTAAGTAAGTATCCACTAGTTTGTACATTTGACACTGGAAATGCAATTTCATTGAAAACAGCACCGTGAACCCTGACTGCATTACATACAGCTGATGATTGTTTATGTAGGAGAGAAAACTTTTAACAAAATGCATGAAAATACTATTACTACGCATATTCCATCTATGGACCTAATTGCACTAAACAAAATACATGGATTCAAGCATTAAATTTCTACTAAATGGCATCATATCTCCCCAGATAACTTTTGTCAATCATATCTTTTAAGTTTCCATACTTCGATGTGGATGTAACTGTGTGAAACAAACCTAAAACAGCAGCAATTATGAAAGTAATCTGCAGTGATAAATACCTCTCGCACAATTTGCTTCGGAAAATCCATACACAATTAAAGCTGTCACACATACAAGGCAGACAAGACCATACATTATTTGTCATTGAAAATGTTAAAACATTAAAAGTTAATCACAATATGATCCTCAAAAATGGCAATTAGCAGCATGATGGTAAATCCACAGAGCATCCCAGCATTCTGCAGAGCAAAGTGCCCAAACCAAGCCTGACCTTGATTATCTGATGGGCTGTGTAACATTTCTGGTAACTGGAAGAATAAAGAAAACCACAAGCTGTTATTTCTAAACAAAAAAAATCCATCTTTAGAACACGACAACTGTCTCTAACTAAAAGAACACCTGCATTCAAGGAAAATACACGTTAAAGTTTTCAACTATCAATTGATATGACTGAAATAAGGTTTAAAAGTACAGCTATTGTTCAACTGTTTTTTGTAAGAAATGTTAGGCAAAAGCAGCAGCCAATGTGCACACAGCAACAAACCCACACACAGCCATCAAATGATAAGGTTTATGTGGGGGCTTGGTGGCCAGGATTTGTTTGAAGCAGTGGAGCCGCAGTTAGGATTGCCAGCCTAGACCGGGAGCTCCAAGTCCCTAGAATGGGGGAACCCATTACTTTCAACTCTGAAGCAAAAGTGCTTCCACCTATCCAACGTGCCAGGCTGACATGTTAAACTTATACTGCTAATTACCTATGAAACCTCAGCAAATTATGAAGAGAATATTTGATCTACTGAAGATTATTTTTCATTCTTTCTGGTTTCGGAAGATACCGGTTGTTCCTCCCATTTTTAGAGCCCAAAGTACCAGACTGCTATCCAGTAACAGTGAAATCTTCCACTTCCAAGTTGAAAATGATTATTTTAGCAGCCTCACCGACGCAGGGTTTTATTAGTTTGCTGAGCGGAGGGGACGGAGAGGTTAGTATGGGGTTAGGAGGTCACAGAGGTAGGGTGGGGCGAGGCCATGGCAGGCTTTGAATGTGAGGACCAGGATCTTGAATTGGATGATGGGGAGACAATGGAGTCGGTCAAGAAGCTTGGGAGCGGTAGAGCCGCAGGGTTCTGGATTATCTATAACCTATGGAGGCCCAACAAGCAGGGCATTGGCAAAGTAATGCAGGTTACTGTTGACCTTCTTCCCCTCCCATCACAAAGTGCAGCCCCACAGTTCAAGGATTTGCTAAAGAAGTTATTCAGAGATGCAGTACTGTATCATTTAAAGGAGAAAAGTAGCATTTACACAAGCTCAAAGCACAGAATTTTTACAGCAATCTTATTGATGTGTAGTTGGGACCTGGAGCAAATGGCAACACATTTTTGTTGATTACCACTCATTCCGATTTGCATAATTGCTGTAACCTGCAGCAAACGGCACAATTCTTTAATTGATCAATTCTGAATTGTGTGTGGGTATTGAATGGAAACTGCTATTAAGATTTTTTTTAAAAAACTCATTTTGTTAAAGAATTAAATATGCGGTTAGTACAAGCAAACCAATGGTTTGTTCATTCCCATGAATGCTTTTAAGAATGCTGAACATAACCATTAATTTTTTTGAAGAACTGAGGCAAAAACAAAACTGCACAATTAGCCTCAAGCTAGCTTCAATTTAATTACCTCAAATCAAACCTTTTTACAGTTCATTTATCTAATGAATAAAGTGCATTACTTACCATATCCACCAATGCCACATACAGGAACATGCCTGCGGTGATGGCAAAGATCCATTGGGTCAAATTATGAGTGTACTGTCCTACAGCTATGCCTATCACCACACCAACATATGCCAGGAGGGCTGACAGGACGTTGTAAACAATGGCCTGCTTCACAGACATTCCAGCGTTGATCAGAACAGCAAAATCACCTGATGGAGAGAGAAACAAAGGTCCAGTTCATTTTAGAGTTTGAAACTTTTTGGTTTAGTGCAGAGTGGACGGACTATTAAACTGGTGCAGCCAGGTTTGAAATACAAACACTAACTACCCCTATTTAATCTTTCTGCTTCATAACAGTTTTAAACACTCCATTGATATGTACCTAATAAACACATGTTTTAGGGTACTGTTTGACTTTATCACTAAATAGAATTATTAGGATTATACTCATGACAACTGAAACCCAATGACACACGGATAATATTTATTTGGAAATGCTTCTCTTTTATACACTATAATCTTATTATATATTGTAGGAGAAATTCCACTCGGTGGAATTTTACTGAATTTAGGTAGCATTTTGGAAGAAGGAAAGTTTAGCAATTTGTTCAATAAACCCTTAATTTTGAAACTTATTTTTCCATGAATTCTTTCAACAGAAAATCAAAGTTAAGACACGGTATTCAACAAATTGACAAATTTTGGATGCTACACGGAGGAAATTTAAACCCAGGTCAACATTTTCCTGATTGTATACGCCACAGGTATAGCTAAAGAAGTTGTTCAGAGATGCAGCATAATTTCAGGGGGAAAAGTAACATTCACACAAACTCAATGCATAGTAGAGGGTTTTTTCCAATCGCGGTTATTTAGGTACAGTGGGGACCTGAAACAAATTGCAATACAACAAGAAAATGACATTTATAGAATGCCTTTCACATCGGGAGGACGTCCCAAGGCTCTTCATAAACATATTTTTATGAAAAGTAAATTCACTCAGATTATACACAAGGTAGAACAAGCATTGCAAAGTACGAGAGCCATAGTTGTGGAGATCTACACAATGAAAACAGGAGTTGCTATTTACAACAAACAAAATGTTAAGTACAGTACTCTATGGACTTTTTGTTATTGTAGTCCTAATTACACCAAATGCCAGTTACTTATTCAAACAGTTTAGTTATTTGTACACCACAGGCATGGGACATTAAAGCTGGCTGTAGAATCAAAAGAATGTAATCAGAATCTAACTCAAATTAGACTACGCATTTACTGGAATGCTAAACACAATGTTAATGTTTGTCAACAGCTGCTTAGCTTCAATGAAACTTACTTTGGTCGACAATTATTATTAATATTGCTGTTCTTTTGACGGGTATTGTAACTGTTTCTAGCTTTTCCAATTCAGATCAAAGTAGGTGTGACAGATGACGGGAAACTTACCCAGCTCGTGAGGAAGCTCATGGCAAAACACTGCGATGGATGTACTCAGGCCTCCTGTGATAGATGCACTGAACGCAGCTCCTGGGGAAGGGAGAACAGAAACAAAATGTTGTTAAAGTGGCATCAAACATATTCAGTTTTCAATTCACTTTCACAGTGCGATAGATCACAAAGCATGAAGAGCAAATTGGTTTGAGTTGTAAAAATTAATGCGAGACTTTTGCCCTTTACCAAATCACTTCAGTTTTATCTTGAAATTTGCTAAACCAGAGAAACCACTCTGCACTTATCAATCAGTCTGGCTATTCTCAAGATTAATTTTCTCTCGTGTGACCTACAATTTGTGTGAGCGTCTCCTTGTGTCAATTGCTTTGCAATCAGCTGTACATTGTGACGACTCTGTTTCAGAACTTTGCTGATTCTTTGTCCAGCAGGAAACAAAAATCAAGCAGCACCTCTACGCAAATATATTGCCACTCGGAAGGCTACAAGGAACAGTAACATGCATGAACTTGACTAGAGAATAGCCAGCCCATGCATTTTCAGATCATTTACTTAATACTTGTAACCTGTATGCAACTTCAGTTCGATTTCATAATTTGGAGTCTTATAGCTCAGTGGTTAGAGCACCGGCCTTGCAAGTGAAAGACCGGGGTTCGATTCCAGACACGGCAAAACCTTGGGCACGTTTCCTTACTCCAGGTGCCTGATGATAATCCCTCAAGAAAAACAATAATAAATTGGTCATTTCAATCCTGGACACCCCTGTGCGCGATCGGCTGCTGCGTTTCACCCACAAATATACAGTCAATTCACTTTACAGTATATTCTGCAAAAAAAACACTTTGAGACACTTAGAACATGTGAAAAGCGCGATATCAAATAGAAGGATTATTACATGACATATTCTGAGTCCTTCAAACAGTCGTGGATTGAAATGACCATTTTTTTTTTGAGGGATTATTATTAGGCGTGTAGAGTAGTGAAACTTGCCGAAGATTCTCCCTGCCTGGAATTGAACCCAGGTCTCTCGCTTACAAGTCGAGTGCTCTAACCATTGAGCTACAGATGAGACTTTCCCATGTCCCAATGGAAGAAAAATACAGTAAAAGCCCATTTATCCATGACCCGATCAACCGGAACTTCCGTATAACTGGCACCGCAAAGAACGGTCCGCATTCGATTAACCGGAATTTATCCGGCACAATATATTATTTTAATTTATTTTTGTATTTTCGGCCGAATATCCGTCACGCACTTTAACCGGCATTGGTCAGGTACCGAAGCTGCCGAATAAACTGGCCTTTGCTGTAAATGCCGGCAGGAGGCAGGGCAGGAAATTGCAGCAGTTGGCAGTGAAAGGCAAACAAAACAAAATAATAAATTTATATACCAGCGCCTTGGGACATCTGATGTGAATGGCGCTATACAAAAGTAATTTTGTATTGTATATACAATTGCTGCACTCAAGTTTTCCATTCATTAAAAATATTAAGTGTTTATTAAAAATACCATTAAATATTGTTTTTACAAATGCACTGTTTCTTACCTATTGCCAACCCATCACTGAAGTTATGCATGCCATCTCCCATGATAACCATCCAAGCAATATTTGCTATATCAGCATCTTGCATCTCTTTATTGGAATGGCAGTGACCATGGGAATGATGTGAATGGTGCGAGTGAGAATGTCTATGTTTGTTTGGCATGGCTGTTTCTCCACGTGGAATACTATAATCAACGCTGTGTGGGTCTTGAACGTAAACAGCTTTTAAATTCTTGGTGGGTTTATGTGGCAGTATTGCGTTTTCTTCAGGTGTCCTAAATGTTTGTGATGATGTTTCTTGGTTGCAGTCGATGTCAGTAACCTGGGTTACATCTTGTTTCTCACCAGAATCATCAAGTGGATCCGCTCCTGAAACAAGTAGGAGTACCACATACTAGGGTGAAGGATGCTTTTGTCAGTACAACAATGTATAGATTTTGTTTTAGTAACGATAGCTTTATAATGGCACAATGACACTTTACATCAGGTTCCTCTTGCCATCTAAAACGAGTTCAATTAACTTTAGTGCTTAAAATACTAAAGTAGTATTTTCAAAAGTAACATGGTATTTCCAATATCTTTTTAGAAACAGATATTGCACATCCTCACAGTATTAAATAACATTCTCTTCTTGCCTTTGTTGAAGGTTAATTACAAAGTTATTTACAATTTTAGCTCCTTGTGTTCGGTCGGTGAGTATGAAAGATGTGAGAATGTGAGTGTGATGCAGGGTGGGGAGGCGGAGTGCAAGGCCTCTATGTTCAGGCTATTTGTCATTGGTTGTATATATTCTACAGGTTAAGTCTGAATACAGAGGGAAACCAATCACTTACCACCCATGGTTTTGAGATCCAGCCATTCGCCTTCTGATCTACGGTTTAATTTGTGATCAGATAATTTTCGGCCCACTGCAGCTTCTCCACTTAGGGATTTTTTCTTAAGCCATCTCTTTCTGCCCTGGTACAACATAAATGCTCATATTTAATCTCTCACATCAAATGGGAAAGACTTTCTAACCTAACCAAATACTACATAGTACAGGTAGACCTTGCTTAACGTTGCTTTGGTCACCGTTGTTTCGTTAATTCGTTGCTGATACATTGGGAATATATATCCATTTAACGTTGCAACGTTCACTATTATGTTGTTCTTCAGCGGGTGGAAACGAACTACTGTACTTTGGGTAGCGTAGGCTACCGTCCGGTATTCTTACGCAGCGTCCATCCTCAGTCTCACCGTCGCCACTTTACGTTTGTGCGCAGTGTGATATCGGTAATTTTTTATGAGTTATTTGTGCAATCCTCTATAAACATGAGTCCAAAACGCCCAGTAAGTGACAGTTGTGAGTCTGGCAGTAAAACAACAGGAAAACTATTACTCTCAAAACAAAATTTGATGTTTTAACTCGTTTTGATGCTGTGTTATATTATTTAAATTTATATTTTACATTTATAAATGTACATATATTTCAACTTATAATTTTTTTTATTTTCTTTACGAAAAATGTCTAAAAGAACCCAACTCCAGTTTATACATTAATTCTTATGGGAAAAATGGGTTTGTTAAACGTCCTTTCGCTTAAAAGTTGCACTTTTCAAGAACATAACTACAACGTTAAGCGAGGTCTAATTGTACTTGTTTTTTTATGGTTACATTCAAATAGATTTTAGACATGTGTAATTCAGGTGCATACCTGAATTTTCATGAAAAAAAATTAATCAGTTTAACTTTTTAATCGATTTCAAATACAAAATAGAAATCTGCTGATTTTATACAATTATACAATTAAATTATCTTGCAACATTCAAAATTTATGAAGATTAGAAAACTGTAGTGCTTAGAATATACAGTATTTGTAATTCTAACTATAATTTAGGTATGCAAAAATAGAAATCAACCTCTTTAGTTGCGAGACATGAAGTTGGATCCACTTTCACAGATGCTCAATTAGACAGTAATATAATTTTACAGCTGTAGCAGCAGGTCGTAAAATACTTATAACTTTTCATTAAAATCTCTTAGTGAATCATATAACTAACATTTTTCTGCAACACACAATATATTTGGACTTAATTACAGGCCTATCGTCTCAAGCTTGCCAAACTTCATGAAATAAATGTGCAATTAGTTATTAATAGCAAAATAAAAAATATCTTAAGGTTTATTGCGTTCTGCTAGTGTCTTTACGCTCAATTTACTTTCTAACTAACCAATGTTTTTGATGAAATTTGCTTTGTAGGAGCTGGAAAGGTAAAATAATCCCTTCAAGTGTTTTACGTCATTTCTGCAATCATCTTCAACGTTTGGCAATCTCATAACTTTCTGTAATTAAACCTAGCCAAACCAATGTTCAATTAAAGCAAATCATTTTAGTGCACTGTTCCTGTGTACTGATAATAATCCCGCAAAACAAAATTGATAATTTCAATCCAAAACTGTTTGTGGGACACAGCTGTGCACAATTGGCTGCTGAGTTTCGCCCACAAATATACAATGAATTCACTTTACAGTATATTCTGTGAAGCGCTTTGAGACGTCTAGAAGATGTGAAAAGTGCTATATCAAATGCAAGAATTATTATTACTCAAAAAATACTTTCTGGCACATAAGAATTCTGATTACTAGGACAACCAGTCTGGGTTTATGTATGGATGTTTCGCTGAATATGGTTTGCTGTTAATGTCCAAACTATTAATTATCCAAAGTGGATAAGCATTTCATCACGGAAAGCAAAACACCAACTGTACTGTTGCAGGGAAGGAGGGCACAAATGAATAAAAGGTTGTAATCAAATTAGCTGCAGAGTCTGCAGTTGACAACATTCACAAAATCACATTGCGTCAATATTTCCGCAGGCAGGAAAATCCATGTTTTCAGCTTACCTTTCTAGTCCTGTGATCTCTGAATATGCCAATACAATGCTCAATGATGAACAGTAGATAAATACCACCCAAAGCTGTCAGGCCTTTCCACAAGGCATTGTAAGTTGTAAGAAGCCCTTCAGTAGTTTCATCCTCTCCTTGGGTCTGATTCTGGCCATAATCATGATGATGTGCATCATGACTGTGATCATGCCCACCTTGTGCCTATTTATTCAAAAAAAACAAGGGCCAGACATAAAACATTAAGAATTATGTTTCCCGATACATTCATATTATTTCAGGTACTTGAGGGAAGAATGTAACATTGATGAACTGCATCTGAAGTTCAACAGAAGCTTTGCCATCAATAGCCATTAAAAAAAGTGCTGAAAGCTTCAATAGGATCGGTGGAAATTGTTTTACAACATGGTCCAACATTTGACTAGAACAGGTGTTCTTGCATTTGAATGACTAAAATGATTGACTAATTTACTTCAAGGAATGATGGCCAGATACCAGGAGAAACAGCCTCGTTTTTGAACTGTGCCATGGAATCTTTAATATCCACCTGAGCGGGCAGACGGCTTGATATCTCGTCGGAAGGTCAGCCCCTCCCAACAAAACGCAGCCCCCCCCCCCTGAGCGCACCACTGAAGTGTCGGCCTCATTCAATCGGGTCTGCACGTCAACTGGAACTTTGCCCACAAAATATACAGCCCATTCACTTTGCGAAGTTCTTTAAAAGCAATTACTAGTGTCACTAAGTGGTCAAAGGGCAATATGCTGATGAATATACTAATACAACATGCCATCTGTTTACCACATGCATTGAATCAACAGCACAAAATATTTAACAGTTAAAAATTACACGTTAATTAATCTCTTTTTAAAAAAAAAAATTTGATGAAATTACTTACATGTGGCATGAGATGAAGTAATGCATCTCCACTGAGAGTGCCCACCGCCAGAGCCACCAGGAACGTGAGAAGAAACTTAAAGCATACTTGATTGATGATAGGTACAAGCACCACACCCAGAACAGACAGCAAGCTTATGATTGTGACAGAGATGAGACCCCATATCCAAGCTGTGTGAGAAAGAACTAATTCAGAAAAACACGCAAAACGTCAAAACAGGATTCTCTTCGTAACACTGAGGGCAATTCATTATACTGCAGCGGTGGCTTGGAGTCAATTGATTCTCTGCAAAGCTTCTTTCATGCAGAATGAAGGTAATCACTGTTGAGCGAGTTTTAGCCCAGACACAAGACTATCTGTAAGATTTCATTTCGGTTCAACTGTAACATAGATTTTTAGCCTCGAGTACTTCACCAACTTTTATTGTAACTACACATCAGTTTTAGCGAAAACCCAAACCTATCACCAGTGTAGCAGTTTAGCAGCTACTGACTTAATTCACCACTTAGATGTTGAATTGCAGAATGCTGCAGTACTGATTAATTAATCCCTACTCTCTCCCGTATATTTGCTTGAGAAATACAATGCATGTTGAACTCTAAACTCTATTCTGATAAACTGACATCTATAGACACCCCATTATTAACTACCTCAATTTAAATCAATACCAGAAGCTATGCTTTATATTATTTTATACTTTTAATACAGTACTTCAATTTGGTCCACTTCAAAGTCAAGTTTGCCACATTACTGCATAAATCTCCATGAAAATGTCTGATAATCAGATAAAAACATAGGTTTCTGCGGCTTTATATGCTGACCTATGACAGTTTGAAGCAGCTAAACTAGGCATTATTTCAAGTCAGGATTGCTCTGCCAAATCTTTCAGTTCACAGTTTATCTGCTAGTGCATCCTTAAAATTCAATGTGCTGTACTGATTTTTCTGTACATAGATTAGATTTTTCTTCCAGAGGAGGCTGTGTGCTTTTTCTTTAAGGTGGCAACTGGTAGCAACTCCTGCACACTGGTTTCAATTTGGTGTTTGGTTAAATGCAGAACTAATAGGGTAAAAGAACAATGAATTAGAACCAAAGATTGTGTTTAATTCCTCTCTGGTGAAAGGAGTACAAAATCAATATACCTGTAAATGAAATGAGAAAAGTAATGAATGACCTGTTTTGTCATTTCATGCTAGAATGCTTAAATTATCTGAGATCCCATGCATGATTTTCTTTTGGGATGATTAGTCACTAATAAATTAGTTACATTCTGCTTCTAATTCTCCTAACCACCTGACACAAACTGCAGACAAGACAAACTTGTAACAGCTCAAGTGTTTACAAATCTCAGAATTGGATTTATTACAAACATAAAAGCTGCAATTAGCATTCTACATGATAGAGGTGACAAGGTACTGGGTGCAAACTACACCCCCAAAACAAAGAAATATGTTGTATTGGTATACAAACTAGTCAAAATTCATTTGTGTATTTTACAAATGGAATGCGGTGGCAAACAACATACACAAATGTCCACATCAGTTTACATAACTTCATGTTGTATGTCATCGAAACCAGAACAAACAGAATTGGAAGAAAATTTAGCAAAAGTGAAATGGTTCAAAATAACTCAAACTGACAATTTTGCCAGCGGCACTCTTAGGCTGATGCTCCAACTCTTAAAATCTTAGCAATAAACAAATCTGTAGTTCAAGAATAAATGTTTGCTTCCCTTCAAAATATACAAGAGCATCCCACCCCACTTTCAAATCCCGCCTAAAAACATTTCTTTTTGATCGTATTTAGGGTCACTTCCCCCTTTGCCTCTACCACCGGCTCAGGTTAGCTCCAGGACGCTTCCCGGCGTGAAGGGCTCTGTGTAAATGCAAGTCGTTGTTGTATTGATCCGTTACATCACGCGTGTGACTCGCGGGAAAATAAATTTCTTCTGCTCTTTGCGTTGACAAATGAAGGCTACTTTTCGCGAGATTTAACGCATTGTGTGTGTGCATGCATTGAGGGGTAGGTAGGTAGGTAGGTAGGCAGGCAGGCAGGTAGGTAGGTAGGTAGGTAGGTAGGTGCAGGAATAGTGGAGGATGGGGCAGAGGTTTTACGAGTTAGGGGGTAATAAATATGACTAGTGCAAAGAAATCAAAGTGGTTTTGATAGGAATCTGAATATGACTCTGGTGGGTGTTCTTCTGCGAGTTTCACTGTACATTGGGATGGCGTGTCTCGCCTCACTCTCTGCTTGACCCTCCACTCGGCAAACTTGAGAGCGCTGTGCACTTCTTCAACTGCAGATCAGCAGCTATGTCCCTAATGTTTTGAATTTCCTCACTGAACCCCCCCCCCCATCTCACCCCCTTCAAAAATGACCTAAAGCCCTGGCACTTTGACTGGACATCCACCCCCTGCTTGATGTTCATCTATTCTCTGTAAAGCCCCTGAAGCCATTAATCTACACTAAGGTCGGTATTCGATGTAAGGTAGTTGCTTTATTTCCTTTAATTAAATAATGCAAATATGAACCCAGGAGGAGCACAAAACCCCCATTTACATTATTTACCCATATCCATGTAGCAACTTCAGTCTTAGCGCATGTGACAATGCATTTTTCAAATAGGATAAAATTGATAACTATGCATATTAACTCGGATTTTGCCTCCCCTTTTTCAAATGATTTCACCTGTAGTACAAGCCACAGTTCTGCAGTCGTATCAATATAGTATTTGATGTAGTATTTTACATCTTTACCACTGATTAATGTTTCACACTTGAATTTCCATTATTGAATGCACAGGGCACTTCCAGGTTTGCATTTGCATTCTTTTGTTGATCTCAAAACATCATAAATCTACCACATGAAGATTAGGTTCTAATCTCATTTGTTATCATTACTCATATACTCAATGATATAGAATGAGAACAAAAGAGCTGTTTAATTAACTTGAATGTTTCTCTGCAAAGATTATTGCCATAATTTTGGATGATAAACAGCCACTCACAAGCAATTTAATAAGCCTGCTTTCAGCTCTTTCATGGGCATTGAGCAAAAACAACATTTTTAGTTTTTAAATCTATAAAATTTACGACTGTAGAAAAACATGATTCACGACACATACTAGCACTACCGTGAGACAGAGGAAACACAAAGGAATACAGTATATGGTTCAGGGATTGCTGATAGTAAAGGAGGGTGTCAAGCACCTTATCAAGCATTACAATAAATTCACAGTGATTTATTCCACATTTCACATTTCACCCACAAAATACAGTCAATCCATTTTACAATTTATTCTGTGAATCGCTTTGAGATGTCTCCTGACATGATAAGAGGCTATATCAAATGCAAGGATTATTATTAAACTAAACATCTTCAATCATTTCAAAGTTGAATTGCAGATTTGAATTAAATCATTCTCACCACCATGAATTAGTTGTGTTGTGTGTGTGTGTGTGTGTGTGAGTGTGTGTGTGTGTGTGTGAGTGTGTGTGTGGTGGAGGGTGGTGTTGCCTTGACCTCTTGTGGTGTTACGATTAAGCAAGATGATTTCAGGGAGAGTACATATTCTACTCCAGACATAGAAAATATTCCACGTGTACGTGGCAATACACATGTGGAGCTCTCAAGACAGGTTTGGATATTCTTAATCACAGTGATGGGTTTGTGATGCGGTTGACACCCGGTTCACCAAAATACAACGAGATATCAAAGTCAACTGAGACTATATAAAACAAACCCCAATGAAACATTGAATGAATGGCTTCAGAAGAGAAGGGAGGGCAAATAAATAACAGGAGATGTCAGAGATTCTCCAATGACTAGTCAGGTTTGTCTCGAGTATCGAGCCAAGGCAATCACAGGATCCCTGGACCTCCTGTTTTGCTATGTATGTGGCATAGTGTCCGGTTATATCGGTGTAATTTTTCATATTGATATGCCGATATTGGAAATTCGAATATAACGGTATATTGAAAAATTCGGCATCAAAAAAAATATCGGAATATCGCAAAATATTGGTATATCATGTCCGGCAATATATCCATTATATCGGTATAGTTTAAAACCTTTTCTACTTATCTTGTCGCCGGCATCGCAAACCCCCTGGGCCTAGAGCTCGCATATTGGAATGCTCACGCACATCGGAATGCGCGTGTACACAGGAATGCGCGCGCACCTCCGAATGCGCGCGCATACACAGTACAACAAACCCCGATATATCGGTATATATCGATATGAGCCCACCGATATCGGAACATTTCCATAGCGACGGACCCTAGTGTGGCAGTAATGAGCATTTGGATTGGAGTTGCCCTCAGGGATTCGGACCCGGAGGTAACCGAGCATGGACCCCGAAACAATAGTTCTCGGGACAATGGCCCACCGACAGAGAGATACGGGGCCGAGATGCCATAAACCCTCTTCCCCAGCTTCCTCTCCTTATTCGGAAATGATACACGAGGCACTAAATAGGAAAACTTAGACCATATTGGGCACGCACAGGGCTGACAGAGCTGACAACAGCAACAACATCGATTTATATAGCCATGACGGGTTTCGGCCTCCCCGGTACTCAAACAATCTATTTTCTTTGAACAATTTGCGAGCAACAGACCCTTTGTTAAGCCTGTGGTGAATGAAGGCCTACCACAGTTAATGCTGGCTGACACATGGTCTGAGACTACGATAATTCACTCCGAAAATCCTAGACAAATGTCGCATGCTACCAATGAATACTACTCATTACATGGTTTCACGGGTAACACACAACGGGACAGTGAAACTAACCCAGTGTAAACTTAATACAATGGAACCGTACCCAGAGGAGCAAGTAGCAGCAATGTTTAACGACTGTCTCTCAGTCCCAGCAAAGCACAAGTATGACTGTGTTACAATCTTGGTAACCAAAAATGGGTAATGGGGAGAGAGCAACCAGAGTTCTACCTTCTCATCACTATCCACTGATCTCTTGGGGTAGTTTATACTGTAAAGGTGATCACAGGCTTTTGTTTGGTCATGCCATCATCCCCTAAAAATTAGACTTTACACATGAAGAATTATCACTTAGGAAACGTCGTAGAGAGCTAACATCACCAACAGGACCAAATACCAACACAATTCAGGAGTTTTTAAAAAAAAAATCTGGTTATTTATACTGTGTCCCAGAAATATATTAAGTGTTTATTCTATTTATTTGAGCATCATCTATATTTCTGGGATTCATATCATGGAGATTATTCACAGGCTACAAATAGTTGCACACTATTGTACAGGTGGTCAGGCAATATTTTTAAAAGATAAAGGAGGAATTATTGCCTCTGAGGGAAGAATCTGTGTATACATAGCTCTTGAAAAAGCCAAGTACAGCATGCGTGATTTAAAGTTCACACTGTAGCAATAACTTTGAAGATACTATGTTTTCAGTGTTTAATTTTTAATTTAAAGTAATCAATTCCTAGTGTCTGGTATCACAACAATACAGCCTCTTTGCAGATCATTTGTTTGAGCTATGCTTGGTTTATAATCACAAACATATCCTGCAAATGTCATCCGCAGAAAATTATTTCCCCATTGCAACCGCGTTTACTCAAAATAATCTTTTTTTAGGCAAAGGGGAAAAGTCACTGGTTTATACAGTATTCAGTTGGTCATATTTGAGGAGAATGCCCCAGTTTCTGTCCAATTCTGAATAAATTGGGTCTAACCTGCAGGGTAGAAACAATAATAATAATTAGAACAGTCCTTAAGTAGACTTCAAGGGCATGTAACATTAAATTGGTTTGGGTTTTAATAGGCAGCATTTAATCCTTTTGGACAAGATTTTAATGATTTGCAGTACTGAAAATTAACATAGTGCTACACAAAGCAGCACATATAACATATGGATACAGCAAACGTAGTTGAGATACAAGCAAAGGAAACATTTAAACATGCTCAATGTGGGCAATAATCCAGATCAATTTGAAACATTCAGCAGTCTTTATGCATATTTACCTTCTCCCTATGCCATTTTCTGAAAAAGTGCTCTTTTTATAAAGAGCAATATATGCAAACTTTCCAATTATCATGGTT
This sequence comes from Hydrolagus colliei, assembly GCA_035084275.1. Taxonomy (NCBI): domain Eukaryota; kingdom Metazoa; phylum Chordata; class Chondrichthyes; order Chimaeriformes; family Chimaeridae; genus Hydrolagus; species Hydrolagus colliei. The sequence continues at coordinate 1,094,509 of CM068747.1, read as the reverse complement.
CAAAGCTTCCATGGGATGAGCGTATTCTCCACTATAAGCATTTTAATTGGAAGCAAGTGCTTAGCAGCCTTTAAAAAGTAATCCCTTGATAATTACTGCAGGGGTCAATATTAAGAGAGAATTAGCTCAGCCTGTGAACTCCACTGTCATCTGCTGCAAACAGCCGATAGCTTGCTTCTTCATTGCAGTGTTTCAACCAAGTTAATGAGATATTATAGTAACACTGTCACCATGGGAGTAATGTTCAGTATGAGCCTCCCTCCCTTAATGATGTGATAGTCTCAAAAAATAAATTACCAGCTGTGCATTCTTTTACAGAGAATTTAAGAAGAAATTCGGTTAGTATTCCATCCAAGGCCATTAAACCTTTTGAACTATTCTTGTAGAGAACCTGCAATATTAATAAACAATTTTGCTATCAATACTAAAACAATAAGTATGACCACGTGGTGTTGACACACGAGCATCTTCGCGAGGTATGAAAGGACAGTAATTGGGAAGGAAACAGGACTGATATATGCAGCCACGTGCCAAGTCAAAATGCAATGAAAGCCATTGTTAATTCACATTAAAAATGTAAATCTGACCTGACAATGCAGAATCTTCAGGGTCTGCTGTTTCTGTATTCAACGTATGATCCTTGATACAAGCCCTGCTATCAATTTGGTAAATCAAAGCAGGACACAGGTACGTGAACTCTTCTGGAGAAATCCCCAAATCCGTGCTAAGACCATAATGTTGGAGCAGCTGGGAAACATTCAAGCACTAGAAACAACAAACGCATTGTAAATGTTCAAATTCTCTCACAAATTAATACAAGTAGAAAATTGAATATGGGTAATTCTTTTTCTCCTCAGACCACTGCTTTTGCAAAGCAGCACCCCCTTCAAGTGTTCAATTTCTAAATTACCTGGACATACATAAACAATTCCTATTCCTGGAGAAGAATGCAAAGTGAGGAAAAATATTAACTCTTTTAATCACCACCTATTTACTCACAAAAAATACTTGTCAATCTAATACAGTATTACCACCATTCAACTCCTATAAAATGGAACAGAACTAATAAAATTTTAATATCTTCACAAAATTCTTGCAATTTATATTAAAAAAAAGTACTAAACAACAGCAACAAAATTACACTTGTATAGCGCCTTTCACGTCAGGAGGATGTCTATATAGTAACAAAATAGATTACCACATTGATTCACCCTCTAGATTACATATTATTTAAAATATACTTATTTAATCCAATTGCCTCTCTTTTTCTCCCCACGAAGGGTAGCGTTTCAGACTGGAGGATGGTCCCGTAGCTTTCCAGAGTGGCTATTCTTTGTGAGCAAAACCAGCTGGTGAATTTGCTTGACAAAGAAAAGCAAGATGCTGCACGTGTCTTCCCAAGCTCGGGAACATTTAGGTTGATTGCAGCATCCCACCATTTCCTGACTTGAAACTTAGCAGAACTGAGCAAAGATCTATCCAAGTGTGTACTCAATACCACAGAACACGCTTAAAACTCTTAAGCAATTAGATTTTTTTCATCTTACCTCATCATGACCAGGTCCTGCTTGATGAATTAATTTTGACGTACCCAAGTCTTTTTTCGCTCTTGGTCGATGAGTTGTTTTCACTTCGTGAACATGGATGTGCAGATCACCATCGCGATCACTTGTTGACAGAGCAGTTAAAGATTCTGCTGGAGATGGTGTGAATGTCCCTTCTGGTTGTTTCAATAAAACCTTCTGCTTTTTCCTTTTCCTTGACCTTCCTCTGGGTTTTTCGTGTAACACGTTGGGACTCGAAGGTTCAGGAAACTGTTCTCCCTCTTTATGATTGACTGTACTTTCGGAGGGTTGGGGGGAGGTACGATGATGGTGGTGCCGATGATGATGGCGATGATGGCGTTGAGCGACAGTTGCCGGCTTTAAAGTTGAGCGTATGTGTTTGCCATCTGCCCTGATACAACGACTACCTTTCACCTTGGGGTTAGGTACGGTTTTGTCATGTCCTGTATGATTGGAGTGTGAATGGGAGTGTATATGTTTCCGTTCTACTGCCTGTAAGAGATCTAGATGTGAAACATGATCATGTCCATCATTCTCATGTTCTAAATCTACAACTTTCACTTCTCCAAGACCTAGGCTTGTTAAGAGTTTTTCCAAACCATGAAATGTCAATTTCCCATTTTCACCATAATAACTGAACAGTTTCTGAATGTAATACATTTGCTTACTTTCTGCATTTTGTTGAGAGACGTTGGTGGGGTTGTTTTGAAGGTATGATTCCTCTGAGATTTGATAAACATTGCGCTCATGATTGTGCTCATGATTCTCCTCAGTACCATTATCGTGGTCATTGTCGTGATCGTGGTCATCGTGGCAGTGGTGACAATGGTGGAAGAGGAACGTCAACAGGCAAATGAAACAAAACTTTGTATGCAGATGTACCTTCATGATGCTTATACAGTATCTGGAAAAAAAACAAGATTTAATTGGAACAATATTTTATGGCTTACTAAACATACATTTCCCCCCAAACAATTCTTCTCTTTGAAATCCTCTCTCTCCTCTCTTCCTGAACAGATTTTGCTTCTACTGGTGCGTTGGTGCAGTTCTCGTACCTCATCTAAGATGGCATTCATACCGCATTTTAACAGATGAAAGCTTTTTGATCACATGGGACATCACAACTGAGTCTGATCCTGTCCTCACAGGAACAGTTTTCAGCAATGGTCATACTAGTTGTCCTTGAAGCTGTTTTAAGTTTGAAATTCCAATTATACCTAGGTCTCCGACGGTCAAACAATTTTGATTTAAAATTTGAGACTGCACAAAATTATGGAAAATTATTTCAATCTTAATTTGTGCAACTGTTCTTTAAGGGTTTTGGAATGCAAGCTTCCAAAATAAGATCAAATTTAAAAATTCTCCACTATTTTCCATTTTATAAAAATTTTAAGATCAGGTAGTAATTCAGGGCTCTTATTTCAGGGGAAGAATTGAAGGACCACATAGTTCCTGTCTGATATTGTATCGTTATTGATTTTAAATGTCTGCTTAAAATTGTAATCGCTGTAATCATAATGCCAAACATCTAGACAGCATAATTCTTGAATAATGGACATTCATCATAGATTAAACCTACCTCCTTCAGAATAAAAACTAGGCACTCAATGTTGGATACATTGTGTGTCCAGATAAAATGTGTTCACAAATTGCACAGTATTTATAAGCATCAAATTAACCATATTCTTCCAACTAAATGCTTCATGCAGCCTACTCTAATGAATCTGTGAAGGCTAATACTGCACTTTGTTAGGGGGACTCATATATAATCCAACTCTAGCGCACTAATTAACATTATGCAATTTAAAAATCCCCAGATTGCAAAACCACTACTATGGAGCTGGTTTTACAAAATCTTCAATAGCTTTAAATAATATAAGAACCCACGACAACAAACAGGATAATGAATGCCAATCTTTTGTCCATCATCGAGCAAAATTACTATTCAAATTTCCAAAAATGTATGGCTAGTGTCCAGGAATCCACAGCAGTTCTTTGTCCAGGATGACTTTTCATTCTGTAGGTAGACAGCATCAAAACACAACACTGTTTCTTTCCCAGGCAATTAAGGCTATCAAATAGGACAATCTGTCTTTTCCCCCCTCAAACACAATCTCCTGTTGGGTTCATGCAGTATCTATATAATCTAACATCACGGTTCTTTAAAGCGCACTAGTTGACCAATCTGAGGATACGCTTTCAGTTATAGCACAACATGAAAGGCACTATATAAATGTACATTACAGTCACAATAATCCCTCCAAAAAAATTAATTGGTCATTTGAATCCACGACTGTTTGTGAGACACTACTGTGCGTAATTGGCTATCGCATTTCACCCACAAATATACAGTCAATTGACTTTACACTACTGTATATTCTATGAAGCACTTTGAGATGTTTCAAAGACGTGATAAGGCGCTACATCAAATGTAAGGATTATTATTATATATTATTAGGGTTAGGATTAGGGTTATATACGTTGTGTAACAAACCCGACTTCAAAAGAATTAAGGGTTTAAAAGCTAAGAGTTTCCAACAGCAAAAGTGTTTTCCTTCAGAATAAGTGGAGATTGCAAGAAAATATTCTGAATTGTTCATCCTAGATTGTATTTAGCTGCTGAAGAACATGTAAATTCCAACCAACTGTATGTGGCCGAATGGTTCTGTATCTGGCAGAGTGGTTCAGGAAAGCAAAACTAACTTTAAACAGTTCTTTTCTGGATGTCAAACTCGACACAATTTGGCACTTGCATGTGATTGAAAATCTGACCCAACCAAAATTCTCTAGGAGATGAGTAGCTGAGAAGGAAGGAAAGAGAATAGATGGGGATTTCTCTAGCAAAAACAGTATTAATACGACAAACTGATTTCTAGCTTTTCAGAAATGTATATTTTAGTAGTTAACATATATTGTACAGGTAACAAAAATGTTAGCATAGAAATTAATCTTTAGACATATTTATTAACATTAATTGTAGTTCAGTTGTTTAAATTCAATTATAGGTCTTTACCTTTTGTATAGTGTGTGTTAAACTACTTAATGTGACAAAATACAAAAAAAGAACAAGAATCATCAGTCATAATAATAATAATATTAATCCTTGCATTTGATATAGTGCTTTTCACATCTAAACGTCTCAAAGTGCTTCACAGAATATACTGTACAGTGAATTGACTGTATATTTGTGGGTGAAACTTGATAGCCAATTGCCCACAAACTGTTGTGGATTAAAATGACCGATTTTTTTTGAGAGAGATTATTATTAGGTGTGTGGAGAAAGGACACTTGCCGGAGAGTTTCACTCTGCCTAAAATTGAACCCAGGACTCTTGCTATATAACCACTGAGCTGCAGGACTAAAACAGCTGTAAAATGAACAGTGAGATTCAATGTTTAGCAATACAGTAGAACGGTAATAATCTGTTATTCAAAGCCGGCGACTCCCTAAAACCGGCAAGATTTCAAAAGCTAACCTTCTCGTAAGTAAAAAAAAGTTATTATAAATACTGCACAATTGAAAATGTTTTTTTGAACACTTATTTCTTTATATATTTATACACATAAATCATGTTAAATAACACATAAAAGCTATAGCTGGCAAATAAAACAACATTGGTAAAGTTATGCAATCTCAGGCTGGGTTTCTAAATACCGGCAAACTCTGAAATCGGGAAGTGCCTGATCCTAACCGTGCCAGATTATCGACTGTATCGTATCACTGTACTGCAATAACAATGGCTACATGCAATGTATGCAGCAACATTATCCTACACTAGGTGAACATTGAGCAAAAGAATGAATACAACAGTGGATAATGGATATGATAGAAATCTCAGTCATTTTGGCTTGCAAACTTGGAAATTTTAATCTTCCCAGCTTCTCTTACACACAGTGCCTCCCTGTAAATATCAGAGATGTTTATCCTAGTGCATCAAATTAATATTTTAGGAGACTGAAAGGAAAGACGATTTTCCATTAAGGATTTCTCCCTTAAAGAGGAAAATTAAATGGGAACGGTCTAAAATAGAACAATTTCAAATTTAAAACATCCAGCAAACATAGAGAATTAAATGTCCAAATTATCTTTTAATAAATCTTTTTAATAATCTTTGAATAGAGTGAATAGCATGTACTTGAACTTTGGAAGGGGAAGACATTTAATAACACAAATGCAATACACTTGTAATTTGCTCAAATCAATGCTGTGTCATGTAATGCTTTCCTACTCAGAAAGTCTGAAAAGAGCTGTTACGTAATTTATTAAAGCAATTATAGTGGCTTTCATCAATCCTAATTTGTTTCTGATACAAGTTTTGAAACATTCAAACAACTTTCAGGTTGATGCAGCTTTTAAACTACAATAGTAATATAAATAACAATAACAATCCTTGATTTGATATACAGTAGTCTCAAAGAGTTTCATGGAATATACTGTAAAGTGAATTGACTGTATATTATATGGGCGAAACACAACAGATAATTCCACACAGCCATGTCCCACAAACAGTTGTGAACTGAATGACCAATTTTCTTCAAGGCATTATTAACCGTGGAAAAGTGATCTACCAATCAACTAAAAAAACGGGTTCCTACTTACTGCTAGGTAAACAGAGGAGTGTGAAGTAAGGAAACTTGCCCAATGTTTCCCCCTGCCCCAGAATCGAACCCAGGTCTCTCACTTGCGAGGCGAATGCTATAACCACTGAACTTCACGCACTAATAGACTTGTTTATTTCTTTATTTTATGCAACCTGCATTGCGCTGGTAAATTTGGAATAGACTTGATGAATCCAGTGCTTGTGCGGGCCTGCGTTGTGTCCAGCAGAAACGAACAACAATGCACGCAACATTAAAACAAAGGCTTATTTGTACATCAATGCCTGGAACATTAAATTTAATGGTTTGCATTTTGAACAAGTGTGTTACTCAGTATTCAATCAATACCGATTTTTTAAATTAAAATGGGATATAACCTCCCACTTAAGAGCAATTATTTTGAATAGTAGAATGGTAATAAAGACAAGATGAATTAAAAACTATAGTGGATTTTCTCTCTTATTCACACAGTTTGGTAGGATTCTGCTTGGGATACAACAAAGCCCTATAACAATAATCCTTGCATTTGATATAACGCTTTTCACATCTTATCGACGTCCCAAAGCGCTTCACAGAATATACTGTTAAGTGAATTGACTGTATATTTGTGGGTGAATATATATATTGGGCATTTTATAGCCAACCACTGTTTATTTTAAACGCTGCAAAGGAACTGCTCAGGTTAGTTGACAGTAGCAGGTTAATTAATGGAATTATTTGACACTGATTAAGTTGAAAGAAGATACAGTGTAAAACTAGAAATTAACATTAAGGAATCAATAGCCTAAAATTATATTTCATCAAAACAATTTTAGAATACCTTTTACATCTCTCATACACTCATTATGGAAGACAGAAATAATTTGGATTACTCATTGTCAGGAATACAATCATTTGAATCTGTGGCTGAAGTGTATGCTACACTTATTTAAGTTGAGAAAGACAAGGCTGTAATATTTCTGTTTCAGATTCCCAGCATCTGTAGTACTTTGTGTTTTGTAATATTTCCCGCTAGTCTTCAACAGGAAAGGAACAGTAAAACTGAAGGGAAATAAACAGATATTGCTATTTGACATACAGCAATCTACATTTTAGATACAGTTCCACAAAGAAATAATCCAAATGTAAATGGAGCTATCTTGGTGATGATTAACCAATGCTTCTTATTCAAAAATTATACACATTTTCAATAATCAAATGTTGAGCTAGTTTCACAAAATTACTACACAATATTTAAACACAGCAACGCTGAGAAAGCAAACTATTACTGTAATTATATGAAAAATTGTTTCCGAAATCCTCTAATAACATCACTAAAAATATATAAAACATGGTCTAGGCTAACCTAATAAATACACAACCAGTTTTAAAAATCTTATGAACAGGAGAATGCATAGCTTTTTATGTAGTTAGTTCAGTTAGTTAACCATAGGAAAGGTACATATAGAATTGGATTTAGAAAAATCACTTTTTTTGTGGTAGTTAAGATAGCATGAAGCATTCCAAATTTGAAATATTACATTGAATCAACATATAAATGGAAGCTACCCACAAAGTAAGCAAATAAGTACAGTGCTTAAACTACTCCCCAATTAGATCCTAGTTTAAAAGCTAACCAGATAGTCGCTTTCCTCACAGTTGGGCCACCATCTCCTAAAGACTTCTACAGAGAGGGTAGGCATGGAAACCTAATTCAGTGTGCAGCTGGCTTGTCCTGAGAGCAAAGGCTAAGTGACAATACATTTATTTCTCTTCCCACCTTCACCAGTTTAAACACTTCTGTTAATAAGCCAAACAATAAAGAACAGCCTGTTCTAAGTGACCACAGCAATACATGCTGTACCTAAAACAGAATGAAGACTTGCGTTCAGCCAAATTTACAAACTTTTTAAATGATACGAGATGGCAGCCAAGGTTAATTATTCCATTGCAAATAGACAACTTTCCATTGCAGGCTACGGGAAAAGAAAGTGTGTAAATTAAAGGTTAACCCTAAGGATGGAATATTCAATATTAATCTCTTAGTCAATTAGTTTGCTTGTCAAAAAATTAACAGAATAGTTGTCAAGTGATCTATTAAACCTGCTAGAAGGAATAAACAAACTGTGGCATTGATGTAAACACTGAAGGTATAAACCTAGACATAATTGGCAAAAAAAGTTAAAACGGCTAGCCTGCCTGAAACTGTAAATGACTTGACGTAGACAAACTGCTCAAGACTAAAATAATGAATATTAGTGAAAACATCAAAATGTATGGCCTAATTGATATGTGGGATTTATAAAGTACAGGTCTTGTGTGAACAATTCATTTTTTAAAATTATTGAGCCCCAAAACAGAAAAGATATAAAAGCAATGGAAAGGAGATTAGATGTCTGTTTTTACACAAATATTAATAGAACAGGCCTTTCTTGCTCATCACCATAATTGCCGAGTTCTTTGCAACTTTGATAAGAAGTTACTCAGGAATAGAAAGATATATATTGTGAAATGTATTATCCCACACCCTATCCCTTTGATCCAACCAAATACTGTAATATTAAATTTTATAGCCATTTAGTTCTGGGCCCGTACATCTTGCATTACTGTTTAAGATTTAAACTGGCTGACTGAATGTTTAAAATGTATAGCCGTTAAATATAATGTTAAACTTATAACAAAATAGGAAAATCAAGCACTCAATGGCTATGGGAAATCCACACATTCCTGAAATTGCAATAAGGCACTAAAATATTTAGTTGAAAGAGAATGTTCAAAACTAAAATAAAATACTAGTCAAAAGAAGACAATTGATATATTGGTCAAGGATTGTCTTTGATGCAGTAAGAACATACAGTAAAACCAAACACCGAAAGGTTCAACACTGAATTGCTTCCAAACAAATATGAATTCAGGAAATAGATACCAATCCCTGTTGAACATTCACAGGACTCCCAGCTCCAGAGTGAATTCCAATTCAATCATTATTATTTGACTTTATTCAAGTCTGATCAGTTCAGAATTGCCTTTTATTAAAATTATATGCATTGATTAGCTAACATGATTAGACATCAAAGCATTATAAGTAATAAGGGTGAACACTGACCTTTCTGCCATTGTTCTTTGTATAGTTCCTCAGGATAATAGAATACATGCAGTTCATCAGCTATCCTGATCACTGAAACCAAGTTTTTCCCAAATCTACTGTGAGTGTAAATATGAAGTTACATTAAACATACACCAAAGCCATAAACAAGGATGCAAAATGATTAAAGATACAATAACAATCTGGAACTATTCAGAGTACTAAATTACCAGACATCCAGCCCCACACATCTTTACCAGATTTCTAATATCCATGTTATGCTAAATGTATTCAATTTAAACTACTAAAATCAAACACAAAAAGTTACCTAATCATGAAGTACTTTGTTTTTTAAAAAAATATGTAAATGTTTTGTTTAATGGAGATTATTCCTGTTTATTCAAGTCTGTCTGGATTCACGTCTCCGATGCCAAGGAGGTCATGCTCTTTTGCAGCCATCACAAGGTTACAGGACCACCAAAGCAGTGGATTCTTGAGCTAGTATCACCCTCGTGGGGCATGTGAATTTCTGTGTGTAAATATTCCAGAGAATGCCTCCCACAAAGCTCTAAAAAAACAAACTTCCTGATCGATAATTTTCTGATTATATTGCACTACCTTGATGGCCTCATCAACTCCAATGTAATTTATATCATCATCCTTCTTCGTCAGACCGCCTTGTAACAAATTATGGAAATGCTGCAAATCCAATGTGCTCATCTTAAGTAGATTGTTGAAAATATTAAATGATAATTATTCTATCTGTAAAATAATAATCCTTGCATTTGATATACAGTTAAACCTCGATAATCCGGCACGGTTGGGACCACACACCTCCTGGATTTCGGAATTCGCTGGTATTTAGAAACCTGCATAGAAATGGCTGGGAAAGCGCTGCCAAATTCACCACGTGCGCCGGGAACAAAGCACTGAAACGAAAAGACGCCCAAGTGGCAACCACAGTGCCGGGTTACCAGCGAGAAACCTGGGCTCAATTCCAGGCCGGGCAAAACCGTGGGCAAGTTTCCTTACTCCACACGCCTGATAATAATCCCTCAAAAACAATGATCAATTCGTCATTTCGATCCAATTGGCTGCCGCATTTCACCTGCATATATACAATCACTTCACTTTACAGTATATTCTGTGAAGCACTTTGAGACGTCTAGAAGATGTGAAAAGCACTATATCAAATGCAAGGATTATCATTATTAATATGACAATAATAAAACTATTTGAACTAAGGTGAATCCTACATATGTATGCCATGTGGAAGTTTTCCAATGCTTCTGTAGCTAGGACCACCCTACCCATTAAGCTTTGGCTTAGAGGCTTAACAGGAGCTGAAAATGAAGAATGTTTGATCCCAGTGACTGGTCTGTCTCTCTAAGACATGTTGATGAGTCACCCTGGCTGTTTTCATCAGCAGTGCCATGGGTAGTATGAACTTGCTTGGCTCAGTTATCTCCTCCAGTCTCCCCAAGAGGACTGTGTAAAATCATAAACTCCCAACCTAAAATTGAGCCATCCTGGATTACATGGCTTTTGAAAAATTGCATGTTTTTAAGGGGCTAACAATAGACACAAAATATTCCAGAGAATGCCTCTAATTAAGGTGTAATAACAGGGAACTTTGGGATCAATAATTTTCTGTTGCGCAGATTATATTGCGCTGCCTTTGATGGCCCTGACACCTCCAATGTAATTTATGTCATCATCCTTGATTAAACTCGCCAGCTAACGCAATGGAATTAAAGAAACTCTCTACCACTGGTGGTGCTGAATGGAATTTTTCTCGGGCCCTCGGCAAGCTGAACACTCAATATTGCTTTCTCATAGTTGGCTTGTAGACCTTGCCACATCACCTGTAGTCAGAAGATGGTTATGACTCATATCATGGAAATCGCTACTCAATTTTAAATTAACAGATGAGTATTGTTTCGATATTGCTGCCAAGACTGCGGATTCCAACCTGCAGTGCTGCTTACAGTTGAATCATCTCAACAGCATCTTGGAATCTAAATGTGTAATGAGCTTGTTACTAGGAATTTTAGATCAAACACAAGACTTCTATTCAGCTCTATCAATTCTGAAAATGACATACCCCTTGCTCACTAATTGCCCAATGTCTATCTTTAATTTTTTTTTTAAAAAACTAAAGCTAGAAGAATACTTTAAAATTTATACTACAGTTGCAACAATAAAATTGTTGTTTTTCAACATTACTATAACAAGGTTTTGTCACCAGTAAAGTACAGTATTGGTATGTCTTCTCTACACCCAATAAATCCTTGAAGTAGAACTGGCTCCAAGGTGACATGCTCAGTAACAGAATGTCAGAATCGAGTGAGCTTTCTGTGGCAGTCGGGAGGACCTATTGGTGGCCAGGGTCGCGGCAAAAGAAAAGGTTGTGAACCACTGCTCTAGGGGGGGTGGGGGGGGGGGGGGGGGGGGGGGAGTGTGAATTCCATTCCAACCACCTATCTCTGGAATTTCCATGTGTAGGTGAAGTCTCATCAGCTGTGAGGAATACTATAAAGAATAAATTGGTACGTCATAGAATGCAACATCAACAATCATGAATGCTAGCCACAATGTTGGCACATACTAGGTTTAATACCCAAGCTAAATATAGATCGCCGACAGACTGTTTATTGAATGTTAATCATCAATAGTCTACAATAGTTCCACAAGATAACATTCTGGGACAAACAAAAGTAATAAAGATTGTGCTTTTTATTAACCGAGACTTCAAACTACAAATGCTGTTACATAGCATAAATATTTTTGCATAAGTTATAATTTAACTATGATTAGGTCTGTTCTTTCCTTTCTTAAGGTTACTCAGAGAAAGATTACAGCATGATGCTTTATCCACCTCATGAAGCCAGTCAGGAACCTGGACGGCTTGATCGACCCTAAACTATCCTTTCTCCCTCATATCCATGTCATGATCCGCTCTGCCTTTCCTTACATCCGCAACATTGCTCTAGTGTCACTGCCTCACTCCTCAGGCTGTCAAAACCCCCATGCACACATTAGTCACCTCATTGGCCTCCCCAACTCTTCCCTCCACAAGATGCAGATCATCCAGAACTCTCTCGCACCAGGTTCAGTGACCTCATCATACCCACGCTCGCCTGACTCCACTGTCTCCCCATCCCTCAGAGGATAGAATTCAAAACCCTCGTCCTCACTTTCAAGGCCCTCCATGGCCTTGCCCCCTCCTCACTCTGACCTGCTAACCCCCTATGAATCTGTCCTGGTTCCTCTATTCAGCAGGCTCCGGCCTGCTCCATGTCTCCTGCTCAAACTGCCCTACCATCGGTGGCCAAGCTTTCAGCCTCTCTGCCATCCTTTGGAACTCCATCCCACGATCCCTTTGCCTTCCAAGGCATGACTCAAGACCCTCCTTTTTGACTGTGCCTTCAGCCTCTCTCCTACCTCCCTCCTCCCAAAATTGCCCCCCACGCTTGGTTCCTGATCCAACAACAACTTTGATTTATATAGCGCCCTCCGCGCCGGACGGCGTCTCAGAGCGCTTCACAATAGCGGATCCCGGGACCAAGCCAGGAGATTAGAAAGGTGACCAAAGGCGCGGTCAAAGAGAAAGATCCCTGACTGTTCAGCACCCTGGAATGTCCTCTCGATGTGAAAAGTGCTTTACAAATGTAATTTTGTTGTTGTTTATGTTGCTGATCAAACTTCATGCCATTTAGTTCCATCTATGGCAACCAAACAGGATCTTGAAGCATACGTGAACAGCAGCTGCATGAAGGGTGCAATTAACATCTAGATGTGATCAATACAATGCATAATTTATACTGCTGCAAATTAATTACCTTCACTTCCAGCAGTGGAGCAGAGGATGGTTTACAGCAAGTTTAGCAATGCTGGAGAGTAATACAGTACTGTACTTAACTTTCCAATGTAAAGGGTGCTATATGAAGCAATTTTGCTGCTGTTATTCGCTAGGTATGCTCACTTATCACTTAGTGCCAATGTCATCATACACATGATGTGATCTGGCAGATTTGCCTGATCGGTCTCTACCAACATAACTGCAGAGGGTCTCAGCCTTCGTGCTAGTTGTTGTATATATTGGGTCTCAGCCTTCTTTCTAGATTTTGCTCTGTCTCCAAATTTATTAATTCACAAGCAGGATAAGAAAATAAAGTGCATCAAATAGACCTGATCAAAGTATTTAGCCCGCAATATGTAAAGGCTGGTAACATATTCACCGTCATACCACAATGTTTAAAGCACTCACCATGTTCAGAAATAAAGTTTATTGAGTACTTTAAAGCAGATATAAAGAGTAACTGCAGTGGTAGCACGTCACTGTACTGACTAACCAGAAGGGATTAAATCAAAAGGCTACGAACTCAAGTTTAGAAAGGACTGCTAAATGACACTGCAGTTTGCAATAGTCCCATTGAAGCCCAAACCATGTTGCTGTTGCAAAATATAAATGCTTACATCACAGTTATGTTCAAATGTGAATTGCACAAGTGTTTATTTACTTCAGTAAAAGGAACTAAGAACAACTGGAATCTGTTCAACCACTTGTCATGATGAACTGAATTGTTGCTGTTTCAACTGGAAAACTCTAAAGGGATAAAACAACAACAACAAAATTACACTTGTAAAGCTCCTTTCACATCAAGAGGACGTCACAAGACGCTGGACAGTTATTGGTCATTGAATGACCAAACATTTGTCACTCAAAATCCTAATGTTCAGAAATAATCAAAAATTCAAAAGCTAAATCTCAAAACTTTTGATTTGATGTGGATTTTTTTCAAAAAGCCAAATTTTGTTCCATTTGCAGAAGATAAAGTACACAATTTTCCATTACGCATAACCAAAACATTCAGCAGGAAGTGGGTTGTACTTCAAGGTTAAGAGATTAAAAGATTTCAGATAAAATGCATAACCTTCAGGGGTGTAACATTTACCCACAATATACAACCACCCAATTTAACAGTTTGTTCTGTGAAGTGCTTTGAAAGAGGCCCTTGATAACACAAAATTACATGTGTATAGCGCCTCTCAATCAGTGTTTCGGACCCAAGTTGGGGGGGGGGGTCAGGACCAGGGAAGGTGGAGACCTGGGTGGGGTGGGGGTGGGGTAATGAAGGATGACCGAAGGCATGGTCAAAGATCTTGAGATGGGTCTTGAAGGAACCAATGGAGTGGAGGGGGCGAGGCGAGGGACTGCAAAATGGAGTTCCAGTGGGCAGCAGACAAGGCCGCAGATGTGAAGCAGGCTGGAGCCCACTGAACGGAGGCAGCGGGCAGGTTAATAGGGGGTTAGAAGGTTGCAGAGGTTGGGGGAACAATGCCGTGATCTTGAACTGTATCTTCTATGTGATGGGAATCCAGTGGAGTAAGGCGAGGATAGGAGTGTTAGTGTCATGGAGCCTGGTGAGGGATAGGACAACTGCTGCACAGTTCTACAACTTTGAAGTACCATCCAGATTAAAAAAATGCAATTGGTTAAATTTAAACTGCCACTGACATCAACAATCATTCGGGCCTTTTAAATGGCAACTCCTGTGCCAACCCTAACCTTCAATGCAATGCCTCTGACTGTAATCCTTGCATTTGATACAGCACCTTAACACAGCGTTGAGATGTCTCCAAGCACTTCACAGAATATACTATGCAGTGATTGACTGTATTTTGTGTGCGAAACATGGCAGCCATCACGTCACATGACCTTTACAATAATCCTTGCATTTGATATAGTGCTTTTCACGTCTTCTAGATGTCCCAAAGGGCTTCACAGAATATACCGTAAAGTGAATTGACTGTATATTATGTGGGCAAAATGTGGCAGCCAATTGCACACAGTAATGTCCGATAAACAGTTGTGGGTTGAAATGACCAATTTTATTAATGTGTTTCTTTTTTGGAGGGATTATTGGTAGGCATGTGGAGCAAGGAAACTTGCCCAAGGTTTCATCCTGACAAGTGCTCTAACCACCGAGCTACAGGACTCCATCCTTTATCACCTGCCTGAATAGGTAGATGGAATATCAGTCTAATGTCTTATCCAAAGGAGAGCATCCAACAATATAACACAACCCCACCACGGCATTAATGTCAGCTTAGACTATCTGCAGAACTGCCAACCTTCAAGGAAGATTTTCAGGAAGGTTGCAGTAATTTTTCAGGAAGGTTTGTTATATTTTCAGGAAGGATTTTGTTATTGCCTCTATCACTACAGCATCAGCCAATAGTTAAGCCAGGGCTTGATATTAACTGGCATCCAGGAACCTTGGACACTTTAATTTTGCGCGTCCGTAGTTTAAATTTTCAAGTTTCACTCTTCCAAACAAGGGACCGTATTCATCCGCCTGTTGGTGTGTATTCACCCGCTCTGCGGTTCCCGCCTATCAGCATCTTTATTACTCCACGTGGTCTATCTGCGCTCATGGATCTACAGGTACCGTGTGTGCGAACAGCTAGCGTATAGCACCAGGACCCAGTTGCTATGTTGCAATCAACCAGCGACAATGCTTCTCTTAGGATTAAGGTAAATACAATCTTCTCTCTATAGTATTTCGCTTTCTCTTCTCCATTAAACTGGTTTCTTCCACCTTCCCCTACTGAACATTGGTGGTGCAAGGGCGATTTAGCTTAAATTATGAAATGGCAAAAAAGCAGAAGTTATTTATCTGGGATCGGGAGGGCGGAAGGGAGCATGTAAAAGCAGAAGGCTTCCGCAAAAATCGGGAGGGTTGAGGGCTCTGTATCTGGTTCCAAGTCCCGATATGGGACGTGAACCCATTAACCTCTGATTCAGAGGTGAGAGTGCTATCAATAAGAATCTTTGCATTTGATATAGCACCTTGTCACACGGAGTTGAAGCGTCTCAAAGTGCTTCACAGTATATACTATCAAGTGGATTGAATGTGTATTTTGTGGACGCAATTTGGCAGCCAGTTGCGCCCAGCAATACCCAACAATCAGCCACGGAGCGACGCACTGCGTCAGTGACACATTGCGCCAAGATGTTGAATAGAAAATTGTGTGGGAAAGCAGATTGAATGGTCAGGGCTAATCCATGCAAATACATGCCTGTATTTATATAACACTTTTTTGTGTACAATAAAGGCTTTATCAACAAAGTTTAAATTGAAGTGAATGTTATATAGGCACCATTACTCCAAACATAACATTTTCAGTTACATTAACCCTTCACGCAATAGTTTGGTAATTAAAGTAAATGTGACACAATAAGATGAGATGATTCTGAAATTTTCACAATTTGCCCATCCTGGGAATAATCCACAGAACATCACACTACATTTGATATACTGCCAATCGCATCTTGGGGCATCTCAACGCGCGTGCTCTACTCTTCTGAAACTGCTTCACGGTCGCTGCATTTGAACCACAAAAACGCATCATTCAGTGTTGACAATACCCGTACTTCACAAAACCTATCGCAGGCGGGTATTTGATTTTTGACCAGTCAGTTCCAAGGAGAAGAAAAGCAAGGCTTTTATAGCGCGCTATAATTGAAAACACATTCCTACACCTCAAGTTCGTATACAAACACGTGTGTGTGTGTATATATATATATATATATATGTACACACACAGTACTTATATTTTTATAAATAAAAGGGATGTTGCACGTTTTTAAACTAACTCCCGTTAAGGGGAAAATGCCACACATTACAGGCAAAAGCGGGGTCACAGCAAACGCCAACAACAACAACTTATACTTGTAATATCTCCCTTCCGAGTCAGAAAAGATGTCCCAGGGGCCTGGACAGTCGCGATTTATTAGGTTTTTTTAACCCGAGCTGGGAATTGGGATCAGGGTGCGCTGGCGGTTGTGGGAGGGCGTTTCGCCCACAAATAATACAGTCAATTTTCCTACTCTTCTTCATCCTGCCCCAACCTCTTCCTCCCTCCCTCCCTCCCTCCCCACCCCTACCCTTGTCCTCTACCCAACTGTACAGCACCTTGCGACATCCTCTCGACCTGAAAGGCGCTTTATCAATGTAAGTTTTGATTGATTGATTGATTGATTGATGGGGAGAGGTGGCTGAAGGCACGTGGAAGAGGAAGGTCTTTAGAAAGGAGGGGGGAGAGGAGGAGAGGGGAGGAGACACTCGTGGTGATGTTAATTAAGGCCAGTGTCTTGGCTTTGTGTGTGTGTGTGTGTGTGTGTCTCTCTCTCTCTCCCTTCCCCCCCCCCCACCCCCTCCCATCTCCTCTCAAAATATCCCCCCAAAACAAATAACCAAATACATACATACATCAATATCGTTTAAATCTAAAACGCCGAGAGAGAGAGAGAGAGAGATAATTCGAAGACGGGAGGTATTTTTTCGGGAAGAAAAATAAAACAAAAAAACAAATTTGAAATTAAAAAATCGAAACGCCAGGAGGAGGATGATATAAATACTATCTATATATAGATAGATAGATAGAGATAGATAAGAGAGAGATATATACACACACACACACAGACAGACACTGTTAGAAACCCAGAACCCCAGGGCAGGGCCCTCTCGCCCGCGCGCCTGAGGGGAAAAAAAAAGCCCAACCGCCACCGGCTGCTGTTTGAAATATATATAAATATATGTATAAATATATATACTGTATATATATATATATATATATTAAAAAAACACAAATCTCCCTTCAAGGCGCAGCCACGTTATTTTTTTTCGCTCAATATCTATCTACACACACACACACATACACACATTAAAAACAGCCACGTGAGGTCGGCTAACAAGAAGGGGGTTTAGGGTCCCATCTTATTAACCTCCCGCTCTCTCTCTCTCTCTCTCTGTCTGTCTGTCTGTCTGTCTGTCTCTCCCACTGACTGACTGACTGACAAGTCACCCACTTCCTCCGCATTAAGATTTGACGCCCGGGACACACACTCACACACACACATTTTGTTTTTTTACAAAAAAAACATCAAACAAAAACCGGAGCTTTCCTTTGGTTGGCGGTGAGTGTTAGGTTTTTTTTTCTCTCTCGGTTAAAAAAAAGACACACACGCGCGCGCGCGCGCACACACACACACACACACACGTTAATTAATTGTTAAGGTTCATTCGGACCAAGACCGGCTGGGCCCTGACTGACTGACTGACTGACTCTCTCTCCCTCTCCCTGACTGCTGACTAGTGAGGGCGGGAGTTGGGGTGGCTCTGCGGGCTGCAGCTAAACGGCTCTTTAAATACCTGCCTCGAGTGCCGTGTGCATCCTCTCCGCTCGCTACCAACGCTCGCCCCGCGCGCGAGGACATGCACACGCGCACTCCACACACACTCTCTCTGTCGCCCCCCCACTTCTCCCTCACACACACACACACACACACACACAGGCCCTCCCCGCGCGCAAAAGCGACATCCCACCCCCCTCACCTCCCGCCCCCCACGCACGCACGCACACATACACGTACGTACAATGGGCTCGGCTCGGGCGGGTTTCACGCCCAATTGGGCGTTTCCCAACCGCTCTCCTCCACCCATCGCCCAACACGCACACACACACAATGCGCACAGGGCGGGCTTCACGCCCAATTTGTTCCCCCCCCGCCCAACACGAGCACATACACACACACAGCACGATGCGGACAGGGTGGGGTTTCACAGGGACTAATCTAAATTGGTCACGTTACTACGCAGTACTGTATAGAATAGTACGCAGGCAACGAGCGATATTGGGCTACTTGTGGGCTAGCATTTGAAGGACTTTGGGCTACAAACGTATTTTTTTTGAATTCCTGGCCCCACCGCTCACGACACTACGCATGCGCACACCCCACAGAGACACACAGACAGACCAGACAGATACATAAACAATTACCACCTGTCTTTCCTTTCCAAACCGAAACCCACGGCACCCACGTGTAAACAAAAATCCGCTAATGTTTTTTTTTGCACCGTGGAGGTGTGTGTAAAGTTTTTTTAAAAAAAAAATAAAAACGAATAGCCGTGAATCTGTTCAGTTATTGATTCGGTATCTTCCAGGACCTGGAGAGTGAGACCCTCCCCCCCCCACCACCCATAGCGGGAAGGAGGTCACGTGATATACCCACCCCACGTGGAAGGGCTGGTCACGTGACACCCCCCCCCCCCCCCTCACATAGCCTGATGACAAGTGTGAGGAGCAAGTTTCCTCAATCAATCAATCAATCAATCAATCAATCAATCAAATAAATAATAAATAAAGCATCAATCAATCTAATAAATAATAAACAAATCATCAACCAATCAATCAATCAAATAAATAATAAATAAAGCATCAATCAATCAAATAAATAATAAACAAATCATCAATCAATCAATCAATCAATAATTATATATTATGATATATGTGAAATTTATATATTTCACGTCGAGAGGACATCCCGGAAATGGGGTTAGGGGAGAAAGGGGGGGGTGGTGTGGGGGGGGGGGGGGGGGAGTGAGGCGAAGGAGCCGAGGGAGGGAGGGAGGGATGGAGGGACGGAGGGAGGTCCACAGTTTCGGGACGTCGCGGTTTGTGCTCTGAGCTCTGAGACGCCGTCACGGCGTGGAGGGCGCTGTATAAATCAAAAGTTGTTGTTGTTGTTGTTGTGAAAGTACGTCTGCCGATGGTGGAGCTGGGTAAACAGAGGTTTATCTCTACAGTCCCCCCCGTCCCGTCCCCCCCCCCACCACCCACCCTCAGTGAGGAATATTCTGTGAAGCGCGTTGGGAACGTCGATAAGATGTGAAAAGCGCTATATCAAACGCAAGGATTATTTATTATTATTGGGTTGGTGGATCGCTTTTCTGGTGGTAATAATCCCTTGTACTGTAGTAATAAATTAGTCACTTCAATCCATGACTGTCTGTGGGACGCTGCAGTGTGCAATTGGCTGCCAAGTTTTGCCAACAATTCACTTTACAATATATTATGTGAAGCGTTGTAGGATGTCTTGAAGATGTGATGGGGCGCTATATCAAATACACTGATTTATTATACTTATAGAGGCATTTGGCAGCAAAGTAGGAATATAATAATCCTTGCATTTGATATAGCGGCTTTTCATATGTTTATCGTCGTCTCAAAGCGCTTCACAGAATACACTGTAAAGTGATTTGACTGCGTATTTGTCGGGGCGAAGCGCGGCAGCCGATTGCGCACAGCAGCGTCGCACAAATAGTCGTGGATTTAAAATGACCAATATGGGCAGACGGAGCGTTATTTGGAGGATCGATTAGGGAGTCAATGTGGGGGCTGGAGGTAGAGGGGCAAGTAGGGAATTTAACTTGAGGAATAAGCGAGGAATAACTGGGTGGGGAATTTGTGGGTTGGTGGAAATATAGGGCAGATTGGTAAGTGATGGGACTGTGGAGATAGTACAGTACAGTAATTGTTCTGGTATAAAGGCTTTCATTAAATTAAACATGAAGTGCCACACAAAGTATCCTTGATTGGAAATGAAAGTGGAAAAGAAATAGGGAAGTTATAGACTTAAGAGAGAAGGGGAAGAATGTGACTTTGGCTGACATTTATCATTATGTAAGTCAACAAATGTTTACTTAAATAATTCACTAAAGGCCATGGATTTCAATTATATGACATTCAGGTTTTTAAAAAATGAAGTACCAGTGACCTTTATTCTTTGAGGATGAATTGTGATGAATTTCCCCCCTGATATACAACTTGTACCAGTTCTGTAAAACTATTAGACATCTAATGTACACTGCATCGTGTACTTTGTGTAGCCGTTAGTCAGTACACTTAATAATAAAATCTTGTAAAGTGCTTTGAGACGTCTCAGCAGCCTGATAAGGTGTCATATAAAATGCAAGGATTATAATGTAAATGTCACATTAAATTATTTGAAAGCGTATGTGAGAATAACATCTCTGGTATTCCTTTGTTCAGCGGAATTGAGAAGGACTGCATTGCTAATTAACTCCTTGAAGCATTCAGATTTATGTAGAAATACAGATATGTATTAATAACATTTATGTTCCATATATGGTAATGTGGTTAATAAAAGTGATATGACCAAACGGTGTTGTATTTGGTTTCATAACTGCCTATCAACATCAGGCATCATGGTTCTTTTTAAAAATGTGAACACCTTGAACCCTTCATGTATTTCAAATTGAATAATTAAGAGGCTGAGCTGCTTAACATTTTAAATGGTTACTGATTAATGAACTGCACAATTTTGCACAGAAGCTTGAGATTTCCCTGGAATTAAACATTCAGGCAAATTACACGATCCCATTGCCATGACAACTCTTTGTCCTTCTTTAGATTGATCCATTCGTGCTATTCATGGACAGTCTGTTTCTATTATTTAAATTCCATTTAATTTTCTAAATATGTTTTTTTTAAAAAAGCAAATAATATGCTTATTACAATATAATGGGAAGTTTGAGATTGCTTAAAGCTTGTGCTTTGCCAGTGGGTTGGAATTCTACTGTTTGGGGAGTATATTGTGAGAAAAATCTTACTTAAAATAGGATGTGCTAGTGTATGGTTTTGTAAAATCTGGCTTCCTTTTTGAGATGATCTCCTGTAGACAGTATTTCAGATTATCAGTAAAGAGACCCATTGCCTATAAAATATTTTGTGGGTTTTTTGTTTGGTGGTGGGGGGTGCGAGGGATGAAGAGATTAGTTTCCCTCATGAATTTCTCTCCCTTCCTGGACATAATCAACTCTTATTCTCTTCTACCATTCTACAGTTCTATAGATTTCCATTCAGTACTTTGCCCATTATTCATCTGAACCTTGACAATTCATATTGGCAAGCTATTCGACCAAGGGGACATTAAGCCAACCTTGATCCTGTCCTTGCATGATATCCAAGCAGTGCTGGATAGTCAGTCGCTCAGTCAGTTGTAGCATTCATGGTATTATTTGCTTCTGAGACGTTCCTGATTTATAGGGCCAAGCTACTCATTGGGTAAACTTACTGATCCATTAGATGTTTTAGTCATCCTTAATTTTTATATAGCAGCTTGACTTGTTATTGCCATCTCTCAGAAAGTTTCCAAGGAACATTTGAAGAAACCTTCTCTTTTCAAACAATCTACAGTAATTGGATCTTCAATGTTCACTCTGAACAGGCAGATGGGAACTCTGATCAACATCTTATTGAAGGAAGGCAATTCTGCAATGCAACTCTTCCCCCAGCACTGTTTTCGAGTGTTACATTTTTTTTTACTACTCCTGTACTAGTCACTCCCTATTTTCTGCTGCCTTAACTGTTTTCAATATTTTATAACCATTCAACTTCCCAATTTGTGCCGGTTATCTGTCTCTTTGATTTGGAATTATCTTTTCTGGACTTGCACGATTGTCAAGATTGCATGATTGTGCAGGATCTACTGTAACCCAGTGCTGAGGTACAAACAGACAGGTAATAAAGATTATGTTGACATGAGACTTGAAATATGGTAGCACATAACCTCTAACTAGAATCCTAACTAGGAGCAATGCCATCGTGTCTCGGCATCATATTACTGTACCAGGAAATATTGGTACACTACACATTAAATGAAATATAGAGAATTGTCCCTATGTCAATTTAAGAGAGTAATTAATTGGAATTTTATCTTTGGAAATTTATCTTTGTCTTCTCACCAATGCTATTGTATTTCTGCTTCCATTAGAAAATAGGTGTCAGCACTTTCACGTCAGTCATAAAGTTGTGGGTTCAAGCCACCAATTAGGACTTTGAGATCCACATAGTCCAGGCTGACACACCAATGTAATAGTGGTGATGCACCCTATTGATGAAGGCGCAGACATCTTCAAATGAGACATTAAACCTTCAGTTGAGACATTAAACCTTAAGATGAGGCAGGTACCTGTTCAAGTTTAAAGATCCCGTGGCTCTTTTCAACAACAGAAGAGAGTTTCTCCCATTCTGTCCCAACAACTTCCCAGATAGAACTGGTCATTCATTTCATGGCTGTTTGTAGGATACTGCGTGTGCAAATTGACTGCTTCATCATTGTCCTACAAAATACACAGTCATTAAACTTTATAGTAAATTCTGTGAAGCATTTTGAGACACCCAACATGAAAAGGTACTACCATTCAGAAGTCTACAGCTTGTGTCCTCTCCACCAGGCTCTATCCTCACTTTGCTCCAGTGGCTCCCCATATCTCCAGAGGATCCTTGTTTTCATTTTAAAATCCTTTGAAAGTCCACCCTGATCTTCTAAAACCGAACCAACCCGGCTGTTCCCTCTACTTGGCAGCCACTGGCTTCACATACCTCGCTCGCCTTTCCTTCTCCATCACTGCAGTCGGGCCTTCAGCCTTTCTGCCCACGCTCCTGGAGTCCCTTCACCTTGCCCCCTTTCCTCACCTCCAAGGTCTACATAAAGAGCTTCCTATTTGGCAGCCCTTCTGTTATCTTCCCACCTCCTTCCCCTCGAATTCAACCCCCAGCAAACTCCCAACTGTCCAGCACCGTGGGACATTGTCCTGACGTGAAAGGCGCCATGGAAATGCAGCGGCTTTTATTGTATCAGATGCAAGGATTTTTAAAAAAAATACACAAGAAGTGGGAGGAAAAAAACAGGTAAGAAATAAAATGCACAAATAAATAAAAACAGAAATAACATCTTAAAATGAGTGAAAGTCAATATGTGAAGAAAACACAAAAACAAATGAAGATCAAAATAAATGATTTCCTGAAACACCAGGAAAGTTCCCATTGCTAGCTATTGCTGTGTGTACTGTACAGTACTGTACTATTGCTGCTGTTTGCCTACAGATACACCGTAACTGCGCTTGCTAATGCTTTAAAACATGTTGATGGTATAGGTCCTATTATCAAGTGAAAAGATTCTTATCATTATTCATGTTTGATATTTGGGAATCCAAGCGCTTGAAACATTCAATATGCACGAGGATGAAGCATTTATGTCATAAAAACATTATCAATTAAATAAATTCCACTTAGTCCTAGCCTATAAAGACCGGAGATTCTTAAATATGACTTTAGTGTGGAAGTCTGTTGTCTACAGTTCTTAAAGAGAACTGTTACCACGTTAATAAAATGTATGCATTTTCCGTACACTTCTGTGCGATCTTAAATTTTAAGAGAAAATGATCTTTAACAGGTTGGAACTACAGTATATCGAATTTCAGACAAAAGTTTTACACTTCCAGCGCGTCATATTTGAGTTCAACATTTCAGAATAAGAAAACAGTTCCTCTTTATCTTAAAATAGTTCATACATTCCTGTTGGTTGTACAATCCTCACGTCAGTTCCAGTTTACTGTACATTATCTACAGTCAGTATATACTGTAGTGATAGTCAGCTCCATTTTACAATCAGACAGTGCCTGTTAACTGTACCTGTGCACAATTCCTGATGGCTATTGTCTGTTCAATGGTTTTTAAGGTACTTTTCCAACTTTCATTGTTCCCGCTCAGTCCATTGAACACCACAGAAGTATACCGACAACTCACATTGAAAATGCTGTATAACCTTTCAGAAAGTGTGTGTAAAAAAAAGAACAATCTTAAGTAATAGCTTACAATTATACAAGAATGTCAACTTGTCAGAATCAACTGGGGCTCCATGTACTGATCAAAAAATGGTTCACATGACCTCTGACATTGTATATCATTGGCACCACGCCAGGAAGTGGCAATAATCCCACAGCACAAAAAAAACTCTTTTATGAAAATCTTTTCAATTAAATTGATAACGCTGAATGTGTGTGTGTGTGTGTGAATAGTAATTGAATTCTGTTATTCCAAAAGTGAGTGGATTTCAGTGCCGATTATCTATCATGCCAATAAAAGAGCAAATAGAATCGGATAAGTATTTCAAGAGAAACAGTACGAAAAGGTTACGAAGAAATTTATTTTGGAAATGCTGTATACTGTACAGTAAAAGCCTGTTTATCCAGCTTTAACCATAACTTCCGTATAACTGGCATCACAAAAAAAGGTCCGCATTCGATTCAATGGAATTTATCTGCAAAAAGGCATTAATTAAAAAATATATATTATTTTTTCGGGGGCATTTTCGGCCGAATATCCGGCACGCGCTTTAATCGGCATTGGGCAGGTCCCGAGGATGCCGGATAAATGGGCTTTTACTGTATATTTATTTTTCAAATATATTTGGTATAACAGAAATCCCAAACTAAAATACAATATCATCTTTTCCATTTTTTCGATACAAACCCCCCCCCCCCCCTCCAGTTTGTTTATAGGTACATTTCTTTTCCACACACAGGCTACACACACATTTTATCGGGGACTCCAGCATGCCTGGGCCTGAGACAGGCTCCGAGCGACTCTCCCTTCAATCAGAGGAGAACGTGGTTTTGGGGGCGAGCCCAGTGTATGACCCTCCAGGCACACTCCACGTGGGTTTGCCAGCCAGGCCATGTCCTGATGTTTGTTGGTCAGGGCTGGTGACGAGGAGTTTTGCTATCTCCGCAGGGCACCTCCCAACCGGGTCTTTCCAGGAACGTATCTCTTTAGGACGGGTGTTTCGGAAGAGGAACGTTTTGAATCGGTTCTGCCAAACCCACCCTTGTTAACACCAGCCGGATAGATACAGGTAGAAACCCGACATGTAGAGGGATATGTTGCTGGTGTAGTGGGGCTCTGGACACACAGCCCCAGCTCTAGGTGATGAAGATGGAGGGCATCGCACCAGAGTAGACTTTGGGTCGTGCCACAGTCACTCATTTTTGTTTTCTATGTCTGTCTTTTATTTAAATATATTGAGTAAATGCTTTAACTATTGTATATATATATATATATATATATATTTTAAATATATTAAACATTGATACTTATGGTGCCATCAAATTGCCGTGCTCCCCTACGGTGATATGTCAGCACAAGCAGCTGAAGCCATTGCTCCTTTAGAAGGCATTAAAAAAATCCCCCCACTGCGTTCCAAACCAGTAAATTGTTTCAGATGTATACAGATGTATCCTACTGGAAGCCGACCCACAATTGGGCAAAAGGGAAAACTTTGTTGGTAAAGGGCTTGCGGGTGTTCAGCACTGGCAATAGGAAGCCAGATCCAATCGATTCCACCAAATCGGGTACGGAATCAGATCTGATTTGGTGGAATCAATCGAGAACCGTAGCTACGTGAATACTGATTGCGTAGCTGAGGTTAAGAGCTAAGGGTGAAAAGGTTATGTGGGAGGGTGATCAACCCAAACACCGTACCAGAAAATAAATTTTTTGGAAAGAGTTGAAATGGGAAAGCCATGGGAAAGGCTGTAGTTAGACTCGGTCAGACTCTTACCTGAAAGTTCCTGAGGGAATCTGTACATTACTTGTTTTTGGCGATTTGATTGAAACTACAAAAAATTCCATCGAGTTTCACATGAGCTGTCTGTATAAATGAAAGAAGGAGGGAATACTGTACACAAACAGGTTTGGCCTAGGTCACAGAGATATAAAATCACCCCCTGTGATTGACTGAAGCTTCCCAATGTGCTTAATTTAAATAGCAACTGGTAGAACCTGTCATTGTGGAAGAACTCATGGGTCAAGTTGTACTTAGTTTATAGGACTTGCAACCATTAGCGAGAATTGAACACAGGCCATCCCAGTTCAACAACGTGCTGTAAGTCTACAATTTAAGCCTAGGTTAGTATTTTCCGCGATATAATATAAATGGAATCATTCCCTTACATGACTATATCAATTGACAACAAGTTTCTTACTTGTGATGAAAACTACCAAAGAGCATGAATAGAATTCCCTCCCATTCAACATCAAATATGAGTCAATATAGGCATCTAGTGATCCAATAATCTCAGTCCCATTAATAACTAACTGGATCAGATGACAGATTTTAACAGATCACATGAATCCAATCTCAACGGTCATTAAACCTGGCACCTCCCTACCTCTCTGGCACCTACGTGTCTCTCCAAACTCCTCACTCCCAATCCACCAACCCCCCATCACCGATTCAGAGTCTGGCTCCGCCACTGCTAAATACTCTGAGACTCTACCCTGCGTGGAGGGTACTGTATAAATGCAAGTTGTTTTTGTTTGGGATACTACTGCCTTACAGTGGAGGTCCTGTAGCTCAGTGGTTAGAGCGCTGGCCTTACAAGCGTGAGAACCTGTGTTCGAATCCACGCAGGTCAGGGCAAAACCTTGGGCAAGTTTCCTTACTCCACACACACACACACACACACACACACGCACACACACACACACACACGCACACTCCTCATAATAATCCATCCCAAAAAAACACAATAATAAAATTGGTCATTTCAATCCATGACTGTTTGTGGGGACACTGCTGTGCACAATTGGCTGCCGCGTTTCGCCCACAAATATACACTCAATTCACTTTACAGTACAGTATGTGAAACTTGTGCGATCTTTCACAAGATGTGAAAAGCACTATATCAAATGCATGGATTATTATTATTATTATTACTGCCTTAATATTTAATGGCATGCCTTCTGATCTTGCTGTTTGTCTGGTTCTCTTTTCTCCTATCCTCTGAAGCTTCCTGCAGTTTGGTTGAGACATATGTGCATAAGGCAGGCTCCCTCCAGAAATTGGCATGCAGTTTTGGAAAGCTGTTATTGGGAATTGGTTGATGGCGGACTAAAACGTAAAGCTCTAAAGTCGATTTTCACAGCATGCGTTTGCTAAGTATTCAGCTTACTGTTATTTGAAAATGATGTTGGAAGTGTTAAGGACATGGTTGACTTTGTGCCATGGACCCTCCTGTGTGATTCATCAGCAGCAGAAAAATCACAAGATACCATCTGTGTGGTGTTTGGAACAATGGTTATTGATAGGTTTTAGCCTCGTCAAGCAGAATGTCAGCAGTTCTGTGTAGTATTTCCCCTTTAGGCATCGACTATTAACAATATGCCCTAACCAGAGCTACTACAGTATAGCCTCAATGCCATATAAATCGAACAAGTTAGAGCAGAGGTCGATAATCTCTCTGAAAAAATCCCACAATAATAAAATTGGCCATTTCAATTCATGACTGTTTGCTGCTGGGCGCAATTGGCTGCCGTGTATCTCGCCCACAAATATACAGTCAATTCAACTTTACAGTATATATTCTGTGAGGCGCTTTGAGACGTCGATAAGATATGAAAAACGTTGTATCAAATGCAATTATTATATTATTGTTATCTTGTTCTCAACTGAATTTACACAGGAGATGGGACAGGGGATGGGGTGGGTGGAGGCGGGGGGAGAGTAAGGTAGATCAGGGAGGAAGGAGGAAGATTAGATCCTCGCCAGGGACAGTGACGGCAAATTTACCACTGTTAGTTCTCGATTATTGCCACATCTGAGTAACTCAGTAGAATTGTCGTGTGGGACACTCTAGATTTGTTTTAATGTATCACAGGGATAGTCTTGTTGCCAGGTTGAGATCCCCAATTCAGTGCCCCCACAACAACCTTTAAATTTGATTTAAATTAAAATCTTCTGGTAAGATCTTTCAGTGCAGAAAAAACATTTCCAAAGTTAAGACTGATTTCAACCATTTGCCAAATGCTGGGCTCGCTCAAATGCTACATTCAATGGAGTAAATCTACACCCACCCAGGTAAAATATCGTCCCATTCTGCCTAAACAAGATGATAAATAGCAAACGCCTGTCACTGGGGAGATGACTAACCTGGTGTGTCCTAATTTTGTTTATACACAGCACACAATCATTTACTTTAAGATGGTCTCTCAGAAACCCAGGTGCACATATTAGATGCAAACGCGCTTTTGTAACCAAACTTTTTTTTGCATAACAATGCACATTATAGTCTTGATAAGGTTACAATGACGCTTGCATTCGATATGGCACCTATAATGCCAACGTGATTCTAGACAGTGGGAGATTGTTTCCCCTGGTTGGAGAAACTAAAACCAGGGGGTCACAGACTTAAAGTTAGGGGTCAGCCCTTTCACACTGAGTTGAGAAAAAACTTCTTCACTCCGAGGGTGGTGAATGTATGAAATTCCTTACCCCAAAGGGCTCAGTCCTTGAACATATTCAAGACTGAGACAGACAGACAGACAGACAGACAGACAGACAGACAGATGGATTTCTCATTCATAAAGGGATTCAGGGGTATAGGGATAAGGCAGGTAGCTGGAGTAAGAATGGAATATCAGCCATGATTGAATGGTGGGGCAGGCTCGAGGGGCTGAATGGCCCACTCCTGCTCCTAGTTCTTATGTTCTTATGATTCACAAATAATTTCTGTCAATAGCACTGACTGTATTTTGTAGACAAATGCACCAAAGTCTCACAAATAGCTATGAGATGAATAATCAATTAATCTGGAGGATGGTTATTCTCTTTTCGAATAGTGTCGTGGGATCTTTTAACACGTTGGTGCCTTATCAGTGAGATGGGTTCTCAGTTTGATGTCTTCCAATACAATACTCCTGAAGCCTGGACCATGATCTCAATACTCAAAGGTGGCCTTGAACCCAGAAACTCTGCTTCGGGGAGGAACTCTGACTTTTGAAAATGGCGAAACAGAAACGCTAAAAATTCACAACAAGACAAACCAATATTTAAAAGAAGGAGATGGAGAAATTTGGGATGATTTCAAAATTCATCAGATTTTTAGCAAAGTAAGCACAAAATACTGCAAAATAAATGCAAAATTACAGTACTACTGTTCTTCGCCAGGGAGTGGAAGAAAACAATCTATCGTCCTGTGACAGCCATGCTCTCCGATTGCTAGTTTATCTGCCTTGAGTTCAGCTGATCTGTCACTATGTGGCTTGTTTTATTCACGTTGTTGTATTTTTAAATCTTCGAATAATGACATGCCCAAAATCTACAAACGCACCATCTTTTACTGTCGAAGCAGTTCTGAAGAATCTCTGCAAAAAAATTGGGAACGCAAACAATAATATTTTCTCCTGCCAAACCTCTCTCCTCGCTTTCTGAAGGTGCTGGGGGTGTGTGTTTTCGCAGTTACCGGTGGCCTGGTCCAAGAAACTACTGCAATCCTCAATTGCGAGAAAATCCCTCAAATCCCACATCTCGCACTTGAGAAAGTTACTCGACCGGGGAAAGATGGGGGTAAAATCATCACCAAGCTTGATCCTGCGCTAACCCTAGGTGCTCATACAACAACAACAACAACAACAACAACAAAGTTACATTTACAGAGCGCCTGTCACGTCGGGAGGACGTCACAGCGCATTCTGGCAGATTTGTTGGGCAGTGATTTAAGGAATACTGGAACCCTGATTGACACTGTACTGCCTGGTCCAGGAGATGCTGAGATTTAATTGTCGTAACCGCAATCTCTACCCCTCTGAGATCAGCAAAATTAGCGTTAGACTGCGAATTAAACCTATGATCTGGGTTGCCTGGTGATTCACTGAAAAGAAATTAAACCCTCTTCAAAGTGAATCTTAGCCGTTTAACAGAATGGCGTGTATATTTTTTATATATATATATATACATTAGCCACTTCAATGGGGCCATTAACAGAAGCAAATTGCAGCAATTTTGATAATTATACATTTAAGGTAATACTCAATGACCAGGGTAAATTCTGCCTTTCAGATATAAAGGTTTCTTTTGAAGAGTTATATGGATCTGGCTATTGCCCTTTTAATTAAATGAAGAAATTGAAGAGCGGCTGGCTGTGTTAACCATCCTTTAATGGCATGAGTATGTTTAAGCTCACTTGAATGTGCGTGAACAAATCATGTGGGAAGCCCCTCTTTATATTTTCAATAGTCACGCATTACTGCAAGACACAATGGAGCTGTTAAGACATAGACAGACACATAGAGATATCACTACATACACATACACAAACCTACCATCGCCTCGAGGCAGATTCTGAGAGTCACATTTTGACATAAATTCACTTTTTTCAATTACATAGATATTATGATGTCAAGTCGTGGCTTGAAGGTGGGGGTTAATGTTTGCTCTGATTCTCACACCACTGAAAAGGTTTTACGGTGCCTGCAACCATGACACAGAAGCCATTGCATTTGTGCTGGTTATTGTGTGAGTGTGTGCCTTTGTACTTTTAATATTTAGCATTATATTTTGGTTCTTATCAGAGGACAGGGTGAAATTCTGGTCCACATCAAGCGTATCACTTTGGGAAATATGTGTTCATAATGGATGGAATTCCATTAGGAGTCAACAAATCAAAGCTTATCACACAATGCCAAAGGGAATCCCAGCCCAGTAGTAAACTGATTTGATTTGTTAAATTCTTGGGAGGGCCCCATTCTAACATTCCCACCTCACGCCTGTTTGTGGGACTTTGCTGTGTGCAAATTGGTGGCCGTGTTCACCCACAAGTCGCCAGTCACTACGCTTTACAGAAAGATGCCGCCCTGGCCGCAAAAGGCTCTATATCAAGTGCAAAGATTATTATCATTATTATTATCTTTCACCTGGGTCGCTAATAACCATACACGAAAGCTAAATCAAGTGCCACATTCAGGCTACGTTACTATCAAGCTTGATAAATTCTAGCCGTATGAAATCTGTTCACGATATGCAAAGAGTAAATTAAGCGTATTAATGAATAAATGCAGCTGAGATTTAGTGTACAATACACTTTCATCCATAACAAGGTAGACTTTCCCCTGTTAGTACTCACTGCATGCTACATCATGTCCAATGGTACTTTACAATCCAGCGGGCTACTATTGTCTAAGGCACTAAAATATAACCGACAATGCAGTATGATGAGTTTGTCCCTGAAGCTGAACCGCACTAGCTGCTCTCCAGAACAAAACCTACAGTGTGAGAAGGGCCTTAACTCTCCACATATACCAGTCAATGAAGGTTTCAGTGCTAATTATAATTTCAGCTATGTCAGCTGGTTAATGTCTACTCAAGGTCCCCTTGAAGTTGTGCACGTTATCTCCTTAATACCGAGACTATTATTAGACCGCAGTAAATATTATCGATGTTTATTTTTAGATTCATGAAATCAGTAAATGCTCCTTCAATTTGTTCCTGATGGGAAGTGATGGCGTAAGCTGCGTTTTAGATGCAGTGCTATCCACTGTCTTGAGTGTCTGGTTCACAGCAAGGTTAGACAAAGCTGCATAAATATAGCACACTAGGATATCAGGAATTAAACGAAAACTAATCTATGCTCATCATTACAAAATTTTAAAAAAAAGTCACACAAGTACTAACCTGTTCTGGTAAATGTTGCTGCCCAAGACAGGAGTCCTCATGTTGTGAGCTAAGATCTGAGTGGAATAATAATGCTTGTTATTTACTGTCCTCACTCCGACTGGAGACAGTTTCAATAAATTATATCCATACGGAGAAATTGTGGGGAGCAAACTGTTGTATGGTACGGTAGTTGAAGACTTAACCTGCTGTTTTATTCATACTTGACTTATATCCAGCGAAGTATTTTATTAAATATTTTAACGCGGGATTGAAAAATTATTAAAACACAACAAATTACGGCAACAACATGAATATCTGTCTTTGTAACTATTCTCCACAGCACATGGATATTTTAAGCTAGTTAGATACCGATTAGACAAGGATAGAGGCCACAGTCCATATTTTGTAGCAAGCAAAGAGCAAGGCCAAGGAAAACAGCGACAAAATAGGTATGTTTCAAAGTATCGAATTTTTAAAATATATATTTTGTTGTATTCAAAGTTTTTCCTATAACGCTGAAGTTCGTTAACACAAAAAGGTTGTGAATGAAAGTCTTGACTATGAATGGGATATTGTTATATCATAATTCAGAAAATGTGGCATGTTTGGCCCTGAATGTAATTAATCCCCCAGTTTTATGACAATGCTCTATAAATGTAATTTTGTTGTTGTTGTTGTTGGGCCAGAAACTTGCTGTACAGCCTTTGGAATCCACTTCAGATGTGAGCTACGTCTAGATGGGGAGTTTCCCACACGCCAAAGGGGATTTTTGTGGGCTTTGACGTCAAGGAGAAGCATTAAGAAATACAGGAAATCAGATTCCTAAATCTTCTGTTCATTTACAGAGTCGCAAAAGTGATTTGATTGCTTCTATTTATCAGCCGCTTGGAAATCCGAAAAAAGTTTATGCTGCGTAAAATAATATACTCATTATTTCCTGATGTTATTTTTAAACTAAATTGGATTAATTAAGTACAGCTGCTATCAGTTAAAGCCTTCAATGGATTGCCTTGGGACTTGGGACGTCCTCCTGGCGTGAAAGGCCCTCTACAAATGTAATTGTAATCACCAATGCTCACGCTGAGTTAATCTGCACTAATTTGACGTAGGATATCTTACATGGGTATTTCACGTGGCTTATCTATCACAAAACAATAACAACAACAACATGACACTTGTATAGCGCCTCTCACGCCGGGAGGACGTCACAGAAGGACTGGATTTGAGCAGATACGTTGCCTGTGAAAGGCTTATTCATGTGGAACTATTTCCGACGGACAAGCAACGTCGTGCTGCCAGCGTCACCATCTCCGGCTCACGTCGGTGAACAAAAATAACATGACAATTGGCATTGAGAATGACAGTCTTTGTGATTATCACAATAATAAATCCTTGCGTCACACTACCTACTAACAACCTGCTTCATTTCAACTCTGTTTCTCCACCACGGACGTCGCTCCCCACCGTGCTTACACTGGCCGGATGGCCTTATACAGTAATAATAATAATAATAATACTCCTTGCATTTGCTAGAGTGCTTTATCACACCATCAAGATGTCTCAGAGTGCTTTATAGGATTCACTGTAGAATTTAATCACTGTATTTTGCCCTGATGTGAGGCTTGAGGCAAAATCCTTTGACTGAAGCGAGAGTGCTACCAACTCTGTCAGGTTGACTAAGGATTTATATAAAAATACCTCTGACTAATGTAGCCATAGAAATTTTATATGTATATTTTTTAATGAAATTGAAATTAAAGCTGTGATTAAAAATATTATCAGTAGCATCAATGGGCGGTATAGGCTTAAAACCTTATGTTCTGCATTACTTCATTTATTTTCAAGGCACTTAATGTGAGATTAGTAGATTTAGCAATCTTGCTGATGTAAGTCATAAAGAAAAACATCCTGATATGAGCGCGAGTTGCCAAGGTCAGGAAATATAATGATGAATGGAATATCATCTTTTAATCTTGTGTTATGACCAAGCTGGTTTTCAATGATCGATTGCAATGTTTCTTCACTTTATCTGCAAATCTGGATCATTAGCTACCATTCATCACATGTTAATGACTCTTAATTACACATTAAAAAAAATTAAATGTGAAGTTTATTATTAAAAAATCAGAATATAATGATAGATTATCTCTTGTAACTGGGATTCCTGCAATACATCTTCCTTATAGGATATCCCGTTCAGAAGTAAAAGGCAATTAAGAAAGAGCCAATTAGACAGAGACAGAGAGTACAAAATGACACTGGGAGTGGGACAAATGGGTAGTGTTTATGGTTAGTGAATTAGAGTGTTCTGCATTGAGAATAAATCATTGTTTGTATAATTTAAGAAAAAAGAAATTTACTTACGCATTTTGTCTCTGGATTGAGAGTTTTTGCATTTCCTGATCAACATCATTTAAAAAAAAATGCATTGGGCATTTTGTTTTAAGTAACTTACTACACAATACTGTACGATGAGAAAATGGGAGAGAAACATACCAGTAAAATAGGAAAAGCCAAGCAGAAAATAATAGACGCTGGTTCAATTTTTATGGTTGTCAGCGCATGTCAGCTCAGTTCCTGGCACTCCCATTAGGAAGAGATAACCACTGACTTTGGGCCAAAAACATCAATGAGTGTTTGTTTCTCCCATTAGATCAAAGAACCATATAAGTACAATGCAATTTTACTTTAGAATGACTGCCACCAAAGCTTCATGTTTTTGAGAGAGTTGAGGCACTTCTCACACCATCCATAAAGGTGTTTTTCGGAGACCAGAATAACTGTGGACTTTTGTCATAACTTCCTAAACCTGAAATAGACCGGGGTGGGGGGTGGAGGGGTGGGAGAGGTGGGGGGTGGGTGGGAGGGGTGGGTGGTAAGAAGTTAACAAGTTTTCGAGACCCCAGAAGAAAACTACAATTATGAATTTCACTTCAGATTTCCAGAAAGAGTCTCCAGATAAATTTGAAAGCGATAGGTGAGAGTGGACTTGCGGTTTTGATGCATCAGAAAAATTCCCCATCAGGCAAAGGTTCTCTTTCTTGCCCTTGACGTGCAAACTTGGAAGCCAAACAATAGTTAAGATGAACCCCTCCACAGTGCATTTTTAACCCCTGCCCTCCTCACAGATGCAGACATGAGCACATCTCGTCATTTCAGTAGCCAGCAACCCAAATATTTGTTGGAACGCGATAAATACGGCAAAGTTGGCAGCTTTTAAAAAGCCTGTATTTAAAAACTTTACATTTGGGGATTAACAAAAAAACTGTCCTCCTTTGACCTTATTTCAAAAACAACAGTTACGCACTACAAATACATGGTCAAAGAAAATGAAAAACGGTTCCAATCTGTTACTTATGTGTAAACCTGCAGAAACTCTGTGTGAAACGAAATGGCGTTTGAAACGGCGAGATGAAATGAAAGTGGACGTGAAAGTTGGAAGATGTCCCGGGCCGTGCTGCGGAGAGACAGACACGAACACTTGTATTTTTTTTTACGTATTTGAAAGATAAAGATGAAGAGGATATTTAAAATAAAACAAGTGACGAGGTTTAGCTGGAGACCTCAGGATCCAGACACGCACAGAACAATCCCATCATCATTTCCAAAAGGAACTGGACAAGTTATTAAATGCGACAACAACAACGACAACTTTGACTTACACAGCGCCCTCCACGCTGGACAGTGTCTCAGAGCGCTTCACAACAACGGGTCCCATGACCGAGCCAGGGGCAGGAGGGGAGAAAGGTGACTGAAGGCGCGGTCGAAGAGAAAGGTCTTTGGCTGGGACCTGAAACCGGGAAGAGAGGGGGTGGGGGGGGGGGGGGTGAGGCGAAGGGAGTGAGGGAAGGAGTTCCAGAGCCAATGAAAGGGAAGATGCGCGGAGGGAATTGTTTGGGAAGTTCAATGGGTAGGCTAGATGTACTGAAGGTTTATTTCTGACTGAAGCTATTACCTCTTGACGATGGAAACTCCCTCCTCGTCGGCCTTCTCGGATCTTCCCTTCACAAGCTGCAGATCATCGCAGAACTCTGCAGCTCGTGTCCTCTCCCGCACTGATCTCCGCCACCACATCACTCCCACTCTCGCCCGGCTCCATTGGCTCCCCAGCCCCCAGAGGATCGAATTCAAGATCCTCGTCCTCACCTTCAAGGTCATCCACAGCCTTGCCCCCCGCCTCTCTCTCCGAGCTGCTGAATCCCTATGAACCTGTCCACACCCTCCATTCAGCGCACTCCGGCCTGCTCCATGTCTCCCACCCGACCCGCCCTACCATCGGTGGCCGGGCTTTCGGCCTCTCTGCCCCCACACTCTGGAACTCCATCACACAGTCCCTTCGCCTCGCTCCCTCCCTCGCCTCCTTCCAGGCCGGTATCAAGACCCTCCTTTTCGATCGTGCCTCATGCTGCCCTCCCACCTCTCTCCCTCCCCACTCCCCACCCCATCCTGCCCCTCCCCCGTGCTCCCGATGTGACAGCCGCCCTTTAAATGTATTGTTGTTGTTACCGTAATAATCACCATTCAAGGTTCAACGTTGGCACTTACTGAGAAAACGTAT
Source organism: Hydrolagus colliei (assembly GCA_035084275.1). Taxonomy (NCBI): domain Eukaryota; kingdom Metazoa; phylum Chordata; class Chondrichthyes; order Chimaeriformes; family Chimaeridae; genus Hydrolagus; species Hydrolagus colliei. The sequence goes on along the minus strand of CM068747.1, from coordinate 1,057,578 downwards.
TGACCGTTCGCGAGAGTTAAACAGCAAGAATTTTGTCACAAGATCTTTGAACAACACTCAATGCTGATGCGACATATGAAAATATAATATGCGTATGAAAACACAAGATCATTGCGAATAACGTTTTTTTCCCCCCCCCACCCATCAGGATGCACATCACGCAGAAAATCCTTCCTCTTTTTAACTGACATTCTCACAAAACAAGGGCGGGGGTGGGAATGACTACATACGTTCGACTCATCATTTCCAGTTTTGGAAATCTCACAATTCGAAGCGTGTCAAGGCCAATGGATGGTGCAGAGCACACGCGTTGGCAAATGTTACGAAGGTTGGAAGGTTTTAGTTATGAGGAAAGACTGGAAGAAGTTTCATCTCCCCCATTAGGTGTAAAATACCTGTAAATACTCCAGTATTGGTCGAGCAATATTAAAGTTTTAGAAACAGCAGCTGTGGAAAATTGAGTGATTGAGTGTAGTTTTAGAAACTTAAGCTTCTCAACTGCTGAGCTGATTTCACAAAGTATTTAGCCTTCAGGTAAAACAATCAAAATAATTCACAGTGACATCTCTTTTTTGGGCCAATCAATGAGCTATATACAAGGCAGGTGGACTGATTACACAAATGATGATGAAACAGATGGATGGTTAGGAGAACAGGTTTGATAACAGATCACAAAATAGTCTGCGGAACACTAAGCCTCCACTACTTCTACTGGGACCAAAGTACAGTAACATCAGATTGAGATTGAAGTCACAACACTTAATGATCCGTGTGTAATATAATTGTGACTTCTGGTTTATGAAACTCCCCAGATTAAAGTGGTCATTCACTCCATGGCGCTATGTGGGACCTTGCTGTGTACAATATTGGCTGCCATGTTTGCCTACAAAGCTCACAGTCACCACACGTTACAGTAAACCTTGTGAAGTGCTTTGAAACGATCTCCTGACATGAAAGGCTGTGTAGGGCTACGACGGCCCGGCCTTCAATTGCAACTCTCTAAAGGAAAGTTTTATTATTTCAAAAGGGGCATTGACTCCCGTCCCAAACGCTGTGTGAACTTATGAGTAGCCTCTTGTTATCAAAGGGTTTGACTCGAGGCCTAGCATAAGATGGATCCTTTAATGAATGAAAACAGTGGAGGCCTGTATTTGACCCTACCACTTTGAGCCCAAATTAGAATGAAATATGGATACATTTCTTAGAATGCTCCCACGGTGATTTCCAGGAATGCAAATTACTTTTGCAAGGGAGCAAAATAGGTTTGGTAGAATAGGCAGGAGGTGTGTTACACAGCCCTCAAAGGAGACCTGGACACACTTGTATTTTCAAAACTTGATTTTAAAAAAAAAATCAAACTGATGTACAGAGTATTTTTTTTTCATCACCTGCGGTTCACTTGCAAATATCTTTTAAAAGGTGTATATTTTGGAGATTATATCAATATTTATTGCATAATGGCTCAAAATGAGCTTTGCCAGACAATTGAACTGAATATTGTGAATTCTCTCTATATGTCCTTAGGTCGGACATCAAGTCCTGGACGAGAGCTAATTTTCTACAGTTGACTGTCAACCAGACCGAGGCCCTCCTGATTGCCTCCGCACCTCAGGCTCTGGCAGCATCACCCTCCATGGTTGCACACTCCACCTCACCAACCCCAGTCAGGAACCTAGGTGTCTTGTTCAATCCTCAACTGTCGTTTCTTCCCCACTTCCGTGCCATGACCTGCTCTGCCTTTCCCTCACTTCTGGAACATTTCCCAACTCCGCCAGGCTACCTCACACATCAGGCCACTGAACCTGCACGGGGGAAACCCAAAGTAATAGTGATTTCTTTCCAAGTTTTTTTTGTGTGTGTGTAAAGATGGTTTGAATAGCAGGCCCAGTGTGCTGTATGTTGGAGTAGGAATGGAAAGTAGAGGTGATTTAATTGGCTCTATAGTTCCTGTTGCACCATTGAAACACCATAGAATCATAGAATCTTACGGCACAAAAGGAGGCCATTCAGCCTATCTAGTCTGTGCCTTTGAAAAGAGCAACTCAATCCCACTGCCCAGCTCTCTCCCCACAGACCTGTTCTCCCTAAATAAAGATCTAATTCTCTTTTAAAAGCTGCTATCGAATCGGCCTCCACCACCTTTTCAGGCAATGGATTCCAGATTCCAACAACCTGCTGAGTGAAAACATTTCTCCTCAGCTCCCCTCTGCTTCGTTTTGAAACTATTTAAAATCCGTGACCACGAGTCACTGATTCGCCCACCAGTGGAAACAGCCTTTCCTTATTCACCCTGTCGAAACCTCTCATGATTTTATAAACCTCTATCAGGTCTCCTCTCAACCTTCTCTGTTCTAGAGAGAATAAACCCAGCCTATCTAGCCTTTCACCATAACTGAAGTCCCTCAATCCTGGTACCATCCTGGTAAACCTTCTTTGCACCCTTTCCAATGCCTTAGCATCCTTTCTATAGTGTGGTGACCAGAATTGGACACAGTCAGATCACAAGGAATTGATAAACCACTTATAAGGTTGAGGTCTCAATTTCTGAAGTGAGGTAAAGCAAGGAAGTACTGTAAATGCATACAAATGTTTGCACAAACAGTCGGATGTGTTCATTCAAGTTTCTAGATAAAGAAACAAGCCTCTTTGGATAATACTTCTTAAGCATTCTTAACACAGATTTACTGCAGATTATATCTGTTAATGGAATTTACATGGATGATATTACCCAGTGCTAAACAGTGAATTATACATAGGAAATCACTTAAATAAGGATTGGATAATGAATATGTAATTAAGCTAGGAAAGGTTGGCTCATATTACCAGAGATTTACTGGCTCACCAACACTAAATTACTATAGGACTCTTGCAATTAGGTGTGATTTAACCAGTGGCAGTCTCCAAGTCTAAAACATATTTTCCAATATTTAGTTTTTAATCAAGATTTTAAGATATTAACATCACAACACCGAGAATATCAAGAAAGCAGTCATAAAATTGATTTAATCTGTATTACACAGGTCAGTAGAATCTGTAATTATATGTAGCTAGATTTTAAATACTTCACAGCCATCACCGAGATAGGCTGAAATTCCAGCAAATTGGTTATTTCTGTGCTTTGGTTTTAAGATTGCGAGATTGGAACTAAAATTATTCCACTGTTCTCGGAGTGGAAGAACAGTACATTCCCCACCTGTGTCCCCAACGGTGAGAATTTTGAGAAATGTCTGTGTAAACCCCCTCTTCAGAATCCCAATGTTTACTGACAGTGACCAGCTCTGATCAGATCAGCTTGGATGAAGTATGCAATATTCCATTGTTATTTTACAATGAATGAGTTGCAACTTGACATTGGTGTCGGCTTCGGCTGCTGCCTCTCATCTTCCTGCACTGGTATAGCTCCCAATCCAATTCCTATGTCATGCTAATTCCCCCTTCAATCAATCCAAACTTACATTTATACAGCGCCTTTCACGTCGAGAGGATGTCCCAAAGACCCTTGACCTTGTCATACGTCTTAGATATACTACTTCTACACTTACGCAGGAGGAAATGACTGACCTTGTGCAAAATGACTGTCGCATTTGCCTATAAAACCGATTACTGTACTACTGTACTACTGTACGTACATTTGTCAAGCACTTTCAGACATTTCTTTCTCAGACATTAGAGGGTATGTAATGGCAGTCAGTGCATGCTCATTGCCCTTTTCCCTGTGAGTTCCCGAACATGATCACCAATGTCAAATGCAATCTGAAGGCAATTGTAGAATTACTCTGATGTTGTGATGGGAGGAAATCCTTGAAGTTTGAGATCAAACGGACTGAAAGTGAAAGCCTTTCTTCATCTAAACCCCTCGTATGATCTTGTGAGATACAATCACAGTGAACGTGACCATCAGAGGACTCCATGTGATCTTTAAGAGCAGGTTCCTTTTTCTTTCTACCAAGGAAGCAATTTTGACTGAAGGACTGTTTGCGTTTCAAATATACAGTCAATTCTCCTACTGTCCTTCATCCTGCCCTGACCCCCACCCGCCCTTGTCCCTACCTGACTGTACAGTGCTTTGGGATGATCTCTCGATGTGAAAGGCGCTATATAACTGTAAGTTTTAATTGATTGACTGACTGACTGACTGACTGACTGATTGATTGATTGATTGAGTGATTGATTGAATGGCCGAGCACAGCTACATCGTTTTCACCATGAACTGCACCTCGAAGGTCATTTATAAGAAGACTGGGATTAACATACACAAACTCCGAGACAGTTTGCTAACGTGCCTTTGCATAGATCCAGTGTTTAGAGCAGCCCACATTTGAGTCAGTGCGTGGAGGCTTTGAATCTATCAGAAAAAAATAAGCCGATGGCACTTGCACAGTATTCTGCTACTTTCAATTACCAAAGAGAAGTGAAAACAAAAGTCCTTGATTCTTCATCCATAGAATGGGAAACCACAGAGCGTTTGACAGACCTCGTCACGAAGGCTGTGGTGAAGTACAATTTAATGAACAAATTGCAGTCTTCAGCCGATAGCACAAACATGGTGTTTGGAGCCACATCTCGCTTGAGTGAGGTAATGTGTTCTGTAAGCTAAAGGGCAAACTGAACAGAGAAGGAAGGTGATTGGTATTGGATGTACTGCACACTTTACCCGCAGTGGAATGAAGACTGCTCATGACTATTTTGCAATAGCTGTACATGGAATTGCATAGAATATACAGTGTAGAAACAAACCATTCGGCCTAACTCGACGACGTGAGCACTTATGCTCCACATAAAACTCCTTCTGCCCTTCCTCAAATAAGGCATAAGCTTCTATTCCCTTCTCCCTCGTGGACATATCTAGCCGTAGAAGAAATTCTGCGCATCAACCGCACTTTATTTTATCTTCTTAATCCAACCAACCCCCCTCTTTCTCTCTCATCTCTATTCCGGGAGACTTTTGCTTTGATTTTCTGCAGACCCATCTGGGGATATTTTAATGCAATTATCACAACCAAACAAAGGAACAGCATTCCTCAAACAGAGAACTGACAAGCCTGGGTTTACCTGATGAATGATATATGAAGCCCCCCGCCAAAAAAAGGTGACGGCTTGTTGACTTTCAATCTAATATACCTTCTGCAACAGATAAGACCATAATTCGATCGCCAATTTTCAGAAGTCCTTAAAAGGAACCCTGCTCGAAAATTCCAACCGTAGTTTAAGAATTTCCACTGTTCTGCGTGTGATGTTAAATTTTTAAAAGCAAAATGGGTTTTAATAGGTTTAAGACCAGGTGGAATTTTGGGGGCTATTACTTCCTTTGTTCCACCACCTGTTCCAGTCATTTGATGCATGTGTTTATGACATTTTCTTATTGAAAACAAATCTCCTGCGTCTCCTTTAGACGATGACCCCTTTGGTTTGGATTTTGCACGAGGCATAAGAATTGTATCTGCATTTCAAATGTTCGAAATCCGCCACAATTTTCACCCTGTTTTATTGGGAGTGTAAAAGCGACAATGTCTTTCTTTCAGTCCGGAGACTTCACATGATTGCTGGTTGCCTCCAGCTTTTTTGACAGACACAAATGGGAAATGTGTCCTCCCGGGGAAGCTGTGGTTTAAATGATTTATTTTCCCAGTCTATTTTTTTTTGGTGGTTGGTGGGGAGGGGAGGGAAGTAATTACGAAATAAAAATCTATGGAAACAATGCCCATCAGGGCCAAACTATAAAACTAATGTGACATCTGTAATCCTGAGGGACGCTTCACTTTCAGCAACTTAAATGAGACACTCCTATGACTATCCTTCTGTGAGTTTCATATCAGCAGAAGCAGTGAAGGCAGCTGCTTACGGTGTGTGTCATTGTTTAAACATTGGCACAGAGACCGACACTTTAATTTTAAACATGAGGATTCTTCGTGAAGCAAGCGTATTTTACCATCAAACGGGGAGCTTTAATAGCATCTCTTATTGCTTCTTGTTAAACCAAATGTGTGACCTGAGGATGTGTTTGAACATAAAGTGTACAGAGAAAAAAGGTTTTTTTTTTCGCGAGCATATCATTTTCTGATGCGGGGAAATGGATTTTGAACAGTCTTTTGAATTAGACTCCCGATCCTGGTTTTTTTTAGAGCCGTTGTCAAAATGGTTTGTGCGTGAAAATAATTCTAAAAATATGACAAATAATGCACCTGCATGCCATAGTAAATTTCACTTATAACATAGATATTTTGTAGGTTTCATAATTCTTAAAGCGTATTTTATTATTGGAGCTCGTTTCACAAGTGTTTCACAAGATATACTGTAAAGTGATCGTGGATGTGTGTTTTGTTTAGATGAACGCACGAGTCAATTTGTGTTTACAATGTCCCACCTTTGGCTCAGAGGCCAAGAGTGTTACAAACCGAACCAGTGTAGCACAGGGAGAAATGACATTAGCAATAACATGGACTCGACTCTGGGCTACATCTCGGGTGTTGTATTTTAGTGTCAGTGCATCTACTTCTTCCTTCCTCAGGAGAATCTCACCACATGAACTCTTTTGGAATATAACGAGTTTTTGAATTGCTTTTTATGTTTTCGCATTTATAAAATAAAAGATTTGCCGATAGTCCTTTTGAGGACTATTCTGCCTGTTTATTATATAACCAATAATTAAAATCTCCTATCAATTAGTTTTAGCCTTCCCCAAAATACCAGTGATGTACTAAAGGCATATATTTTAATGCAATCTTGCGAAAATGAACGATGCCACTCAACTGTGCAAATAATATTGGTGAACTGAGTTTCGACTTTCCAAAAAAAAGTCACTTCGAAGTGTAGTGACTGACATCACAAAGTCCTTCCTCTCGTAATGTAGAGACAGAATAGAAGAGGGGAAAAAACACAGTGATCTATAGTTAACTCAAATATCAATTAAAAGACTAATTTTTTTTGTTTGAACATGTGTTGCAAATGCAATGAGTGAACGTCGTATTGGAATTCCAACGGGAAATTTCCACCGATCTGCGGAAAACTCTAATCCGGAAGTAGATTGCAATGGAGCAAAATTCCTCGAGATTAGTGCCACATACGACATACGCCAGGAGGAGTCAGCGTTTGCACAACTCAGTAAGTCATGCCATTAATTGAAACTCCATTATATAGTATGGTTGTCCAGGAAACCAGGAAGTATTCTGCGTTCATTAAGATTTCAGAGTTATTTTCAAATAATTTTTCAATGTCAAAGCCTGACAGGAAATGAATCTCGTGTGAGATTAATCTCATGTGTTACCCATGAGATATTCTGGGTATATCTCATCATGGGTAATAAGGAAAAGCTTCAAAATACATTATTCTGCTCAGGTGGACTATTTGAAAAGAGAAGGGAGTTTCTCCCAGTGTCCTGGCCAACAATCTTTCAAGATTTCACTTCAAGGCTGTTTGTGGATTATTGCTGTGTGCAAGTTGGCTGCTGCACTCGCCTACAAAACGCACTCACTACACTTTCCGTCAAGGTGAAGCGCTTTGAAACATTCTCCCAGCGTGAAAAGGAGCTGTGTCAAATGTTAGGATTGTTTTTACACCTCCAGCTACACACAAGAGTTTCAGGAAGCTACACCGTGAAGGGTCAAGACAAGTCGCTATGTATCCTACACAATAAAATCCATCCCTCAAATTAACTTTCCCAAACATTTGGGACAAAGTGATTTGTAATCAACTGGCAGTACAGTACAGTACTAGTTTTGCCAGCCAATAGTACGCAACTTATCTCTGCTGATATGAATGCGTTGGGAGTTAATGAATGAGTTAAACTCACCTTGTGTCAGTTGGGCTCTGTGTGGAATTGCTGAGTTTTTCAGATCTGTGCGGCAATGAAACATTACCTTGTACATCAATCTTACTGTTTACATACGCATACGGTTGCGTAAACTCCAATAACAGAAGACAATGGTGCATTGGTGGACTGCAGTGGATCCATAGTAACTTTGATTTTTTTTAATTAAAAAATTTGAAATGCTTTTTTTTTGTTGTTCGGTAAATGTTTCCCCCCCCCCCCCCCCCCTGCGATACTTCAAAGATTCCTGAAAATCTTTAGCATTTTCTCATTCCCACAACACCCCCTGATGTGGCTGGAAGATTTCAGCTGCGTGTAATTTGTAACCTGACTAACTCGGTGCAGAGGAATCCTGTGAGAAGAATCCATCAACATGATTGTACCAAGGCAACTACAGTTAGATAGGCCAGGGAAGGAACAGAGGAGAAAAAAACTGCTCAAGCAAATCTATTCAGCAAAGGCCATTAGATTTGCATAATCCATTGAAACATAAACTGCAGGCAGTGGAAAATCTCCCTTTATTCCAGCTCACAGTTCTACCATCATCGGTTCAGATATATATATATATATATACAATGGATTTGGTGGGGAATTTGCAAATTGTCTGAAAAGGCTTCTCAGGGTTAGGCCAAGAATTGATAACCAATAAAAGTTTCCAACTTGAAAAGAAAGGCGTATTTAAAAAAAAATGTGGGTCTGATAGATATATGACTATAATAATAATAATCCTTGCGTTTTATACTGGGGCTCTTAAGTCCAGGAGGACATCGCAAAGGGATTCACAGGAATCAGCTTAATGTATAATGTATTTTGTACATGAACATATCATGATAAGGTATGAAGGATTAATGATGAAAAGAGAATCCTTAGATTTAATATAGTGCTTTTCACCTCAGGAGGATGTCTTAAAAAATTGCTTCACCTGATGTACAGTGAAGTGGAGTTTCTGTGTACGTTGCGGTGGTGGGTGGGTGTGGACAAATTATCCTCGCTCAAATCAATTTCAACTAATGTCTGGTGACACATTTGCTTAACACACTCTTGCGGATTTCTTCTGACCCAGTTAAATGTACAGTAATATGTGTACGTTCGTGACTTCAGTTTTGTGAACACAAGCATTCTTTCTACAATCAATTCTCAGAAGTCTTACACCCAGGCCCGCGGGGAGAGAACGACATCAACTCGAACCCGACCCAGCAAAAGATAATAGGTACAAACTTGCATTTTTGTGGGTTCCTTGACATGTTGAGACATCTTAAAGTATCTCGCTTCAATTACATCACACACAATTACATTCCAGTGTAGTGACTTTGTCACTACAATGCTGCAATGATCCCACAAACAGCCATGAGGCAAACACCAAAATAAATCTGATGGATCAGAGGCCAAGACATCCAGGGACATTCACTTCTCGTTTTGGAAAGTTTCCCATGGGAACTTTAATATATTAACCTGAACAAACAAAGCATTGTTTTGCTTGCAGGCAGTCAATCTTACCTCACTGGTTCCTACTGATGTGGGGTCCCTAATGGAGTATGGTATTTGGACTTGAATAGTGTGGATTTGCAGGACTACGGAAGGAAGAGTATGAGGAAATCGGAAATTATTCAACCACAAAGTAATCTCTCAAATGGAATTACTCGACCCTTTTGAAGGGAATTTTTTTTTGAGGTGATTGAGGGTGAAGGACTGAGCCATGTCAATATTCGAGCATTTCACATTTTAATCTGCTTTACGACTGATAACATTGGGCGCAGAAATCTTTGAAATTAAAGTTTAAGATTAATATTTGAACTTGTTACTATTGTGTTATTATTGTACACGCGATGTCAATGCAGAGCCGAGAACTGACAGAACCGTGTCGAACAGTGAGGGCGTTGAGAGGACCAAGTAACTTGGCTGTATCGTAAGCAAGCCGCAAACGACAAGCCAAACAAAGCTTTAAAAATGCACCGTGGATTTGAAATATCCGATTCATTTGTTTTCGATTGTGTTCCATTCAGACCTCGCAAGGTCTGAACGACTTCAGCGAGCGTTAAATTCAGAAGTCAGTGCTCAAGTTGCTCTTATAACGAGAGAGGTTTGGATTAGCTTGGCTTCTTGTGGGCCATTTGATCAAACTAAGTTGTGGAAGGTCACGTGTGGGCAGATCTGCATTCTTAGATTCAGATAAATATCTGACAAGAAACAAGATAGAAAGTTACGGGGAAAAGACAGGAGAACAGGATAAATGGCAAACTTTTATTAAAGTATCATCACAAGTATGATGGGATGGAAGGTCGATTCCCTCTGACTGTCTCTCTCCCCACCGCATTTTACAACAAAACCGAAATCCGTTGTTGAAATTAAACTTTTCTGCATTCCACACCAAGCCATCTTCTTTACACTTCAACGCACAAACCATTCATACAGAACATTTTTTTTTAGTAGCCGATAATATGCAGCTAAATAATTCGCTATGCCAGCTGAGTACATATAAATGCACCACAGAAATATAGCACTTTTCCAATGAACATGGAAGGTGAGACACAATGCAAATAGCACAAAACTGCAAAGGAATAAAACCGAGTGCAGTGCGCTTCAAAGACATTAATTGTGTTTAAACAAGAAACTGTTGATTTAGAAACGATTAATTGCGTTCCCTTTGTTCTGTTCGCAGTGTAGGCACGTTTGGTTCAAAATCATTCTAAAAGAGAAAACAGTGCTGCAAGTAATAGATCTAATGAGATGGTGCGATGCTGGGATAAAGTAGATATAATCACTGGATAGCTCCATCCTGACCCAATGATGTAATGGGATTCAACTTGAACTTGATTGTCAGGTTAGTAATAATAATAATCAACATTTGAAAACCATATGTGGATGTTTTGCACGCTTTCCATTGTTTAGTGCGGATAACACATACATTGTTATGTGGACTTCACCATGACCCACATGAATATCACTTGAATGTTATTACTGGAAGTGGTCAGATAGCACTGCTGGGTTCGTACACCGCAAGCGAATAGAAAACTGATGTGAGATTCCTGCTTGTCTGTTGTTGTCTTTTTGCGGAGCTGGGTGCTGCAGCGGGTCAAACGCATTGGGAGGTGTTTTTCACTGTGACCTCTTGAGACTTGAGTTTGAACTCCTGTTCATATAAATAGGCAAAGAGGGTAACTTCAGGACAGACACCAGGAAATGTTTCTTTACCCAGGTGGTGATTAATGACTGGAACAGATTGGCAGGAAGGGTGGTTGAGGCCGGTGGTGCTGTGATTGTAGCTCAGGGTAGGGTGAGTGTGCTGGAAGGACAAGATCAAATGTGTCAAAAGGGGTTTCTCCATCTGAACTGATCTCACGACCTTGCGGTGGAATATTACCTCTCCTCTCTCTGCTGGCTCTCAATTTGGCTCTGAGTCAACTCAGGCAATCTCAGAGCTGTTCTCAGGGTCTCTCTCCAACCCAAACTGCCCAACGTACCAGAAATTATTACCAAACTTTCCCCAATGGGTGGCAAGTGTGGGAAATGGAAATTTTAGACTGCTGAAATTGCAGGGAGTGGTTTAATAATAATAATAATAATAATAGCAATCCTTGCATTTGATATAGCGCTTTTCACGTCTTCTAGATGTCCGAAAGCGCTTCACAGAATATACTGTAAAGTGAATTGACTGTATATATGTGGGCGACGCAAATATACACACACACACACACACACACACACGCATTCAAACACATTTGGGATTATTATTCTCCGATCAGTAAAAATAGCAATATTTTGATTACTGTTTTTTTATTATGGGAAAATGTGATGATAAAGATTTAACCAAGGGTAGAGTCTGTCAGAGCCCAATGTCGGAGCAGAGTGGAGGGAGCTTTACTGTTTGATAGTTCCTACACCTAACTTGGAAGTCGGAAGTGCCTCAAGCTACCAATGGATATAAGAAGCGAAAAACAGCTCCCGGCATTATCTCTTCTGAAATATACTCGCTAAACGCAATGAGAATTCTACAGGAATTCTACATTCAACGCTCCAATCCTGTGACTGAAACGCAATGCCAGCAGTTAGCTTTCTCCCAACATCCACATCCTTTAGTGAACTTTTAACCCTGGAGACCCGATCTTTAATAGAATCACAATCTCTGGTGAAACGGCTCTCTGGACGGAGGTGATATCCATGCTAATATATTGCTACGCTCAAAGGTAAATTATTGAGGGTGCCGTGAGTGTTACAAGGCAAAAAACGGGGGGAAAGCAGCAATCTATTGACTTTAAAAAAATCCAACCTATTTTGGTGCAGGCTTTCATTCCCCAACAAGAGCTGGGCGGTGCTTTGTTTGTGTTTGAACTCAGGCTCCTATTGTTTATAACAGGAGCAGGAACAGCCCCAGAAACAGGCCTGCAATCCAAATCAACAGAGAAAAATTCCTTTGCACGCACACGGCAATCAGGACATGGAAAAAACCCCATAATGTTTCATTATAATTTTAGATTTGGTGGAATACTAAACCCATTCAGTCATGCGCGTTATCACAGACTATATCTTTTATCTTAATAGACCATTGTCACTAATCATGCATTATCTAGGTACAGGAAATTCCTGATAACCCAACCCTTGGGTTAACTTGTCACCACCACTTCAATCATCCCAGCTGTCAATATCTTGTTCGCATTTATTTGTGTGATTTATTTACGTGGAGCTCCTGTGGCTCAGTGGTTAGAGCACTTGTCTTGCAAGATGAGGAGACCAAGCTGGGGAGACCTGTGTTCGAATCCAGGCAGGTCAGGGCCAAACCTTGGGCAAGTTTCCTTACTCCACACGCCTAATAATAATCCCTTCAAAAAACACAATAATAAAATTGGTCATTTCAATCCACGACTGTGTGTGGGACACTGCTGTGCGCAATCGGCTGCCGCGATTCTCCCACAAATATATATACAGTCAATTCACTTTACAGTATATTCTGTGAAGCGCTTTGGGACGTTGATAAGATGTGAAAAGCCGCTATATCGAATATCAAATGCAAGGATTTATGTATTTGTACATATGCTTAACTCGCCGCTCCGGGTAACTCTTCTCTGAAACAAAAACACCTGAGATATTTTGATTCTGAAATGGGAGATGGATGAGTTATTTGAATCCGAACTTACCGCAATGAGGCTTTTCCAGTTCATATAGTCCTTTCCTCTCTATGCCCAGAATGTCAGGTGTACTTTTCTTTGCGCAGATCTACCTTTTTGCACTTTCAAATAGGATTGACATTCCTACCTGAGATTAACATTTAGCTAATAAATTTAAGTGGCGCCCTCTCTCAAGTGTGTACAGTACCATTCAGTTCACATCTATAGGATTATGTACTGAAAGGACGATCCTCAAAATTGTATTACAGACCGTATTTCGTCTGGTGGGTTTTGAAATTAGGCAAAACTCACAGCTGCATTAGAGAGATATAAATAATCACCACCGATCCAGAAGGGTTCATCTTAAAGCGGTGGAAAAAGCACTCATTACCGAGAAACCTGAAGGTTCTTGTCTACTTTACCTGGATGGATTTTGATGCATTCAGCACATCAATTTCACACAGATTGGTTGGGAAACTTACTTCTAAGCATGTAGCATTGCTCTCCTGCAGATTACAGTGCTGACTTGAGTGGTTATATTGTGAGACAGGGTGGCGAGGAAGTTTCAGACCAAACAGGTTTGTTGACAGAATGTGACTGATCTCTGTTACTCTAATCTGCAGCTGAGCAGGAGGAAAGTAAGCGCATGAATAGGGCTGAAGATTCAGACACGCTCAGGGTTTGGATCCCGACCGCTCGAGAAACGGAAACGAGAATGAATAGAGCAATCTGCAGTGGTTGTGAATGGGCCGGAGAATAGAATTCAGACTCCTCACCACTAATATTCCAGAGAGTACAGAGCTCGTACTCACCCAGCCGATAGCTCCCAATGCACTGCCAGCCCACTGGAATGTCCGGAATTTCTCAAGGCAGAGCACCTATATTAGCTAAATTCTTCTCCAACAAAAATAAAGAAATCTACGTCAAACCAGGGTTATTACCATCGGAGAAGAGGTTTGCGTCTTTTGCAAAAGGGACTCGGGCGTAGCTGGCAGTGGAGTGGAGTTTGCCGACATTTCATCGTGCTTTTCTCGTATAGATTGATACGAAACAATGCTGACTTTCAACCTAAACCCAGCATAACCACAGTGCGGTAAACACACATTCCTCTTGTACAGTTTTATGTAACAATCACTGTTTAATAAAAGGAGGGATCCATCAGCACACAACATGCTTACACAGCTATTACTTTAATACCTCACACTGCAGTGTACAACAGTGAAATCAAGACAACACCAATGTCAGAATTCCACATTAAAAATGATTTGTTTTTTAATTTAATTTGTGAAAATATTTGCATTGAATGATAGCAGAGAGTGGAGGAAAAGCTGTACTGCTTCGGAGTATTAAATGTGCAAAATATACAGTCAATTCACTTGACGGTATATTCTATGAAGCGCTTTGAGACGTCTCGAAGACGCGATAAGGCGCTGTATCAAACGCAAGGATTATTATTTCTTATTGTTAGTTTTGAAGTCACTCATCATCAAAAGAAGCATTTGCATTCCTGGCGTTCTCATAACTTTGAGGAATGACAACGGTTTATCACGAGTTAGCAGAACTCTGAGCAAGGTTTTCAGCTGGACATCTCATATCCTCAGCGAGAGAGATTCAGAACGGCAAGGCATCAATAAAGTTTCCTGCTCTGAAGTGCTCCACAATCGGAAGCAGTGTTAGATTGCTTTTAGCATTTTGAAAGAGGGATATGTAGTTAAAAGAAGATTGCACGGAGAACGGCAAGCTTGTCTGCTGATCTAGCGATGTCATTATTGGTCGATAAGTGTAACTAAAGACTATCATATTTCTCCTGCAATTCCTGCTACTGCCAAGAGAAAAACCTCCAACGACGACGAGTAGAAGAGAAAATCAGGCCAAGTCTCGGAAATTGAGAAATGCAGTTAGATCCACCTTTTCTATCACACTGGCAAAATCTACTGCTTCAATATCTACAGTAAAACCTTCATTACCCGGCCCCCTGGGGACCTACCCGGTGCAGGTTAATCAAATCTGCCGGATATTCGAGCGGCGAGCTGCCCGAAAATCCTACACAAAAAATTAGCTGATTTTAAAACGTACCATATTAACAATAGACTAAATAATAACAAAATATTGTATTGGATACTTACCAATAAAGCATTCCAGCTACACTCGCTAAAATGATCGGTAAAATAAAAGTTCCAGCGTTCGGTAAGTTTAATAAGTGAGTCTGCGCAAAGTGAGTTTACTCCGCGAGTGTCCTGGATCTCTCAATACAATACAATTGGGAGATACCGGTTGGTTGAGTGTGCCGGTTGTTTGGGTACCAGATACAAGGTTTTTACTGTATTCTACTGTAAGCCTTTGGTTAGGGGAATAAGACTATCACAATTGCACCCTTCTGAAGTGTAGCAGCCCGATAACACAGCCATATGAAAAGAACACTGTCTTCTATTTAATTTATGGCAAGTTAATTAATAAAAACAGATTATAGAAAAGCCAAAAAAAAAAAAGATTTTATAACATTTAAGCTGGTTTAAAATTCCCACAGTGGGGAGAGAATTCAAGACGTAATTAGTTTAAAACCCAACAAACAGATGTTCCTCTTTTAAATTAAATGCCGTCTCGCAGTCCACAATCATGTGGATTTGTTCATTCTTGAAGATACGACGAGCAGCTTCGCTTGTATCTAAAGGATCCAATGTGGAATGTAGATTGACACACAGACAAACACACAGACAGAAACACAGATACACACACAGGCACACAAACAGACATTTTGCCTGTATCTATACTTAACTAGCAGGACTCATTTGGGGAGTACTGTACTCAGTGGGAGTACAGTATTCCCTCTGAGTATCTCTCTCTGCCTCTCTCTCTGTCTCAGTCTCCATCTCTCTGTCAGTCTGTCTCTATGTCAGTCTGTCGGTCTCTCTCAATCTCGCTCTCTCTCTCTCAGTCTCTCTGTGTCACTACAGTATCTCAATCTTTCGCTATGTTTCTTTCACTTAGTGTTTCTCCCAGTATCTCTTTGGCTCTCTCTCTCTCTCCCCATCTCTCTTTCTCTCTCTCAATTAAAGTAATAATAATAGTATGATGTATATACTTCATATTTTATGGATTAATTAAAGGATTTTTATATATAGCTCATCAACGAAATGGAAACATGCTCACAACACTGCCACTTCCAAGACCTTTTCGGAGCCGGTATTAATTATGTACGATAATAATCGTTGCATTTTTATATGGCTCTTTTCACGTCTTCTAGACATCTCAAAGTGATTCACAGAGTAAAGCGAATTTACGTCAATCGGTTATTGTGTGATTGTCAGATACGCAGACAGACAGACAGACAGACAGAGTCGTTATATTAGCATAGATGTAATAGCATTGAATATTCCATCTTGGGCTGCCACCTGTGGTTGTGTTATCATTAGGTTGTATCTGTACCTAATGCTTTTTTTTAATTATTCATTGGAGTTTGCATGGACTGTGCTCGGGTTACTGTAAAATAATTTATTATCTTGAACAATTTTGATCTGCCTGATAAATATACTGGATGAACTTGACCATCCACTATGTGACTGAGTATCATTTCACTGGGTAAGCATTCCACGTTATAGCCAATAGCAAAGGCAACATTGGGAAAGGTGAAAGTAGATTACGGGAAGATCTCAAAAGGAAATGCCATGAGATTAACGTGGTATTTTAATGACCAACGTGGTATTTTAATGACTCTCCGATGAAAGGATACTGCTTTTGAAAATTTTAATGAATGGATCTTATCCTCGGTTAAACTAATGGTAAATTAGCTACTTGGAAACTCTCAAAGGCCAGTGGCACGTAGAGTCACACAAAGCACTCGATTCATTATCCAGCGACCCCCCCCACCCACCCCCGTTGGAAAGTGTACATTGTGTGAGCAAAGGATTCAGAAGAGGACTGGATTTACCTTAGAATGAATAATCACGTCATGGCTCCCAATTTAATTTTCACAATACAGTACCGCTCATCAAACCCTTGAAAGGCCACTACAACACTTTTTAAAAAAAAAACGATATTGTCAACATTTAACCCCAAAAACAATCTTTAAAAATAATTGACGGAAGACAAGATCTCGTTCATCACAATTCCTTGCCGTCGTTTGATTTTCACAAGGGACGCAAACACAGAGAGAAAGTCTTCGAGACTGAACTACTGCTTTGTGACGCACAATGCAACACCCCTGGGAATAAACTTCTTGTTTGCAGCCTATTTGTGAATGTGGAGAACAATTTAAACTCACAATATATGCTACTACATACGAACATGTTGGGCTGCGAAGCTTGCGAGCAAATGATTTTAGGGGGCCCTTAATAGCAATCCATATCTGTTTTGAAAAATATAACACAATGTGCATTATACAACAACAACTTTGATTTATATAGCGCCCTCCACACCAGACGGCATCTCAGAGCGCTTCATTATATTGCGCCTTTCGCATTCGGAGAACATCTCAAAGCGTTTTCGTAGGGGTTAGAAGCCAGAGAGGGTGGGAAGGGGACAGATGACTGAAAAACATGGTTAGAGAGTATGTCTTGCGATGGGTTTTGAATAATTGCAAAGGGAACAATGCTTCCAATGATCATCCAAAGAGAACATACACTATTAGGAGCAGTCAGCATGCAATTAGGAGGTTCATGCTTCACAGAACGACACTAATTATTTGAGAAAGTAACTACTCTAATGGAGGAGGGCTATCCACTGGATCGAATTTACTTGGATGTGCGGAAAACGTTTGATAAAATTTAACAGGCAATTGATAAAAGTGCCGCGTAAGAGATCTGTAAGCAAAATAGAAGCCCACAGGGTTAAAGGGACAGCGGCAGCAGAGATGCAACATTGGCTGGGAGGCGGAAACCAGACAGTGGTGGTGCGTGGTTGTTTTTCTGACAGGAGGGAAGTGTGCGTTGCTGTCTCCCAGGTGTTGGTATTGGGACCATTGCTGTTTTGGAGTCTGTATAAATGCTGTAGACTTGGATTACAGGGAGTACAATTGACAACTTTGCGGATGATATAAAAAAGCATACGGGATACGAGGCTTTATAAATAGGGGCATAGAATACACAAGTCAGGAAGTTACGACAAACTTTTATAAAACCACTCGTTGGGCCTCAGCTAGAGTTCACTTTAGGCACCACACTTTAGGAAGGTTGTCAAGGCATTGGAAAGGCTAGGATTGATCTGGACAGCTCTTTTCAAAGAGTTTGCACAGATATTATGGGCCGAATGACCTCCTTCTGCGCTATATAGTTCTATGATTCTATGAAGCTTTTAAAGAAAGTTGAAGCTCATCGTGAAACTAACAGTTAAATTAGCTGCTTAATTTAAGAAAATGGCTCAGTAGCGAAAAACAAAAGGTGATAGCGTTTGGAAACAACTCTCCCCTGGAGGATTTCTACACACTGAGCTCTACAAGGCTCTACTCTGAGTGCTTGGATTATTAGGAAGTAAATTAGACAAAGAGCAATTTTTTAAATATTGTAAAAAAAAATTCAGCCAATAATATAAAAACAATAAATAGCACGTAAAAGGCTGTCGGTAAAACATCGCTATTGAAGAAGTTTTTGCTGGAATGTCTTATATCATCCTCCTCCCCCCCCAAAAAAACTGTCAAACCATTGTAGAGAGTTCAGGACAGAGGAGAAAGGGGGGCAACTGTGGCACTCACAACCGGACGTCATCGAGGCTGTTTTCGTGGGAGGTGGGAAGTGGGTGGGCGAAGGAAATGAAAGAATTGTAGAATATCCAAGTCTTTCAAGTGGTGGGTGGTTGGGCATAGGTGAAGTAGATGCACGCAGTATTATGCAGCGTTAAGAAAGTAAAGCAAAGATGGTATGATTTAGAGATTTCAGATTACGAAGCCTAATCTGGGAGTGCAGTACAATAATAATAATACTCCTTGCATTTGATGTAGCGGCTTTTCAAATCTTATCGACGTCTCAAAGCGCTTCACGGAATATACTGTAAAGTGAATTGACTGTATATTTGTGGGCGAATCGCGGCAGCCAATTGCGCACAGCAGCGTCACCCCCACCCCACAAACAGTCGTGGATTGAAATTGACCACCTGCATAGCAACAGTTAGAGTTGGGGGCTGTGGGACTTTCACTTGGTTGTACTTTTCTGCTGACATGAGATACACTGTACTTCATCTAAGACCCTTGTTTCAAGTCTTTGAAACGCTTCGGAATTATTGTCAGACCAACACTCAGCCACTAAGCTCTCGTAATGGGAATCAGAACCTACCGAGGCAGCCTCGGGCGAAATCAATTTTTGACCCAAATTATTTTAATTCTCTCTTAAGCAATCAATCACAATGGTTCAGCAGTAGTTAGGAATCTCGAAAAGTAGGTCAACCGTTAATTAGCCCACGAGAAGAACCAGAAATTATTTTGCGGGTCTTGAGCTTGGGTGAGTTGCAGATGGGATTGTTTCCCGCTCCCTGCTTCACTGGCTTCAGCGATTGGGAATTCTGAAATTCCCTTGGCTACAGCTAATGGCAAAGGGCTCTAATTATGTTAACTCAAACTGAAGGTTTAACCACCTAACTCCAGATGGTTGTCGGCGTATCTGCGGAAGCAGACTTCATCCCCCGATGAATCAGAAATTCTGCTGCTCAAGCTCAAAGCTAAAGGCTGCTTTGTCAAGTGCTTCCGATTCCTAACTGGGATATTCAATATCTGGCCCGTGGATACAAATTGGGAACAACTGGCATCCAGAGAATGACAGGGGTTGAACATGATACTGATAACTTGGGGATTCAATTGGCGAGTTTTGGGCTAACATCAGCCCCTGTGCAAATGTAACCAGGGTAAAGAACTTTTATACTCTGAGGGGTTTATTCTGAAGTTGTCTGACCTTGGAGGGAAACCGAATTGCATTCTCTTCTGCTCACTGAATTCACCTATCTTAGCTACGTCAGCTCACGATGACAAAATCCTATTTAAAGCTTGTTTGTTCCCCTCTCCCCTTACTTTCAGAGCAAACAAAGGTGGTTAAATATTCCCCGTAGCTACGCGAAATGGTTTAAACTAGACGATTAAGCCTGCGTCTAGAAAAACACATTATGCAGTTTATTTTTTCCAAACTCTTGTGTACATAAGTACTGTACAGATTGCACTAGCCCAGTTAGTAAAAACAGCTCAGAGTTTTTACAGTCGATCCGGCAAACATTTACAATACAAACAAACTGGCGAGAACCACTCCAAAAGAAAGTGAGATAGGCTCAGTGAGGTACAAAAGCCGTCAATAAATGGACAAAACTCTCCTTCGATTTGACGTTGTCGTGAGAACCAAACGTCTAAATCTCCATGGCATATTAGGACCACAAACAATTATTATTGTCACCACTCACAAATTACAACCATTGAGCTAAAGCATAACTCCATTTGTAATTCAGTCATTTATTTTTTTTCCCAGATGATTTATTCAAAAACAACACAGACTAATTAATGATTTAGACTAAAAGTTTGTACTGTACAAGTGTAATTGGGATGAATAGACTTTTAGTACATTTACAACAGAATTGCTCACATTAATGAGCTGACAAACGCTCGGGGGTTATTTGTACTTTCATACATAGGCTTTTACATGAAATTAACTTGAGTGGATAAACAAACTCTAAATGTGGCCGTATGCACAAAAGACAGACACACACGACTCGTTTGTCCTACTTGCCTACCCCTTTTCTGTCTGTTCTGGATGTTGATCCGATTTTGAAAGGATGACACCGAGTTCAAAAAGAGTTCCAAAAATACAGCACGGAAAGCCATTCGGCCCATTGTATCTAGTTTACTGGCTCTTTGAAAGAGCAAACCATTTAGTCCCATTTATTTATCCCCCTTTTTCCCTGTAGCCCATCACATTTGCAGCACACAAGAAGGTCATTTGGCCCCCAGTGTCTATGTAAGTTCTTTGGAAAAGCAAACTGTTCAGCCCCATTTATTTGGCCTTTACTGCCACACTTTTAGATTATCTATTCACTGCCCTCTTGAGAGCTATTGTGGATTCTGCCTCAAGGAATCCTCCAGGTGAATTCACCATTCACCTCCCGTCTGTTGGTGGTCAAATAGTCACTACAGTTGACAGTACTTATGAAGAGCCTTCAGATGTTTCTGTGCTATAAGCAAACGCGAGGATTATTATCAGTCATTTCAGTTATGAGACTACATAACAGTGTGACTGAAAGGATTAATAGTTCTGTTCTACCATCTTCCCAGAGAAATGGGATCACTCACTCTCAGTCAGTTTGCCCTACTTTGCTCCAATCAACCTAATTAGAAAAAGGAACAGTTGACAAGGGAATTTATTTCATCTTGCGAAGGACACCTCCTATTGACAATGGAGAAGCCTGCGTGGAACAGTCTGTCCCTATTAAAGGAGGGCAGGATTCAGGCAGAACTCGCTGAAGACAGTGATAAAATGGGGGTGGAGAGAATTGCAAAAATAAATTTATTTCGTCACGTGTTTCTATTTTTTTAAAAAAAGTTTCCTGGTGTGACATGGATGCCGCGTCAACAAACTTTCCTTACGAGAAACCACAACGCAAAACACTGTGCAGTACTGCAGATGCTGGAAACCTTGAAACTATTTTCAGTTCTGATGAAGGGATCATGGAACCCGAAACGTTGACTCACTTTTCCTATCGCCTTAGATGCAGCCTGATCTGCTGAGTACATATCTCAACCCAAGTCCTCCATCTACCCGTGAATGTGTCTGACATTTTCTTTATGCTGTGGCAGGAACCCAGTCAGGGATAAAAAACCTTATCTTAACGGTTGCTCTGGTTTGTTAGATGAGTTTTTAATGCTTTTGCATGTTTTGTTCACCAAGATGCCGTGTTTGCTGATTGATGAAAGATTCCAATAGAATGCTTTCATAGAAAGCTAGACACTACCTTCCAAATTTATTTAACAGGAGCAATATTGTTCTTAATAGTAATCCTTGCATTTTATATAATAATACTAATATAATAATCCTGGTATTTTGATACAGTACTTTTCACGTCTTATTGACGTCTCAAAGTGCTTCACAGAATATACTGTAAAGTGAATTTACTGTATATTTGTTGGCGAAACGCGGCAGCCAATTGCGCACAGCAGTGTCCCCACAAACAGTCATGGATTGAAATTCTATTATTATGTTTTTTTTTTACGGATTATATAGTGTCTTATCATGTCGTCAAGACCTTCTCAATGAGCTTCACAAGATTCACGTAAAGTGTCGTGACGGTGTAGGCGAACGAGAGGCAGATTTGAGGGTTTTCAGAATTTGCATTTAACACACTGTATAATTCTCAAATGCCTCGCCAACACTGAAAGGGACAAACAATGTGATGCAAACAGTGAACGTCCAGCAGGTTTTGGGGGCTTCAGGGATTTAGACACATTATAGTTTCGTTGAGTGCAAATTGGGGGCCACCATTTTTACCAGATCATTAATTTGTTCCTCCGCCTCTGTTATTTTGCCACAGTTTCTTTGCCTGGTTCAAACACACCTGAAGTATCAGAGAGCACAGGGGTGGGAACTGGAAAATAATTGTTGCGTCTTAAATTGTGACAGCAATTTGATGCTTGCAATCATTTTAATTTGTAGGTGAGTCACGCCAAGAAAGACTTGCCAATTGTAGTCAGGCCCTGATGGAAGCAATAAGGCCACTGATACATTAAAAAGTTATTGAGCGATACTTGTAGTGTAATTGTTAGTCACAAAGCTTCTGCCTGTAGTGTTGGGATCACACTCTATCAATCTGTTTGTACGTACGTACATAAATCTTTAAAGTTTATGTTGGTAAATAAAGAACACGGGCGCTAGCTTTTCATCTTCGACCTGTGTCCTCATTCATTTTGCGGACCACTGGAATATAATTCAAGTGAAATATGTCAGCTACGCTTCTGGTTTCCATCCTTCCCGTAACAGACCTTCAAGAAGAAGGATATCTACACATTTTTTTAAAAACATTCATTCAAAAGCGATACGAGTGACCATTAACTTCAGACATTTCTGGATGAGAGGAGGGGGGAGAAAAAAGGTCATCTTTCAATACGTCGCAGTTACTGAAGATGTGAAAACCACGATATCAAATGCAAGGATTATTATTATTATTACTACTGTATAACTGTTTTGTAAAACACTCATCAACACTTTAATTTCTGTAGATAGGCAAGCCAGGGCTAATCAGAGGGGAGGCCAGGGAGGGCTATTTGACCTGGGCCTCAAACTCAAAGGGGTCTCAAATTTAGGCACTTGTTAATTTTTGGGGGCATTTTTTAAGTTTCGCGGACTTGTTGTTTTTACTTGCCACCCTTTTGAACCAAAATGTGACACACACACACACACACACACACACACACACATACTCTCAGCTTAGTGGGGGGTGGGGGGGTGTAGGGTCTGGTCAGCCTAATTTTTTATTTAAAAAAAACAGGATTTAACGTTTTCACACGTTTTTATTCGTTTTCTTTTTTTAAAAAATTTAAATTATAATTTCCTGATATTGTAGTTATTAACCTCAATATGGTGAGGTTGTGATTTGGAAGTTAACAGGTATTTTGTTTTAATATATGTCTCTCTGAACCTCTGAGAGGGCCTGGCTATAGCAGCACACAGCAGTGCTCAGAGAAGTACTTGATCAGCGCTTGTCAGAATTTTTAAAGGAAAGGGTTTCTCATTAAAGAGGGTATTTATTTGGGACCATATTGAATACAGTAATAACAGTACAGCTCCCATAGGCTTAAGTATTGAAAATAAATGAACACTCGGCTTTATTTGAGCTTCGTGGTAGTTGGCTGTTCGTTGATGCTATACTCCTAAATCAGTCTGAAATCGCAAGGACACCTAATTAGTTGGCTTAAGATTCTTCAAACACACGTGAATTGCTGCATAGATCATAGCGGAATAACATACTGCTCCTAGCTTCAATTAAATTAATTAAATGAATGAAAAAAAACCTTCAACCAACTTTCGCATCTGTTGTATCAATACCTTTTAAACTGCTGATACTGTAGTCTGAGGATATACTTGACTAAGATAGTTGACTAATGCAGGAATTAAGCAAACTTGGTTGTGAAATGCTGCTCTCAACATTGGCACCTATGCTCGGGCAACAAAGAGACCAACAGACAGGATAAATCAACTCTTCGCCCGGCTCCTCATTCTCACTTTCTTGTGTAGAGAGTTGCTCTGTGTCAGCATCCATCCCCCCCACCCACCCCCTCCCTCCCTCCCCCCACCTCCCCCCCCCACAACCACACATACGCTTCTCTCTGATCAAAGCTTGAAACAACTAAGACAATTTCTGGGTGCCAAGCGGCCATGCGGCTCTCTTAGCCAGGTTAGCTACAAAGTTGAGCCTTTGAAGGCCCGATTTGTCATAAATATTCACTGCATTGCAATATTTGCTTTGTTCTGACCTTGTCTGAATCCTATTCCACTTGTACAAATCTGCATATTTCTCATTTGCAATTCATTCCCCCTTCAAGTTAGCAGCGCAAGTGGTAGATTTGGAGAAAATGTCGTATCCTCTTTCAGAATAAAGGGGCCAAAGGGTGAGGACGGCAGTGAATTGATTTCGACAACACTCAATCTTCACTAAAACGTGCCGTTTGGGTCGCGCTGACTTGGCAATAAAAAAGGGTTATAGTTAGTGCGGTGGGGGTGTGTGGGGGGTATGATAGGATAGGAAAGAGTTAACAAAGAATGTGTCATAGTATATGATATCTGCTATCTGGGGCGGAGAGAAAACTGAATAATGGATTTGTTCTGGTGTAAGGGAGCTGTGTGTAATTTGTGTCTGGCTGGGGATGCTCTATAGATTGGTATTTTTTTTTGCTGAGTTTGTTTTTAATTAAACCAGGTAGTTAAAAAAAAAGCCTGTAGGTCAAGCCAGGGTCACTATAGTGCTACGATTCTGATCAACGCAATCTAATTCCGCGAGCTTGCTCAGCTCGACACTTCAGATAGAGATTTTTTTATGAATCCTTCGCACCCAAAATGCCACAACCTCAGTTGTTCCACCCCCAGAGTAAGACACAAGGCGTGCCTTCACAGAAGCCACTGTCACAGGGAATGCTGAATATTCCCAGGTGGGAATTGCGGATCTCGGTCTTTTTTTTCCTGCCACGATATCAGTGATTTTAATTGTGTTTCAGGATGCCACATCTTCAGTGGCTCCTAAGTCATTGAAGAACGAAACTCTCTTTGTTGAAATAAGGACGAATAAATTATTACCGAGTGTAAATGTCACAGATTCAACCATAAATAAGTCATTTATCTTTTTTCACGTCCTTCAAAAGTAAAACAAAAGTAAGAACAATTTACTTGATGCGTCTCAGCTGCTTTATGAGGGCACTATTAAAGCCTGGGTGTCACTTTGAAATTTGATTGAGTGACCTGAGGTGTTGAAATATTGGGAGAGGCAAAACATTATTTAAATGACTCTTCTCTTAATGCTGTGTTATAAATTCAAAAAAATGACTCAATTAAAACCCTTATGTCATATAATGCATATTAATTAATTCTAAAATTATAGATGCTTCCCAATTTTAAATTGATTTCTTCCGATAGAAAGAGAGGCCTATAATACGCTTGCCACGCGGATTATTAATATTTATTAATAGCACGAGGTTCAAAGCTTACTCACTCGAGTGAAGCTGTTGCATTGTGCCGGGAATAAAAGGCCAATTCGTACGTTTTGCATACTAATGCACTGCGCGGAGAAAAGGAGTTAGATCCAGACCACGATCTGTGCTTTATATGTATCGCGTGCTACAGCTACCTGTGTCAGGTAATGGCAAGTGACTTTGAAGGTCAAGCCATTATTTAAGAAGAACATAACGGCGTAAGAAAGCAAGGAACAAGAAAAGGCCATCCGCCCCATTATACCCATTCCTTCTGCAGGCAACCTGCCACTGTTTTGAAGCTTGCTCAGCTCTGATACCCTCAGTTGTCTTTTTGTTTCAAATGCCAATTGAATTGTTGTAGATTTTCAGCCTTATCTATGTTTTTAAATAAAGTTTGGTCTCTTCCTACATCTATTTAATGTGCCGAGAAAATAATAATAATATTACTGTACTTACATTTGGTATTTCATGTCTATTGTACAGGATTTATTTATAGTAAAGCACAAATGATTGTGTGTGTGTGTGGGCAAAAAGTTTCTCCCCAGTCTGCAAAGAAGCAAAGTAAACAGAACTGTGGAATGTATAGCTAACCTGCTGTTTATAATAATCCTTGCATTTGATATCGCGGCTTTTCACATCTTATCGACGTCCCAAAGCGCTTCACAGAATATACTGTGAAGTGAATTGACCGTGTATGTGTGGGCAGCCAAACGCGCACAGCAGCGTCCCCCCCCCCCCCCCCCCCCCCCACAAACAGTCGTGGATCGAAAATTAGCAATTTGATTATTGTGGTTTTTTTTTGGACGGATATGATTCCTTGACGTGACACAGCCGCTCTACCCAAGCCGGTCAGAAACACATCACGTAACACCGTCGCTGCCTGTACTTATCCTTGTAACCTCAATCATCTTGCTAACCAGATACTCATCCGTCTATTTTAATGGTGTTAATTGACTCAGCATCAACAGCTTTAGCTGGGAATCTATTCCGCACATCCACAATTTTGCGGGGACATAAATGTGTTCTCATGGCACGGACTGGTTCATTTTATACCACGCATTTTCTATTTCTGTGTTCATGTCAAATTACTTAGTTGCTGTTTTGCATGAACCATTTCTTTCTAAAATGTTAAAACTCCAATAATTCCTTTGCACCCTCACTCATCTCTTTCAGTGTCCGGAATTAACCTACGTCAATGGCGCTATGTAAATACAAGCTGTTGTTGTTGTTGTTGTTGTTGTTTCTGTCTCAAAAACCTTTCTTGATCTCAGCTTCATTCATCTTTCTCCTCCCACTTCCTCCTCCTCCTCCTCCCTCACACCCCCCAGGCTGCCAAGCCAGGACTGTCAAACGCCATGTGATATTCTACCGATCGGAAAGGTTCTATATGTAAACGTAAATGTGTTGTTGTTGTTGTTGTTGTTGTTGTCCAATCTACTTTTTTTTTGAAACAAAGAAAACACATTCAAAGTGACTCTCTCTTTGATTCCCAATTAGTTTCAGGATCGTCATTTTTTTTAAAAAATCCACCGGTAAAAATTAAATTCAACATTGAAAACGTAAATAGGAGGCGTGTGGATCGCACGGCCAGGAGGGATCTCGCCAAAAGAGAAGACAAAAAGGACCGCGGGGAGTTTATTTAATGTGTCACTTACCATTTCCAAAGAGTGTGAGGCAGCAATAAACAAGACGAACAGGATGCTGAGCTGCATTGCTAAATCAATTGGATTCAAATTCCCCAAAGGTCTGTTCAAGCTGTATTTTAACAGCTGTATTCCAGGGTTTAACTGGACAGCAGGGTGAAGTCCTGGTTACTGCAACATAAGTGGACTGACCGTGTGCTAGAGATGGCAATGAGACTACAGTAGTCCCCAGTTTTAGACGGATGATGCCTCAATCTTGCAAAGAAATGTCTGAGAGGAGATATTATAGAGAGAGTGCAGTATATGCAATGGAATAGCAAAATTAAAATGAGAACAATCCTTTCAGACACACCAGAAGAACCCAAGCTTATGATACTGGTGGGCTAGTTTAGAGCAGGCACCAGGAAGTGTTTCTTTGCAGAGAGTAACCACAAGCTGGGATGTGGTTGAGCCCGTTGATAACAGACTCATTTCAGAAACAGCTCGAGGCCGTAATGGGAAGAAAGGATGAGTTCAAATGGACCACGGACATCCTTCTTCATCCAACCCACTCTTCTGTGACTCTCTGTGCCAAATTGGTGGATTTGAGCCCAGGATGTCACGGGCCAAAAATAATCAAAGCCATTAGGTTGTGAAATGGAAAAAGGAAGGATTGCGTGGGTCTGCACTACCTCTCACAGCCACTGGGAGAAATTATGCACAACAACAACAACAACAACACAATTGCATTTATAAAGTGACTTTCACGTCAGGAGGACGTCCCAAAGCGCTGAACAGTCAGGTTGGGACCCAAGTGGGGGCGGGTTGGGGGGGATGGGAGGGGTAAGGGGAAGGAGAAGGGGAAGGGGAAGAGCACGGTCGAAGAGGAAGGTCTTGAGACCGGCCTTGAAGGAGGAAAGGGAGGAAGCGAGGGGGGGGGGGGGGGAGGGGCTGCGGGATGGAGTTCCACAATGTGGGAGTAGAGAGGCTGAGAGCCCGGCCCCCGATGGTTGGGGGGTTAGGGGGGGTGGACGCGGAGCAGGCCTGAGGCTGCTGGACGGAGGGTGTGGGCACAGGCTGATAGGGGGACAGTAGGTCAGAGAGACAGGCGGGGGCCAGGCCGCGAATGGCCTTGAAAGTGAGGACGAGGATCTTGAATTGGATCCTCTGGGGGGATGGGGAGCCAGTGGAGACGGGGCGAGGGTGGGAGTGATGCGGTCACTACGTTCTGCGAGCTGAAGGATAGTCTTCATTACCGTGTGCACTGGCGCCGGTTACACGGCAGGGACAGGAATGATTTGTTGCACAGTTGAGTAATTGGGCTGTTTTACTTTTACTCCCGTGACCCCAGAACTTCTTCTCCAACTAAGACAGCGGGAAGGTCGGTATCAGCGCACACATTGCTGTAGCTTTCTATCTGAATGCCTCCCTGTGCCTCCAGAGCAATTGTTTTACCCGGTGGGGGATCGCAAGGTAACCTTCAACTAACTGAGAAAAATCACCCTCTCAGATCCGTTTGACAGCTGCCCAGTATTACTGTTAAACATCATCTTACATCACGAAAGCTTGTAACACAGAACCACTGACATAAAGCCGCATGAATTAGTACACTCTAGTAGGTCACTGTGAGTTTACAGCCTCTATAAATAACAATAACATCTGTCCATTGTGGTAATCCAATAAAACAACAGAAGGAATTAAAAGACATGCATAGTTTCATGTCTGATGTATGTGGGACTCGCACATGTGTCAAGGTTACGAGGCCTGGGTTGACACGCTGACCATTTCAGTGCATTTTCAGTTGCGCGCAAACTTTCTGCGACCGGTTCTTTTATTGGGACGCAGCGTGTTAAAAAGCTCAGATTTAACGATACGATGCGGTACTGGACTTGAGCAAATCGTTCAGCTGTTTTCATGAACACTGGGCGCGACCTCAGTCAAGGATTGACTTGCCTTTTCTTGTTAAACACCAAATCAGCAAAACAATGCCACATGAGTCGAACCCCCACCCATAGAAAAACCCTATTGTTTATTGCCATTTACCCCGGTAACCAGATAAGTGCATGGAGGTGTCCATCACAAGGATTTTTCAATAGCACCATCTTAATGACGGAAAACATCATGCTGTTGCCAAACTGCACTCAACGCTCTCCTGAATTAGATAAGCAGAGTCTGTCCCTCCTACAGAAACATTGCCCTTTTGATATAACTCGAGTTTTAACTGTGGCTCACACATTTGTGCAGGATTTACAAAGCCGATGAACTTATCAAACGACTGTGACGGGGCGCTTGTGGAATCTAATTCGCGGTATGTCTTTAACAGATTTTGTAAGAAGGGAAGGTGAAATCTCCACAACATCGAGGGTTTCAGAGTGTGCATTCTTCAGCGCTTTGATGGTTTCGGAAATCAATCAATCAATCGATCGATCGATCGAAACTTACATTTGTATAGCGCCTTTCACGTTGTGAGGACGTCCCAAGGCGCTGTACAGTCAGGTAGGGACACAAGCAGTGAGGGAGGGGTCAGGGCAGGAGAGTAGGAAAATTGACTGTATATTTGTGGGCGAAACGCGACAGCCAAACTGCACACAGCAGTGTCCCGCAAACAGTCATGGAAATGGGATTAGGGGGAAAAGGGGGGAAAGATGGCAGGGGGAGGGGGAGGGGGAGGGGGAAGGAGAGCAGGAGAGCTGTATTCTGATGACAATTATGCAACGAGTAAATCAGTGAGTGGGTGCACCACAAGCTGCTTTGTTTTTCAAGCACTGTCAGAGATTACTCATCCAGCTCAAGTTCCTTCTGTAAAATGAACGGTTTGCTGCTTTGTCTCTGACGCCTGTTTCAGGAGAGAGAGAGAGAGAGAGAGAGAGGGAGACAGAGAGAGAGGGGGTGAGATCATGTACGGATTCATTTGACAGAATTAGGTTGGACATTTGGGATGAATTATAAATGCTCCTCACGTGAGTCAGTTGTGAAGAACTCAAATGAAAAGAGATAAGTAGCAGTGAAGCACGTAGGATATTGGAGGCCGCTGAGGCGGAAGGCTGATGGAGCTGGGAAGCCCACAATTATCATTCTTTCCAACCTTCGTTGCCATCGCTCATGAAATTGTCCTTCACCCATCCAATTGAACAACCAGTGATCCTCAGAAAATTGCTCCCGGTTCCGCTCCCACTCGCATCCAGTGGTTTCCAGCTGAAAAGTGTGTCGATGTTGGACAGAGACCTGTTTGTGAAGGCGTCTGTCGCCTCAACGTTGAGCAGCCTGTGATGTTCACGGAAACAAAACCCTGGCGCCTTTGGACCTGAATCCCACCACCCCCACCCCCTCTAGTGCAAGCCACTATCTTAACCGTTTACTCCTATAACCACGCAGAGTCGCACTACGCTGCACATTATATCCTGTGAAGCACTTTGGGAAGTCCATCCGACGTGAAAGATGCCTTACCAAATACTGGATAAGCATTTGTATTATTATTATTATTAACGGGCGGAGAGGAGGTCAGAACGAAAATAACAGCAACAATTCAAACCAATCTTTTATCATAACTCACGTTGGTTATTTTAAGAACATAGGAATGGTTACAGCGTGACCTCTAAAGGCAATGCTATTCCATACTGCCGTGATCTGTATCCGTAAACCCCTGCTGATGGGATTGCCGGCGACATTGAGTTTTGACGAATGACAAATTGAATTTCCAGAGGGAGACTGAGAGGAAACCGCGGCGAAAAGGAGCTCGGGAGAATAGTGACCTTCTCAGCCGTGGGAGAGAGGCCCTGACTACCAATGACAGCTGCAGCTCTTCAGTCAATCTCTGACCCTCACAAGGAACAGAATCAGTCTCTGCATTCACACTGCTGCAAGGTATCATTATCTGGCC
This sequence comes from Hydrolagus colliei, assembly GCA_035084275.1. Taxonomy (NCBI): domain Eukaryota; kingdom Metazoa; phylum Chordata; class Chondrichthyes; order Chimaeriformes; family Chimaeridae; genus Hydrolagus; species Hydrolagus colliei. The sequence continues at coordinate 1,026,530 of CM068747.1, read as the reverse complement.
GCATGGGCCTTCAGTCAACTCCAGTGGTGTCTGTGGATCCCTTCATGCCTCTCCTCCTCCTCCTCCTCCTCTTCCTCCTCTTTTAATGACAGCCGTGACTGGGAGAAAACTCCAGCACACAAACTCTGAAGCACAGACAGAAAGCCTTTCTGCTAGCTCGGTCCACGATTCAACGCAAAACATTCTAAAAGCTTAAAAGCATTGGAAATTGCAGATCTCCCCCATGTTTAACAGACTCCTGACATCAATTCACTGCCTTTTATTGCTGTGGAATAAGATTTCAGAGGCCTTATTCTTTGGTCAACGCTTGTGCACAGAGATGGAATCTTGCAGTTGCCTTCAACTCACAAAACGTTCCATCCCACTGTAACTCCCATTTCCCTTAAATCCCTATCACTCGCTCGCACCTCCCTTATCTCTCTGACCTCCTCATTTCCAAATCCACCACCCAGTGCTTGACTGACACTGGCCTCCTGCTCCCACCATCGGAGGTTGAACTTTCAGCCAGTTCGCCCCCAAAACTCTGGAATTCTCTGTCTCTCTCCCCTTTTTCGAGTCACGGCTGAAGATCTTGCTGTTTGACCGTGCTCACAACCGCCAACACCACAGCCCCCTCCCCCCCCCCCACCCTCCCACCCCCCACCCCCACCCTGCTCAGAGGCAGGCTCCGTCTGCCCCCCAAGATGTTACCCCGTGTGGAGGGAGAAATCTAACAGCAAGTTGTTTTGGTTGGTTGTTGCTCTTTCCTTGACACAAAAATAAAAATACATAGTGACCGATGTGTTGAGGCCGACGAAAGCCTCTGGAAAAGGTTTGGTGGAGCATTCAGCATTACGTAAGCATTAAGCATTCATTATTATTCAGCAGTTATTAATAATAAATATTATTAATATTATTGGGTAAGCTTCAAACTGCCTTTGCAACCAGCGATACGATTCCTGTCCAACAAGCAGACTACACAATCCTGATTTCTTTGTTAACAATACAAACTGAGGTAGACAGAAGCCTTCAATATCGTACATTCGGATTAGGGTTTACGGATCACCTCAACTCTTAATTTATTATTACCGGTTCAGCTACAATCGTTAATGTGCTGCCTCAGTTCCACTTCACTCTGTTTATATGCACATTGGTTTTACATTTGGCTGCACCTTCAGTCTACTCCCTCCAAGTCCCTTTATCTCCCACCCTCCTCTGGCTCTGACTCTGTCTCTGTTAGAGTGTGTTTCTCTGTGAAAATGTTGTATAAGTGAAAGTTGCGGTTGTTATAGTGTATATAATAATAATAATAATAATAATGATCCTTGCATTTGATATCGCGGCTTTTCACATCTTATCGACATCTCAGAGCGCTTCACAAAGTATTCTGTAAAGTGAATCGACTGTATATTCGTGGGCGAAATGTGAAATGTCTCAGTTTTCACGTTATCGTTTGGATATGCAGTTTCAGTAAACCCCAAATCAGTTGTGTGATGTATTCCTACGGCAATCGAAATGTCCCCAACTCTGTTTGAAAGATCCGCTTTAGTTAGAGACTGAAGCAGATCTTGGTGAAGTTCATTAAAGCCAACCTCGGCTCCGTTCCTCCAATTAAATTGTGCAGCAACATTTTTTTTCCTGCACAAAACTTGACAGAATGTAGATACTAATCACCTCCGAGTTTTATTTTGATGTATTCATTATTCTGTACAAAGGATTCTTCTGAATCGAGAACATGTACTTAATTTGCTAAGGTTTCTGTGGAAATAGATGAGCACAGCAAACCTTCAGAGCCTGTGACTTTGATATTGTCGATGCGGGCCAGCTTTAATAGCCACAGACCACAGGGACGCGAAGTTAAACGTGTGCCTTGTTACAGCGCTGTTTAGATATCAAGGCAACTGCCCACTTGTCCACGGACAGCGAAAGCTCCTTAGAAAAATTTGCAATGTCTGATGACATTTAATAATTTCAGCCGTAATTGGGGCTCAACAAAGACTTGGAAAGCGAGGTGCAAAATAAAACTTTAAAGTCTCAGCCCCCAAGTAGATAAAGCGTTTGATAAAGAAAATGGGATATTTAAAAAAAAAAATATGAATAGAGACAAAATATTAAGATGGTACATGGTGAAAACGGGCCATAGGACCCCTCGGAAATTCAGCTATGGTTTGAAGACCTTCATCTTCCACCGTGCCTTTGGTCACCCTGACACCTAGTACTCGCTGAGTGTACCTTTTTAAAACAATGGAATCCAACTCGTTCCAGAGCGATGATCCCTTTCCTTCCTGGGCAGTATTGGGGGAAGTTTGAGAGTTTTTAAATGAATGTTTCTCCATTAAGTTAAATGTACGACCAGCATTGCCCATCTGTCTGAGCAATGTACCTGCCCTGTCTCTGTCAAGGAGGATTCCACAGAGAAGCATCACACAACTAGTCAGACGGAAAGAAAGAAAATACCGTTTGCTTAAATCCGAAAAGCAACTTAAGGCAACAAACTGAGGATATTATTTGCACGATCTGTTGAAAAGATAAGATTAAAATCCTAAATCACTGATTTAGAAGCCAAATATTGCTGTGAAGGACATTGAGTGCGACCTTGAACAGCAGGTCAAACAAGATGACTTGTTTGAAGGCAATAGCTCACCTCAGCTTGCTAATAGAATACAATTTTCAAAGGCTAAGAAATCTTACGGATGTGTGTACTTGTGAAGACCTTCAAACTGCAAGTCAGATCAAATATTCCTGTGGGGTAATGAAGGGACTCGGAACAACAATAAACGTAATAATCTCTGGCAGGATTCTGTAGCATTAACAAGAACCCAAACTGACCTACCTCTGGCAGTGTTCATGACTTCGTGGCCAAATCATATTTTCTTTTTTTTTCCAAATAAAAATAAACAAGATACAGTAGAAGAAAGTTCTCTCCTAACTTCAACCACACAGTCTGCAACCACACTCCGAGAAGCGCTGCGGTGTCGAAGGTGCCTTCCTTCCTTCGGACGAGACGTTAAAACCAAGGACCTGTCCGCTCGTTCAGGTAGATGTTAAAGATCCCACTATTCCCAGAGAGAAGGTAGCTTCTCTCTGCGTCCTGACTAACAATCCCCCAGATAACATTAGTCACGACTGCGCGCAAATCTACTTTGTGACTGTTTGTGGGAGATTACAGTGTGCGATAATGGCTGCCGTGTTTGCCTACAAAATACAGCCTCACTCCCTCAATCACTTTGACAGTAAATTCCGTGAAACACCTGGACGAGGCACTATATCAAGTGTAAAGATTATTATTGCAGGTATGTGAAAACCTGCACATATTGCGATATTTAGGTGTACCCTTTTGTGTACAGCAAGCACAGCGAGGACAGACAGGTGACTCTGGTTGGAGTACAGCCTGTGCTCTATTAGGGCAGTGCTGGTATCAAGAGTCTCGCCTCTAATACTTTCAACAACAAAACGACAAAGCTACATTTGTGTAGCGCCTCTCACGTCGGGAGGAAGTCCCAAGGCACTGGAAAGACCTCTACCAGGTGAGGAATCAGTGTCAGGTCACTATATCCTGGGCTAGTGGACTGCCTTTATTTGTTTAACAAATGAACAGACAATCATATACATATATATATGTACTGTATATAAAAAATCATTGCATTGAAATATAAGTTAATGAAAATCAGGTAATAATTTGCTAGCTGAACAGGGACATAAAACATACTGGTACTATTTATTCTGTTTTTATGAAACACCCAAATAAAGATTGTCAGCACAAGTACTTGCAGCACAGAGCACACCTATGAATTATGCCTGAATTATGCTATCAGCAGCCTATTAAGAATTCTAGGTCAGCGTATGTTTAGAAGGAAAGTGTTTTTCTTTGTTATTGATAGTTTTAATGAATATAATCCAGAGATAACTGATCCAAACTCTGCACTTTCGCATGTTGTCTCCCAGGAATCCTTACGAAACAAAACGTGGCGTGACAAATGCAGTGTTGAGGCTTGCCAGCATCTGGATGTGGATTCAGCGCTATTAGTCCAAATGAGCCAAGATCGCTTCATTAAAAATGAATAAGGCGAAAAGGTTTGCTCACATTATTTGGGGGGCATTCGCTTACAAATACTGTGTATGGTTGCTAGCAAAAAATGATGTGACAGGCTTACAAAAACATCCTCCTGATGTGAAAGGTGGCATTTGATGGCACGTAACGTTTCATACGTACCAAATACACTGTTAATTTATTGAGTCTGAGAGAAAAATAAATGATTTTAAAGTAGTGTTCGCAGGCCCAACATAATTTTGCATCACATGTAAGGGCCTGTGACAAAAGATAGGCTCATTGACTGCCAGCGTATGCACTGAAGTGCGGAAGCAAAGAATTCCCTGGTTTAGCTCAATTGTTCGAGTCGTGGGCTTGGAATCAGAATTCAAATTACAACTCAGGTCAACACCATTTTCCAGGATGATAAATCAAGAACCGTGTGTAAGATGGAATTGAGTTCCTGTGAGTCAACAATAATTTTAACCTGTGTGTTTTTTAAATTAAGAAACAATACAATTAGACCTCATTTATATTGTCCCCCTCCACCCCACCACCACACCACTCTTTAATTCCCACTGGGCCACCATATATTCCTTGGTAACGAAGGTTATCAAGTCACCTGTTTCTAGGGCACTGTTAATGTCCTCCTTTAATGAACCATTTGGAGGGATGGAGGGTTGGAGTCCTACTCTTTCTAGCCAGAAGCCCTTGAGTGGCTTGGAAGTTACCTTATCTCTGCTCAGTTTGCTGAAATCAGACACTGTCCCATGTGGGTACCTGTGTGTACAAACCTGCATCTTACCATGCACCAAAACTTTAGAACAAGAAGATGTAGGTATAGTGTTGCAAAGGTCCATTTCAGGAAGGCTACAAGGACGTATTTCTATACCCAGAGAGCAATTAACTACTGAAACAGGTTATCAGAAAGAGTGATTGGGGCCAGGATACTGGACATACAATAAACAGTTTGGAGTTGTGATGGGAGGATGATAGGATGGGTGTTCGGGAAGGATGAGATCAGAAATGGTCTTCTTCATCCAAACTTAATCTGGTAGTTTGAGATCTAGTGATCCACCATTGGATTGAGTTACTTGAACCATCCAGTTCCTTCTGAAGACACAGCTAAGACATCAGAGCGAACTAAAAGCTTGTAATCTGTGATTACAATTTAGATTTGGTTCCAAAGACATTCCTGCCTTCTTCAAAGAGTTAATATTATTTCCCTTTCTCTGCGGAACTGCATTTAGTGCACTCAGTATGCTCTTGAAGTCTGATGCAAGTTTCTAAGGAGATTTAATTTCCTACAGGGAAATTATATGCTAATTTCTGGAATAATTATTGGTCTGTGTTGCTAAGATACACTTGCTCTTCCTTGCTTCATTACCTTGACTTTGCTACAATCGTCTACATATTAATAAGGCATTGTTGACATGCAGCTGATAAATAACTATCAGAAATAAAGAGAGCCAACGGCTTTCTCAATGTAGAATGAATGTCCAAGTGGAGTGAATTTTGGTCAGATTTCATTATAATTTTACTTTTTCTATCGAAAATGTAGTTGCGGAAAATCGTGTTTTGTCATTAGAAACGACAACAACACAACTGCATTTGTATAGCCCCTTTCACACTGGGAAGGGCATCCCAAAGCACTGAAAAAGCAGAGTATTGAATGTCTACAGTATTGCGTAATGCTGTTGAAAACAACTCTCTAAGAGAATGAAATGTCCGCGCAAATATAAGAAAAAATATTAAGTGGTAAAAGGTCATTTGGCCCAACTCGCTCATTCCTTCTACAAATCATGTCCAAACCCCTCTTCCGTAGTCTCAATCCAACTCAATTCCTCTCTTAGGTTAAGGTTCTGCTGTTTAGCTTTTCTCCCAAGAGATACATCAAGTAAAAATTCTGTAATATCTATCTGACTTTACATTCCAACTTATTGATTGTTGATGTGGCATTTCTGTTCCGGCAGCTCAACTTTCTCAAAGTATTCAATCAACTCTATATGTGCTTATCATTATAACACTCACTTCCATTCCTAACCAGATAACCATCAACCTTTTAAACAAGGTATTGATTAACAGAGCAATAGCTATTTATATGTATGGAGAAATTATTATACATGATTATTCTGGGGATGGACAAACTTGAATCTCGCTAGGTACTTTACTGATGTTGTAGTCAGGTCTGAATCGCAAATGTCAATACAGACAAATACACATTGACAGTTCTCGAACGATTAACATTTTCATTCATTTATGATCCCTTCTGATATTTGTATTCCACATATAGTCCTTATCTGATCTGAAGAATATATCTGATCTCTATTCCTATATCTCTCACATGTCGCTCTTGCGAAATCTGTACTCCACCTCTCAATTAAGCTCTCAAATCCTCCAAATATTCAGATCCCAGCAGTGGCGAAACCACAGGCAAAGTTTCCTTACCTCGCACGCCTTAATAATAAAAATGATCCCTCAAGAATAAAACAATCACAAATTGGTCACTTCAGCCCACGACTGTTTGTGGGACACTGCTGTGCACAATTGCCTGCCGCATTTCGCCCTATAATAAACATAGTAAAGAACAGGCAAATGTCTAACCAAGATCACTATACTGGTTGTGTTGAAAGAAGCTGTTTGATCTTTTCAGAATACCCGCCTATTTGTCCTCACATCACAGGACTGAGCTCTTTTAAAATGAGTCCAGTGTTCTGGCCTCAACCACTCATCCTAGCAGCCGGTTCCAATCCTTACTCATCCTCTGTGTAAAACAATATTTCCTGTTATTCATCCCGAAATTGCCCTTGTGCAACTCTAAACCTTCATCCTCTTGTTCTACTAGCTTGGCGCATCCGAAAGTATTGTACTGAGTTTGCTTTTGCGATCTTCATTTAAAACGTTATGTACCAACGCATGGTCTCTCCTCTGAGACCATCTTCTTTCAAAAAACTAAACGCGTCTCCTTTCAAGACTTGAGACCATGGCATGAGAGAGAGAGAGAGAGAGAGAGACGCACATTATCTGAGCAAGTCATTAAATCTCATGGCAGAACAATGTAGTTGGGGCTGAATGGCTCGCCTTTGCTACTTGCATTCCGCATATTTTAAATTGACAAAATCCTGTGGTAACTAATCGCTCTAATTGTGTATAATCCTTGGCAGCAATTCTCACAATAGTGAAGCAGACGTTTTTCTTTGATTAAAAAAACCATTGTGGAAAATAACAAATTAGTTTAATTTAATTGCTGAGAGTCTGAAACATCGCTAAACATAATGTAAATGTTCTTTTCCTTGGGATCGTTTTCAAACATGCTCCTTGATGTTGTTTCATGAGTGAAAAAAAAACTTCGGACTCAAACGGCTCTTTGTTTATAATATAAAAAATAATGTTAATATGATGTACTTTGATTCTTGAAGGAAGCTGTTATGGAAGGCACCTACAGGCATTTCCATTACAACTTGTTACCTGCTGTTCATGATAATGAATATACAAATAGCGACTGCTGTTTGGAGAGCAGTCCTGTTTAAATGTTCCCTGATGGTTACAGAGGTAAGATAATACAAGTCGGTTTCCTAACCTAAGGGGAAAAGCACTGCAAAAATTGCAAGTACTATTTATTACACTTATTCACCTACCTATAATTGAACAAGGTACCACTGACAACCTCTGCCGTGATTATACACAGTGCGCAATTGTCTTCTGGAATTAATCTTCCCACTGAAAAAATAGCACGGCGATAGAGATATAAAAGGTGTTTTTGAAACCGTAATATTCCCATTTCAAAACCCATCATGTCAATTGCCGACAATTTGCAAGAGAGCTGCGGATACACGTGCTGACGACACTGAGCTTGCCACAGTACAACATGAACAGACTTTTCAAGGAGTACACAAGTGATTAAGTAGTGTAGGGAGGTGCCAGGGAGTGAATGGATTTGAACACAAACGTGAGGGTCTTGAAGTCGATCTGTTTGGCGATGGGGAGTCAGTGGAGCCAGTGGCCAGAACTGGCGAGATGTTCCAATAATCAATCTTTGGAAATTTCTTAAACACAGCAATGTGTTTCTGCTCGGGACAGACACCCTGCTGACCAAAATAAAACATGAATTCCACCCTCTGTACTCATTATAAGGAAGATTTTCACAGCTGAGCATTTTGTTACAGCTAAATGCGTTTTTTTAAAAAAACAAATACTTTGCTATAATGAATGCCCAGTAATGTAGCACACACTGCGATTACCAGAAACATTACATTAGTGTATATGAGAGCAATCCTTTCAAAATCTGTAACAGTGACGTAGGGTGGGGTGGGGGGGGGGGGGGGGGGAGTAAACAATGATTAAAGGGGATTAAGGGAATGAAAAGATAATCCCATTCCGATGTGGAGTAATTTAATCACTTTAACCTACATGAAAGATCTCAGGCATGATCTTTGCAGTTAGGTTGAGTACTAAGAATATTTAAGATTATTAAGATCACTCACTGGTAACCCAATGTTTAGAAAAAAAAATTCTTCACTTTACTGAGCCCACAAACCACACTTGTGGTTTATACGCAGCTGAGCTGCATCGATCAGTGCAACCCACGAATAGCCCACCTCACAGCATCGCAAAAATTGCATTGAGATTAACAAATGCGAGAAAAGCAAAACGTCTGTATATATTTTATATATACAGATTATGTATAACGACAACAACTTTGATTTGTACAGCGCCCTCCAGGCCGGACGGCGTCTCAGAGCGCTTCGCAATAGCGGATCCCGGGACCGGGGCAGGGGCAGGGGGGCAGAAAGGTGACCCAAGGCGCGGTCGACGAGAAAGGTCTTCAGCTGAGACCTGAAACTGGGAAGAGAGGGGGTGAGGGGAAGCGAGTGAGGGAGGGAGTTCCAGAGCCTCGGGACGTAATGGCTGAAGGCACTATAGCACATCAGCCTGGTTCAAAAAGTTGTGGGTTCAAGATCCACATAAGGATTTGGAACTGTAATACTCTAAGACAGTGGTGGCCAACTTTTTTGGTCGTCCAACCAAATACATTGTCTTGACTGGAGAATGTAACTTGTTTTGTGACCACGTACTGGGCCTCGTCACTCGGTAACTGTCGGTAAACAAGGCATTGATTTGGAACAGATTTGCCTGGACTGGTGCAAACGTCAATCAGGCCAGTTCTTGACAGCCCCACGGGCCACTTACTTCCAGATTATGAGTCGTGGGTTCGTTAGCACTCGTTGAAGCTGATGCTCCAGTACAGTGCTGGGTGTGGGGGGTGGGTGTGGGGGGTGGGTGGTGGGGGCGGAGGGTTGCTACATTGCTGGAAAGTCTGATACTTCAGATGAGACCTTCAAATCCAGGCTCCTGTCTGCCTGTTCAGGTGGATGTTAAAGATCCTATGGTATTATTCAGAAAATGGCCAACACCCCCCACACCCCCCGCCCAACCACCACCACCCCCCCCACCTACCTTCCCAATCAAATTGAACATTCACTTCAAGGCTGTTTGTGGGGATGTTGCTCTGGCAAACTTGGTTACTGCCTTTGCTTTGCCTACAAACCCCCCACAGCCACACACACTTTACTGTACATCCTGTGAAGTGTTTTGGAATGGCGACATGAGAGGCACTACCCGAGATGTAAGGATTATTATCAATTAAGCAATAACAGATGTCTACATTCCAGTAGCCAATCCCCCAAAACACTAGGTTTACAAAACATGGAAACTGAGCGACGTTGCGAAAACCTTGATTTTTGTGTTTTTTCTGCTGCCCTTTGATTTTCAGCATTGCAACAGCGACAACAACAAAATGACGTACGTAGTGTGTATACTAGTGCGACTTTCACATCAGGAAGACGTCCAAAGGAGCTGAACAGTCAGGGGTTGGAAGCCAAGCACGGGGTTAGGGTCGGGGGGTGGGGGGGCGAGGGAGAGAGGTGAGAGTGTGGCAGAAGGTCAGGATCGAAGAGGGTCTTGAGTCCAGCCTTGCAGGAGGCGAGGGAGGAAGCGAGGCAAAGGGACTGTGGGATGGAGTTCCAGAGTGTGAGGGCAGAGAGGCTGAAACCCTGGCCACCGATGGTAGGGCGGGTTGGGCGGGGGACATGGAGCAGGCCTGAGTCCACTGAACTGAGGGGTGGGGCGGGTAGGTTGATAGGGAAAGGAGGGGCTGGGCTAGGTTGACAAAGATCACCTCCCTCTGTATATAGAGAAAATACTACTGAGTCTGAATGAAATACAACGAGTCATCTTAACGCAATGGTCAGTCCGCATCAAACAGAGGACAACAAAAGTCACATTACAATGGAAATTACATTATACATTATAGTATCTGAAAATTGTCAGGCCGACAGACTGTTTGAAAAGAGCCAGAAAGAATAATCAACAGGTCAAAAGAAGACGCGCAAAAAACTAATCTTGTTCTATCTGCTGGCTCTTATCGTTTCTATGGCTGTATCGATTAATTCTGCAGCCTCAGTCATTTGGAGGTATAATGTCATTTCCTTCTTGAAGTGGTTTTCATTGTTCTCTCTATTTTGTGAAGACTGACTGGTACTATATGCTGGATGACTTGTGTGCCTTTTAGATTAACTGGTGTAGTACAGTATTTCATACATATACATTGACATGAATCCCACATTATTGAGTTTTGTAGTGGTGTTTTGCTCCCTTGGAAACCTGGAATCTTGTGATTATTTTCGGTTTTTGACTTTGTGTTTGGCACCTCTCTCAGCATATCACACGAGATGATTTGTGTTTTTTTTTATCAATGTACCGGAATGTTTGTTCTTTAATTTGGTAAATATTCTTTCAATGCATACAACCTATCGAAAGTCTCGTCACTGGCAAAGCATCATTAAAAATCTGATGCGTTCACGCCACAGTTTGTGCGTTAATGCGCTGCAATAAATGGAATATAGATTAGGATTAGCAGCAGGATTCAAAATGGACCAATGGACCTTCAAAAGTCTCCTTTGCAAGCAACCAGTCCGAGCAAGCTGTCCGGGCAAACTTCCTGTGTGTGTCGATGGACATTCTCAGAAGGAGTCTCTATTTGAGCGCGTTAAGGATGGCTGAGGTTTAGATCCTTGATGTGTTGATACCAGATATGAAACATATGCTTGTGCATGGGCAGAGAACTCAAGTGTTAATTTTTAATTAATATCATCTCCTCCGCCCAAGACATTGCGATGAGGAAAACGTAAATCAGACTTTCTACTCTCACGGCTCTACTGCCTGAAGAGATTGGCTTGAGTTCAGCAGTACAAACATGCAGTACAATTGAAATGGCTTCTGTAAACGTACATCATTTTTGTGTTCTTGAAATGGAGCTAAATTCAAAGCTGTAATATGGAAGCTGATGCCCTGGAAATAGACCATAAAAATTCTGTGCATCAGTCATGAAATGCGCGCATTTTGCCCTTACATTGCAAGAACAACTTATAAATCAATGATTTTTAATCAAAAAAAGGAGCCATTAAAAAGGATGAAATAATTTACATGCCAATGTGACTATCTGGATTCAGATCTATCACTTCTTTTGAAAAAATAAACACAATAAATTCAGACACTGAACTAAATGTTGTTATTTCACAAGAGGCAGCAGTTCAGTAATTGGTCCATAACTATCTTTGCTAAATTAACACATGAGTATATGTGTAAAATTGCACTGCAAGCCCAAACTGTGGGAGTTAGACAATGCTATTACATGGTCTGATGCATAGAGAATGTTTAACAAATGATATTGACTTTTTTTTGGTTACACAATGACTTGCCTTGACACTGCCTCTCTACGCATTAAAACAGAAACAAAAGTTTTCAGGTGTCTCAGAATGATTGATCGAAACTACCTTTAATTCAAAGATCCCCTTTCAGAGCTGACATTTTTTCTTTGGATTAAAAGTAATGAGTTATTCCGTACTAAAATTGGAATGCCTTCTCGGCTGTTTGTATTGGCTTAAGACTAGCACGCAATTGTTAGGTTTGCATGAAATGTAATATTTTAAAATGTCAAGGTTTCTGGAGTGTTTAACTCTTACTCTGACACCTTGAGATTGCGGCTGGATATTCTGTGCAATTTGTGGTCTTTCATAACCCTAAGGAATAAAGCTGGGAAAGGCTTTGTTGGTGCACGTATCGCGGCAGCCAATCGCGTACAGCAGCGTCCCCACAAACAGTCGTTGATTGAAATGACCAATTTTTATTATTGTGTTTTTTTTTGAACGGATTCTTATTATCGGTGGCAGGAAGACCTGGGGCAAAGATTGTGGGGTCCACAATTTGTTTGCAGATGTTTTTATTTTACAGCGTGTTGGGTCACACTGCTCGGATCTCTACGTACTTAAAATAATAATAATAGTAATCACCCTTGCATTTGATATAGCACTTTTCACATCTTCTCGACGTCTCAAAGCGCTTCACAGAATATAAATATCACTGTAAAGTGAATTGACTGTATATTTGTGGGTGAAACGCAGCAGCCAATTGCGCACAGCAGCGTCCCCCACAAACAATCGTGGATTGAAAATGACCAATTTATTACAGTTTTTTTGGGGGGTTGATGGATTGTTATCAGGCATATGTGTGGAGTAAGGAAACTTGCCCGAGGTTTCGCCCTGACCTGCCTGGATTCGAAACACAGGTCTTACGCTTGTAAGGTGAGTGCTCTAACCACTGAGCTACAGGAGCTTCACAGATGGCCGTGCGTGGGATATCATTAGTCCCACATTTCCCACAGCAAATGATGAACGCTCTGCCGCTTTAGAGATAAATATCATTGGAGTTTTCCAACAATGCAATGGTACACTCACTATATCACTAGATTTTCTGGATGATGCAACACCCAGCCTACAATCTACATCAATGACATTGTATCAGTGAAGCAGCAACGTTCCATTCGCAATTCATAATTTTCATTTGCGTGAAGGTGACCTGATTTTTACTTATTTGTCTTGCAAATGAAACTGAATCCTGGTACGGTACAGTACAGGACTTCACTTCATCTTAAAGTAAACGGCGGCGAGGAAAACAACGTCTTTTAATAATGTCCTGACTTTGACGAACGTGGAGATACTTCACACTTCGTTAATAATAATCTTTGCATTTAATATAGCGCCTTTCGGGTTAGGAGGGCATTCCAAAGTGCTTTACAGGATTTTCTGCAGCGACTGTGATTTTGCAAGTGAAAGCTACAAGGCAATTGCGCACAACAATGTCCCACAAACAGCCATGAAGCAAACCTTGCTGGATTTCACAAGATGTAGCTGGATATATTAGCTTTCCAACCTCCTTATTATTAATTAAAAATTTAAATTAATTGTCCATTAAATCTTGTTACATCGCGGGGACCCTCTACATGCTATTAATAGACGGTAGCCAAGTGCACTAAAAAGAAAAGATGGTATAATTAATGTTTTATGTGCTTGAAACCACTTACCAAAAGGACCCTAATTTATGGTAAACACCAGTGAGCAGTACGATGGGGTGGGGAGGGGGGGGGGGGTGGGGGGGGGTGGCAGATTGTGATTATGGAGGAGTCTGGCTTGGTGGGCAAGTTTGTTAGCTCCCTAAGTGGAAAAATCAGTGCGTAAGAAAAGAGGTCAGAAGTCTTGTAATGGAAAGAACATAATAATTACAAACCAGAAATTGTAAATCATAACAGAGTGCATTTTTTTTGGGTGTTTATCAGAGTGGGGTTTTTTTTTTTCCTGCGAGCTGAACAATTAGCAAACTGCAGCCGGACATTTCAGCTTCCTGTGAGCAGGCCCTAACATCCGCTGATCACGACGCCGAACCAAATAAACGGAAAACACAGCTGAGCAAAACCCCGAGCAGAACACAATGAACCGAGAAAAGATCACTTAGGAGGGGAACCTAGCAGAGTTAAGTTGAATTGGAAAATTAAACCAGGATTGATACTTTAGGATGCAGCAACAACAACAAGGACAACAACAACAAAATGACATTTGCTTTGCTGCAATTTCAATTTCTAGACAATTTCAGGACAGGAACCAGGAAATGTTTTTGCTTTATGCAAAGGGTGCCTGGAATAGTTTGCTAGTTTGAGACTAGGTCACTGGGCTATCAGTTTGATGTTGTGTTTGGAGCAATGGTAAAATGGATACTCTGAACAAGCTTCAAACGTCAGGTATAAAATATAGTAACGTTGATCTTTCTACACGGTCGATCCTAACTGGGGCTTGCAATACATCCTCTGCCTTAATATTGGTGGGTGATTTTTTTTGCTGCAATTTTGCTCCCAATTTCTGGAACTTCCTCCCCAAATCCCTCCACCTCAATTGCTCTCTTCCTCTGCTTTCAAACAAGGGTCTAACATACCGTGTCTCTCTTCATCTACGTTTTGTCACCTTCCTACTAACAACAACAACAACAACAAGATTACATTGATAGAGCGCCTTTCACGTCGGGAGGACGTCCTAACTCACAGTGATTCAAGGCATTACCTTACACAAAGTGGGTCCTATTCTCTCTCTGCGAAGTTCTTTGAGATGTGAAAGTCACTTTTGTAAGCACACATTGTTGTGGACGGTTAAACAGAAGGTTACGGGGGATTGGGGTCAGACACTGAAAACAATACTTTTCTTTAATACCGTTTTCTGAAAAGTTCCTCCCCCAAATCCCTCCACCTCAATCTCTCTCTTCCTCCGTTTCAAACAGAACACAATACCACCTTCCCTATGCATAAAGGGCCCGATTAACATTCTCAAATGTCAAATTAAAAGAGAAATGGAAAGAATCTGAACACATTTAGAAGCTAGTTACGTTGGTAAGAGGCCAATATAAAAGGAGGCTAATTAAGTGGTGAAACTGCTGGGTAAACAACCATTAAGGCATAGGTTAGGGATCCACGGGGTAATTAATAGATAAATCTTCAATAAGAGAGTCACAGCCTATCCAGCTGGGAGTATGGAACAGAAACCTCAGATCAAATGAGTGAAAATCTGTCTTAATTACCTGATAATTGAACCAGAATCTGATCAACTCAACAGAAAGGAAATGGGCTTGTCGTTTCAGAGCTCCTGAAATACAAATATTGATGATTATTTGCGATAATTGAAAGGCATCCTTTCTTCCACTGCCAGACAGGAGGACAGGAATAAATGGAGTGGGAGTCAGTCGGTGGGATGCCCAGCCTCACATTGTGGCAGTTTTTCAGTTACACTTTCCTCGATATCTCAGCTCCTCAAGTATTTAATATGTCCATCGGTCAACAGAGATGTTATATTACAAACAGAATGTTATTTAAAATCTATTAAAACGAACAGACGCACGTTTGGTCCAATTTTAAGTATTCGCTCGATCAATAGGCTCGTATTCCCAACAAAGCAGGAACATGACTTGGTTATTTCAGGTGAATCTTTTCATTCAGGGTTTTATTTTAACGTCGATTTTGCTCGTGATCTGAAGCCCTCGCTCCACAATGTAATTGACCACAAATTTGTGCCCGAAACCATTAGCTGTTGACTCCGCCACTCAGCCCCAAACACTCTGGAACCCTCTTCCTCTATCCCTCCCTCTTGCCCGTTCCTTCCCCTTCTTCAAGTCACGCTGGGAATCCCCCTGGTATTGTGCTCCACCCATTTTGAGTGCTTTCGGATGCTGCCCTGCGTGGGGAGTACTGTATAAGTGTGTTCGAATCCAGGCAGGTCAGGGCGAAACCATGGGCAAGTTTCCTTACTCCACGCACGCGCCTAATAATAATCCGTCCAAAAAAAAAACACACAATCATAAAAATTGGCCATTTTCAATCCACGACTGTTTGTGGGGGACGCTGCTGTGTGCAATTGTCTGCCGCGTTTCGCCCACAAATATATACAGTCAATTCACTTTACAGTATATCCTGTGAAGCCCTTTTGAGACGCCAATAAGATGTGAAAAGCTCTATATCAAATGCAAGCATTATTATTATTATTATTATTATAATTTACTGTTTCTTATTAGTCGTTGTGGTTTGTAAAGCAGACTGAGGGAAATGAAGGATTACTTTGGACAGATTAAGTGAACAGGGGTCTTGACATAACCAACATGAAGTCAAGCTTTCCCAGCAAAAAGAAAGATGGTGTATCATTTTTCACTGTTCCCTTCAGCTGAGTGTATATTGGGCTGTGACGTTATACAAACGGCGATGGTTGTGTGGGGGGAAATGGATAATACTCCTGCTTTCAGATATTGTTAAAATAAGTGTTTGCCAGAGTATTTACAGTAGCCGCTGCCAGGATTACCCCAGCAAACGCATTAATGCTATCAGGCACATCGCGTTGGCTGCTCCCGAGAGCCTGAAGACAATATTTTGGCCCTGTGTACAAAGAGTTATTTTAAGCGATTTTCGTGAAAAACAAGGGCACTTCTATCGTGTTCAAACACCTGTTTCCTATTTTTCCTGCTTTAAATGTTGCTTTCCGAAAAAAGGCTTTGAGTTTGCAGGCAGTGCTGTAGTGCTCCCCAGATATTGCAAAGTGAAAGATTGGCTGAATGGCCTAATTACCTTCATACGCTTAGAAATTCATCCGTACTTTAATTGACTCATAAAAAGAGATCCAATTTGGAGATACAGTGCTGTATGTCGTTTTTTTATTTATAAAAAGTGCTCATTTCCAAGAATTAAATCAATACTGAGGGGTGGGCGGGACGAGAGGCACAGGAGTTATTGATGCTATTTATGATGCTACTTTTTTGAATGATCCAAATCGAGATCTGATCTTCCTTGTTCATTACAAATACCTCAACATTGAGTTTCTAGCCAGTAATCCTTCGCAAACATTGTCATTTTCACCCAACGACGAGTGTTGGGGACCTGGCTGGCACGAATAGCCAATGGGTTCGCCTCCAAATCACTGCACAGTCACTGCACTTCACAACAAGAATCTGGTGAAGCACTTTGAGGCTTCTCCCCTCCCTCTCCCCCTCTCCCCTTGGCTTGGGGTCACTGTACAGTGTTCTGGGACGCTACCCAGCATGAAGGGCACTATATAAATGCAAGTTGTTGTTGTTGTAGGATACTCTAAACAAAATAGGGAATTCTAAAATAAGAGTCATCCATGTTTCCCACCCCCCCCCCACCTAATACCCAGTCCCCCGATGAGTTTTTAAAAAATAAAAACTCCCACTGAATCTTTCCCTCCTTTCTCTCTTCACCTCCTCTCTCCTCCCCTCTCCTCTACTCTCCCCTCCCCTCCCCTCTCCCCTCCCCTCTCCTCCCCTCTCCCCTCCCCGCAAGTATACAGTGTCAGCGAATGATATATCTATTCGAGGCTGCAAATTTATGCAGCTCCTGCGTCTTTTTTTTGTTAAATCCCGCTGTTTCAAAATTTTTCCAGCTGGCGTTTTCGCCACACGAAAAAAAATTCCTAGGACTTAATTAACACGAATGTGCAGCATTTTTGTTGCTCGGTATTCTAACGCGAATATCCAATAAAGAACTCTGCCGATCTTTTGTAATTGCCTAAAGAAATCATGAACGCGCAGTGATTGTCAAGGCCAGATGCTACCCGATGACCATCTGTGGGGAAACACGGCTCGCCCATTCAATTTCAGGTGAGTGGCACGGGTGGGTGAGATCGCGCAGGATTAGGGCAGAAGCGATTAGCAATCGTACTAGGTCACCCACACGTAGAGTTCAGAGGAGCGGAGTCCTCCTGAGGACTTGTCACTGGCAGCAAGTAACCTGTTGCTTCTAACCTCTTTGAAGGTGAGCACAGTGAATCAGAGCAGAGAATGGCTCTCGTTTCACTCCCCCTCTCCCCCCCCCACCCCCCCCCCCCCACCTACTCCACCCCAACACCTGAGGAATGTATCACCACATTTCCATGCGCTGGCCTAAACGAACGCTGAATTTAATAAGTCCAGGGGTCAAAGTGTAACTGAGCTCCCTCCCCAACACGTCACTGTAAGCTCTGAGCTAAACCTGCTATAATTTTCTAATGTTTAATGTTAATCAGCACAAACAGCTTCTCATTGGCAGCGTATTGTAGTTTGCTTCGGTCGGGAGATTGGGGATGTCCCTGCACAGCCAAGAGGTTGTGAAGGTTGGTGCGGAACGGCAGCATCGGGAGTGAGATCAGTGGTGACCTGGAGTCCTGTTAGCTACTATGGATTGCTGTAGCTCTCGGTGGTTAGAGCACACACAAGCAAGAGGACCTGGGCTCGATTTCCGGCAGGCGCAAAACCTTAGGCACATTTCCTTACTCTACACGCCTCTGTTTACCCAGCCATAAGTAGGAACCCAGTTCGTACTCGATTGGTGGATCACTTTTTCGGGGGGTAACAATCGCTTTAAAACAAAAAAAAAATTTGGACACTGCTCTGTGTGCGATTGGCTGCCGGGTTTCGTGTACGAAATATACAGTCAATTCACTTCACAGTATATTCTGGGAAGCGCTTTTAGGCGTCCTGTTGATGTGATACAGTAAACTATAAATGGGCGAGGTTTTACCTGCTGTTTCATCAGCATTGCTCATTGCTGGCAGCAACAGCGACAGTTCTCGCTCTGGCTTTTAGTAATGCTTATACACCATAACTCTGCACCCAGTGTGAGTCTCTGCTCAAAGGTGTCTCAACCGAGTCAGATGTAGTCACTCAGACATTCCCAGATAACTCCAATGTTCGGTCACTGGGATGTTAAATCTGGAATCTGTTCGCACTGCCAGAACTCTGATGTCGACAGCTACTCGCCAAGTGCTTTATTCCTCTTGTTGTTTTAGGATATTACAGAGACTCTAGGGGACATTCGGTAAAAACAACATAACTTTATTAAGCCCTAGCAACGCCAGGCTACCTTGCCTACAAGAAACACAACAATTTAAGATGTACAACAATGGGATCAAATATAACTTCGTCACTATGTACCAGATATTATTATTATTATTATTATTATGCTGATGAATACAAGACAGTGACCACAGGTTTTTGTAACAGTGTGGCTGTACTTCACCCACCGGATGGTGCGCATGCGAGGGCTTTTTCCTCGCGTGAGCGTCCACATGACTTTCCATTCTGTTTGCTGACTGGCTGTCAATCAATCAAGCAACCTTAAGCCCAGTTATTGTAACAATTTGGTCACCTCGTGTATGCTGTTTGCTAAGTCTCCTGCAAACAGCTTCTTCGACTAAATCTTTCACTAGCTTTATCCTTAACCAGAAACTAAATTAAAGGGGCAGGCTTCCTAATTTCCCTGAAATAATATAATATATATATACATATAACACATTACTTACATATGAGTAATGATTGCAAAAACACAGTACCCGTGATGCTTTGTGGCCTCCTCAATGGTGCTTTAATCTTTCGTATTGGGACCAGAGAAAACAACAACAAAGTTACGTTGGCAAAGCGTTTTTCACGTCGGGAGGACGTCCCAAGGCACTGAAGCAAATAACACATATTTTCTCACGTTTTTATTTTGCTGCAATATTTCAAAGCGCTTCACGGGTTAACTGCTGTCAAATAGAATGAGTGTTCGCAAACATGACGGTTCGTTTGCACCAGCAAGGACACACCACCACAAACAGCCATGCTGTGAATAAACAACTATTTTTTTTTAAGAAGGATTGCTGGCCAGGACAATAGAAAAAGCTCCCATCCCATTCTGAAATAGTATATTGGTTCCTTTAATGTCACCTGAACTGGAAAGTAGGACATTGCACGTCCCCAGTACTGTGTGCTCGAGTGTCAGCCTAGACGAGGA
Source organism: Hydrolagus colliei (assembly GCA_035084275.1). Lineage (NCBI taxonomy): Eukaryota > Metazoa > Chordata > Chondrichthyes > Chimaeriformes > Chimaeridae > Hydrolagus > Hydrolagus colliei. The sequence continues at coordinate 1,006,833 of CM068747.1, read as the reverse complement.
GATGAAGTCTCGCGAGCATTCGACCCAGAGGCAACCAGTGCTGCCAAATGAGCTCAGCTACTATCTTCTAGACTATCAACTGTGCGCCTGAGGGAATCACTCAATGCAGCAGATATCAGCGAACTCAAACCTGGGCATTCTGGGTGTGTTATTGTTTTTTTTTATCATGTAGGGGCTGGCGTCTCTGCTAATTTTGTAAAAAAAAAAATTCTACAGAGACTAGAGAGAGAGAGACAGAGAGAGATAGAATACTCGGTATTCCCTGTGTATCCGATAAGGATGGCAATTAATAATTTAAACCGAATCCTAACCTTTAAAAGTGAGTGGCTCTTTCCCAGGCACCTGGTATTAAAAACAATATGCTTCACACCTGTGGTGCGGCATCTGCCTCAGGTCATTCGCAATTGATTCACATCTCACCCTGGCAGCTTGGGCTTCATTGGTGACACGGCATTCTAGCAAACGATTGAATCAAAGGCAGTTGTTTTAAACGCGTTTTCTGACTCTGTTTTTTAAAATATATTAGAGGTTTCGCTTGTTTTTTTTTGAGTTGGGAACATAACGTGTTATGTGAGGGGACACACACACAGAGAGAGAGAGTAATACTTCCAGTCCATTTGCGGGGGAATCTCAGATTAAATTCTAACAATTAGCCGTGTGAAAGCTCACTCGAAGGCTGCAATCTTTCTCATCCGAGTTACCAACGGAAAGAGGGGGAGAGGAATCTCTTTGTCTCTACTTAAGGAAAAATAAACCGTTCAACCTTTGCTGGCCATGTTTTTGGGTTGTGTCGAGCGGAATAAAGGATTCTGGGAGGCCCGCTGATTTTGTAAAGCATTTCACAAAGGCACTCACCGTACAGTACACCCAGCCAAGAGGGCAATTAAAACATTAAACAAATCTCTTTGCTCTTTCCCAGTGCCTGCTAATACAACAATCTCCTTAATATCTACCGTGCTTTCTGATCGCGCGTTAAGACTCATCCTCTTTGAACTGTGTTCATTGTCACCTCCCCACTACCCCGCGATTGTTAAGCGCTCTGAGACACTACCCTTGCCTGACGGGTGTTATACAAATGTTCTCCTCATGTCGGGAGGACATCCCGAGGCACTAAACAGTCAGGGGTCTGGCATCAGACAAGAATTCTGATGGAGATTTCCTTAAATGTGGCAAATTATACCCCGCGATCTGCGTGGCCTACAAAAGATTACCACACAGACTTGCTGACTCCAATTTAGTGTGTTTCATTATCATTGAAACCGTGGTGCTCGTTTCAACCGACCAAGCCAGACAAGAAGGAACCAGTAAAGATGGACACAAGACTAATTAAATCCCTGCCGAGCGCAAAGTCACTCAAAGGCTTTGCTCTTTGCGGTTTGAATATTACAATCATGAGGCAGGGTCCACTGTCATCAGTTGAAGTGAGAGAAGAACTCCCCCCCTCGGCCATGGCAAGGTTCTCCAAAGAATGGAGGGAAATCATTCTTCTACACTGAGGAACAGACCTGCCTGTTAAATCGAACGGTCTGTTCCACAAGTAGTCACAAGCATTGGGTAAATCCCTGGGACACATGAGGGAGAAGGGAATGGGAGGGAATAAGGAATGGGTCAAATGGCCTGCTTTCCTACTGTAAATTCTATGGAGCCAACATTACTTTATTAAATTACCAGAGATTGACTCCCACCCCCCCCTCGAGCACTGGGCTTGAAAGGGAAATGTTTTTAAGACTGATAAAAACAAGCATTTACTTTTGTTCTGATATCTTTAGTTATCACTCAATCCACAACTGTTTGTGGGACACTACTGTGTGTAGTTGGCTGCCGTGTTTAGCTCCCAAAATACACAGTCACTACGCTTTACAATACATCATGTGAGGCACTTTGAGACGTCTTGAAAACATAATAATAATAATCCTTACATTTGACAAAGCGCTTTTCACTTCGTAATAAGGTTCTATATTAAATGCAAGGATTATTATTAAAAAGAGAAGGGATTTTCTCCTTGGCCAACAACTAAAACTAAAATCAGTCATTTACTTTTTTGTAGGACTTTACCGTTCTTACGTTGGCTTACGTTATGTTTGTCTCCAAATATGTAGTCACTCAGGAGTCCTGTAGCTCAGTGGTTAGAGCATTGGCCTTGCAATAGAGAGAGACCGGGATTTGATTCCCATCAGGCCAAAACTAGGCAAGTTTCCTTTACTCCATACACCTAATGATAATCCCTCAAGAAAAAAAAATAGTAAAATACATCATTTCGATCTACAACTGTCTGCGGGTCACTGCTGTGCACAGTTTCGCCCTCACAAGTTTACAGTTACATTCCGTGAAGCGCTTTGAGACGTCTAGAAGATGTGAACAGTGCTACAGCAAATGCACGGAGTATCATTATTATTATTACACTGGATGGTAAATCCTATGGAGGTCTTTGAGATTTCTTGTCAATGTCAGCGCCTTGGGACGTCCTCCCGACGTGAAAGGCGCTCTATAAATGTAATTTGTTGTTAATTTGTTGTTGTTGAAGCAATGTGCAGAAAATGCGAGGATTATTTACCTTCTGGAAAAAGGATTAGACTTTTGGTTTCTGTGCTGCGATGCTCTATAATTCTGTGCACCAAAGTACCTGGATGTGAAGAGAAATCAGAACGAGGTTATTCGCTAATCTCTGCTGAGGAAATGCTGCCTGGCTGCGCTGGATCTTGATCCGAGCAGTTATTTGGAAATGGGCCATTGCAAAATTGGGACGCGTATGCTTTTCGTGAAACTTTGCTGATTTGCAAATTAGCACATAGTGCGGGAATCAGATAATCAGAGCCCCAGGGGCTGCTAAATTCCTCGGAAAGGTTATAACAGGCCATATTGCATGTTTGGAGACTTCTGATGGAACGAGCCTTCTCCCACACAAAGAGAGAGAGAGAGAGAGAGAGAGAGGTTTCAGCTGAAAGTCTGAGGGTAGTTAAACGTGATCTGGATACAGCTTTTCCCCCCCACCCAAGTTACACACCACGAGTGCACATAATGTTCACAGCATTTATTTACTGCTTCAGGTGCTTTCTGAAGTCCTGGGGGAGGGAGACAGTCCTCAAATTCATCATTGATGAATGTCCTTCTGTGTGCTCCAGATACATACAACAATATCACATTTACACACATACTTGATAGTTATATAACGTATTATTATGGGTTTTTCCCAAGGACAGCAGAGTAGCAATCTCAACCCGGTCATCAGTCCTTTCCAAATTTCAAGCCTCGCTGATATTCTGATATTTAAACAAATGTGGGTCTCTCAGAGGAGCTACTTACACACGATTCTGCCACAATGATGAGCTCTTCATTTCCATAAAAAACACAAATAGCCTTTGAAGCCAAGCGCCTAATCACTGAGCTAGTCGATAAATTCTCACCCCCTGGTTCAATAACATAGGAGATGGCACAGGACATTGGATGGATTACTAGGAAAGGTCGATGGCTACAGTCAATGTAAAATCTTGACCTGTGGGCGGGTGGACTGAGCTCCCTGTTGGTTCTGCTGGACGAGCTCTGTGATTTTCCTGGATCCGCAAGCTGCCAACTGGGTTCTCGAAAATCAACAGCGTTCACAGAGGAAATGGATGGAAGTCCCTGAGGGTGAAATCACCTGCCCTTTAGATGCCGGTAGCTCCCTGTTGAAGTTGAGTAGCTAGCATGCAACAATTCCCATTCTGGAGAAGACTCTCGAGTGAAGAACTATGTTCCTGTTCACGCCCCGTCCTTCTGGCTAATAGTTTGTGTGCCAAACAGAGCTACTGCCCATCTGCCATGAACTCTCTTTTCACTTCATCAAAAGGCCAATATGGAGGCACGGGAAATTCTTCTTCAGCTGTAGAGTTATTCAACCAAACAGTCCCTCTGTGATTTGACCGTATTAAACACTTAACAGCGAGGCAATATTAAAACGTGATTAACCTGCCCTCCACTGTCCTTTAATACTGGAATTCTGGAGCCACAGAATCTAAATTGGGAGAGGAATTCTTTCAGATTGACATCATACGCATGGTCCGCTTTCACTTACTGGAAGAAATCTCCACTCAGCTTCCTTACGAATCCATCCGGTTCGATCTCACCACATAGTCATGCTCCTCGGGGCGAGGGGGTAAGTGGATTAAGTCTCCGTTGAGCTGAGCCGATTGCGCACGCTGATATGCTCGGCAACGGATACTCGGAATCACGTCAACTGCCTGTGGCAGGCTTCACTGCCTGGTTCCTGAGCCTGACAAGGGGTGAAGCTGATAACCGACCAGTGACTGGAGTTGAAGGGGGCAGACAGGTTAATAGAACCTGAAGAGTAGGTGGGGGGCGGGGGCTGTTTCCAGCTGAACCAAGCCATGCCACGGAGAGAAGTTTTGAACTGGTTGAACTCCAGCAGAACCTAAACGTGTTCTCCACCAAACCTGCACCTTTCATAGCGAAATGGCTCTGCTTTTTAGAGTCAGGTCATTTGGTATTCCATTCAAAATCCAGGGCCATTTCGCTTCTGAAAGTGGCGTACACATGTGGAACTCCGTCTGCGTTAGCTATGGTGACAAGTTTCCAGGTGTGTCAGACACCCTCGGCTGACCATAAAATAAAAATCCACTGTTATCTCAGACCCTAGTGAATACCGTGTGATCTCCTTCCTCTGATCATCGATGACTCAAGGGTTGTCTCTCTTACTCGCTTCCCCCCCCGCTGTTTTTGTTTATTTCCCTATTTGCTGAAATCTGCATTACATTCCTCCATCACATCACTTTGAGATGCAATGGCAGGTTATTTACGGCTGTGGTCCTTATTGTGTAGTGCCCTTGTCGATTTCTCCTCCCTTTCCCAACCCCGACTGGCAAAAATAGTCAATAAACGACACCAAAAATCCCACACAAGCCTTGAGCGGCACAAAAAAAACTATGTTGGTGGGAAAATTACCCAAAGTTGTTAAATGTTAGTGCGAAAAAAAACCCTTCAGTGAGGTCATGTGCAGCCAACTCCAATTAGTCACAACAGCTGTTTTTGTATTCATATTGACCTTTAGCTTATAACACAGTTACACTGTAATTAGGGAACAGGAAACACCTAGCAGCCAAACGTCAAGCCTGAAAAACCAAGCACAAAAACCATCGACAAATACACCGTTAGCTTGATGACAAATTCATATTTTTCTGGAAAAGGGATAAAATTCAAACCCTGTGATATTTCTGCTACTTTGCTGGACACGAGAGGCAGGGAATGAATATTCTAAACAAGTTAATATAACAATTAAATGTCAACCTAGCTCAGTTTGGGTTCAAGCCCCCCCACCCCTACCCCAAGTCAGGACTTTAAATATTGTGTTGACACTTTTTGCATCAGCAGTTGATGCTGTTGTATTCCCAGTTACTGGAAATAATTCCACTGAAATTTCTTAATTTGAAAAATTCCATTATGAAATACTGCAATATTTATCCCATGTTAATTTAAATACACTGTAAACTGGATCAAAAGTAGCAATCATAATGATTATAATAATATTAATAATAATCCTTGCATTCGATGCAGGGCCTTTCCTGTTGGGAGGATTTTCAAGGCACATTGCAGGAATTATCCTAAAGTGTTTTGACAAGTAAAGTGTATTTTCTAAATAAATCATATAGCAGAGCTAAGCTTTCATTGCTGCCACATAGAGAAGGCTTTTATTCCATATGCTGCTCAAACATCAGAATCCATTTTTCTGTACACAGATTATAGAGACTTGTTTACATTTGTTTCATAGATATCCAATAGGAATGACACCAAATATTGTCCTCAGTTGCGCACACGTTATCTTAATGAATCTTGTTTGCACTGATGGCCAAGAGTACACAGTTACCTTGGGAGAATACTGATCAGGGAATACATCCTACACTTTGCGATAAAGAGTCGAATGATCAACCAGCAGAGACAACCTGAAGAGGCTTTGGTTCACTATCCAAACACCTAGATCAGATATTAGCTCAAGCCCTTCAGTGGATCTCACTGAGATCTAACATTTCCTGATCTCTAAACATTTCTGGTAAACCTTGAAGATGAAGTTGGGATATTTCATTGAACTCAATTTCCTGAACAAATTCACAAACAGAGGCTTGTCAAGTTTGTACATATGGACATCAACTAAGAGTCAAATTAACAGCAACTGGAAGGAAAGAATTGGAAATATTTTTATCATCGTCAAAAAAAAAAAGCAGCAAACTGTCTACAACAGTGCAGGGCACCAGATTTGATCTCACTGAGATCTGCATCTGAAACTAGAATGCACTGATCCCCAGTGAATAAAGCAGAGCAGTTTTCACACAGACAGAATATAAATCATAATCTCTGCCAATAACTCTCCCTGTTGTATTGTGATTAAAGTAAACAAAAATAGTTATCAAAAGTAGCAGCGTGCCACAGTTCCCCGTAATTTTCTTTTTCTAAAAATAAAGATCGGTAGGAGGTCTCAAAGAACTTCACGGGATTTTCTGCAAAGTGCAGTAATTATGTATTTTCTAGGCAAATGAGGCTTTCAGTTTGCAACCTTCACTGTTCCTCAAACACCTTTTTAAGTATGTGACATTCTTTATCGGAATTGGTCAAAGCAAGTGCATCAGTAAAGTATTCTGCTTTCATTTCAATTCAATTCTAAAGCAAGGGAGAACAAAATGAACAGATAAGAGTCAAATTATTGAATTAATTTGGTATTTTAGACAAAGCACCCCCCCGCCCCCAGCTAAACACTTCAGATGAACCTTCAATGTCATAGCAGGGCAATTCCACATGGGAGAGAGGACAAAAACAGCAAATTTAAATGTTATCAAATCTCTATGAAATTACATGTCTTGTGTGAACAAATGTCTACCCAACAAGGAACAGAAAACCGTTTTTCAATAACTTAATTGATTTGCATGAAAATTTGATTCAATAGAAATTCTTTTGAAAGTTGAGGGAAAAATTATACCCAATTTTCTGATGTAATTTCGTTGCCAACATTATTTTGATCTTGGAGCCTTCCACCCGCAAGAGGGATCCAATTTTTTATTTTAATATGATAACAGGGGTATCACCTGACCTTGTAAAAGTTTTGTTAATCAGTTAGACCTGAAGACTAATCCATAGCATGTAAAGTTATGGCGAAAATTTCTCTGAATTGTAATTCCGTTAACACGGAATTGCCCAGAAGACTTTGGTTTGCGCTGTCAGATTATGGAATCCACTGGATGAGGAATTGCAACCCCCTCCCCCCACACCACCACCTTGGGCAAAGTCTATATTAAAAAAAATCCAGGGAGCAAAATAAGCAAACAACTCTAGTTTGGGAAAAGTCATACTGGTTTTCTTTACTCAGAAAGTAATCCATGAATGGATCAAGTTCAGGTTAGGACCCTAGGATTCATTGTAAAAGCAGCTTGATGCTGTGATGGGGAGATGGGGGGGAGTTGGGGGGGAAGGGGGGGACGGTAGGGTGGGTGTCTGGAAGGATGAGATCAGGTGGGCCCCGAGGGCCTTCCTTGTCCAAACCAATCTTGTGATATTTTAATCAACAAACTCAATATTTGCCAATTTAGGGTTTGTGCAGTGTGATCCACAGCTGGTGGTTTCAAGTGTGAAGAAGCTATTCCAGAAGATCGGCTGTGATTTTTATTTTAAAAGCTTTCACAAGATGAATATCGTAACGTCCGCTGACAAGTGCCCCTGGTATATTTATAATAGGAAGTGTTTGTAGTGATCGTGTGTCAGCCTGGCTCAGAGGTAGCACTCTCACCTTTGAATTCGAAGGTTGGGGGTTCAAGTCAGTACTTTGAACTTGCAGTGGAGGCTGAGATTCCAGTCTGGGGGAGATGACTTGGTGGGGGATTCCAGTCCTTCAGATGAGATGATAAACCAAGCTTTTGCTGGCAGGTTCAGGTGGACATTAAAGATCTCAATGGTCGTATTTAAAAAAGGAGCGAGTTTCTCGACCACCCCCCAAATAAAATTGATCACACAAATTGGCTGCCGAATTTCTCCACCAAACACCCACCATTTCAGAATGAGGTTATTTATGCTAAATGCAAGGATTTAAAAAAATTATTATTATTATTATAATAGCTATAAATAGTAACTCCAACAAGTAACCTGGAGTGCCTCACACTGACCCTCACAAACCTCACTCCTGGCTATCAAAGCGTCTTTTAGACTTCTCAAAGACATGATAAGTCGCTATAACAAATGCAAAGATTATTATTATTATATATCATATGATGTTATATTATATATCACACAATCCCAGGCAATGGAGTGACTTACGCCACTCCTTAGGTTCCTTCAGGCCTAGCTATTTGCTTTACCAAACACCCCATTTAAGACCTTTTTTTTTTACACAAACAATCTGTCCTCCGCCAGCTTATTGATGAACAACAAGTTGAATTATATATCGCCTTCCACGCTGGGCAGCATCCCAGAGCGCTAAAGCATGAACAGAGCAATACCTATTAAAAGAAGTATTGACTGGACTTCCTTACTGATTTCCAATTGCGGTTTCATTTCAGGACTTGAACAAAATTCATACTGGAAAGGGTTAAGCAAGCAGCCTTGGTGATAGAGGAAATAAGCAAATGGAAGTCTACATATGACTGCCAGACTACTTTATATGCAGATTTTCAGTAATTTTGAGCTGTCGTTCTTGACTAGGTGCTACATTTTGACTAAGTGTGTGCAAGGACTTGAACTGATATCATGTCTTACCCAATTAATGTGTCCATGTTGGATTTTCACTAGAGCGCCTCACTGTAGGTTCAGTGCACAGAGGTAATGGTGTTGTTCCCTACTTCTCATGCCAGCTTTGGTATTAGCTCCTTGCACACAAACGGCAGTTGTATATTTAGAGGCGCAAGAAGCAAATTGCTACCAGCAAATAATGTATTCTAAATTTGTTTTGCGGCAAGTGTAATCAAAACTGAATAATTAAAACTAGCTGCAAATGCTTTCGCTATTAAAATCAGAGCAAAACTATTTACTCTGATTTGTTGCATAAATAACGCAGCACAATATTTTCACCACACGTTGCATTGGCTTAATGACAGGATTGCAAATGATGGAAATAATGAAAGTAATAAGGCTTGAGAATGTATCTGCCCTGGCAGCCCACCTCAACAGAAAATAATTAGTGGCTGGAATAGAGGGTGATGGAGGCAAAGTTGCTGAGCTCATGTAAGGAACAGCTTGATATAAGAACCATCTTGATTCTGTGATGGGAAAATGTTAGGCTTGGGTGGTGTGGAAGGATGAGATCAAATGGGTCAAAGGACCTTCATCATCTCTACCTCTCTTGTGATTTTGTGAAACGATAGCTTGTTTGCTTAAACCTTATTCACAGTTCAAGGTCGATCATGAACTGGAGTGAAATCAGAACCGATATGAAAAAGTTGTGTTTCCAGACCACATCTTGATTTTTGTTTATAGAGTTCTTTTTAAATCTTTACTCACTGATAGTTTATGGTCAAGTTTTGATTGGCAGATCGTTTTTCCAGGGGGTAATATACTTCCTCTCCCCCCCAAAAAAATTGTCACTCACTCCATGGCTGTTTGAGGGATGCTGCTATGTGCAAATTCACTGCCACATTTCGTCCACAAAATGTAAAGTCAATCCACTTTACAGGTATATTCTGTGAAGCGCTTTGAGATGTTTCGATAATGCTATATCAAATACAGAATTATTATTATTACTATCAAACACTACTTTTACATCTCACTTTGCTATCTTTCTTTAAATAGTGTAATTGCTGTGAAATTGTTTTCATGGCGCCCAGTCAGTCTTTCACTTCGGTTTGAAAGCATTGAAACCCAATGGGTATTCAGGTAATATAATCCCATAATAGCGTTAACATTGAAAATACTTCCTCTGCTTTTAATGAGCCTGCTGGTTCCTCTTCCCCACTGTGAAGATGCCAGCTCACCACTTAAGATACTGTCACACATCCCAATGGCTTTAAATCAGCTCCCCAAATGAATAATATGCATCGGGAAAAAAATACATCAAAGTAGTACTGTAGTGTACTAGTATATCACTGAAGGGAATGGGGACTTATACACTATATTATTTAATGGGAGTAATTTCTCCTGTGGATTTGCATTGGAGTAGAGTTCCTGCGGGGTTGGCATGATTGGGATTCTTGTTCCGGACATTGTTTGTGAGTAGGAAGACTCCTCAGAGGCAGATATTTTCATCATTCGACTCCCGTTTAACCCTGCAAGCCAAAGCCCTGATAGGTAAGGTGGTCGTAGATGGAGAAGCAGTGGGAAGGTTGTCAGACAGTGCTTTTAATGGCAAAGCAGGCAGTATTAGCTGGTTACACTGGCTTCACCCTCCAACACACACTCGAGGTTCCTGGGGTTTTGGTAACCAGTATACTGTATAACTCAGTACACAGTATAGAGGTGCACATTTCGTTCCAGGCACAGGGAAGTTTAGATGCTTAGGTGGCACACATATGTGGAACACTCATGTTGATTTTTAAGGATTATTATTTTATTATTATTATTATTTTGATGCTCTAAAAGTACACCAATGTGTGGCTGCTCTCAACTGATCCAAAAATAACCCTCCTTTCTCGACCCCCTTATTAAGAAACCGCATTAAGAAATATCCTGAGTAAGATTTGGAAAGGTAATTAAACAGGTTGTGAGGGTTGGAACAACTTTTATCTCTGTGGAATACTGCAGGGGACAGACTTGGAGGCTCAGCAAACTACACATTACTGTATTATCTCTCGTCAACTTATAAATGTGTTGGTGCATCCTGTTTAATGTACATTTCAAATACCGTTCTTCCATTTCCCTGGGGGCTCCACTTTACTTCATAAAATCTTGTTGACTTAACTCCCTCGCCCGGCTGGCTGCTGGCAACGGGCTATTTGATTGATTGACTGACGTGTTTCATTCTAAAATGCTGCGGCTTGTTTACCGTTAAGAGTAGGATTTCAGAACTGCAGAGTTACAGGGCAGTACATGGGCTGGTCCCAGCAGGATCGACAAATGAGCGACTGACGTGTTAATGAACCACTCGGGGACTGCGGCAATACGAAAAACCCAAATAAAAACAAGAAGCCTCTCTCGCCCTGAGATGCAGCAAGGCGCTAGAATAAGAGGATGTAATAATCCTTGTAGTTTGCATTTTATAAAAGCTCCTTTCACGTCATGAGGCCGCCTCAAGGGAAACTTCACGGGATGGAACTGCGGAGTTGAGCAAGCGTGTATTTTGAAGTCTAACGCAACAGCCAATATGTGCCACATCACATTGTGCCAGTGAATTAGACATAATACTTTACCTAATTGGCTAAGATCATTAAACCGCAGAAATACCAGAACTTTATCTCTGTAAGGTCAGATACAAACCCGTCTAAAAACATTATGATTTCCTCTCTTAACATCCACTGGCACCTGTACTGAAGAATCACAGCTTACCTCGCTAGAGACCGAACAGCCGTCATTCATTGTACCTGTGAACAGCTACTCAATAGACACTTCCCTTTACTGAAAATACATAGTTCTGCCTAAACTCCGATTTATGGACAAAGTTGCTGCAACAGATAGAGTTTGTTTCCCCCCCCCCACCCCCACCCCACACACACACCTCCCCAAACTTTCTTCCAAGATTTCTGAGCTGTTTCATCATTTGGGGAGATGAGTTTTGTTCCGAATAGCAGACCAGTTACGCGAGTCCACCATTATATCATAATTGATAGAAAAACAACATTTAATCACCAGGTTCCTGTAAAGCCCTGTGACATTTGCATGAACACAGCAGTGGTGGGTGGGAGAAGGGAATAGGAATGAAAGATCAGAGTTAGAATAAGAAGGCGTTATTTTTTTTGCTAGCAGCTGGTGTGGTGCTGGTTTGCAGTATTCCAAAGGCAGACGCAATATTCCAAAAGCAAAAAAGTTGGAAGGAGGAAACTCAAGTGTTTTCAGTGTGACCCTTCTCAATGTTCTAGAAGCCCCAAATTCCACCCAGCCTTAGCGTGTCTTAATCTTTGTCTGATTATTGAAGACGGTGCAGCAATAATTGTGGGAAAAATTTTAAATTCAGCAAATTTGGAAACCAGTTTTCTCCACTTCTTATAAAACAAGGTTGGATTAAGAATGTTTAACAATTCTGGACAAAATGTTCTTACAAACTGGGACTAAACAAAGTTTTGGCCTGAATATATTAACCATCTACTGTATTATCAGGTGTTAATTGAACTGTTTAGGCTTCAATGTTTTTGCTTGCATTTCAGATCTCCACGACTTGCCTAGTTTCTTTTGATCAGAGACCTGCCAAATTGTCCTTTAGCTTTCAAAGCCGAGGATCACCTTTTAGTGTTCAAAGAGTTACAAAAGGTCAGTTGCTCTACAACCATTCCTTCGGAGAAAGACTCTGTAGTATTCTTAAGTAGCTAATGCTACATTTGGCTTTTTGGACGCAATAAGACTTAATAACAAAAAATATAGCTTCAAAGATAAGACTGATCTGATCAATTTGCCAAATTCTGGACACTCTGAATTGATAAGTTAAATAAAGTATACCTAAGTTAAGTTGGAATTTCTCCTTCATTATTATCGTGTCGCCCTCCTGATTATGTCCGGTACCACACTGTAGTCTTTCTATTTTAATTTGACCAAAATATAAAATATCCAAATGAAAGAATTGCATTGGAGAAATGCTGGAGCTGTGGCAGAACGTCAACTCTCTACAGTCTTCAAAGTGGTCGTACAGCAGAGATTTGGTTCTGATATGCACTTTGCATTTCATTTAGAGCCACTACCCTCCCTGCCCTCCACCTTCTCTCATCCCATCCTTATCCCAACCCTCCCACCACCCACCCCTCCCCCACCTCCACTGTTCTCAACATGAAAGGAGGCAATCTATGCACAAATGTAATTTTATATTAGATTGTATTGTCCAGCGAGGAGGGTGCTATATAAGTGCAACTTCTTGTCGTTGTGTTGTATTTGTGTTGGTGACCACATTTTCTAATAAGGGTCGGGCTAATGGCTTTGTTGTGGCTTGCTGGCTAACCACACTTCCTCCAGACGCTGTTACACAGCCAGACTTAACAAGTTACTGCATATGGCACAGTTATTTCCATGTTGTTACAAGGGCCTGGAATTGTTACTAAGAAGGAAAACAAGGTTTCCTGGCACCAGCCACTTCAGGTCATTTTGCTTTGGTCTCTCAGTCACTACAGATACTGAGCAGCGTTCTGATTCCCTTCTGACATGCATTTTGTTTTCAAGAGGCAATTGAGTGGGTTTTATTCACACACACACACACATTAACAATGCTAATATTGTTCAATAAAATTGCAATGTGTAGCGATGGAAGAAACAGTGTCACTAACACCAACCGCTATTTATAGGTTTTGGTATTTTTGAGTTCAAAAAATGTTCTTCGACATGTGATATGGACTAATTTATAAGTACATCAGCAATCATACATTGTTGGAAAATGACAGCAATTAGAGTCTAACAGACATCTGACTGAAGGCATAGGATTACAGCAGTGTCTTGGTTGTTTAATTGTACAGTTGTGTGACACAATAACAACAATAAAATTGCATTGGAATAGTGCCTTTCATGTCGGGAAGACATCCCAAGGCACTGACATGCTCTAACATGACAAAACAAAATAGTAGTTTGCACCACATCTCATCATATATGTACACAGCGCTGGACTTAATGCTCAAGGTCCAAGGTACACTAAGTAATTTTATCGATCGATTCTGAAGCACAGATCGCCCAATTGCTCAGCTGTTGTTTGTGGACAAAGCAATGCAGAGGGTTTAGGAACGGAACAAATGGTTAAAAGTAGAACAGTCCACTGGGGTTTGTGTGTTGTTGTTCGAGTTTGGTCTGATATAGTCCTCATCGTCTTTGACGAGGCTGCGTGGAACGTTTAAGAGAGAAGATCTGGGACGTATGTGCCTGCCACAGCCAGGATGGTGGAAGGCAAACTAGATGGACCTTTTTTTTCCATCTAGTTCTTATCTGAAGTGTCACACGGTGATAAATGTAGGTGAAATTGAGCGCAAGGGAACGAGCCTCCATTTCTGTCACCTTTGATGGGACCGTGGTACCTTTCAGCTCCTAGCCGCAGTAACCAAGCTCGATGGTCCCATCCACTCACAGGTTATTTCCGAAGAGGATTTTTGCTCCCCCCCCACATCCGCTCGAACCAAAATCAGGTTTCCAAAGCAGAGAGCTAATGCTTTGTGAATCCTGACTTCTCCAATATGCTCATGTGCTGCAAAACGCTACAAACCTATCTTGGGACACTTGAAAAAACCCAGCAGGAAACGTATGCCCCTTAACAGAGAGAACAGATTGTCAGCAATGTTATTACTGATGTGGTCAGCAATGGCATTGGCTGTTGCCATGGTTCATTTATCTTCACTGATTCAAGTCTGAGCAGGAGGGTCAAGGAGGGAGAACTGTGCAGTTGGTGAGTGACTGCTCAGCTAATGACTCGTGTGTGTGTGTGTGTGTGTGTGTGTGTGTGTGTGTGTATATATATATATATCTACAATTGTCTCTGTGTGCATTTAGAGAGCTGTTCACTCTCTCACAGAAGGAAGACTCTTCCAGTTTCCTGGCCAACAATCTCTCTGATAAAATTGATCATTCACTTCGGGATCCTGCCTGAACATACAGCGGATACCGTTCAGCTTCACAAACACGCTAATGAACACAAGACATACGCCACCCACACACACAATTCAAAATGTGTCCCCTCCCAGCCACGCCACTGCAGAAATAAAATGGAGCCTGCAAAGTTAGCTCACCATTTTGTATTTCTCCCTCCCCACCCGCTCCCCCCCAAAGACTCACATTACTTCACCATATGGGGGCAACCTACTTTTCAAGGTTGGTTATTGTGGTGGAAGGTGGAAGGTGAGGACTGATGGGATCCTATCACGGTTCTGGGAAGAATGGGAAGGCGTGAGGGGAAAGGTACGGATGGATGTCCATCCAATAGGATGGACACGATGGAAGGCATCTACGGAGGATGGGAATTCGCGGTCGAAGAAAAGGTTGCTCTGGTGCGAAAGTTGGCGTCGTCAGAGCAGATGAGAAGGTGGCGCAGGAATTGAGAAAAGGGAACCGAGGCCGGGGGTGGGAGGAGGTGTAGTCCAGGTAACTGGTCGGGGGTTGGGATGGGGGCGGTGGGAGGCGAGGGTGGTTGGCTTGTAAAGGATATCTGCAGATAAACTATGCCTCGAGATGGAAATACACATAGACCACCCGTGGGGAAGTTTATATCCAGCCCTTTACTAGTTTCCTCTTGTACATTCACGAGATTTAAATTCTCTTATCGACAGTGCGCAACGCAGACAGCGCGAACTCTAACTTCCGCACCCTGCTGCGATGCTCTCAAAATATGAAAGCAGGGAGGGGGAAAATTGAACTCCGCCAAGTCTTTATTTTCCCACAGTTGCTCAATTTCTTTTTCATTTTACCAGAAACTGCGCTGACTGATTTCCATGATATCTTCACACTGCGTTGTGTCAGCTTGCCAGGTCTCATTTCCTCAGAGATTCCACCATCATCAGTCTAAAACCCCACCAGATCTTATTATGCTTTGTATTCCTGCTGGTTACACCTCAGACACTTCAACAGTCAAATCCATGTGTTGCGAAAATAAATAAATAAACAAACAAATAACAATTGAGCAGAGCTCAAGCACCAAGAACACATACAGTGACAAGTTTGCAAAGTCCTACTGAAGGATGAATGATAATACCATCCAAGGAAATTGACAAAACTAAATTAAATTATAAAATTTCCATGGCATGCGTTTCCACAGCATGGGTCCATATTAATAATTTTCAAATAAGTTAGAGCATCACTCATATGCAGTGTGTATTAAGGCAGCACTGCATGACTTGAAAGATGAATAATTTACCGCTTATTGCTATAATGAGGTGACTAGTCATTTAATTTAAAAATTATCCAAAAATATTGACAGCAGCTTCACAGTACAGTTGAGTGAACCGATTTCTCTCCAGAATTATTTTCGACTCGCCTCTCTTTTTTTCAAATACATGCCTTTTATTCAGCCACACATTGCAGTGCAGTAACTTGTTTTTTTCCACGGAGGGGGAAAAAATAAATCTCAATTCATAAGACTCCATTTTTGACCATCTAACCATGTGGTTAAATAACACTGACAATCATTGTAAAACACCAAAGGAATTGCTTAGGCATTGTGCAAACGCATCAGGTGCAAATTTATACCCAATACTAGAAAATGAATAATACAATTAATGTTTCCGGGAGATACAGCAAACTAAATATTCCAGATATACCTAATCACCACGAAAGCCAATGTAAATACAAATAAGTTGCAGATGAAGAAA
The DNA here is from genome assembly GCA_035084275.1 of Hydrolagus colliei. Classification (NCBI taxonomy): domain Eukaryota; kingdom Metazoa; phylum Chordata; class Chondrichthyes; order Chimaeriformes; family Chimaeridae; genus Hydrolagus; species Hydrolagus colliei. The sequence continues at coordinate 990,454 of CM068747.1, read as the reverse complement.
AGGAATGAAATAGCAGGCTGGTAAAACAAAATGTGATGGTTAAGACTAAGAGGCTTTTATGATATAAATTACAGAAATAAATAGAAGGAAAAGATGCATGACTGATCATATTAATATTCAAATTCCACAGAGGAACACTGAATCAACTGTGTGTAGCTCAAATGATGAGGTTGCTCTAGGTTTAATAAACAGACTCTTTAACAAACTAGCACAAGCATAATTAAGTAAATGCTCCAATTACAGACAACGCTGTATATTGTGGTTATTATGCGGCTCTATCAGAATTTTACAGAGTGTTGCTTCTGCGACTTGAAAGATTTTTTTTGCGCCATTGGAATTATGAAAATGTTCAAGATGGAACAAAGGACGTCTCCACAGAAATGTGGTGCGCACGTTAAACGCGGGTTTCCGCCGAGGCACGGACAGAGCTGAGAATCTTTACCCCCTTTGCCAACCCTCGGAATCTCGGAAGCAAAAACACAGACAGTTCATCACAAAGTAAATAGATCCCTTATTTGTTTGGAGGAACGCAATAATAATCCTGGCATATCTTGCGTATCGTTACGTCCAACAAGAATTTTGCTCCCGCGGGATAGGCATTGGCGGCTGACCTTAAGTAGGAGGAGTGGATGTGGAAGCAGAGTGGAATGACGCTCACTAAAGGCCTCTGCCGTGGCTCATTGCCGGTTTCTTCAGGTCCATTCTCAAATTTTACTTACGGTAATCTACATTGAGACTCGGAACTGCTCGGTTATGAATTTATCCGGATACCATCAGTGAGAATCAGAGCTGTAAGGTTTCCCTGTCTTTTCCCAATCCACATGATTTTATACCAATCCATCCTGCTGATGGCTAGAGAATCAGGATCAGGTGGACCCTTGAGATCAGCAACTTCCTGGTCGGAGACAGTGTCAGGCAGGGTTTAGGGCGAGGGTATGGGTGAAGGTATGGGTGAAGGTATGGGTGAAGGTATGGGTGAAGGTATGGGTGAAGGTATGGGTGAAGGTATGGGTGAAGGGGTGGGTGGGGGGGGAGAGACAAGTTCCAAAGGAATCACATGGAAAGCCAGACAACTCTATGGAGATCCAGGTCAACCAAAGCAGTAGGTTGACTTTTCACTTGTACTTTGTAAAAAGCTCATTAAATTTATACCATTTTTACGCAAAGTGCAGGCGGTCTAGTGCTGTGTGTGGTGTCGATCTTGTCGATTGGGTGCAGGCTCTGCAACAGATGGAAGCAGCAGGTATCTGCAGCATTCGAACATTTAACTAATGACTCCTGGAAGAGCGAGCTTCGCTCCCGTTCCGCGGAGGCAGCCCAGGTGTGAGCAGAGACAGCGTGGACACTCCTTGGAGGGAGAGAGAGAGAGAGAGAGAGAGAGAGAGAGATAGCGCTTGGGGCTCCAACAGAGGAGAGTAGATCAAGGCAATGGGAAGCTGGGAGAGCTACCAACGGAGAGCTCAGTCAGGCAAATAAAGGTGGGATCATCTAACAGGTGTACAGAAGATGGGAAAAGTAGTCAGGGGGGAGATTTAGCTGCTGAAACTCATCTGGCAGCAATAATTTGTAAAATCAAAATCGTATAGTTGGATATCTGCCCAAGTCTCTTTCAAGAGTTTGAATTCTATGCGAGTTTGATACACAGTAACTCAGCCTAAGTTATATCCTCGGACTCCACTTCTGTGGAATAAAACAGAAAACAAATCCAAGTAATATAAAATTGGTCACCTCGATCTCCACGACTGTTGGCGGGGACGCTGCTGTGCGCAATTGGCTGCCGTGTTTCGCAGTCAATTCACTTTACAGTATATTTTGTGAAGCGCTTTGAAACGTCTAGAAGATTTGAAATGTGCTACATCAAATGCAAGGATTGTTATTCTTAGTAATTATCTTATCTGTAGATAATGTTCGGTGATTGGAAAGTCACATTACTCCGGATCAAGCGTACGTATAATTAGGAGTGAGAGTGTGGGTAGCTATTTCACTGCAACTATTTTATGTTAACTGGCTGGCGGAGGAAAGCAAATGAAAGCAAATGGTTCGACAAGTGAAATATGGCTTAACTTGCTCTGATTCAGTTAAAGACTTCTCCATGCTCTGCACACACACACACATACACACACACACACACATACACACACACACACACTAATATGTTTCAGAGCAAGTTGTGTAACCCACTTCTTTCTTTGTCTCGCGAAGAGCCTCTTTGAACACACCCCACGGTCCTGCGTGGGTAATCTGCCACAGCTCTCTTGACTGTTTGTGAGCCATTGCTCTGAGCCGCTGCTCGCCTGATGGAAATCGCACATATATATAGGAAGGATTTTAAGAGTCCTGTAGCTCAGTGGTTAGAGCACTCAACGTACAAGCCAGAGACCCGGGTTCAATTCCAGGCAGCAGGGCGAGACCTTGGCCAAGTTTCTTTACTCCACACACCTGATAATAATCCATTAAAAAAAAAGAAATAATTTCAATCCACGGCTGTTTACTGTGCGCAATTGGCTGCCGCATTTCACCCACATGTTATGCAGTCAACTCACTTTACGGTATATTCTGTGAAACGTCTAGAAGACGTGATAAGCGGTATATCAAATGCAAGGATTATCATAAATTAAAGTACACTTTTACAAATTAAATCCTATAAAGACATTCCCTCCCCCCCCCCTCTCCCCCTCCCACCACCCAATGTGAGAGGCACTTTACCAAATGCAAAGATATTTAATAATAATCCATGCATTTGATAGAGCACTTTGCATGTATTATTTCTGGTGGTTTTGACCTGGTGGGTCAGCCAGATCAATAATACTGCCACATTACATATGAATGAGCATTACTTTACTTAATATGTTTGCTATCTAATATAGCCACGTTTTGTACGAAATTGACATTTTTCTTTCACCAGGTATTACTGCACGTCAAGCCATTTTTGAATAGTCCTATTAACAGTCCCAGATAAACTGACGCTTATGGGAACCATGTTTGTTTTGTAATGTCAGTGCAATCAATTTGTAGATTGATATATTTCCTAATCTTCTCTCGTTCTTTATTTTTTACACACACACGCTGTAATCGTTTGAGATCTCCACATCAATAATACTACACGTAAAATCCATTTGATCCTTTATAATAATACCTGTTCTGCTACAGATTACTGTCCTATTTGGAGGTAAGTGTGAATCCTGGATTATTGTGAGGTTATTTTTTTTTCTATGTCACTTTTTGGTGGTTGGCACCAGTTTGTTTTCATATGTCATACTGCAGCACTATCATTAGTATTATTTATTAAATAGAAATCTTCTTTTGCAGTAAGCATATTAACGCATAGAACACATCAATAATAATATTCGTAGTTGAGATAGAGCTTTATCATGTCATTCAGATGTCTCAAAGTCTTTCACAGAATATAGTGCAAAAGTGAATTGACTGTGTATTATTTTGTGGGCAAAATATGGCAGCCAATTGCCCCACAAACAGTCATGGATTGAGTGCCCATTTTGTTTCAATGACTCCAGGTTTCTCATGTTATACCGCGAGTGTAAAACTAAGGTTTAAAAATTAACACGTGTCAAGTAAGACCAGATTTAACACTAAAACGCCCTATTGTGCAGTGGTTATACACTGTCTTACAGTGAAAGCAACTGAAGCTTTTGTCAATTAAATCCTTCAAAAGAAAATGAGAACTACATAAATGCCTGATTGAAATGGGACTGAAGTTTCCAAACGAAACTGATCAAAAACTGTACAGGGACACAATAATAATCAGCCTTGCATTTGATGTTAGAGCTTACAACATCAAAACATCTCAACGAGCTTTACTGGCACTTCTTGTCAAGTGCAGTGACTGTGTAGTTTGTAGGTGAAAGCAGTTCAATTGGGTTCAAAAGGAATATTTATGTGGAATTTTCTTCAAGAGACTTTAATGAATCATGAAGAGTAATTGATAAACTGTGGAAGAAAGTGGCAATACTGGACCAAATTATGTTTTGGTCTTGCCTGATTTCCTATGTTGCTACGCGTGTTGCTAGAATGAATGATCCAATTCCTAGCCTTTTTTTCCCCTGAAACTTCTCCTCCCGATGTAAGAGAAGCTATATACAGTAAATGTAATTTTATACTGTATCGCATCAAAAACTGACATACAGTAAAACTCCTATGAGTTGCATCAGTCGGACTCATGACATTTAATATGCAGCCAGTAAGTGCCATACTGGGTCAAGATAATGTTTGCCTTGTTTCAATGTGTACTTGACACCTACTTACTATCGATACACAAATCGCGCATCGATGGATTAAGACTACTTTTCCCGTGAGTCAGTGTAGCAGTAAATCCGCGTGCATCAAGCTGTCCGTCCCGCCATTCAAAGCAAACTGTAAGCGAAGGAGTATCGAAGGGCAATACGGGTGAGGAGGTGATTAATATGAGTAATGCAAAGAAAGCAAAGTGTGATTTTTGGTAGGAAACTGAATGGGACTGGGGTGAATTCATTAAACGGGCGAGTTTTACTGCAGTCGGCAATCTGGGGGGCAATCCGGAGCAACTAAATGAATTGTAAGTGAGAAAGACATTTTTGGACACGGTTAGGAGATCCAGGCCAGTTGGTGTACTCTCCAGCCTGTGTAGACAACCCTCCCCAAAGCCATTCGAGGGAGTGCTGTTGGCAGTAACACAGTCACAAACCCTCAGCTTCAAAGGTTCTGAACATATGGAGCTTTACAGCTAAGCCAGATGCTGCAGAAACAAACTCGCAACATAAGTTCTAGCTGCAACATAAATGTGCCATAAATCTCTCAAGACAATGCCAGAGAGATCAGGAAGACATTTTAATAGCCCGCCCCCCCCCGGCCGCCCCTCCCGAGGGCTTGCTAGCCTTTGTACGGAGCGAGCGATCAGGGTAATACCATCGCCAACAAGAGTGAAGTTGTTTTGAAGCTGGGAACTCGGCTGAGGAGCTAGAATTCGATACCATGTGTTGCGCAAAAAAAATTAACGATGTCGATAGAATTCATGTGGCATGGACTGACAGTAGAATAAAGTATAGTGGGACTTCACTGTAATAACAATAAATTAATAATAATAATACTTGCATTTGATATCGCGGCTTTTCACATCTTATCGACGTCTCCAAGCGCTTCACAGAATACACTGTAAAGTGAATTGATTGTATATTTGTGGGCGAAACGCGGCAGCCAATTGCGCACGGCGGCGTTCCCCCCCCCCCCCCCCCCCCCACAGTTCACCCACAGAAGCGGAGACTTTCAGGAACGCGCAGTAATTAACACTTTTGAAAGTTGGGAGAGCGAGGAGATCACAGAGGAAATGCCTTTGCTCAGTCTACCTGTCTCCCCTCGTGGCTCTGGGGGCGGCCAACAAAATGTTTGCCAAGGCCTGGCTAAAACACTGCCAATCCATTTCCATATCATTATAAATTATAATAACTATGGCCAGGAGTAGAAACTGCCTTTTAACACCTGTGTCCAACTGAACCCAAATTACAGTCCGTCCGCACGCAGAAGAGGAAAATTTAATCCTTTATCTATTCGGTGAAATATCCTTTTCTAGTTTCTTAGCACAATTTGGCCCCACTGCTGCTTTTCACACTTCCATTCACTTCACACTGAATGGCAGTGCAATCTAAAAAAATAAACTCTACACATCTATCAGTTTCTTGTTTCTTTACTGGAAGTTAAACACTCCCATAAGGATCCTTCATACAGTGTTGAAGAAACGAGCTTAAGGCTCTTGTGTTTGATACAAAATTCGCAGTTAAATTGGTTTAAAGTGAACCGTACATATGTGTGTCATCTGACTTAACTGCGACCGTGTAGTTTGCAGGCGAACGCGGCAGCCAATTTGCACACTGCAACGTCCCAACAAGCAACCAAGGAGTGAGTGACCAATTTGCAGATCACTGGAATATCAAGATCACCCTCCGTCGATTCCTGAATAAAAAACGGCAATTCACAAGATGAAGGGAACCCCATTATAGTCAGACCTCAATGTCATCTCTATGTCTGTTCAAACCAACGAGATGAGATCCCAGAATGCCCACGAGAGCACGCACTAATAATGGTCGATGTTCTGTTTGGCAAACTGGTTTTGAAGCATCTATTTTTACGCTACGTCTGTGAAACTAAAAAATCGTCTCAGTACCTTGGTTGGGGTATATAACCACTATTCGTACATGGCAGACGAGCTGACTTCTCACGTCTCCTCGTCCAGCACATAAACAAGAAATATCGTCAATGAACTCTTCGATCCTATTTATAGTTTTCACATGTGGTGCCACATCTAGTCCAGCCAGCGTGTCGAAGCTTTCTTTCTCTCCCAACAGAAATCAATAGCCCCTGGGACAGACACAGAAAGGTGCTCCAAGCTTTTGTGTTCATCACAGCTCCCCTTTTGATCGTCTTGAATGAAGAAACCGAGAAAGGCGTCTCTCAAGAAATATCTTCTGACTTGTTACAGTTTTCAGGATTTTGTGCATGCGAATGGGGCCGTGGGCCGTGATGTGCAGCTCTCTCTCTCTCTCTCTCTCTCTGAAATAACAGCTCATTTCTGTAAAGAACAGAGAGATTTGGTCCCACATTGACCAAGCGGGGACCTGAAAACAATCGAACAACTCGCAGTGCTGAAAATAGTGGCACAATTCAATTCATTTGTTTCAAGCAGAATTGCAGAATTCCTAAGATGAAACCTGGTTTGCTAAGCGATAAATTCCCACCCCCCAAAAAAAACATAATCGCTGAATGAACTCAAGAAGAGTTTTTTTGGAATCAGGCAAATGTGATGAGATCTCAAATTAGTCAATCTGGCTGAGATGCCAGTGACCTTTGAGTTCGCCACCTGACACTGACGAAATAAAAACAGAATTTGCACCTGCGTCAAATAAAATCTTTTAAATATCACCAGAGCCATTAATTTGTGTTACCTCAATTACCGCAAAGTGCAGTGGAGCACAGTGCGTATGTTACTCTGGTGTACATGTCTCCACCAATATAACAGTTAATAGGGTCAAAGGTGTGGTGTCTCTCGTAATGGGATTCTTGTGTTACCTCGTGACGGAAATTCCTCTATAGGAATTACGAGTTGGCGCAAAAGAGACTTCATTTGGAATCCAGAAGCACGGCAGGTTACTTCTCTGAATCTGTCTGCATCGGGCGGCAGGATTCCTGCGGATCAAAGGGAATTTAAAAAGATTAACAAAACGGAATATATTTTTATTTTTCCAGTTTCTTGTTTCATAAAACCCAGGGCCTTCTGTTTTTTCCCCCTCCATCTCTGTAACCCATATCTCAGTTTGTGTGAGTGTGTGTGTGTGTGTATGTGTGTGTCTCTCTCTTTCTCTCTTGGTCTCTCACACACACACATGCTTGCTCTTCTTTTCATCTTTTGTTTGTTGTCTCTTTCCCCAAACAGAGTTACTCCATCTGTCAGATTGTACAATTGGCAGGCCACGCAATGTAGACTTGTACTTCCATGTTACACTGACATTTTAATGGTGTGTTTTTTTCCCCCTGACAGTCGTGTGAAATCTGGTGATAATGTCAGTTTGGGTATTTAACTACAATTCACATTTCCCCTCTCTGTGACAAACAAAAGGGGGTATCATTCTGACTGCCATTCAAATTCAAAACCAATTCAGACTTTAACGTTGGAGAACTATGATGTCAGTTATGAGCTACTTGCTCATTTTTCTCAGAATTTCCAAGTACAGTAGTACCATTAGATCTTTAATATCCATCGAAACATGCAGGTGGGACCTCAGGTTAACATCTCATGAGACAGACAACACCCCTAGGATAGACAGCGTCCCTCAACATTGCATTGGAGTGTCAGCCTTCCCTGGATAATGAGCTCAAAGTTCTGACGTTGACTTGAACCTCCTGACTTGGGAGGACAAACAACAACAGCGATAACAACTAAATTTACATTTGTAAAGCGCTCTTCACGTCGGGGAGGACTTCCCAAGGCGCTGGACGGACCGAATTGCTAAGAATAGAACCACTTGTGAACCACTTAGGCAGTTCACCTTGTCATTCAAACACTGGACTTGGATCATTCCATTTCTCATTCCCCCTTTTTTTTTGTCTAGCTAAACCTCTCATGGTTCTAGTTAGCCAATTGCGTATCCCCTTTTCTACTTCCTTCCCTAACCCAGCACGGTTACAATGCAGATATTTGCGAACTCCTACTGTCAAACGCCAACACATAAGTGGCAGTTCAAATGACTGTAGTCAGCCAGCTTCATCTACTGGCATTCTGGCGAGTTCACCAACAAGTGCCAACTATCCAGGCTTTCATCAAAGGAGCTACTGAACATCAAAGTAGCTCATTGTTTGAAGTGCTTTAAGATGTTTTGACATGACCTGGCATTATATCAAATGCAAGGATTATTATTGTTTATTATTAATGATGGACAGACAAGCATCACATAGTCTTATCATGTCAAAACACGTACAACACGTCATTGCTATATCGCTCACTGACAGAAATTTCCCGACGGCCCAGCACTGAGAAGGGCAGACTTTTAAATTCCCATTCAACGTCCAAGCAACTCGCTCAGTCTCGACTGAATGTGTACTCAAGATGTGTGTGTGTCCGCACCATGAATCCTATTTCTCGCATTAAAATACCCAATCGATCCACTTCGTAATATATTCTTGGATTTGCTTTGAGATGTCTCAATGATGTGATCAAGCGCTATATCAAGTGCAAGGGATATAATTATTATTATTAATCAATTTAGAACAGTATTCCTCAGAGCAATACTCAGGTGGTTTTTGCAATGCCAAAAATACTACTTAAGTCCCGACCTGACTGTTCAGTGCCTTGGGGAGGTCCGCCTGACGTGAAAGGCGCTCTATCAATATAGTTTTGTTTGTTGTTGTTGTTGTTGTTGTTGTCGTTTACTTGTGTAACTATAAATGAGCCACAGCAGAATCGTCACTCTGTTCACCGCGTACTCTCAAAACATTGTGAGGTTGATGACAGACCTCAGCGTGGCTTCGATGCAGCAATATCTACTTAACGTTATAACAAACACAAGTCCGCATCGCCAGGCCCGAAGAATGCTACAATATCCAGTTCAAAAGCTAGTTCACCTCTTGTTGGCTACTGATTAAATCCGAATGGCCTTCGTCTGAATTAACATCCAGGAAAAAGAGCTGGTTACAAAAGATTTCCAAGGTAGGGCTTGGGGTGAAGGTAACCCTTTGGACCGTTTTGATGTTGTTCTTTCTGAACACGAACAACAACAACAACTTTGATTTGTAAAGCCAGTGGGGGGTGGGGGGGGGGGGGCGCGGTTTCTTAAACAAATCCAGTGTCATAGCAATACTTGCCCTTCCTTGCTAACTCATTGCCCTCTGTTTAAAATAAATACTTCCTGGAATCTGTAGAGGGCACTTTAGCAACATTGTAGGAGCTGCCTTTTAGCTGTGAAGCTAAAATCTGCATTCTGGGATGTTTGACCATTCTTGCCGGAGCTGTGGCTGGTATTTCCCTGAGATACAGGGTGGAATGAACCCTGTTGGAATTTACCTAAATCAGCGGGGACTGACAAGAGTGAGTCGACTCGTTCGGCCGATACTCCAAAACGTGGTGTGCAGAGAGCTCTCCACAACCCGTCACAGGCTGCTAACCCTTTCTGCAGAGAGTAACATCTCTAGAAGAGCAACCAGCCGGCCAGCGTAGACCTCAATTCTCCCTTTGGAATTTGTTGTTTGGCATCACCCCGGTTTGAGGAAATAACTTGTAAATTAAGATCTTCCCAGGCAGCGGTGACTTTTTTTTTCTCATTATTTATTTTCCAGCTCCCAGGTCTTTCAGGCCAGAAGGTTGTAGATTGAATTTGTGATTTGTATCTGCATGGCATTAGCCGCTCTCAGCTGGACAGAAATTGGCCTTTACCCTGCTGGGCTGAGAAGGGGGAAAACAGCCAGGATTTCCAGTCCAGATCACTAGCTAACGACCGGCTCTCTACAGCAGGCGAGGGTGAAAAGGTTCATTTCGTTGCACAAAATATACAGTCAATTCACTTTACAGTATATTCTGTGAAGCGCTTTGAGACGTCTCGAAGACACGATAAGGCGTTATATCAAATGCACTTTATTTTATTATCATAAGTGAGCGTGTTATCAGCTGTGATACAGGACCAGGGATGAAATCCCTGCTGGAATTTCCAACGCGAAAACAATCGAAAACATAATCAGTGTGTGGCGTTCCTCTAATTCCCCGGCAAAGGGAATACTGCACATCCGAAGCGTACTGCTTTATATGGGAAATACTGATTCCAAAGGCAGAAAAAGCTTAATTCTAAAACTCACGTTGATTGAAGGGCAGCAGGACTGCAATCAGAGGTGAATTATATTTTTAAAAAAAGCCATTTACGCCATTGTCTCATCTCTGCCTTAACAACGGTTTGGGGAAAACCGTGAGGAGCCAGACATGTTCAGCGTAGCAACTTTGACCTTTGAGTGTGATTATAATGGTGGTGTTGGGGGAATGACTATCCATTGGTTTATTGTGCTCCAGGAAAGATCTGAGCCCTTTGATTCGCACCAGAATATAACGTTACTACAGAGTGTCATTCTTAAAAGGATGCCGGAGTGCAGGAATGTATGAACTGTGCTCTGTGGTGATATCATGTGGGGTATATTTATTATTCACTAATGTCCTCATAGTCCTGACATTTGACTTTTCATAGCGCTTGAACGTGAATGAATATGAGCCGTTGGAGAGATACCAGTCTGAGGTTTACTGATATTATCGATTATTGGTGTAAGCACACCCTCTTTTTCATTAATGTCTCGAAAACATGACCCGCAACGCATATCACTGTCCCTCCCGCAATGGATCTCCTGTGAATTTCATGCCACTTCAGAGTGAAAGGGATAACAGGTTAGGTCATAAAAAGTTACCTGAGCTGACTCACTTCAGCTCGACCTCTGGCACAGTCGGTGCTCCGGACAAAATAACAATATAAATAATCCTTACGTTTAAGGTGCGACGCCTTTCACTTCAGGAGGGACGCCCTGAAGCGCTTCACGAGATGCGTTGCAAAGTGGGTGACTATATATGCACCACAACAAAATACACGTGTGTCATTTTTTTTAAGGTTAAAAAAAAGGGTGATGGTATTAATACAATAACAATGAAGGTGAAAGGAGGAAAGAACCAGTGCTGGTAGGGAACAAGAAACTTCCAAACAAAATGGGTATTCCTGGAATGTAAAATAATTCCGTGTGTTTGCAATGATCAGACGGGTGTACTGATGGTTGTTTTGTGTGGTGGAGGGAGCGGGACGGGTTATTGTGTTAATTATTGGAGTAATTTCAGATGATGTTAGGAGTTATCTCGCTTCGGGGACTAACATTATTCCTTACCATAAACAAGCGTTTAAGACCTCAGAGATTTACCCTTCACAAAGCGGTTACAATAACATGTGTTAATGAAAAATTAGGTATTGCAACCGCAAGGAAATTCTTATTTATGGCTAGTCTCTGTTTTTTAGTTGCCGATTTTTTGTTAGTGAACAGTTTATTTACCTTCTTACGCATAAAATATTATCATTGTTAAATGTTCTTCCGGAAAACATGTTTCACGGTTTCCAAAATTTCAATTTTCGTGAAATTATAAGCTTTTCATTAAATCCTGTTAGTGTTTCTGTTGAAAAGCAAAAATCAATATACGAGTGGAGCTCAAATGAGCTGTCTACACACTATCGTTTCTCTTCATCGTGTCTTTCTCCTCCTGTCAGCATTTGGATATCCAATTTGTTACATTCATACAATTTGCAACGCTGAGAGTTTTTTTTTAATTATAAAAAAAAATTCAAAATTGAAACCAAGAGCGACGTGGAAATTCCCCACCATTGCTCATTTGCTGCTTTATATTCCATTGCACGACCGGCCTGGGCTGAGTGTATTTTGTGCATGGCACTAATGACAGTCTATAGACGTTTACAATTTATGTTTGACCCTTCATCTGAGCCCCCTCTCTGCTGAGTACCACCTGGATGCTTTTTCTTGTTCAACCAGCTCCACATATTGGTCTGGACTGGGATGATTTGTGACAGATTAACACAGCAGACGCACTTCTTCTAAAGAAAGCCTCCTCCGCTAATACTTCTCTTGAGCTGGCGTTCCCGGCTGATCTACTGTACTGTACTTAAGTATGTGATATTATCTCATACAAATAATAGAAGGGAAAAAAAAAACTGTTTCCTTTGCTTTCCTTACAATGGAGCTCCTGTGGCTCAGTGGTTAGAGCACTTGCCTTGCGAGCCGGGGAGACTTGTGTTCGAATCCAGGCAGGTTCAGGGGCGAAACCCTGGGCAAGTTTCCTTACTCCACACACACACACACACACCTAATAATAATCCCTCCCCAAAAAACACAATAATAAAATTGGTCATTTTGATCCACGACTGTTTGAGGGGGGAGGCGGGGGGGGGAGGGGAGGGGGGGGGGGGGACGCTGCTGTGCGCAATCGGCTGCCGCGATTCGCCCACAAATACACAGTCAATTCACTTTACGGTATATTCTGTGAAGCGCTTTGGGACGTTGATAAAATGTGAAAAGCCGCCATATCAAATGCAAGGATTATTATTACCTTTCATTTCCATCCCCCTTGTTCTTCCTCAGGCGTAGGGGGAGAGGAATAAAACCATACACAACAAAATGCGTAGCTTTCATACAGCCCAGATTTTCGGTTATTTAAATACCACTATATTTACTGTTAACATGCAAAATACATTAGTGGTGTATACGCATATTCTCTCAACTCCCTCTCCTGTGATACCCAGCAATAAACCGATCTGCAGAGCTTGGAAAGTAGTCAGTGGAGATTAAACAGCAAATACTTTTAAACAAATGACCATTATTATGAATCATTAGGTGGTGGATTGTTTAAATAAAGCAATTGTATTGACAAGGCATCTCTTATTAATCCACAGCGGAAGTCCACATTTACATTTGTGAAATGGATGCAGGCAGATTAAAAAATACTTTACATGGGTTTGTGACATCTCAGAGGCGGCGCAGTACATTTGAGAACTGGGGCTTTGAATGCAAAGGAGCATTTTAACATACTCGTGTGAGTTACTGGATGAAACTCACTAATGATCATGATAAACACTGCACTGTTTCTCAGGCTATCATGGGAGATTTCATGGAAGTGAAAGTATTTGTCGAGCCCTGAAGTTTTATTAACGTCGAGTCTGCTGTTTGAGTACAACATGTACTCACAACATTAAAATACTCCAGAGGTTACGGCGTTGGGGAGGAGAGGAGGGACCTTATCAAGAGAAATCTTGTTATTTTTGTTATATATTCCATACAGATATACATATTCCGTTTCATATTGTAACCTTACAAGCTTTCTCCTCTCATCAATGTGTTCTGCTAGCTGATGGCAGCTCATGGTCTCATTGTCCTTGACTGGTAATGTACAGGGATACGTGGAACAAATTGAAACTCTGGATCTCTGTGCTGTTGATAATAGGAACATAGGAGAAAACACAGTGAGGGGATCATTCAACCCATCATGCTTTTTCTACAAGTTTATTATATCTTGGTTGATCTTTTCTTTCCAATTCCCAACCTTCATCATTCCCTCTGATATCCCTCAATGCCTCAATTACCCGAGTCCCCGTTTATCTGTCTTTTTAAACATCCCTATTTATTCTGGCACAACAGCTCTTTTAGAGCCCGAGAATTTCACAACTTCAGCAGCCTCTGTGTGAATACTTCCCGAACCAACTCAGCAATGAATCCCCCAAAGGGTTTTAACCGTACCATTGACTGGGTGGGTGGGGCAGGAATTGCTATAGATTCATTCATACTAAAAACTTGTAATGAAAGAAAACTAAACGTCAGAACTCAAGCCAATTTTTTTTAAAACTGCGTGGTCTGTAACATTGATAGCAATCTTCACGACGGGAGATTGGGCGCATCTCTTTTGTTGGGTCTGTTGCAAATTAAAAACCATCAAAAACCTTAAGAGTCTCCAACGCATATTACTGTACTTGAAATTCCAAATAAGGATGGAGTACCACAACATAGCCCATAACAGGCATCCCAAGCCTCAGTGCCAACTCCTTGTTGCAGACACATACAAACGAGCAGAGGCTCTGGACAGGTAGATTTATTGCAACTACTTATTGGCAAATACCTTTCCCTTATATGGCAAGCAGAAAGGTTTACCCCCCCCCCCCCCCCCTTCCCCCAACCCACCCAACAAACCGACCAGCTCACCCGCCCACCCCCCTACCCGAGTTCTGCTAAGTTGCCCAATCTAAAACCGATGTTCACTGTACGATATTCACTGTACGATATTCACTGTACGATATTCACTGTACGAAAGCAAAATCACGACAGCCTAGTTTTATTACTCGTAGAGATCACAGGGAGTTGCTCGCGTGTGTGCGCGTGCGTGTGTGTGTGTGTAAGTCAATGTTTTGTTGCCAGTAGCAACTGAGTGGGCAATATTCCTGGCAATAAATCAAGAACAACTTGTAGTTATACACTGTAACTGTATCATGAAATGTGCATTATATTTGGTTGGCCGACCAAAAGGGTTAGCCACCACTGTTAGATAATACAGCACCGCAAATGAAATTAGATTTGATGTGATGATTTGAACTACTTTGGTGTGCTGGCTTGCTGGCAGTTCCACAAGATTTTGTGGGTAAATGAGGTTTGCATATTTTTAGCTCACGCACTGACACGCTGAGAGGCAGCACTGCAATTAAAAGAAGAAAGCTGTTTCATATTTTAGAAGCTTTATAGCTGTAATGTTACAGTGACTACCCGACCAAAATCAAATAATCCAGAAAGCACAGTACTATTCTTAAACTCACCAACTAGTGGCATTCATTATGTTGGTACTGTATACACTTTGCTGGATATTGGCAGCGTTTACTCACATATACAGTCACTTTACTTCACAGTAAATCCTGCGAAGCACTTCGGGATGTCCTCCCAAATGCAAGAATTGATATCGTGAGAACAAAATGTTTGTTTGTAACCTAGCTGACTCCAATGTTTCCAGTTTCCCGGGTAATTCCATGATTGATGGAGATGCTTGTGAGATGTGACCTGTCGATCTTCCAGCTTTTAGCATTAAATTGGTTGGAAAACACGGGCTGTCGAGCCCATTTTCAGCCAATAAAAAAGAAAGCATTAAAATAGATGCTCCCAGCTCCTATCATGTGTGATGGGAACTGAAAGCAGAACAAATGTTATTTTCTGAATGGATTGTATCACAGCGTTGGTTTGGATGAACAAGGAAGTTCAGCCATTTGACCTCACCCATGTGGAATCTCCACTGTATTGTTTTCTCATCACAGCATCAAGCCGCTCTTTAAATACGCCCAGCGAGCTGGCCTCAATCACCTTTCCCGGTGATCTGTTCCATCATTAATTACCCGGTGTCCGTCCTGAAATTGTCCTTTGCAGCTCTAAATCTATGTCATCTTGTTGTGCTGTCCAGGTGCATCTAGAAAGCGTTGCCTTGAGTTTACTTGTTCAATCACATTCGGAATATTCTAAAACAACCACAACACAATTATACGTGTAGAGCGCCTTTCACATTCGGGAGGACACCCTAAGGTTCTGAAGCCTTATAAGGTCCCCTCTGGGACGTCTCTCTTCAACCCTGGAGGCCAGGTTGGTCGAATTGTTGCTCGGAGCCCATTGCTTTGTCACTGGGAATCGTCTTTGTTGCTTTCCTCTGCACAGCCTCCGGGCATGTTGATGGCCAGTCAACTGAATGCAGTGATCCAGAATGAGTACTCATCAGAGCACTACACAGCTATAGAGTATGATGGCCGGGAATCTGAACTTAATTGATTTGGCAATATAGCCCAGCATCCCGTTTGTTTTGTATATTATTGTCTCACACTGTTTTGGTCATGGTGAGCCATGAGTCAACCAGCATCGACCAGTATCTCTTTAGGCTTCCCCCCTTCGTTAGTAGGTTCTATCCTTCCAACACACGAATGGTTACATATTGATGAAAGTGATCTGAGCGTTGTTATACCTTGTGTGAAAAACTTGCGCGTAGATTTGACCGCACAGCAAATAATGAGGCAACCTGCCTGCTTAAAGAGCAGACATCAAATATTCAGCCGTCTGATGAAGAGCTCAGATTGTTAGTCAATGTCAAATTCCTTCCATTTCAGATATGGACGATAATATCCCTACCAGTAGCAGCATTGAAAATTACTTTTTTTTGCCCAAACTATACTTCCAGACACTTACAACTCATTGAAAGCATTTGACTTGCACATAAAGCATTACTCAGTCAATACACTATAATCTCACTATTTCCCCATTGGATGTATTTGCATAAAGATATACACATTTGAGAACAGAACTAGGATGCTAGTGAAATTAAAGTGGGATAACCGGGATGTACAAAAACTGAAAGACATTTGAAAAAACACATTTGAATACAATCAGACATTGATTGTATTATAAAGAAGTCATGTTTACTGTACATTATCCCTGAATGAATCTATAAAACTTTCATGTAATCTAGAACTATACTCTATTCAATATATTTTGTAAGCATGTAGCATTCTAATATGGCTGTTAATGAGAAAACAAAACAAAGAGGTCCCATGGACAAAATTACATTGAAGCAATCAAAACTGTATCTTAATGACTTTTTTATGTAGATTTAATAATGTAGGATTAAGAATGAATTATTTTTGTAATACTTATTGTGCTTCTTGAGATAAAACAATTGCGGACAATGAATCGGTTTTAGTGCAATTTATTTAATAGTTTGTTCTCAAATTGTTCAGAAAAGGTTGCAATCTGCCTTCATTTTCCCTCAGTGGCAAATGGTTTACAAAAGGTAGATTTAACTTAATATCTTTAAATTATTTGCAAGTTAGCCTTCGGGAAACTTGTACAAAATAGAAATATCATGAAGTTTACTTCACAGCAAAATTTCAAACACTTTGTCTGAAATTATCTACTTCCCAGGCAATTTACTGTCAGGAGTCTGTCATTTCACTTTGAACATGCCTCCGGCTTTGTGAATTCAAATTAGCATTCAAAAGTGATGATAGAAATTAGGACTTTTAAAGAAAACTGTATATAAATTTATACATGAGAGTGACAGATTTCTTCAACTTTATCATTGAATGTCCTATCATTTGATTTGATCATACAGTGGATTAAAAAGGTTTTCGATCCACATCACAGTCATGGAACGCAAAATAGATTTTTTTCATCACAAATACAATAATAAGGCATCTCCCTCCTCACTAATCCACATTTCAGATTGTAATTGCTGAAACATATGACTGAAAATGGGCTGTAGGTTTAATGTTCTTGGTCAATAATTCCCCTAAATAAAATTGATCATTAGTTTCTTGGCTATTTGCGGGAAACTTCACCCTCAAAATAAACAGTAAAGTTTTGTGGGTTCATCAGATAAGATGTTAAACAAAAACAAGGTCTCATCTCTCTGTTCAGGGTAAAGATCCCTTAGGACTATTTGAAAAGAGAAGGGAATTTTACTTACAAAATACTACAGTCGTTGCTCTTTACAGTAATTCCTATAAAGTGCTTTGAGTCGTTTTGACAATGTGATAAGATTGCTATAGGAAATACCAGAATTATTATCACTATCTTCTACCCACTGATTGTGTGTAATCATCATTAGATACAGGATATATAGAATCAGTCGCGGTTGTAAATAATATCGACTTTATTGACACCACATTGCATATATATCCCCACAGTGTAGCTTCAGTTACAGCAGCTGAGGGCAGTCCAGGTATTAATCGGATCTAATTTGCAGTATTTCTGGAGTAGTTCGCCCACAAATATACAGTCAATTCACTTGACAGTGTATTCTGTGAAGCGCTTTGAGACGCAGTCTAGAAGACGTGAAAAGCCGCGATATCAAATGCCAGGATTATTATTACGGTACCAATGATTATTACTACAGGAGTTACGGTGGGAAAGGGATAAGCCTGGAATCCTGCTCTAAGAAACCATTTATCTGAAAAAACAATGCATTACCAAGCTCAGCCATGTGTTACCTTAAATGTTCCTGGACAGAGCCTGTTGCTTTAGTTAAATCTGCCGAAATTGCGCATTATATATAGTTGGTGATTTTCAAAGCTCTACTCAATGAACCTTGGGTTACTGTAAACCACTGTAGTTACTAGCTAAATTACTATAATATTATCATGGCCTAAAGAAATCCTACAGCATCCGCGATTATGAGGCATAAACATATTGTATTAATTTAAGCTCTACATTTGGAGGATGCTATAATAGTGCATGCGGTCACCTTATACTGTTGTATTTAATGTCACTAAAATATAAGAGTTGTATTGAATACTTGTCAGACTTTGTCAACTCGGGTAAATCAGTTTTCTTTCCCGTGCAATTAAATTTTGCGCGTTTGTAGAGCGCCTTTCTCGACCTCCCGATGTGAAAGGCGTTGTATTAATGTAATTTTTTTTTTTTTTTAGCAGTGCAGTAACACGATAAGGCATCATTTGCTTTCCTGTTGCATTTCTGGTCAAGCAGAAACGTCCTGTGATACAGGCTCAGTATTAAAGAATAGTCAGAATTATTTTTAAAAAATCTTAAATCGATGTTCCAATTATCGTTACTACTGAAGAAATAACAAATTCTAAGCAAGTTCCTTGAAGCAAAACTGAAAGGCTAGGATAGTAGAGTTGAAAATCACCTCTCAATGCCCAAGTTGGAGCAATAACAGAGGAAGATTCTCGCTTCTTTGAGATTTTCTACTCCCCTCAGAGGCTATTTTTCAATCCAGTAATATATTCATTTCAGTGCTACGTATCCATTAATTCGTCTGTGGCTAAATTTATCGGAATTTTTTTAATCCATTCAATAATATTGAGTGGTTTCCAGCTTTCTGATTTAAATCATGAGCATTTCAAATTAGCAGACTCAGTTCCACCCACTCTATTAATTGTGATATCGATACAAGTAAAACACACAATGTAGTTTGGATTCCAACATTGTTACCTCTTGGGATTGGAGCAGCCAATGTTTGCACAACAGGATCCCATCAAGAGGAATAGATTGAATGGCCAATTCTATCTTCAGTATTTCCGTCCCTGACACTGGGAGAAACTAACTCCTCTCTTCAAACACTGCCATTGCACGACGATCTTAAAAGCAGATGTGTGTGGCTTGAACTCCCAACCCTTTGATCCACAGGCGACAATGATATCAACAGAGTTAAGTTGACAGAATAATGCTGGCTGAGCAAACTCAATACAGTAAGAATGGCTAGAGTGGGAGATTGGCATGTTGTGGGGATTGCTATTTAAAAGAGCCAATGCAGATACAGTTGGTTGAATGGCCTTTTGGATGTTTCAGTAGGAAAGCTAATCTGAGGTGTAGCAGTGATCAGTAAAAGCTTGTTGTAAAACAATGTACTCTAGATCTACCGTATCTTACTTGGAAATGCTTTAAGGTGTTCAAAGACTGGAAGTTGCTTGGTTTCTCAGTTCAGTACTGGTATTCCTTCTTGTTGATGAGAGAAAGAAAAAAAGAAAATACAGTACAAGAAAGCAATATGATTTACTAATACCCTATTTTGCAAGTTTGCCAAAATCTCTTTGAAATTTCACTGCTGCTCCTGGTTTTAATTGTAATGTAAATGAAATTTCCCACAGTTTGTACAGAAACATTAAAGTGCGTTCCTTGTTAAATTTTAATTGAATTCTTCAAACGCGGGACAGCTTGAAAATGGCAGATTAGGAGACAATGGATTTTTAGTAAGTTTAAACAAAAGCATTTTTTTTTGTCTGCAACAGAATAATAAGGGAGAAAAGCTTTGAGGTTTTAAAGCCAATTGAATATTAAAGTCTCTCCTGACAGGAGTTATGATGCTCATTCACTTTTTTTTAAAGTATAGATCAATGCACTACTTCCATGCTTGGAGGAAAATATTACTTTGTTCCCGGAATCATTAAACATCTCTTACAAGCGTTTGAAAATAGAGCTGCTCTATGGCTAACCACATTTGTATAACATTTGGTATGTATGTTGGTCTCATTTAAGGGGCCTTCACATTGAATTAGCTCAATAGTAGAAATGCCATCTACACAAGTTGATGTTTAGATATTTTGCGCTTACTTTAAACCCAATAAAGATGTAAATTTTAGAAGCCATACCCTCCTCTTTCTGTCATTTAGAGTCAAGATTTTTGGCCAACTCTCTCCTAATCAAATGCATCAACACTTAAACTGCAAATACATGCTGAGGTTTGTACACTTACTAATAAACCCAATCTTCCATTTTCAGAATAGTTTGCATGCGGTTGTACAACCGGCCTTGTTTTCACAACGCATTTAATTTCAGTCAGTATTAAACGTTATTTAAAGGGATGGACAAGTGTAACCCTCGGCGGTTGTGTGCAAAATAAGGGGTTGTTAAAGATAAAAAAAGTGCAGAATTCAATGGGTTTAAAGTAGCTGTGGACTTCAGAATAGTCACTTTTAATGTGATGTGAAACAACTGATACAACAACAAAATTACATTTGTATCGTGCCTTTCACGTAGGAAGTGAGTCCCGAAGCGCGTTGAAGAGTTGCTGGTTGGCACCCGAGCTTGGATTGCAATCAAGAGGGTTGGAGGGTAGGGGGGTGGGGGGGTGGGGGGGCAGAGGGAAGGTGGGAATCTCTTTGCGGTTCGCATAGAAACATATTCCAACATATTGATGTCACTAACTCAAACAGCTGGCGCCTATGCAATTGTCGGGCAAAGAGGTTGGTGGAACTCACTGCCAAAGTCTGTGTTGGAAGCAATTAAAGTCAATGTACTTCAGAGAAAACTGGACACCTGCATGAGAGAGAAGGGAACAGAGAAGGAATAAAGAGGGCCTTGTGTGGAGTATAAACAGTGGCATAGACTATTTCGGCTGAACGGTCTGTTTCAGTGCAGTATCACTCTACATTACACTGTGTACACACATCAATTATATCATAATAAAATGAATAATTTATCTCTAGAAGACTGATCTACTTTCTTTTCCTTGAACAATTGTTCCAGAAATCCAGGTTGGAGAATTTGGGATAACAGTAGCAGCAGATCAAGCGTTCTTAGGTCTTTTGCTAATTTTGCTAAAGTTAGCAAAATTGGGGGTTTCTCCCACAACATATACAGTCAATTCATTTTACAGTATACTCTGTGACAAGCTTTGAGATGTCTCGAAGATGTAATAAGGCTCTAAACTGAATGCAAGGATTATTATTTTTATTTGGTTTGTCTGAACATTTTTAGTTGGTCAAGGTATATATTGCTTACATGTTTCTGTGTTTGACCCTCAGTTATTGATACAAATGGTGAGAGTACGTGTGATATCTTCACTGGCATTGGTGTTATTACAGTACTAGGTATACAATATTAATGTCACTGTCTGTACCAAATTGAGCTAGAGAGTTCTCGCTCTTACCATGTGAAAGTTGCTATACAAATATCATTTTGTTATGTTGTGATTGTACCCTCCCAGAAAAATGCATCAATAAATAATCCAGGAAGCCTAACACTTGACGTTTCAGAGATTCATTAAATGGAAATGAAAACAGATTTTCTGGAACATTGGTAAAAAAAAATCACCTTAATATTTTTAAACTGAAAAATAAACTTTATTTTTATAACAAATTGTCCCATAGGATTTATGGGACAATATTCAATCCGGTTGGGGTTTTGGCCGAAACCTTTGTGAAAAATATGAAATTCCTATAGGAGTTTAGATAAGCCCAATAGAGCACATTTCCAGGTTTAAATTAAGACATTTTAGGCTGTTAAAAAAAAATACTGTAGTTCCATTTTAATACCGGGGCCTTTCAGACTGAATATAATTGACTTTGAGTCAATTCTGTGCTCAGAATGATGAAATAAGAAAACCTACCTCTCTCCATCAGCTCCGATCAGTTAATATTGCACTGAAACCCACACAGCCACAAGGGGGCAATTTGGCCTCAGACAATCTGTTTTCAAAAGCCTCATCAAGTACAAATTTTATTTTGGGCAAAAAAAGAACATGGGAGCGATTGACAGAAATCAGTTGCAGGCTCAACACAGTTGTATATATATATATATATATATATATAATATATATCATCGAAACACAAACGTGTCCCTAATGCGTGCATGCCAACTAGGCTGGATAAAAGATGTAGTGGGGCGGGGTTGGGGGGTAGGAGTGGCAGGGATGCCTAGCAGATAGATGATGGAACGCTGCAGGGAAGGACTCGTAGCAGTGAGCTGAGTTCCTACAGATTAGCTACACTTTGCTTTGATTCATGCTCTTTCAGCAAAAGGCTGTAACGAGGAGCTGGCCAAACCCCTAGAGGGATTGTTATGGCGGTAGTGTTTTCTATTATTCATGTTAAGCTAGATGATCTAACATGTTTCTTATGAAAACTATTTCTTAACAAAGAGGAAAGGCATGGCACACAATACTTTGCTGGCGGCTGTGATTTTTTTTGGTTGGGGGTTGGTCTAAACACAAATTTAGGGAGTCCATAGCAGTCTATTTGGAGTCTAAATTCACTAAACACTGCATTACTGGCAAAGTGCTGTACAAACAAACAAGCTCTTATTTTAATAAAAACAGCTGGAAAAAAAATCTTGATAAGTGAGTTCCTTTAATCGGGCATAAATAATGAAGCTTCTGTTGCTTCAGAGGAGTGGAAAACCTTTTTTGCACTTAACACGCTTCCTTCAGTTTCAGATGATCTCAATTCTAAAAAAAATTGAGTTATATTAGTAAATAACAACCCGACAACGACAACGACTTCGATTTATATAGCGCCCTCCACGCCGGACGGCATCTCAGAGAGCTTCAACCCTGCAACAATTAAAACTGATCAGAGCATGTAGATCACAACAACAAACACAATTTGCGCAGAGGGTTTTACAATAGCCAATTGGATGCCAAACAAGAGAGTAGGGGAATGGATGGAGTGGGTGACCACAGCCATGGTTAAATTAAGCGGGTTTTAAAGTGCGATTTGAAAAATAATAAATCATAATATATAATCCTTGCATTTGATGTAGCGCCTTATCACGCCTTTGAAATGTTTCAAAGCTCTTCGTAGAACACGCTGTAAAGTGAATTGACTGTATATTTTGTGAGGAAAATGCGGCAGCCAATTGCGCGCAAATACAGTAAAATGCAGTCAAATTTTAAAAGAGATGGTGAGACGGAAACACAGAGACAGGGAGTTCCAGAGGTTGGGGTGAGGGGTGGGGGGGGGGGGGGGGGGGGGGCGTAAATATGAGTTAATGGCTACCAATGGGTTAATCTTCTCTCGGTGGATAGTAATGGATGATTAATTTTCAAGGTAAATTTTCAAATGATTACGCACTGGTATTCTTGGGGGGCTTTTAGGCAGGTGTCAGCTTTTTAAAAAAAAACACATTTGCAGTACCCCTCCTCACATCCCCGTTCAGAAATCAGCACTCGCTGAACATAGTACTGTAAGATCTGAGGTGGAGCTGAAGATTTTGAAGAAAATCTAAAGCTTTTGTGGCATTGGTGTCAATGATAGTTGAACTGATACCTGCCCTGGTTTAGTTGGGCTCTCCAGTGTTTGAGTACAAAGTTTTGCATCTTATCCAAGATGTACTTGTACTGACTGTTAACCAGCCATCTCTGGCAGCCCATAAAACTGCTGTGGTTGTACTCGGCTGCCTCCAAACTCAGCCACGAAAAGAAGACGAGAGTCTGCCTTGAAAGACCCAGCCTGTGTCTGCCATTGAGGATTCCATGTACAGTAAAAGCCTGTTTATCCGGTACCCTCGGGACCCTGGCCAATGCTGGATATTCGGCCCAAAACCCCCCCCCCCCCACCCCAATTTTTTTTTTAATAAATAAATTTCAATGCATTTTTCTGGATAATTTCCGGTTAATCGAATGCGGACCTCTTTTTTCGCGATGCCGGTTATATGGAAGTTACGGTTGAGCGGGTGCCGGTTAAACGGGCTTTTACTGTATATGGCTTGTTCCCTAATCGTTTTGGGTCCTCGACCATTTCAAAATTCGAACCTGCAGGTTTTATCGACTGAAAAAAAAATTGGAAAAATATTTCTCACCTGAATCAAAGGTATTATTCTTATTATTATTATTAATATTAATAATACCCATAATAATTAATATTAATAATAATAATAATAATACCCATAATAATTTTGAAACTGCATCAGTGCTGTACATAAACCATAATGAAACTCTACAGAAGAGCGTGGCATGGCCAGTGGAATTGTATTTTCTCCTCCCCTTCTCCCTCGCCTTGCTCCTCGTCCAAACTTACCGCTGTGAAGCGCTCAGTGAGGGTTATCCTACGTGCGTGAAAGACGCTCTATAAATGCCTTTGCAGCTGTTATTGTATAAACGCAAGTTAATGTTTTTTTTGCAACATTTGTGAAAATGTCTGGTAAGAATGGACACAAGGGCTTAGCAGGACACATTCACACCTGTCAGAAAGAGCTTCATTAATAATAGGCTCCACAGCGCCAGGCAGGGGGCATTGGGCCTCGAGAACTTTGGATTATTCAAGGCGCATAAAGTATATTGTATTCTCTCCTGACTTTATTTTTTTTCACAAAGAATATCAGCCGCATTGGATCAAGATCTAAGCACATCTTGGAATAAAATAAAATGCAACATTTCACGGAAGCTTGAGCTTTAATGGAATTTGCGCAAGAATTGTTTTGAAGTCCATATTGATAAGACCACCTGGTTTCACAGGTAGAGGCTGGTAAATCTCGGGGCCCCCAACTGTGAATGAGCAATATGAATTTGTTGATGAATTGACAATCATTTGGTTTATGTACAGCTCTGTTGCAGTTTCAAATTAATATGAGTAATAATAATACAGTAATAATAATAATAGGAGTGATTCATGCACTGACTTGACCCTTATTTTGTCAGAAGGTGTTTGACATATGTAGAAATCCATCAATATCCTTAGGAGTAAGAGTGGACAAAACCTATTTTAAACTGATCATTCACTTCACAAGGACATAAGATTTAGGAGCAGGAGTAGGCCATTCAGCCCCTCGAGCCTGCACTGCCATTCAATAAGATCATGGCTGATCTATTCTAATTCCACCTGCCCCTGCCTTATCCACATATCCCTTAATCCCTTTATCCACAAGACATCTATCAATCTCAGTCTTGAATATGTTCAATGACTGAGCATCCACAGCCCTTTGGGGTAGAGAATTCCATAAATTCACTATCCTCTGAGTGAAGAAGTTTTTCCTCAACTCAGTGTGAAAAAGCTGACCCCTAATCTTCAGACTGTGACCCCCCCTGGTTATAGTTTCTCCAACCAGGGGAAACAGTCTCCCTCTATTTACTCTGTCGTGCCCCTTAATAATCTTATAGGTTTCTATAAAATCACCTCTGCTTCTTCTATATTCTAGAGAATGTAGGCCTGGAGTGCTCAACCAATCCTCATAGCTCATTACTGTTTGTGGGACATTGCTATGCACAAATTGAATACCAGAACCACATTCGTTTATGAAGAAGAACAGTTACTACACTTTACAGTGATTCCAGTGAGGCGCTTCGAGACGGCCTCCTACATGAAAGGCACACGATCAGATGTGAAGATTAATGTTGCCACAGGCGGGAGTCGTACAGAAGTCTGCCCATTCAGCAAAATGGTTTAAACACTTGATGAAGCTAATTTGGCTCGGTCACAAGAATTGTATGAGTGAAACACCTAGTAAGCAAAACCTAAAGGCAGTAATAGTCCCAAATGTACATTTGGTATTGGTTTGAGTACACCGATTTCTACTACAGCGTTTCATTAATGTGAGCACTTATATTTTCTGATCACAAAGTAAATATCATTTTATTATTACTGGGGTCAGTGGATAGCAATCAGCAGCAGGTCCTCTGGGTGAATTTTATTTTATATAACATGTTGTTTCAGGGGCAAAAGTGTCCACATATATTCCTGCCATTGTAGCATTATAGCGATGTTGGGTAGATAGAAACAAATGCTAAATTTAATTAAGAAAAACAGAATTGATGGATCGGTCTGCCTGTTTATTTATGTCTCAGTCCAGAGACATAAGCTCAAAACAAAAGCTCAAGATAGAATTGGAGTAAGCCACATCTCAGATGCTATCATTGGTGCCTTCTTTGCCTTATTGTCTACATTGATCAGGTTCTCTTTTATGTAATGAATGCAAAGTACTTGAGTGCTGAAGATAAAATTAGAAGTTAAGGTGGAAATGAAGTCTTGAGATCAACTGTAAAATATCCTTAACAGCAATTAACCGTTGACAAATTCAAAATTTTTAATTAAATCAATGTGTTGGATCTTGTTAATCCGATGCTAAGGCAGGACAGGATTGAATGATTAATTCATTTCACTGCTCCGTTGGATTTCAGAGAAAAAATATAAAATTTGCTAAATACTTTTTGAATTCTATAGGAACTGATACACCAATCTCTCGTCCCATAAGATGTTCCTGTGGGTCATAATGAGATATTGTAGATAACTCTTGAATTGAATATATTTGAGTAAGTATTTCTATCATACGGAGGCTGGATTAGTGGACAGTATTCAATTTAAGAATTTGCATGCACCAATTGTACTACCAATTGTACTAATTTAAAGCAAGACTTTTATTCGCAAAACAAAAAAACAAACATTTTGCGCCCTAGCATTTGGGGGCTTTCCAATTAGACTTTGTGCCCCTGAGCTAGGATGGAAAAATAGTTCCCGCTCCAGTAACCTCTGCTGGAAAGCATTCATTTGCAGTTCGACTGTGCAGCTCCCTGCTATTTAATAGATTGCCAACACTCACTTTCCGGGCTTAAAATTAATAACTACCCAGGAGAGGTACCTAAGTAGCCGATCCCTCTGGGACTGGACTCCATCGAGAGCCAATGCCTTCAATATTGGAGGTGAAGGGAAGAAAATTGGATGAGTGGAAAAACAAAAGCACTTCAATTAGTAACATGCCAACCCAGACTAATGGTTTTGGATATGCTGGAAAACAATTGCTTTTACATTGTTTCTCTGTTTACAATAACATAATCATTTCTCCGCACATCTATGCGGATGCAGCATTGTGCCTTTTTACATTACAATACATCCAATTGCTTTGCAACTCGTTAATTGCGCATTGCATTTTTGTTAGGCGTTAAGAAGAGAGCTTAGGATGAAGTAGATCCTTAAACCCTTTTGATCTCATCATTTCAGTGTACTCAACCAACCGTCCTCACAGCACAGCAACATGCAGCTGTTTTTTATATTTAAAAAATTGGTCCAACATCCTGGCATCAATCAAACTTCATTGTAATCTGTTTCAATCATTAACTACCGTGTGGTTAAAGAAATACTTCCTGGAATCTGTCCTGAAATTGCTCCTTGAGGCTTTAAACTCCCGTCCTCTTGTTCTGTATTTTCAAAACATACCGGTCTCGATTCACTTTCAAAACCCCCTCTCAAATCTTAAATTGTGGAGTCCTGTAACTCAGTAGTTAGAGCATTCGGCTCACAAGCAAGAGACTTGGGTTCAATTCCAGGCAGGGCAAAAACTTGGAGGACAAGTTTCCTTACTCTACACACCTGATAATAATCCCTCAAGGAAAAAAACCAATAGTAAATTGGTCACTTCAATCCACGACTGTTTGTGGGACACTGCTGTGCGCAAAATGGCTACTGCATTTCACCCACAAATAATTCACTTCACAGTATACTTGTTCTGTGAAGCGTTTTGACACAGCTAGAAAACATGAAAAGCAATGTTTCAAATGCAAAGATTATTATTATTATATACAGTATCTCTGTAAAGATCTCCTCAGAGACTGAAGAGCCCGACTTTATCTAATTATTGTTCATTCTTTAACATTGGGAATCAAGAACAACAACCAGCATTGAATCATCTGTGTTGCTCTCCTCTGCACTGAACGCATAACTTGGATAGAACCTTTATATCACAGAAACCAGAACAATGTGTAGTAATCTCGGTACAGCCTGACCGAGCTCTGTACTCGACGAAGACATCCAATGACATGAACTCAATTAATTTGGCAACATACTCTCGCAACCTGGTTTATTGTTGCCTCGCAATGAGGAACACGGCTAACACCCCCTAGAGCTCTTTCTGCTTCCCCTTTAGCACATTTTATCCCCATCCACTCATCCAACTTACAAACACAGTCGCTGGTTTACAGCAAATGCCCTGAGGCATTTGTAGACAATCCAACGGGCATAGTACGACAGTATATTGAATGCAAAGATTATCGTTGCCCTGCATTCACAGCTTCAGACCATCAGCTAAGAGGCACAGGATCTCATGCATCTCTCAGGAATTCGGGTGCGAAATTGTTTCTTTACTCAAAACTTAAGTTTGGAAACTGCAATGCGTCTGTCTTGCAGCTGAAATCCTAGGTGGACCACTTGGATCAGTGATGTGCGGTGGGTGGTCTAGAAGGAGAGGTCACGACAGATGTCTCTTTATCTGTATTCAAGCGGAGATCTGACGGTTTGTGTGGAGTTTGTGTAGCTTCAGCAACCACTCCCACGGAAAACTGCTTTCGTTCTCATTGTTCTCAACCAACTAACTCATGGCTTCGATATTTCTGGCCATGTTGATGCAGCTGCTCTCTCAGCCCCTCCAGGGACGTTCTCCTTCAAAATGGTGAAAGTCTTGCTTGCCGGAATCATGTCTCTCGCAGGGCAACGAGAGTCAGGTGATACGTCTGGAAACAAAATGGTGGTCGTAGGAGATGGAAAAAAATAATTACTGGATAAACAGGATGTGTGGTAAAGTGCTGTGACTGTATCTTTGTGGGCTGACGTGGCAGTCAATACTGTATATGTGCACGTCAGCATCCGACAAACAGCTGTGGGGTGAATCACCAATCGGCGTAGGATGGCACTGCGCAGTAGTGTGGATCGTTTAAGGCTTTTTCTTGGTCTTGTACTTTCTGTTGCGCTCATATTTCAACCTCTCGGAGAAGTGATAAATGGTACACTTTAATTTCCGCTGTTATTTTGATATTTCCCCAGGTCAGCGTGCGACTGAATTTATTAATCGTTGGCCACAAATGGCATTTTGAATTTTTATCATATTTTACCTCACTGCTGGGGATTTGACAGACTGTTATTATTTGGTTGTGACTGTGGTGTTTTGAATATAATTTTTCCTCAGATTCAGGTGTTTGTAGGACTGAATGCCTGCTCGGATTAACATTTTCGTTTGATCCCAATTTTGTGAATGCCAAGGATTTGACAGATTTGTGTTATTTTATTGTGAAACTTCTTTGCACTGAATTAGATGGTGCAGTTTTGAACTGAGGCATTACTGCGTGTGACTGACTAACTGAGTTGGATTTTTAAATGTGATTGCAACCTTTCAAACTCCCCGCAGAACAAACAGATTTTTATAATATGATTTTCATTCTACTTGAATGCGGTGTAAAATAGTCACAGTAGAATCATTGGCGATGGCAAGTGAGCAGAGTGAACCAATAGGGTATAAATAAGCAGATAGCAAAGCTGACTGTGTTAATTGGACATCAAATGAACCAAACACTGTTTGAAAGCACTGCATAGCATGTTGGAAGGACATATTATTGGAAGTACCTTCAGCGGGAAAAAGATAGCAGCAAAAATAATACAAACAACAGTAACAATACCAACTGCAGCATTAATTTGAGTACTAATACTTACTGCAAAAAT
The DNA here is from genome assembly GCA_035084275.1 of Hydrolagus colliei. Classification (NCBI taxonomy): domain Eukaryota; kingdom Metazoa; phylum Chordata; class Chondrichthyes; order Chimaeriformes; family Chimaeridae; genus Hydrolagus; species Hydrolagus colliei. The sequence continues at coordinate 960,722 of CM068747.1, read as the reverse complement.
AACCTTCTGCCAGAATAATCCTAGCTGCAAAAAATAATCGCATTAATGTCGTCTGTAGCATTTATGCTTCCTACAGGTAAGATATCATCACATCACCAACATTAATATTTTCTGTGAGATTAATACAAACTACAAGATTGCGACCATTAGTAGCAAAATAAGTAGAAACAGCAGATTTGGACTATAGCTAGACATGCAGCCTATTATTTTTGTGATACGATTGATTTGATCTGAACATTGACGTACTTCCCTGATATGGTTGGGTTCATTTTGCAATTTGAAACGTGTATCTTGATTACTGACCTGTAATAGGTTATTGAATGAAGTATCACGTCAGGGCAACAGATGTGAGGCAAGCCAGGAAACCAGGAAAAGCCAGTTCCATTCCCGGTTTCACCTGATGATAAAACAGTCTACTGTTCTCCCAACTTCAGAAAAAAAAATCCCACTCTAGTTATTCGGAATTTGCAATTAATTAATTGAAAGCAAGATTAATGTCACAGAGTAAAGATTTCAGTGGCAAGTTTTTAGCTGGTTAAGGTCTAGCAGTATCCTCAACACAGAGCACTCTGGGGTCCCGAGGTCAAATTGCCAACATGAACCTAATACTCTACTAACCGGAGTTAGGCAAACAGGGATCACCCCTCCGGGGAAAGACTGTACGTTCCATTTCCAGACACAGAGAGATTTCCATGTTTACGGAAACCCGAGGGTGGAACGTTGAGTGGTTTGGATGCTCTTAAGCAACGGTGATGGGTTTTCATATGTGTCAAGCACCAGACAGACCACAAATCAAAGCTTTACTTTAAAGTTGGGTCCTGTCTATTAGTAGGACTGCAGTATCACTTCCTGTTTTAGGTCATTTTTATATGTTCGACCGTATTGTTCAATATCCCAGCGTGACGTATTTGATTTTTGATTCCATCTGTTGAAAATATTTGGCTGCATTGGCTGCATTGGCAGCTCATCATTAATTCTTCATTGTTTTTAATGGATTTGAAATTTGAGCCTTCACACACACACGCGCGCGCGCGCACACACACACACACACACACACACACACACACGCGCACACACACACACACACGCACGCACACACACACACACACACAGAGCGCAGCCTTTCTCACGTATGAATTATTTCCTTCACACCGCTCCCTTCCCACGGAGTAAAGTAGAGCCGTGACGGTACGCAAGACATTAGGCAAGACAGTGTGGCGCTTCACTCTCCGCTCAGCAACTTGTGATTTCCTTTCAATTATTTTGTTAAACAAAACATTTATCATTCTGTTTTCTGCCTTCGCTGCTCGTGTGTACGGGTGAATTCTTTGTCATTATGGATAATGATTTCAGATTATCCACCTTCCAACAACTCAGCAGTGGGCTGCAGGGTATGGCTCATTATTTTGCACTGGGAGGCAGACACATGGCATCTTTAATTTATAATGAGAGAAAGTAGTAGCGTTTCTGTTTTTTTTAAAAAAAACACAACATTTAAACATGATTTCGAACAGTTTGGAATGAAGAAATGTAATTTTGTATTGTTTGTCACACCTCCAGTATCACTTCCAAGTGCGAGGACCTGGGACTGATTTTCAAATCTCACTGTAAATAGTGCAGCTCAATTGTGGATGAACAGTAAATTGGTCTCATGACAGCTTTAATTCAGGGCTGATTCTTCAGCAGCAGATGTTAAATAATGTTGTTGTGAGCTATTTATTGCAGTGGTCAGAGATTTTTCCCTTATTTTTAACATTTCATTTCAGATCAATACATCGCATCACTTTACCTATCTTCTTTCTGAACAAATACGAAATGTGGAAGGAGCCCAAACGGGTCTGAAGTTGACAAATGTACTGTTTCCTTTCTCACAGAAACCTTAACAAGGGAGAATGTTTGTATCCAATAATAAACGTGGATTGAATTCAGTACTTTGAGGTAGTTAAGGGAACAGAACAATAAGTCTACAATTGGGAAGGGCTATTTTAGAATAGACAACATTAATTATTTCTTCATATAGATTGAATCACATGTCTAGTAATATAGGAATGCAATCCAGAGGCAGTGTTTCACCCAAAGAGTGGTGGAAATCTAGAACGCTCTTTCCAATAGACTGTGGACACTAGATTCATTCAAATTTTCAAGACCGTGGTACTGTACATGTTATTTGTTAGGTATAGGGTATAAACGGATATGAGGTAATGGTAGATAATTACAGTTGAGGTACGAAGCAGCCAAGATCTTATAGAATGGTAAAACGGGCTTGAGGGGCTGAATGGCCTACTCCTGTTCCTATAAATGAGCGGAAGGGTTTTCTTTTGTTTATTGTCATTATTATGAATCCGTCCGAACATTCGGCGACCTTATGAACAATGAAACGTGAGCAGTATAGTTGTGAGACCATTTTTAAAAAAAAATTTACAAAAAAATTAGCTTGGCGGAACACATCATCGAGAAGCTGTCCGATAGGGTTATTCTGTGCTCGCGGGCAGCTGGCTCTGCGATGTTTGATGAGCCTGTTTTCCTATCGCACGTTGTTTACCTCTTGTCAGATGGCGCTTCAGCCGGGGTTGACAAGATGGGCGAGTCCCAAGCTCCCAGGGCTGCCCTCAGCAGTTACACAAGGTGATTGAGCGAAGCACTCGTCCTCCGGGAGAGGGGGGGAAGCGTCTCCTCGGTTTGCTGGGCCCCACAGAGATGTTAGTAACTCAGCTACGTGAGGGATCAAACCACTGTGCAGCCTGGGGGCGGATTTCTTCAATCCCACTGTGCAGCTCTCGTCCTTTTTTTACAAAAAAAATCTCAACACATTATTGAACTCGCTTGGCATAAATCTCGAATCTTTAAAATAGAGCTTTGTGCACCGAATACATCACCAGGAACCATACTTCCAAACAAAACTGAAGCTGTACATTAATTTGTAATGAGAAGAGTGATCTTTATTCCTGCCTTTTGGGGGCTTCTATTCATCCTCTTTGTTTAAACTCCCATTATTGTACCATTACTCTTAATTTGGTCTGGCCTCTATCCCACGCTATTTAAATGGGGATGCGCAGCTGTACTTTCAATGTATTCTGGGTTTTTTTTAAAAAAGAAAAAATAGATATATATCTTGAAGCTATTTTGACAAATCCTTTAACCTCAACTGAGAGGCCAGTCAGGAAGAATGCAGGCCCACAATCAAGCTTTACAGTATCTGAGAATTTGAGGTGAGAGTACACAGCAGAAGACTGACAAATAAAACAGATACAGGAGCAAGGGTAATTTATGACAGCAATAGGGTTGCGATAGGACAGCAATGTTGCTTGGGCACACTGAATATAAAATAATAAAATGTGCTGAAGTATGACATGTAGCCTGTTTGACTTAAAGGAACATTCTGTCATTCCTTTTATGGTTTAGTTGATTTTTATATTATAGGTCATTTACTGAACCGCGGTACATTTATGAGGTGAGTATGATGTATTGAAGATGAAGGATCGGGAGATTTCTCCGCGAGAAGACGCTCATTTTTCATTTTTATGAGTTCAAAAATAATCTGGGAAGATAAACAGGGAGGCTCCCGATTGTCGTGTTATCCCAATCCTACTTTACTGTCACTAAGCCTGCTTCATCCCGAATAGAATCATAGAATCGTAGAATCTTACGGCACGAAAGGAGGCCATTCGGCCCGTCGAGTCTGTGCCAGCTCTTTAAAAAGAGCGATTTAATCCCACTCCCCCAGCTCTCTCTCTCTCCCTATAACCTCGCAAACCCATCCTCCCCAAATAAATGTCTAGTGACAAAATAACAACCAGACCAGCTGATTGGAAAACTGATCAATCAGAAACCTGGCTTCTCAATTAGTTGGTATCAATAATAATAATTCTTGCCTCTCAGTCAGAATGACATGGGCTAAAGACCCGCATCTGGATTTTGAATGAGATGTTAAACTCATTCCCTTGTTCAGGTGGACATGACAGATCCCTTGGCACTATTTAAAACAAAAACCGAGTTTCTTCACGATTCCTAGTCAAAAATCCCCCAAATAAAATGTGTCATTTCATTGCTGATTTTTTTTTGTGGAGTATTGTATTGTTGTGTACACATTGGTTGCCACATTCAACTGCACAATACACTGACACTACACTTTACAGTGTGAAACCTCCTCCTACCATGAAGTCCTGTAGCTCAGTGGTTCGTATCCAGGCAGGTCAGGGCGAATCCTTGGGCAAGTGTCCTGACTTCACACGCCTAATAATAATCCCTTAAAAAAAAACACAAGCAATAAAATTTGTCATTTCAACCCACGACTGTTTGTGGGGGACGCTGCTGTGCGCAATTGGCTGCCGCGCATCGCCTACAAATATACAGTCAATTCACTTTACAGTACATTCTGTGAAGCGCCTTTGAGACATTCGAGAACACGAACGTTCGAGTACAAATTCAAGGATCGTTATTGTTATTATTATGAAAGGTGCTGCAACAAGTTCAAGGGTCAGACCTGAGGCTCCTGTGGTTGCTAATTATAGACAGTGTGGACGCGCGTAGATATTGGACAGAATGTCAGGCGATCGTACCAACAGATGTTTAATCTGTGTTTAGCTGCTCTCTAGGCATTCTTACTCCTCTGACAATTGTCATTGCAAACGGGTAGAATTTGGGCCAGTTGAATGTGTTTGTAGTGGTTTTGCTAAACAACAGCCTATTTACATTGGGGTGAGGATGGTTGCTGAATTAGTTATTAAATAATTAAATTTTGCTAACTGCATACTTAGCTAAATAATTTATCTTTATAATTTGGCTTAATCGCCTTCTACACATGAACTGAAAATGTTTGTTGTCTGTAACACGGTCTGAGAACTTAATCCTAGTAACTCAGTCTCAGTACAGGTGTGAGATAATTGTTTTTTTTGAGTCTATTGGAAAGCAAACAGCATTCAGACTTGAACAATTGGCATACAACAATACATTGAACAGTATTATCTCCTGGGACTCGCACTGCTGGTTTCAATGAGCTATATATTAATACTCCTAGATTTTGTCCTTTTTGTGTTTACCGTTCCGTTCGGGGGGGAACTGCTTATTCCCCAGTATTGTGTCACCACTTTACATGTCATCAATATTAAATAACATCTACCATATATTAGCCTCAGCACCTAAGATAGCTAGTTCCCTCTGTACCTTGTTTATTTGGTTCCTCTAAGTAACCTCAGTTTAGCCAACTTTGCTAAACGGTAGCAGTACAATATACATATAGTTCCTTTCAAGTCACAAGTACCACGTACATATAGCGTCTTTCAGACATGTTTCAAATAGCTTTACACTACACTCCTGTCTAGGTGCTTAATGATGGGGAGGAAGTGGTGGTGGGCAGCTGAAGGGGAAGGGGGCAGGGGGGGAGAAGAGGCAAGATGCCTGATAGTGCAAAGAGGTGAGACTTGGGAAGAGCTTTGATGCAATTTCAAGTTGTTTAGTGAAGTACAGTGAACCAATAAGACAAGCCAGTAATGAATACCAAACAGCTCCCCTGGCCACGACTTTCCTCGGAAGAGAGTGCATTCTCCATTGTAGAAGAAGAGGAATCTCCATCCTTAAGTGAAACAGACTGTGATTTGGATACACTTAACAGTGGCAATACGTTTCTATGTGTGTCAGACACTGTCCCACAAGAAAATATGCTGAACTAGTCTGGCCTCCAGAGAAAACCTGACTTATGAGGGTACGGTAATCTCATCTAAGTGAAGTACGATTACTGACAACTCAAGTTAATGTAAATCTAGATAAGACCTTTGGCTTGGATTCAAACAATGATTTTTATTACGCCGGAGGTGAAATGAGTCAAGAGGCATGAGATAAATCTTAATAGCCGCGGTTAGAACATAGCGGCTGAATTTTTATAAAAAAACGAAGGCCGCGACATATTATATTCTAAAGCCAACATATCCATCAGCAAAATGTCATGTTTAAATTATAAAACAAAATATATGGTGGCACAGCATGCCGTAGTGGCAACCTTCCCTAAGACAAATGGTGTCCTCTATAAATTAGAGAAGGTACTTGGAGCCAGTTGAAATATCTTGTAGCCTGAATAACAGTAAGACTCAATGTTTCCCGTTATTTTATAGTTCATATATATATATATCTATATATATACAATTACTTTACATTATACATATATATAAAATAACAAACGAAAAATAAGAAAGGGATTTATTCTAACTGGGCCATTCTTTATTAAATATTATAAATATCGACTGGAACAAATGCAAATCAATTCAGATGATGAAAAGTGAACATTGAAACAGAATGACTCGATGCGTTTTGTGTCAATAAAAAATAATAATCTTGATATAGCCCCTTATCACACCTTTAAGACACCTCAAAACACTTCATCAAAGAATATAATGTAAAGTGGATTGACTTCAGGTCCAGTACCTTAGAATGTCCTCCCGACGTGAAAGTCGTTATACAAATGTAATTTTGTTGCTGTTGTCTATATATTTTATGTGTATGTTGAGATATTAAGAACATAAGAATTCGCTTGGTGAAAGAAGACCGAGATCCATCTCAAATAAAGAAGAAAATGCTAAATATTGCAGATGTTGGAAATCTGAAACAAGAACAGAAATGGCTGGGAACACTCCACAGGTCAGGAAGCATCTATGGAGAAAGGAAAAGTGAGTCAACGTTTCGGGTCCACGACCCTTCGTCAGAACTGGGGCCTGTTGGCGGGGGAGAGGCTTTTAAGGACAAGGGAGAGGCTTTCCTCAGTGTGTTTCCTCAGCCATTTCTGTTTTTGTTCCGAGGTCCATCTAGTTCGCCTTCCACTATCCTGGCAGTCGCTTGGCCTGACATATATACTGTATCCTGACGTATTATTTTCTAGTCATTGTCTTTCTCTTCCCTTTCAGCCATTTTTAGTGCGTGTCTCTCTGCGGTGCCAGCAAAGGCTGAACCGTGCCAACAGTACTCTCTCCTGCGTGGTTTTAATTTGTTATCTGTTGGGAGGACAGGTACGACAAGCTTCGATAACAGCTTTTAAAAGCGAATTTTAGAATTGTTCTACAGTATCACGGTTTAATTCACATTGACTCAAGAGAGTTAGGCTTTAATGGTGGATCTGTACTGCAACGTGTCCAAATTGTTTTCCTGTAGGACCTTTCTCATGAGCAGGGAGAAGAGATTTTCAGAGCTATCCACTTGAACAGCTCAGTTTAACCGTCAAGTAGTGTAATGCAAGGCAGAACTAAAAATGATTGGTTACAAAGTGCGTGAGGTTGCTTGATACCTGAAGTTAAATGGTAGTAAACGTGAATCAAAAGATTATGAAGATAAATGAAATGTCGTACATTTGGAATAAAGAACAGACTAAGACAATTGATGTTTCCCAGACAATGGAATGTGTTATCCAATCGATCCTTAACGTTGAAGTCTTTTTCAGAAAGGTTTTGAAATATTAACTTTCTCCATTTCCCCTGTTCAGGTTTTCAATTGAAATGTCAAACTAAAAGTTGGAGTGTTTTTTTCCCCCCCCACTGGTCTTTTCATAATCCGATAGAATGTCACTATTTGATGTCAGGTGTTTAAAGAATATTGGATTCAGAGATTTTCAAGTAAATTCAAGTCAGTATCATGAAAACCGTACGTCGGGTCTCACCCTAGCTCTGTTGGTAGGCTTTGAGTCAGAAGGTTTGTGAGTTCAAATCCCGCATTGGCATTTTCACCTCATATATATTATCAATATCAGACAGTCTAGTCGGCTGCAAGTGTAATGTAGTGTAATGTATGTGCTGTGTCATTGGAATGCTGTCCTTCAGATGAAATGTTAAAAACAGAGATCCCTGCTGCTTGGTTAGGTGAATGTTAAGGATTCGATGACATTGAAAAGACAAGAGATGTTCTCCTGATGTTATGGCCAACATTCCCCCAAATAAAACTGGGGGAATATGGCAGCTCTCCTCAAGGCAGTTTGTGGGACAAAGCTTTGGGTGTTATGTCCCCTTACAAATATACACAGTCATTACACTTTTACTGTAAAATCCCGTGAAGCTCTTTGAGACTGATTTCCTGATGTGAAAGGAGCTGCATCCAATGCAAGGATCGTTATCTATACGAATAAAGGTGAAACGTCTGTCTGTCTGTCTGTCTGTCTGTCTGTCTGTCTGTCTGTCTGTCTGTCTGTCTGTCTGTCTGTCTGTCTGTCTGTCTGTCTGTCTGTCTGTCTGTCTGTCTGTCTGTCTGTCTGTCTGTCTGTCTTGATGGGGTAACATTGATATCTTCCAAACAAACAATATTTGCTTGTTTTGAGGGTAGAGCGTTGAGATTTTAAAGGACTTGTGACTCTAACAGAATAAGGCCTTATTGATTCTTGACTGAGATTGACAGTGTTATGTATAATCTGCAGTCCCCTTCCCCCTCCAGGCAGGTTTCAAACTGACACTTTTCTAGTTCTGTGGCAACCCTGGAATTAACTCAATAAAGTGACATCTTTTCAATGCTCTCAGTATTCATATGGAAAGACTACTGTAGACTGGGTACATGCCTAAAACAATAACAACCAACAAAATTACACTTATATAGCGCTTTTCATGTAAGGAAGATGTCCCAAGGCACTAGACAGTCAAAGTTTTCAGACCCGAGCTGGGGTCTGAAAACGTCCAATTGGTTCCTTCAACTAGACTTGGAAAGGAGTTGGAACCTGACTTGCTACGGAGTGAATCCCATTCAGTAAGAGCAGCACACTGCGGCGTGTCGGTGACTCACAAGCGCGTTTGAAAGCTGAAATTATGACTGTCTGAGGCCTGGTCCCTCACAGACTAATCCTCAGATCAGATAACAGAGTGGATCGATAATCCAACCATTTCTCGTGATAGGGATCATGATTTAAGCATCCTTGAAACCAGTCCTGCTACACCATTAACTACTGATGAGTGGACTATTCTAATCTTCGTGCCACAGAGTCCAACACGTACACCGAAGCTGTTGACGTCAGCAGTTTATGTGCTGCTTTTCAATGTGGGATGAAGGAAGCAATCTGTTAATCTACTGTTTTAGTGGAGCCTCAAAAGGGATCAATATCACACCGCTAGTGTAAGAAACAAGTTGAGTTTTATTTTTTCGAATTCTGTAATTTTTTTTTGAAAGCTGTAGTGGGGAGGGTGGGCGGGGGGGGGGGGGGGGGTGAATGTGCCTAACAAGGTGAGAGAGATTGATGGTGGAGCACAGAATGTTATTAACTCCATGTCAGTGTCCAGCTCTCCCAGATGAAGCGTGACATGAGATAAAGCCAGGATAAGACTGTCTCTCTCTCCAGCCCCCATCTGGTTTCAAATAAAGCTTGGAAAATGCATTATTATTTTCATGGTGATTGACATTTTCATTTAAGTTGCTTTTATTTTAATACTTCTGGTATCTTATCAAGCAGACGTGCTAGAATCTGAATGCAGATGGAATTCAAACTCATGACACTGTATTATAGGACAGTGTGTAGAGCTTTTCATTGCTTTAGGGATAGACAGTGGACAACAGCAGAACACATACATTATCCCAGCAGCGAGGGGAAAGATAGTACTGTAAATTCTTGGAGTTGAAGACACAAAAGTGTTCCTCTTTTATTATCCATTTTAAAGTGAATTTCGAAAGGGAAGTAGACAGGTATGTGAAGGAAAGAGCCTTGAAGTGGGGTGGAGATAAGGCAGGACAGTGAGAGTGAGAGTGGACACATTGATCTATGATCCAGTCACGGACTCGATCGGCCAAATGACCTTCTATGCTGTCATTATCTACCATTTTGTAACTGGATGTTGGTTTGTGTGTTTTACTGATACAAACCTTTTTTTTCTGGAAAAACAACACATCTTAAGAGGATTTTAGGGGATATTATAGCAGAGGTAAATCTCAGGCACGATTCAAAAATATGTTGATTGACCCTAATGGCATAACAAGCTGTGTGTGATTAATAATATTAATCCATGCATTTGATATTGAACCTGGTGGAGTCCTGTTGTTCAGTGGTTAGAGCACTCGCCTTACAAGCAAGAGACCTGGGTTCAATTCCAGGCAGAACAAAACCTTGGACAAGTTTCACAAGGTTTTGCTCTGCCTTGCCTTACTCAAACGTGCTTCACAGAATATACTCTCAAGTGTATGTTTTGTGGGCGAATATAATACATGTACAGTAAGTATTGATATTATTTTGTTGGATTTTGTTGGAATCTATTCTGCTTCTGTAAGGGCCCCATTCAAACGCTTTCACATGTTATTACTGAAATATTAAGTTCATTAAAACCTTTAGCTCTTCTGGTTTGTGTCCTTCCACGGACAGGTTTTCTTGTTTGGGAGATGTCAAGAATAATGAAAACCCACCCCTTTGTTGCGCTTAACACATCATTGAGACATCTTAAAGTGCTTAACCAGATTTTACTGAATACTGAGGGTTTAACCAGAGACATTATTGACCTGTATGACTCACAGATGTGCTTAAATTGGGAGTACGTTAAAGCCTCTTATAATGGCCAACAGTTCTACGGAAAGCAAAGTATTCCCTTAACTGACTGACTGAGCACTGAGAGAATGTACTGTGTGAGGAATGAATTGGTATTTGAGAAAATATTCCAACAAGAAGACAAGAGAGGTTCAGATGAAGAGGTCCCTATGGCTCATCTGATCTCACCCTAACCTCTCATCACAGCATCAACCTGTTTGTTTTAGATGAGTCACTTTATTGCATAACTACCTACCCTCAACTACCCTTCCTCTGGATAAATAAATACATCCTAGTATATGCCCTCATATTGCCCTCTGCAATCCCAAGTACTCTTTTTCTGTTGTCTCAGTGCATTCCTTGAACAACATTCCCATTAAGACATTTTCCCAAAACTTGTGTATTATTACTATGGCAATATCAGTTCCTGAGTACAATAGTTATTTTTTCTGTTTTTTTGTTCGACCGCACTTTTGGTTACCTTTCTGCCCCCCCCCACCCCCCCACACTCCCCGCTTTGTGAAGCGCTCTGAGATGCCGTCTGGCGTGGAGGGCACCACAGTATATAAATCCAATTTGTTGTGGTTCCAGTGCTTTGGGAATGTCCTCCTGACAGGAAAGGTACGACATGCGTGTCACTTTGTTGTTGTGGTTTGAGATAAGGACAAACTTTCGATTGGAAAATTTAATTTATTTCCAGACTTTGTTATTGTCTCATAGCCTTGCATCCCACTAAATTTGCATTTCACACCCAAGCTTGTGATGCTGCTGAGCCTTCCAAAATCTAAATTAGGCCCATATGTGGGCAGTGCTAAGAATATTTGTGAAATTAACTGTATTTACATCATGGTTTTAGTCTAGGGCTCGGGAGATGCTTAGATTAGCATTCAGCCTTGTTTGATGTCTAGCAATTGAAGTTTAATATATCTTTGAATGTAATGTACCAATGTTCTAATTCTGTCCTGCTAAATACTACAGCAATCCAATCTCTGCTTCTTTGCAAAAGGGCAAGAACATTTGAAACTGCAGTTCTCCTGCAGTTATTGCAAAATTATTTTCTTCTGATGCATTTAGTCTGATTTAAAATTGGGCTAAACGCCAGCAAAACAAGTGTTAACACTACAATTTAATATTGAGTATAGGACAATAGAGTCAAATAGGGAACTGTTTGCTGCTTTCATGGGAAAGTTAATTTTATTGCAGGACCATTACAACTGACACAGAGAACTTCAGCAACAATCACAGATTACGTTTACATGATGTCTTTCACATTGAAGGGGTGTCCCAAGGCACTGGACAGTTAACAACAACAACAACAACAACATTACACTTGTTTGACATCAGGAGAATGTCCCAAGGTGCTGGACAGTCATTGTTTCGGACCCGAGCTGAGGTCAGGGATGGGGAGGATGGAGGGAAAGTGGGGGATTTGGGGGTGACCGAGATGGGACCATCGAAGAGGAGGGTCTTGAGGCGGGATTTGAAGGAGGCCAGGGAGGGGGCGAGGCGGGGGGGCCTGCTGGATGGAGTTCCCGAGATTAGGGGCAGAGCGACTGAATGCTCGCCCACGAATGGTGGAGCAGGCAGGGTGGGAGACATTAACTCATCCAATAAGATTGAGATGATTTCAAATTCAGATACCCTGGCATGAATGGTAAATGTACTAACCCATTGAAACCACCCAAACGTTTCTTAACAGGCAACGTCCAGAGGGTGTGATTTGTAATTAAGTTATTTTCATTTGATAATCATGTGGAAGGAATAATTATGGAAGAAAGTCTCATATATTTTATGTTATCACAGTCATTTAAAAAGCTAATCGAATATCTGAAGTATGAAGCAAGGCCAGGCATTGAAAGGTTAAGATTTTTCTTGTGGCTCAAAAAAATCTGCTGTCTCCCTATATGCAGCATGCTGGGATCAGGAAGAAACCACAAGGGAAATCGGAAAAAGGAATCAATTTAAATGACCTTTCATCAAGCTCCAGTGAAGCAAAGGAGGGAGGCTTGAATCACCTATCAATTAAAAGAAGTCAGAAGACCAAAAATAGAGATCAAAAGTAAGGTGTTCAATTAATACTTCCAAATGCTTTGTAATTTACACCAGGGGTTTTGTGCTGCCAAAGTATATAAATAATCCTGTTATCATTGCATTAAGAAATAAATTTGGTCTAATTCAGTTAGCACCAATAAACTACATCAGGTTCTGCACAAACCTGTTTATCATTTTTGTTTGTACTGTTTGCAGGCTCCACTTAAAGGTAAATCAATCAATCAATCAATCAATCAATCAATCAATCAATCAATCAATCAATCAACCAACCAACCAACCAACCAACCAACCAACCAACCAACCAACCAGTTAGGTATTTGTTTATCCTACATGTCTGTCTATTTCTCTGAATCTTCAAGTATCTTCATACATATATACAGTAGTTCATGCACATGCCCTGCTCCCGGTTACATCATCGATTCCCTAGTTCCCTGTTAACGAGGCCCTCAGCGTTGGTTCATAGATTGGTTCATACTTACCACTTTCTGCAAGTACCTGTACTCAGTTTTCAATGAGCAGCTGTGGGAAAATGCCTAGCTGTAGCCAGACTCTGCCTGGCAGAACGAGCAGAAAATAGATGTGGGGTGAAGAATTGTTCCAACCAACTCTCAGATATTGGTCAGTAAACTGTCAGATCAGGTCACCGTAGTCAGCCTGTCCCCCTGGCAATAGTGTGTTGTCATGGAGAGAGAGTTGTCATTTCTCAAAGATAATTTGGGGGATTATTTTGATGGGAGGTAATCCTTCTTTTTAATCAAATCTTACAGCAAAGGGTATTGACGTTTGGGGGTCTGATAAACCATTAAAAGATCATTTCGTATCAGAAGGTCTAAGTTGACAGTCAATTTCCACATACACACATTTTAACACATCCTTGCTCCTTAGTTTAGTTCAATAACATAAACTTGAACTAATATAGATTCTTTCATGTAGGATAATTTTTCAAATGATGTGGAAACATGCGCGACATGATAAGTAGGGGATAATTGAAGTTGGCTTTTAATATACGGCATGTATTTGGTATTACTTTTTTATCAGGCTGTTGAGACATCTCAAAGGACTTCACGAGATCTACAGTTCATTGTAGCGACTGTGGGTTTGCAGGAGAAATAGATGCTTTTAGAAATGTATTTAAAAACACAGGCAAAGAGGGAGCAAAGTGAAACAGGGAGTTTGGGAGAGAGTGTTTTTCAGAAAGTGTGGGGGGTGGGGGATGGTGGTTGAGAGCCCCTTTATTAGAAGGCAGAGAGGAGCTCTGCTGAGATATCATGGGAGCAACAATATGATGTGGCCTCTGACAATGGCATATTCATCAAGATACTACGTGTGTGTGGTTCGGGCTGGGCTAGCCAGTCATTCCCAATGAGGATAGCAGTGGCAGGAGGAATTATGTCATGCTGATGTGTAACGTGAACTTTGTGACAGGTATTGATTCCCTGCAGTGTTGCGTTCTCACTGCTGTTTGTAAATGCTCTTGAATTTTCCAATCAAATTAACTCAACTGTGCTCCTGACCCCCAAATGGAAATGTACATCCATTAAATGCTGGGCTCATTTCCGAATGAGATTTGTCACGGTTTAGTTGCATTACAGAGATCTCTTCCATCGCACAACACGCTTCAAGGCCTGGGTGAGCATTTCTGTGGTGTGACATTTCTATTGCAGTATTCACTGTCATCGTGAGTCCTTAGAGCGAGGCTTGCAGTGGTGGGCGGATTGATGCTATGGACGTGGGCTTTTACAAGGAACTTCGATTGATCAAATAGTTCTGCGCTCGAAGGGAATCTCTGGAGTCAAAACCATTTGGATCAGCAGCTAGAAAAGACTGATCTTCAAGTGGAGGAGGGCATGTGCCATGAATAAAAAGTATAAATGCTTTGAAACACATCACAACCAAAGAAACAGAGGCAAAAAACGTTGGGATTATTCAATCCTTTCCCATCTCTTGTCTATCTACCTTTTGTAATAGTATAGTACTCAGCAATGGACACTATCTATTTTCTCCCTTCAAACTCAGTAAATATTCTATCGCCTCTTAAACTTTTTTGTAATTTTCCCGAATGTTCCATTGGTGGCACGTGGGCAAAGTCTCATCCTCCACATAATCATTTTGATAGGTGCCCAATTTATCCGAAGGATAAGGATACTACAGCTCAATTCAGTATTGGTTAATAATTTATTTCCAAAGGCATTGAATAAAATGGATACAATTGTTGAGAATTATTACCGGGATGACCTTAGGTGTCTGCTCCAATTTAGAGTACTGTAACTCAGTGGTTAGAGCAGTCGCTTTGCAAGCGAGAGACCTGGATTCGATTCTAGGCAGGCAGGGCAAAACCTTGGGCAATGTTTCCTCACCCCACACACCTGATAAATAACCCCTCAAAAAAAAACTAATAAAATTGGTCATTTCAATCCACGACCGTTTGTGGGACTCTGCTATGCGCAATTGGTTGCCGTGTGTCACCCTCAAAATATACAATCAATTCAATTTACAGTATATTCTGTGAACTGCTTACGGACGTTTTGAAGATGCCATAAGATGCTTGATCAAATTCAATGATTATTATTATTATTATTCTCAACAGCACGAAGTAGAAACTCATAACCAAGGAGTTTACACATGTGTTAGCCTGGTGCCTGGCTGACCAACAACAACAATAATAATGGCAATCTCTCTCTGAATTTAAGGCTGTAAATCCCATTTAGTGGTTAAAATGATGAATGTAAACCACTCAAGTCTTTCTCTCATCTGAACCCCTCGATTGGATTATTGCCTTGTAATTCATTGAAGGACATCCATTATCCTCTGTTTATCTTACAGCTATGTCAGAAATTGTTTATTCGGCTTGTCAGAAGACAAAGGACAATGGGAGATAATCTTGACTACATAGAGAAATAATTTGTAATCTGTGTCTTCGAAATTTTCAATCATTGAAGTTCCATTTTTCATGGTTCGATGCAAGCAAAAGACCAGAGGTGGATAACCAAAATACTCATAGGGATCATCCAAATAACATTTTTTGAGGGGAGGGAAAATGAGTTCTCACAGAACTTCACAGCCCAATTTCTTCAGGTAATGTTGCCTGTATCAGGGAGGAAATAATTGGCGTCGGAGTGTGAAAAAGAAAGGAAAAATGCTTGGTATTAATTAAATTGTATGTCAAGGAAAGATAACGGTATGGCCACAGAAACTGACACCTCCCAGACAAATATAGGATGTGTCACTTTGCAGACAAGGGGATAGTTGCTGGCTTAGCTGAAATTATGGAGGTTTCAAACTGTGCAGTGTAAAATGTGGCACATTAATCATGTTTAAGTAGCTCACTATGAGGTACATGTATTTGTGTAGGAAAGTGCCACTCATTATGAGTGCGGTAAACAGCTTTCCTTTTTAAGTGAGGGGGTCAGCCTTGCGTTCTTGCATAAATCAAGGCAGCGTTGCGTTGACAAAGATAAAACTGCACCCAGCAGAATTTTTCCAAAAAGCACAGCCACCATATATCACGCTAAGAAATGGAGCTGCTGGCTTGGAACTGTTTGGTTTGCCCCCGGTGTTTGACTTAAAGAAAACGTCACACCTCGATTGACATTGCTGTCAGCACTTGAAACCTTGAAAAATATGTTGGGACTCAACTGCCGGCGCTCTCATCTTAAAAATAAACATATCATTCAAAAATAAGCTGTTTGATATTTCTCCAGGCACTTTCCCTACAACGAAAGGCCCGATCACCAATCTTTGTAGATGTGGTTTGTACGGAGGACAGCTGCCTTCATTCACTGCTAATGCTCACCCAATACTCGATGATACTTCCACATGATATACCTCTCCGTGATCGCTTGAAAGGATCCTTGTGGACTCGCCCAGAGCTTTTGATTGAGTTCTTGCCCTCGTGCCTCCCCATGCTTCCCCACACAACGTCTCGGGATGTTTACAAGATTGGTTCAGAGTAAGAAGGACCTTCATTGATTGCCAAGAGTCCTGCCAACTGAGCCAGGGCAATGGGGATTGAGAATCAGCTTCCATCCATCAGCTCTGACAATGTTCTGCTCTAGGCAAATTGTTATTTCAATTCAAATTGTGATTTAAATTGTTCCTCGTAAAATAACCCTAACCCAATTCCTAATGTGTGAAAACTCAACTGAAAGATGCTTGTCTAAAACAGTTCAGGAAATCACTCCTATCCAGAGGAGTAAATGATTTGGGTGTATGATCGCACATTAATTCTAATCTTGTCCTGCATTAAATGGTGTGGATTCAATACAAGAGCTGATACATCGCACACAGACATCATTCTAAGCACAGACACACTTGGAGACCGTCAGTGGTTAGAGCACTCGCTTTACAAGCCTGAGACCAGTGTTCGAATCCAGCCAGGTCAGGGCGAAACCCTGGGCAAGTTTCCTTACTCCACATGCCTAATAATAATCCCAAAGAAAAATAATAAAAAATCTGGTCATTTCAAGCGTTATATCAAATGCAAGGATTATTATTTATTATCAAACTTGTGTTTACCTAATTCAGGAGAGCATTTCACACAGTGTGGCAAGGGACAAAACTTGAGGAATGATGAGAGTGCGACCGGAGTTTAACCAGATTAACAGGTATTGCTAATAAATCTAACTTATGTTCTAAGTTATGTTTCTATCTCTCACCTTTTCCAAGTCAAGTGGTAGCCTGGAAAACCTGTTCCATCCAACAGTCACAGGGATACAGTACTAGGTTAGAGTTTATAAGTGCTCTGAGATGATACCTCGTGTGAAAGGGCTCTACATAAAGCCCAACTTCAAAATGATGGACACGGCAAAGAATGTTGCTCAGAATTGGACATATCTCACTGCCTGTTCTCTGCGGCGAAAAGTTGTAACGTTGCATTAGCAAATCCATGCCACCAGCCATACAAGGAAGAGCGATTGCTCCTGCAATAACAAAATGTTTCTCTTATTAAACATGACACCGAATTCAGAATATATTGATTTCTATAAATACAAATTATATTAAAGCAGAGTTTTGGCCTAATTATAATTATAGTTAAAATGCAAGGTCACTTACTATTATAGTGAGTTTCCATTTGTATTTAACTGAGCAAAACTGCTGATGTCAGAGATTGCGGTTCAGGATATTGAAGACATGAACAATCCCATTAGCCTCGACTCCTCAGGCTGGTGGATTGAGTTGGGGGCCTAGGAACCCAGTTGTTAAGTTTCTCGTGCACGGTTGCGCAAAGTTTCTATTTTTTTTTTCTGAAAGGCAACTTCACGAAGCGCCCGGAATCTGTTTATCGGATGAAATTATAAAGAAAAAATAAATAAAAATGAAACAAAACTAGGAGCAGAACCGTTTCTGGTTGAGTTGTGGGGGGGGGGGATCTGGTCACAAAATATGCAGCAGCTCTGTGCCTTCATACCAAATGTTTTTTGAAAACTTTGAAATAAAATCTTGTGGGACACTGCATATTTGAGCCCCCTTTTGCCTAAACATACACAGGCACATTAGATTCCTGTAAAGTCCTTTGAAACACCCTCCTGACATGAAAGACGCTTCATTGAATTTAGGGATTAAAGCCTTACTATTGTAAAACGGGCATTTATAAAACGAGAGAAAGGCAGCAATGTCAATGTCAGCAAAGACTGACCTGCGCTTAAAGACAACTACATTAGTATGCAGAGGCACCACAACACAACCAATTTCAAATTAGTACAAGGAACGAAAAAATGCAAGTTTTAATAGGATAGATCTGAGGGCTTGTTCAAACTGCATGTCTGCTGGAAGATAATGGGAGATTGACATTTCTTTCTATGATGTATTTGGGATTTTGCGTGGCAGGGCATTCAAGTGATTTAAAAGTCGTACGACTCAAATTGCATTTTTAACAGACTAAATTTGATCAAGGAATTAGAATGACTGAATTCTTTTAGAATGAAATAAATGAAAATGCCTAAATGGGTTGGCGAGGTATGAGAACAGATGGGGTGGCAGTGTGACAGATAGCATATGACAGAGGCAGAAAACGGGGGAAAATGTCAAAAGCCCCATATCTAACTCTCGCTAATTTACTGTACGTGAAACATAAAAGACAACAGAAGGTCAGAGACACCCAGTGTGAGAAGTGAAAGTTTAGCTAGTAACCAGCAGTGTGAGTTGTGCTGTTTTCTGTACCAGTAAACTCAGCGTTCTTTGAACTCATAATCTAAATGGATGTACTCCAATGTAGTGCTGGTGGGTGGGGGTGGGGGGGGGGGCGGGAAACACTGCGTAGTTGGAGGTGCCATCTTTCTGATGAGACACTAAACCATCTGTCTGTTCAAGTGAACATTAAAGATCCCAGGGCACTGTGCGAAAAGAGAAGGGAGATTCTACCTGGGTCTTGGCCTGGCCAACAATCCGACAGATTAGCAAAAAAGGGTTATTTACCTTCTGACTGTTTGTGGGATGTCCTGCAATGTGCCAATTGCTGCCGTCTACACGTACACATTCACTGGATATTACAGAAAATCCTGCCAAAGCATTCTGAGCCGCACGATCGAGAGACAAAGCTGCATTAAACGCAAGGGTTATTACAATACTCCAATGGGAAGTCCCATCAATAAAGCACATTGTCAGGAAACTGACTGGTCCATGAAGATGTCATCCACCCCTTTAGTCAGCCTCTGTGAAGCTCTGAAGTCAACAAAATCAGTCAAGGAAAATTTTTTTTTGGAAAAATTCTAATGAAGTGCGTTCTCCATCTTCATCCGAGAGAGGAGAGAACGCAATTCGAGTAATTGTGGTAAATAAGAAATACATGTAAAAACGGTCACTTGTTACCTGAGCAAGCAGCACTTCTGAACTTTAGAAATTCATATAAACATATGGTATTGCTATCCTGCAACAACAACAACAACAGCAAGACAACTAAGCTCCAGAGGTTGGGGGCAGAGTGGCTGAAGGCTTACCCACCAACGGTGGGGCTAGTGGGTTGGGGGAAGTGGGAGCAGGCCGGAGCCAACCGAGCAGAGGGAGCGGACAGGTTGGTGGGGGGTTAGGAAGTAGCAGAGGTAGGGTGCGACGAAGCCATAGAGGACTTTAAATATGAGGACCAAGCTCTTGAATTGAATCCTCTGATTGATGGAGAGCCAATAGAGTCGGGCAAGAATGAGGGATATTGGGGGTCACGGAGCTTAGTGCTTGAAAGGACACGGGTTGCAGAGTTCTGGATGATGGATTCTGGAACCCTCAGTCTGAAAACAGTAGGCAACATCCTTCTTGTTTGCTGCCAATCATGCTTGCCTTTCTGATCATTCTTTCTAACAATTTCCAACACTGCCCTGCTCCCAGCTTCCTTCCTTCCACCCCCCACCCCCCACCCCACACACACAATTTATCTTTTCAAAACCTCTTTCTCTATGGTGACCATTAGAGGGGGATCATTTCTTGGCGTAGCCAAAGCCCGTGTAGGTCTGGGAGCAATTGGCTCCAACTTGACTTCTGTTTTACAACAGCTGATAGAGGCAGCTCAGTTACTCCCTGTAAAGCCTTCACCTCGGCATTTGCTGTTTGCAGGCTGGCACTGTTGTGAACCAGTGGCTCTCTGTCTGAGACAACGGACTATCAGTCTGGGATAGGATTTAATGCACCTATTACCAAAACGCCCTACCCTAGTGACAGCTCATTAAACCATTGGGTTCCACTCCTCTATGCGATATCCACCACTGAAATCATTCCTTTGTATACAGTATAGTGCTGGGGATTTCAGGTTCCTCACTTGATAGTGAAGCAAACATGCTATTTTTTGTCCTGGGAATGATTTAACATCGAGACATTACCCTCCCTATGTGAAGGGAGGGAACCTTATAAATGCATGTTGTTGTACAGTATAAAATCTGCTTGACATTCTTGCCAATTGCCAAAGTATTTTTTTTTTGTGTGCTTCTGCTATATGTGGCAGCCCAAGCATCGGCATGCTTAAGATTGTCCAAACCCATACCGAGAGAGTTACATGCTAGACATGGAACTGGAATGCACACTAATTCTGGAGAGTATTCTCTGAAGGGAACTCTAGAGTGTGTGTTGAGATTGACCAGCAAAACCACACACAGCTTTCCCATTGAAAGCAGTGTCTGGCGAGCTTCCCAATGCTTGTTCAGCCAGGACAATCCTATCATAGAATCATAGAATATCACGGCACAAAAGGAGGCCATTCGACCCATCGAGTCTGTGCCGGCTCTTTAAAAAGAGCGATTTAATCCCACTCCCCAGACAGCTCTCTCCCCATAACCTCGCAAACCTGTCCTCCCCAAATAAATGTCTACCTCTCTTTTAAAAGTTGTTATCAAATCGGCCTCCACCACATTTCAGGCCAGGCATTCCAGATTTGAACAACTCCCTGTGAAAAAATTTCTCCTCATCTCCCCTCTGCTTCTTTCTGAAACTATTTTAAATCTGTGACCATGAGTCACTGATACGCCCACCAAAGGAAACAGTTTTTCCCTGTTTACTCTTTCGAATCCCCTATCCATTAAGGTTTGGGCTTACGTAGCTAGCAGTAGCTGCGTGGGAAGAAACCTACCTGCCTCCCAGTGATTGGACTGCTGAGGATGTCTACTTTACAGAGGTGTTGGCTGGTTGACCACATTGCGTTATTAAAAGATAAAAAAATACAAATGCAGAGTTGTGTGTTCAATATGTGATCGGGTTAATTGAGAACTGCTTTAACCCAAGGTGAAGTCAAGTGCTAAAATAATCCTTGGCATTTTCAAATCTGGATAAAGGCATATCTTCCAGTTTATAATAATTATAATACTTGCATTCGGTATAGCGCTTTTCACGTCTTTTAGACGCGTCAAAGCATTTCACAGAGTGGACTGTCAAGTGAATTGACCGTATGTTTGTGGGCAGAACGCGGCAGCCAATTGCACACAGCAGCGTCCCCACAAACAGTCGTGGATTGAAGTGACCAATTTCTCATTGTGTTGTTTTTTCGTGAGGGATTATTATCATCAGGTGTGCGGTGTAAGGAAACTTACCCTGCTGGGAATCGAAGCTAGGTTTCTCATTTGTGAGGTGAATGCTCTAACCACAGAGATACACATACCTGAAAACAGTACTACCCCCACCCCCGCCATTTAGGAGAATGCCTTTATGGTGACCATTAGATTATGTCTATTTCTAATTGGATTTAAAGATTTGTAAGAAATAAAATATATCCAGTTGCTGTTTGGGACGCTCTGTATTTTGCAGCAGTGGTTTTAATGCAGATCAATAGGAGGTTTTCACATTGAATGAATGCACATATGTCAGTATTGTTCTAATGCTTCTCAGCTTCCCCCTATTCCTCCCCATTATCTAATTATAATATATCCTGTGGTATCATTAGCCATATAGGTTTCCCTCCAAATTGCAGAATAATTGCCTTATCATTGTAATCTGCTGTGAAAGGTGTGAGCATCTTTCACTGTAGTAGGCATGGCCTTCACAATACTCTCTCGCTTACTCCAATCAATAGGATATAATATTACATTTACCCATCAGAACTATTTTTTTTTATCGTGCAATTATGAAAATATTGAATGATAGAGAGGGGGTAAAAGGCTGTAATTAAATCTTGCGAATCAGACGATACGCCATATAAACCACTCAAGCTCCACTCTCGTGGCTTCTTACCTCTTCCAAACCCCTGGATTAAATTATAACTTTAAACATTTTTTTATTCACAATCAACAGAATTATCTATTTCCTTGTGTTTAATCGGCGACGGCTTCAGATTTTTTTTAGCAGCATTTGACTTCAAATAAAACTACACAAATATTCAACATTAATACATCAAATTCTGAGAAGAAGATAAAAACCCAATCCATGCATTTTGATATAACGATTCTCAGGATTTACTGTCAGTACTTGCCGTACTTTTTTAGACAACCAATTAGCTCACAGCAATGTCCCACAAATAGCCAAGCAGTGAATAAACATCTCACCAAATGGTTTCCACCAATTTTCCTCCAATTGCTTCTCTTGAGCAACACAGATCTATTTGGCTGAAACACAGCAATCCTCTTTTCATCAAGTCCAATGTATTAGTCATGGACCATAAATATTAGGGAGTACTGATTACAAGACAGGCTTAGATGAAAAAGACCCTTTGACTCATTTAATCTCATCTTTCTAGTATATCTGCACTATTATCCTCTCGTTACTTTTACTCTAAAGTGCCTGTTTATTTGGCACTAGGGACCCGCATCCAGCCCTTACTAAAGGTGCTAAGATATCCATGTATCACAATGTCCAGACAGTTATGTAGTACCCAAAGTGTAGCCTAACCACACGGCTGTTCTTCTTGGGCTTTGAACTCATTTGATTTGACGATACGGAAATGGTTAATTTGCATAACTCACAGACAGAAGTGCAACGCCAACAATACTTGATGGAACTTTTCATATGTGAACTTTTCACATATTGGGAGGCTATTTCAAATGACTGCACACAGCTGATTGAGCACTGAAGCTGGAGGGCTGGTGGTGGGGGGGGAGTTGGTTGGAAGAGAGCTGACTCGAAGCACAATTAAATAATCAAATAGGTAGGTCTTAAGGAAGGCTACAAAAGTGGGGACAAGAAACAAATTGAGGGTTTTCATGAATGGAGTTCCAGCTCAGTGGTTAGAACACTCGCCTTACAAGTGTGATACCTGTGTTCGAATCCAGGCAGGTCAGGGCGAAACCTTGGGCAAGTTTCCTTACGCCACACGCCTAATAATAATCCCGCCATAAAAACCACAATAATTTAAAAAATTGGTCATTTCAGTCCACGACTGTTTGTAGGGACGCTGCTGTGCTCAATTGGCTGCTGTGTTTCTCCCACAAATATACAGCCAATTCACTTTACAGGATAATCTGTGAAGCGCTTTGAGACGTCTAGAAGATGTGAAAAGCTCTGTATCAAATTCAAGGATTATTATTATTATTATTATTCTAGAGAGTAGAGGCAGAATGGCTGAAAGCTTGCCCACTGATGATCAGGGGCAAGATAGACAGGGGACATGATGAAAGCCATTGTTAACTGACAGAGTGGTGATGTCCACTCTTAAAACACTCTAAAAGCCACATATTTTCCTTTCAGGTATTTTTAGAACATTTTAAAGGTACTGCACTAAGATACATAACCTAAAACAGTACGAACATGGAACGATTCTTTTAGTCAATAACTGTAGGTCATCCATTCTCACCTCTTACTTTAAAACGATATAAGGTGGATGTGAACGCATAACATTAATCTTTTGAAAAGGGAATCGTAGACAACAGGATATGATTCTTTTATTTAGAGATTGATTTGCGATAAGAACTAAATTGACAAATAATCATAATTAGGTGACTTTATAAAGCTTATTAAAGAACTAGCACAGTCTCAATATAGACTGTATGTTTACCGCTAATCCATGCAATTCTGGTTCGGCGACTTACATCAGTGTGACAGCTGTAAGTCAGTTCATGGATAGTCATGAAGAGACTAAATATTGCTACCTGTTGTTCTATAGTAATTCCCTGCAATATATAAACGCTATGTGACTAGGGTCATTGTACTTTCTATGGTAGTGCATAGCTGCACATATTACCAAAGGAAATGTATTACATATTTTTTCAAAAAAGCACTGAATTGTCAACAGCATGGTCTTTTTTTAAAAAAATTAATGGACGGATGGTATCGCCCAGAGTCTGACTTTGACAAAAACATTTCAAAGAAACTTCCCTCAACAGCATTGCCACCAAAGTCGAGATCGCATTTATTTTCTTAGAACAAGACAGCTCTGTGCCAGGTTGGGCCGAGTCCTGAATTTTAAGTCATTGTACTTTGTTTCTACAGTGCACCGATAAAGCTTAAGTAGGATTTAACCCTTCCTGACATGTCACAATAAACCGTCTTTTGGGAATGTAGTGGTAACATTTGTCATTAGTTTGACAGTTCTGTTTCTTTGAAAGGAATGGGGAGAGATTGAAAAATTACCCAAAGTTTTCCTTAGGTGATAATTGCGGGTAATAATTCTTAAGTTTTCAGGGAGAAAAGACTTGCATTTGATTATTCTCACTGTCACAAGCGTTTTTTAAGAAAATATATTTTGATGTCAATCTGACAAAGTGTCCTGGCCTTTGGAAAAAGGTACCATTTTACATTCAAATATTTCACTGCTTCATAACAATACCCCAAACAAATACGCACAGGACACAAAAAAAATCATATTCTCAGCCGAATACAGATAGGGAATATGACAGTGGGAACTGTACAATTCACATCACACACTTGGATGAAGAATGCTGCCAGTGAAATGTCTTATGGGTTCCTTGGGGCTTCACATTCAGAATATATGCTGACCCCCCCTTTTCATTACAATTCTGCGTGAGCAGTGGTGAGAATTGGACCGAACGGGACTGGTTTATAGAGACACGGGAAGAGATTTGGGCACCAAACCCTGATCGGACTCTTGGCTGAGACCAATAGAACTCTGTGAGCAACCTTTACTTAACCATGGCATTTCTGCGCAAGTGAAATCATTCCTTTAAGGTTACAGACCAGTTTCCTGTACTAAGGAGCGCGGTTATTAACCATTTCCATTTTTGGCACTGTGTACTAAATTGAATATGCACCTCGCCAGTCTATCTGGACATTTAAATTGGAGCATTAGGGGAAGAAACAGAATCATCCTAAATAACTCTGGATAATTGGAATTGTGAAAGGTGCAATTCTCTTGTAAAATGTCAGGCAATAAACTTGTTAAATTTACTGAAGAGACATTTGCTATGGCTGATACACGCTGATGAATGTCAATCATATGCGTCTGAAATAACCCGGTATATTCCTTTATTTGCTGAAGGCTGCTAGCCACTCAGTTTTGCAGCCCTATGTGTAGTTAACTCCAGATGAACACATAGGTGCTTTAAACTTGGAACTGTAATGTACCAAATCCCTTTTCGTTCCCTCTCATTACACAGAATTTCTGATCCATGCATAAGATGATCCTCAATTATTCGTGTTTGTCATTCCTCAGCACACTGAATATTGTTATTCCAGAATACATCTGTCACATTTTGCAGATTAACAACTTCTTTCAAAAGATCATATTTCATACTAAAGTATCCTAATTTCGATTCCACTCCAGCGTGAGTGATTAAATGGACTACGGTGCAAATGTTACAGATCATTCAAATTAGAAAAAAAAAGGGGGACACAAAAGTGATGTTTTAGAATTCTGATCCGAATTATTACTAGTGGAAGGAATGCAATATTTTAGAAATATGGAATGTGAAATGTGGAGCTCCTGTGGCTCAGTGGTTAGAGCACTTGTCTTGCAAGCTGGGGAGACCTGTGTTCGAATCCAGGCAGGTTCAGGGCCAAACCTTGGGTAGGTTTCCTTACTCCACACACGCCTAATAATAATCCGTCCAAAAAAACCCACCATAATAAAATTGGTCATTTCAATCCACGACTGTTTGTGGGGGACGCTGCTGTGCGTAATCGGCTGCCGCGATTTGCCCACAAATATATACAGTCAATTCACTTTACAGTATATTCTGTGAAGCGCTTTGGGACGTCGATAAGAAAAGCCGCTATATCAAATGCAAGAATTATTTATTATAAAATCGCAGCAAAGAGTTTAAATGTACTTGCTGGGAAATTGAGGAGTAGTGGCTCTTCTGAAGAGATCATTGATGCCTCAATAAGCTAACCTTGAGATGATTGGGTGGGGGGGGGAAACAAGCAATGAAGCCATACCAGAGTAATTGGATTTTGGGGTGGGGGATGAAAGTGTAGATCTGATGAGAAATGTTATTCTCTGTAATGGACCATCTTGGGCTCTGCAGTCACACCGATTGCACTGACAGAGAAGAGACTGACCAGAAAGGAATTGGCTTCTAACTGTGACCAGACATGGGATTGGACTCCGCCTTTGCTACTTTACCGTAGTTGTTTTGGGGGGGATGGTTTGAGTTGAGGCCCGTTGCTTTGGGTCTGAAACTTGGAGAGTGGGAAATGTAACCAGAAGATTTCTGGTCTTTAATCGAGGTAGATTGTTTGGCCTTTCATTTCATATGTTCTGTGCGTGTAACTGAAATATTAACACAAACCGAAAAGGTGAAAAACGCAAAAGGTATGTTTATCAGGTGCTATAAAA
This sequence comes from Hydrolagus colliei, assembly GCA_035084275.1. Classification (NCBI taxonomy): domain Eukaryota; kingdom Metazoa; phylum Chordata; class Chondrichthyes; order Chimaeriformes; family Chimaeridae; genus Hydrolagus; species Hydrolagus colliei. The sequence goes on along the minus strand of CM068747.1, from coordinate 934,068 downwards.
AACAAGAGGTTTTTTTTTCGGTTGGCCAAGAGAGTCTTAAAAATCCTCTCAAAGAGCAGAGAATTTCCCCCAATAAATGCTGTAAATATTTTATTAACTGTTTGCTATTTTTCCAGAGCAATAAAATCCCTCCTGCACCTTACAAAAGTCTATCGTTTGTTTCCGACGCTCTTGACAATCATAAAAAACGAGATATTTTTTGTTCTGGGCAGCTAGTTGAACCTGCTTGATGGATGAATGGGTTGCTAGGCAACAGAACGCACGGACATTGACCCTTTGCTATGGATCAGATTCCATGACAGGGAATAAGTGGAGATTCACGCCTTCAAATAACGAACTCAAGACTCGCCAGAAAAAAAACACCCCCTCAGTGAAATCAGCATTGGGAATGTAGGATTTTAGCTGCTGCTAATTTAGCTGGTTATTTAAGCAAAGTATTGGCATAAGTTTTGCAGAATCAGCCGTAACATACAATCAGGCAAAGCGTCAGCAATGGGAGGAAAAGGGAAAGGTTGCTTGATCAGGAGTGTACGGTGGTCAGGAGATAATAATAATTATACTAATAATAATAATGATGCTTGCAGTCTTCAGTTACAATACAGATAAGAATAATATCCCTGTTTGATCTAGCGCCTATAACATTGAAACGGCTCAAAGCACTTTACAGGAATTGCTGTTGAGTGCTCCAATTGTGTATTTGTAGGCCATTGCAATGATCAAATTGCGCACGGCAATGTTCCAGAGAGCGAAGGAACCCGTTTAACTGTTTGCCGGGAGAACTGGGAGAAACATTACCAACAAAGCCACAGGTTTCCCTCAGCGACCACCTGAACCAGGAGAGTGTTTGACGCCTCGCCTGAAGGATGGCATCGCTGGCGAGGCAGAGTTTTCGGTGTCAGTCTCGAACCACCAGCTCAAGGTCCTCAACTCAAATATAAAGTGTGGTACCGACAGCAGCCTCAAATTTCAGGGATGAACCTGAAGAATTAAATTAAAAGCAATGTTTAACAGGCGGGTGAATGTTGACCCGCTATCTTGTGAGGATTTACTGGTCTGCACCACAATATTTCAAGCTAAATCGTCCAAGCTCATGAAGATTCTGTTAGCAGTAAATATATCCTAATCGTGTATAAAACTATTTCCTTCCGTACCTTTACAGCAATTTGCCCCTGTCTGAAGTTAACCATCTGGGTGAAAGATCTATGAAATCATGCAAATCATTCCAATTAACCAGTTTAACAACCACCTAATGGACTACTTGACCCTGAGAAACGACTGACTCATTGTGCAATGGCAGTAAATCATGGGAAACGATATGAAAACCTCAGCTTAGTCAAAAGCCAAGGAGAGAAAAAAAATGTACAGTACTCATCAATTTCATCAGTTTGAAAAGAGGGCGATCGAGGGACCAGCAAATTATACACTAAGGGTTGAAATGTTGGGAGTTTGGAAAGTTAACGCAGCCTCAGATTTTTAGCAACAAGAAAAGGAAGCTCGGGGGACAGAAAAACAAGGCAGGAACGGGTTTAAATGTAGCCCAGAATGAAGCTCTTAGGTAATGGGTAAAAGATCAGGATCTGATTACCAGCAGAGTAAAACATTGCTCTGATAAAGTAGTAATCTGTGGGGAAAGAGCTCATCCCCACTGACTGCACAGATTCTGGGAAGCTATCTGATGCCCTTCCATCTTATCAGTCACAGCCTCGAGATTGTTTCATCTTTAAAGAGGAAATGTATACTAAAAGTGTCACTTAGCATGTTATGCAACCCCTCAACATGACAGAGTATTTCGTCAAAGTAATTCTCACAGTTACTGTGAAATAAAGGGGGCTGATCTAACTGAATAACAAAAGTATGATTACTGCAATGTCTTGCTTAAATGTGTAATCTGTAATCACTGCCTTCCTGGCTCATCTACTTTCTCAGCTAGTCTTCAGCTGGGCTCGTGAGTATGGTGAGGCCCATCCAACTTTGACCTGATCAAACGTGCCAATGCTGATTTTTATATAGATATATATATATATATAGTCTATAATGGTTTTTGTTTCATTGGTCATCCAAATGATTCTCCATTCCATTCCAAACCAGATAACTCTCCAGCATTCCACTACAAAGGACTAACATTTGTTTTGTTTAGATTATATTGTAGACATTTTAAGCCATTTTACATGCATGAGGAAACTGTGCACACTTGTGTGTATGTGTGTGTATTTTTTCAAACTTGCTCATTCATGAGATAAGCTGCAGATTTCATTACATTCTGATTTATTCAGTTCTGCATGAGCGTAATTGTAATTAAAGAGACAAAATCAAGGGTGAAATTCTGAAAGCCTCTTCAAAGTGCCTACAGTTTTCTGTCACTTTGCCCTAATATTATAAAGGAATTTTAACTCTTTGAAGCTCAAACTTATTTTTGCAAGTAATCACAAAGGGTTTATTTTTAAGAGTGATGAGCAGGGCAGATCAGAAGGTTCACTCACCGAGTAAAAGCTGAGCATTTCAGACGATTAATAGGAGTATAAAATAACTAAGGTGTGTTTCACAAAGAGAGCTCAGCAGGCAGACAAGCAATGGATGAAACCTGCAGAAAAGGTGATTGACAGTTCCCATCAAATCAGTTGTAGAGCAGCTTGCAAGTGGGGAAACTAGGTCATCTTATAAACTCGGAAGCGCAGCGATACTAAAAGGAACAAAAAATCAAACACACCACACTTATTATCAATGATCTGATTGTACGAATAGAAGAGGTAATCTGCCACACTAACACACACACACACACACACACACAGACAGGGATTATCCTCCCTACCTTTGTAAAAAAGATATCTTGACAGTGGCTATCCATTAATCCCAAAAATATTGGATGAAATAGTACAAAAATTTACATTTCAAATAAAGAGGATTTTTGTGGAAAGTGCTTTAATGGCCCTAACAGGATTGAGTGTGTTGAAGGCGGCCCATAAATTAAAGTATAAGATAACTAAGCAAACTTGGAATGATAGTATTGAAAGAAAAAAATGTTCGTGATGGGAAACTTTCTGCCTCTCAACATAATACTGTACTATACATCCCCTCTGTCCAACAAGGCAGATATTATAAATCAGCACCATATCAGTTGTTGTCAGTATATAATATCACTCAGAAGGAATGCAGATCCACATAATAATATTCACAATTACCATATGCATGCCATTACGCAGTATAATTTATACAATGCTATTAACAATTAATATTACGTGGCATTAACATAACAATAATAACGTGAAATGTATCACATTTCATAGCACACAAGGAGTCAGACGCTTTCAAATTGCAAGGATTCTTATTATTGTGTTATTATTACTAGGGTCAACGCTGGTTAATGTCAAAATATCCTCAGATAATTTGTTTGGAGTGTCATGTTCAAAATGAACATAGGAATACTCCAAAAAAAAATACCCGTATAGAATATTTCACGTCTACTCAAGATGATTCATCCATAAACGTATCCACGGTTGGATATATTTAACAAGAGTACACCATTGTCACGACAAGAAACACATCAAAAACTCAGTGGGAAAGGAGTCAATCTCCGCGATGGTTACCTCAATGGTCCATTACCAAGGTAGCCCTCTCTGACAGCTGAGCACTTTAATCAGCAAAGATGCATGAAGTTCTACGATGCGTTCAAGGATTCTCTTGACTTCCACCAATCCATTATCAGGAATCCTTCTCTATAGATGAGCACCATTACGAGCAAAAGTGCTTGAAATGCTATGACATGATTCAAGAATTCAATCTCTTAACCACACCATCTCATAACCAGATACCCCAGCCCGAGCTGTTCTCATAAATGAGCACCCATATCAGCAAGTTGCTTTGATTCCTCCAATGTGTTTAAGAAGTTCAATTCCATGACTGCGCACGATCACATCCAGATACAGTACAATGCCATCAGTAAAGTCCATTGCTCTCCCACGACAGTTTATCTGGGTGGGAATAAAAAAAGCCTTAAATGGCACTATGTCTGATACACCCACTATCTTAAGATGATTCTTTCTTCTAAGTTTCCAGATCGATTTGGTTCTAGATGGTATCTGACAACCCTGCCTAGTTGTGAAATGATCGACAAGATCATTAAAATGAAGTTACGGAAGGCTCGTTAAATACAAATGTTTCCTTTTTCTTCAAACCCCGTCCATTTCAAATTCAAATTGAAAACAAATAAAAGTTTCAGATTCAGTCTCTGGTGTGTCCTGATACTTCTCTATCCTCCACATCTTTATTTGCGAACTGTACTGTTCACCTGTAGTAACCAGTTTACCAGGTAATTAAAAAAACCAATTAGGGCGAAGAGCAATTTGTGTTTGTTATAATTTGTACCGTCATTTTGACATCTGTGTCATATATGATAATCCTTCCTTTTGGTACAGCATCTTATCCCATTGTTGAAACATCTCAAAGCACTTTAGAGGATTTATGTAAAGTGGCTGGATACTTGCAGGCAAAATACAACAGCCAATTTGCACACAGCCATGTTGCATAAACAGCCATGAAATGAATGAACAATTTTACCTGGGGGATTGTTACCCAGTTTGCTGTGGAGAAGAACAATAACGACAAATTACATTTGTGTCATGCTTTTTTCGTCAGGAGGACGTCCCAAAGAGCTGGACAGTCAGGTATCCGCACCCTGAGATGAGATAGAAGATAAGATAGATCTGCTGGTGGTGTTTAAGTATGTATTTAGTCCTAAAATGATGACAAATTGGCTCAGTTTAATAATGACTTGGCATAATGAGAGGTTTAAGTGTTTTTTTAAAAAAACAAGTGCACTAATCCTGTGTTTCATTTCAAAATGCGAATTCCATAATTATACCAATATCGGATTCATGCCAACAGAACCATATGGGTCTGGGGAAGTCACACCAACAGAGAAGAGAATTCCCAGTCAGAAAAGACTGAGCACCACTAAACACAAATCAGATAATAGCCAGAATGATCATGGATCCAATTAGATTACATGATAACGATTAATTATTCATTCAACAATGAATTTTTTTTTAAATCCTTGCAGGAAAGGCCTACCAAAGTCATCAACAAATTATTTTTCTCACAAGAAATCTGGAAAGGAATCTGTTGCCTCATACCTTCCAGGGAAAATTAGACTCGTGTGCAATATATTTTCTGCATGTTTATACCTTCAGCATTTAAATACCCCTGGGAGGTTTGAAGGACTCTGACCACTGAACTGGAAGCGGAGGCACCTGTTTCAGTGTGATCCCTTCTGGCTTAGAACAGCTGGGCTACGAAGTAAGCCAGAAATCATCCAGCATTTTCGAACCTCACTCTCTTCAGTCAGGTCCAGTTTTTATCATCATTTGCCCATACCTGTGTGTGTGTGTGTCTGTGTGTGTAATTTGTGTAATGTAGTGGCCTACACCTTTAAGATCCAGATCCCTTTTTTTGTTTCGGAAGCCATCAATCTGTTCATTACAGCCAGGCACATTTTGTTCCACAGCCACTCATTCACTTTCCAGTGATGCTCAGATGAGTACAGGTGGTATTAAACAGAGGTCGTGGCTTACAGCATCGTATGCAATTATGCAGGTTAGGTAAGTGAATTTCTGCCACTCAAATAGCTGTCTCTATTTACGCTGGGGTGAGCCGGGTAAGTCCCCAGTGCCCTCGTGGTTCTTGTGATATTATCTTCTCTGGGAATAGGCCAGGATCTCTCTGGCAATGCCACACTGTAGCCAGGCAGTAGGCAGTGTTTCGTTACTACTTTAGAATTCCACATGGGTTTATATGTCTTTCAGGCAATTTCTATATTGGACAAAATGTTGGGATAGGACAGGATTTCATTGGATTGGATTGGCAGCCTAGACTGAGCTCACAGTCCTGACATGAGGCTTAAATCCTCAAGCTTCTGACTCAATATCATAGAATCATAGAATGTTTCGGCACAGAAGGAGGCCATTCGGCCCATCGAGTCTGTGACCGAGCAAGTCACTTTCATTAACCCCAATCACCAGCTTTCTCCCTATAAACCTGCAAACCCGTCTTCCCCAGATACCTGTCTAGTTCTCTCTTAAAAGCTGCTATTGAATCAGACCTCACTACCCTTTCAGGCAGATCATTCCAAATTCGAACAACTCGCTGAGTAAAACAATTTCTTCTAACCTCCCCTCTGCTTCTTTTGGTAGATATCTTAAGACTGTGACCACGGGTCACAGACACACCTACCAGTGGAAACAGCTTTTCCCTGTCTAGCCTGAGTCGAAATCTTTCATGATCTTGAAGACCTCTATCAGGTCCCCGCGTAACCTTCTCTGCTCTAATGGGAAAAGTCCTAACTTCTCCAGTCTGTCCTCATAGCTAAGGTTCCCCATTCCTGGTATCATTCTCGTGAATCGCCTCTGCACCCTTTCCAGTGCCTTAATGACCTTTCTGAAATAAGGTGCCCAAAATATACTGTACATACATTCCTCACAAACCTGCCATAACAATTTGAACAGGCAATCAGATTGATAAATGACCATTTATCCAATGGATTCTCAGAAGGCATTTGATGGTACTTCCATGAGGGCTTTGAAGGTGAAAGCTCATGAAATTAATGATACATTAGAACTGTATTGAAACCTGGCTTCGCAATAGAAAGCAGAATGAGATGATAAATGAGAACTTGTTTCAACTTATAATCAAAGACCCTCAAGATATATCGCCTCTGGCTAATAACAGCATCACATCAAACGTAGGCTTTCAACAAGTGGTCAATAAACACACCCAAATATTTTTGCTGATGGAAATTCCTTCATTGCACACGGGTTTTCTGTTCCAATCTGCGTAATTTTACATTTATCAACATTAAAATAAATTGCTGAGGGTTTGGACTAGTCTGAAGATTTTTTTTGGTCAGCTAGGTATCTGACACATGTTGAAACCCATCACCTTGGTAAGAGCACCCAAACCAGACAGAAATTTCCACCTATGTATGCCACCTACACACACAGAAGTTTCTCTGTGTCTGTAATGGAAATACGCTCTGGGACACTGACCCTGCATGAGGGGCTCTATATAAATGCAAGTTGTTGTTGTTGCATTTTCTCCCTGGAGAGGTTCCTGGAATGCACTGTAGGGGTACTGCTGGAGTTTAACCAATTAATTGGATGATCAGTTGCAGACAACTGATGGAAGAATAACTGCGCTTCACTTGAGTGTTTTCTATTTTGCAATGGCTCTCTCCCACAGATTGGGAAGTCGGTAATAATAATAATAATAATAATCATCATCCTTGCATTTGACATAGAGCTTTTCACATCTTCTAAGCACTTCGTAGAATATACAGTACTGTGTTGTATTCTCGGTCACAAATAATCACAAATATCTTTTTCTTTCAGTTTCCGTTCTATGAATGGAAACCGTTGGAACCCTGACAGCAGCGTAGAGTTGCTATTAAAGTGAGAAATCGGGTCAGGAAACAGACAGGAAAGAGAGACGGATGAGTGAAACAGAGAATCTCCTTTATGATATTGGCCGCGAGTAGAGGGAAACCTGCTACTGGCTCGTACTTACCATCACGGAGCTATTTAACCTTCTCATGTTGAAGCAGGTGGCAACATGCATTAGCAAAGCAGCTCCTCACATTGTACATAGAAATGCATGTCTCCCTATGTGGTTTGTGCAATATTAATACTATGAACCTTATTAAACCTACTGTTTCAGAATGAAAACACAAATGCCCAACAATGTGGAATTCTCCACCCACAAATATTTCACGTAAAGGCTCTGAAAATGACCAGATGTTGCGGTATTTCTCGTGTGAGAGACAATCCAAGCAGAAAACCCATGGCGAAAAACAGGAGTGTTTTGTAACTTTCTTTCCATCTCTCCCAAAGGCTTGTTATGCTTCCCCCAAGCTGCGTGACATTCAAGTACACCAAGGAGGCAGGACACAGTGGGGGAATAGGTTCAGGGATGCTAAGGGTAATTCCAATGGGAAATATTACTTTACTCAGAGGATGGGAGTCACGTAGGTTGGACGTTCTAGAGGGATGAGATAACTGCGCCAAAGTGCCTTCTTCATCCAAACTTCTCCTCTCTTCTCATGAGGTTGGAATCTGCCAGCAAGATATTTGAAGGGCATCATAGCTGAGCCCAATGCTGTCTTCACCTGACACCCGTTCACACATATTTAATGGGAACAATCTCTGGACAGTGATCATACAGCCTCCTGTTCTATTTGCCCCCTCCCAAACCAAGGCTGATTCTACTGCTCCAGTTGCTTCCCAACTGAAATCAGCTCACTCCCAAGACACAGTGAATAGGTAACATTCTGTGATGTTGGCTCAGTCTGGTGTATTGGGTTAATGTGGGAAGGAAGGAGGGCTTTTATTTGTCATTGAGATAATTGAAGAATCATAGCAATGATCTCAAAGCATAACCCCCTCCCTCGGGCATGTGCAGTCATCTCAAAGTTGCTATGGGTTCACCCCCCACAGTTTAAACAGGGCAACACGGGTATTGTGGAACCACTTCTATTTGAAGCAGCTCAGCAGGGTGCGTAACGTAGCAAGAATCTGCTGCCAATTTAATCATTTGAGTTGGCAGCACTTCTGTACTATAAACGGGATAATGAGAGCTTAGAGAACAGAGATGGAGCGGAACTGAAACACAAAACACACACACAAAGAGAAGAGCTGGGGCAAAACTGAGAGCCTGAGATTGAAAGCAACATGACCGGAGCCAAGATAACCTTACAGAGGGTGTGAGCCAGGCTTTCCCAGAGTTGGGTGTGTGCTGGGTGGGATGGGCTGGGGTGGGGCAATGGGAAGCTGTAGAATTAGGGCTCTCCCATTTCTTCAATGCTCTCTTCCTTCTGGATCTCTTCAATGGCCATAACATTGCCTCATGCCCCTGACAGTAAACTCTGCTATTTTTCAGGACTGTGATCAAGGCCATGCAACCTTCCCCTGAAAGCTATAAAATCGCATTGCCATGCGCCAGCTAATTGAGGGCTTGTTGCAATGACAATTTCTGCATTGTTTTTGAATTACCTTCAGTGCTACGTAACTTTTGTAGACCTGAGAACAGAGGATTGTCCAGAAAAGGTCTCAATCTGCCCACCATTGCAGAGCTAAGTTGTGAATCTCCTTACAATTTACTCATTGCTCCAATTGTTATGGATTAAAATGAGCGCCACAGCATTTCAAGACATAAAATGACTGGCATGCGTCTCGCACTAACATTCCTTTGTTTGACTAACTCATTAATTTCTACTTCCTGTTTAAAAATGGCACATGACCTTAGTCGGACGTATCTGATTTCAAAATCTTATTACTACTGAATTTTTTTAAATCCAGTCCAGTGATTTGACATTCTTGCATGGGTGAACAGGAGAGAGTTAGCCTTTTTAACCTACCTAGCCTGAAGCATAAATCATTTAGAATACATTCTGCAATCCCAGTTTTTTTTTCTGGGCTATTGCACCCTTATCTTTTTTTTAATATTCAATTCTCATCTTTCACTATAATTTATTTTAACAACCATTATGCCTTTTGACTGCCGCACTGTTCAGAACATAAGGATGGATTCTGGGCTACGCGTATAAAATGTACTCAAGGTAATCAAAAGTTTAATGTTCCCCCTAAGAAATGGTCAGGGCTTGACCTTTCCTGTCATGTGTACAATTTGGATGGGTTGATCTAACCCTATGCTTCAATGGCAAGCTAACAGTTTACAGCTCAATACATAGACACCAAATGCAGAACATGAAGTTCATGGATAAAACATACACTATTCATTAAACATTACTCTACCAATAAATACTTGTAAAGCTCTGATTCAGATAATAAAAAAACATGTTTGGGATTATGTATTTAGCTTCACCAGTTTCCTTACGTTTAGAGACTAGGGATTTTGTACTCTTATTTACCGATGGTTTTACAATCCATCACCATATCACCATATCACCATGTACACACAGCTTTCACCCAGAATATCAGCGAATCACAATTTTAAATGCTTTTAACAATTTACCAGAATGTCAAAGTCATTCATGATCTCTTCACATGCACAAACTGACTTACAGGGGGAATGAGTGGAAATTCCTGCCACCGATTTAGAAACGGAACCGGGCAGTCCACTGAAACCACTCTTATAATAATCCTTACATTTGCCATACCACCTTTCACGACGGGAGGGTGCTTCACAGGATCTACTGTAAAGTGTAGTGACTGTGTGTTTTCTGGATGACATAATATGTGTACAAGGAACTGACTGTAAAGTATTCCCTCACAAACAAAACATCTTCAGATTGAAACCACTGGACAATAAATAACCCTTGCATTTGTGCCCTTTGAAAACCCATTACTTTTCATGCTTCCAATGGACCGAATTTAAAAGGTCTTGTCCAACTGAGATAGCAAACTATTTTAACTAAATGTCAGAATGGGCTCTTAGCAGTTTCTAATTTGTGTACTAAATCAATGTTCACTCAAAAGTGATGATTTTTTTTTCTCCTTGTGACTTTTATTCATCAACCCACATCTTCACCTCGTATTGACTAAATAATAGTTTATCTCCTTATAAAAGCTTCCCAAGGTAATTACGTTTTATATATAGCCTAAGGAAAGCAATTAATAAGTTATTGATCCAAGATGGACGGACTAACCTTGAAATGCATTTTAATAACCTTGCTTATTTGGATCTTATGTAACCATCGACCACAAAACGTTAAAAATTTAAATATCACAACAACAAAAAACTTTCTCAAATAAAAATAATAATAATAATAATCATCCTTGCATTTGATAGAGCGCTTTCCACATCTTACCAACATCCCAAAGCGCTTCACAGAATATACTGTAAAGTGTAGATATTTGTGGGAGAATCGCGGCAGCCAATTGCGCACAGCAGTGTCCCACACACAGTCATGGATTGAAATGACCAATTTTATTATTGTATATTGTATTTATAATGCTCAGAATAGAAAGAATGCAAGCCTCATTTCATATCTGATCTGGATCATTTGTTTCCAGATACTATGCCCTGTATCCATGAGTACATCAAATGGAAAATGCCTTAGATTTTGTCAGTATGAAGATCTTTGCCTGCTCCAAAGCTGTGATGTTTAAGATGTTTGAGAACACTGCACTATGAGTAAACATAATAATCCTTTTGTTTGATACAGTGCCTCTCTCATCAAGAGGATGTCTCTCAAAGAGCTTCACAGAATATACTGTGAAATTTAGAAACTGGGTTTTTTTGGTGGACGAATGGAACAGTCCATCTGCACACAAAAATGTCCAACAAACTGTGAATTACTTTCCATTTTATTTTGGGGGGAGTGATAGTCTGGACACTGGAAAAAACTCCATTCCCTTTTCAAACAGCGGGACTTTTAATATCCACCTGAGCAGGCATATGGGACCTTGTTTTTTTTTAACGTTTCATCCAAAGGACAGTGTTGAATCACCACAATTTAGTTCTAAAGATTTTCTTTTACAGTGAATGGTAAGATGGCAGATTGAATTTTGACCTGCTCATTTCATTAGGATAAATTGGTTAAACTTCTGATGGCTCTCTCTCCCACCCCCACCCCCCCCATCGCCCCCCCACCGATGATATTTTTTCCCCCCCTGGTCAAGAACAGACACACCAAGCGTGGATAATATAGGGTGATAGAAGCTGAACATCAATGGTGACCTAAGAGAGAGCAGGCTTCACTGTATCTTATCTCATGCAAATAATTAAACTATTACTGCGAAGGCTTTGAAGATTAGCAGAATACAATTAACCTTGTGTTTGTTATTGCTAATTGCTGCACCAATTCAGGAAAAAGTAAAACAAAATCCTTCGAGTAATGTTTACATTGTTGAATTGCGTTTTAACTTTCCCTTCACGGTACATGTAAATGGCATGAATGTTGCGTCAGAAGGCATCAGTATTAACTCCTGGGGGATCCTGATGCTGATTACCTCCTGTAGTGAAGAAGAGGGTGGATCCATCACAACATCGGCAGCCCGAGACCCACTCAGAACTGAGTCTATCAGCAGCAATTCTCGAGTTTAAATTATTAATCCTGGCGTTTGATTCAGCAGGGTATCACATCCCTTAAAAGGTTTCAGAACACTTCACAGGATCCACTGGCAAGTGTAGTGACTATTTATAGACAAACGAGGCAAACCATTTTTCACCACAATGTCCTGCAACCAGCCATGAAGTGAACGACCAATTTTATTTGAGGGATTTGTAGGCCAGGATCCAAGGAGAGAGAGAGAGACTTCCCTTCTCTTTTCAAGTAGTGCCAAGGGATATTTAAAGACTTTGGTTTAATGTCTTATCCGAAAGATGGCACCTTACCCAGCTCTGCAGCGGAGTGTCAGCCTAGACGATGAGCTCAAAAGTCCTGATGAGGGATTTCAACCGACAACTTTCTGACTCTTGAGGTGAGAATGCTATAGATTGAGCCAGACCGAGACAGTTTCACACGCAAGAAACACGGTGGCGTTTATGAACGTCGCAAAACAATTTGCAATTCCATCACCAAGTCAAGGATTCATCTGCTTGCCTGATTAATTAGGCAATACTAGAGGGAAGCTTTCAGTCACTTTACAAGGTGATAAGGTTTGCTGCAATGCAGAGAGATCGATTTATTCCAGCCCCTCTGCTTTCCTGTGGTTCGGTCTTTCCTACGGGGTAATAATAATACTACTGATCCTTACATTTGATTTAGCGCTTTATCATATCTTTGAGACATCTGAACGCGCTGCGCAGAGTATCCTGTAAAGTGATTTCACTGTGGGCAAAATGTGGCAACTACTTGAGCCCAGCAGGGTTCTACAAACAGTTATGAATCGAGGGAACAAATTATTATTTATATTTATTTTGAAGGAATTATTACTTCTGGAAAAGCCATCCACTAATCGACTAACAACTAGGTTCCTATTTACCGCTAGGTAAACAGAGTTATGTTGTGTAGCAAGCAAACTTACCTAACGCTACAAGCTGTCCAGGAATGGAATCCAAGGCCCTCTTGCTCGCAAGACAAAGGCTCCAACCAACATGCTACAGAACTCCACATAGCGCCCTCACTCTCCATTCCCTAGCCTTCCTCTCGCCACCAACCCCCCCCCACCACCATACACTTATATTCCCATCTCCCTCACACGCTCAACAGAATCCAGTGCCTAGTGTTGGTGATTCCCTTCCCAATATTGATCCGTCATTCCCTTTTCCAACCGCACACCACGCAAGAGCACAATGCAACTCCCCCCTCACCCCCTCCAGGCAATCTGCTGGATGCCTTAGACACCTCACAATCACAGAGATTGTACGAGGATCAAGATTTTACATCAAAGCATTCTAATACAGTGTTGCTTTGCTCTTCCCAGCAGGGATTCGAAAGGCCACTCTTGGTTTTGAATTAAGAGTTGAGAAAAGCACTTGCCTATTCTGATTAGATCCCTTTGAGCAGTGTTCTCTGCTAGCCCACCTCCCTCCCTCCCTCCCTCTATAGGACGATACACATGTGAGAGTATTCTATCTTTCATGTCTCACATTAATGTGGGCTGGTAACAGATGGACACACAGTAACTGAGTTCTTGGTTGCCCAGATGCAAACTCACAGTGGACCGAAATACATTATCCGATGCTTTGCAAATGTTTCCTTCACATTTACAAGAATGGTTAGTATCTTATTTAAATTGTAAGCACTATGACTTTAACTGTACTAGCCCTGGCTGATCTTAGATTAACACTGGTCTGTGCTCATTTAGCTGGCCATTTCTGCGGAGTTTTATTTTGGCTTTAATTTTGCCCGGGTTTGGTGTGGGATTAAATAGCCAGAATTCCCTCTTCCATTCGCTATCCATTGACTCCTGCTAGAAATTGTGCAAAGATTGGATCAAACTTGGTTGCGACTCGTCATAGTACTGTAGCTTGCTGCCATTCACTATCTCGGCTCATTTAGGAAGAAATGGCTACTTGGACATGATAACTGAGGGGAGCCTTGACAATGGGTCGGTGACCTCATTCAGGAATGAATGAGAGACAAGGGGAAAAAAATTGAGGGGAAGAAAAAAAATGCAATGCTATTTTAATTGAGAAGAGCGCAGTTATGAAACAGGTTTAGATGCAGTGCAAAACTGATTCACGGTCTTGTTCTCATGCAGCGTTTTAAACGTTTGGTGGGTATACTGTAATTTGATTTGGGTAAATTCCATTGAATGTTGGATGACATGGATTGCACACCGGGCTGAGATTTTGAACAAATTTATTCACACAGAATTCAGCAGGGTGTGTATAAAAAAGATTTTTTAAAAAAGTCTTTGAAAGAGAGAGATTAAGAATGTCTTTAAGATGTACAAGTCTTTTATTGCTTTCCTTACCTGAATCTCAATAATTGCAATGGGAGACAGGAGAGAGGATAGATTCTTCAATAACAGAGCCCAATTTCAGGTTTGCATTGAAGGTACTTGCAAGCCTGCAGGGGGGTAGGCATAGCTACAATGAATTATATCTAGTTAAATAGAACTGCTTTCCTTTCTCTCTGTTTCTGCTAAGTACTTTGAAATTATACAGTAATTTTGGCCAATTGTCTTGTTCATTCCCCTCCTCTGGCAGTAGTTTAACTTCTCTCTGTGCAAAACAAAATTCCCCCCGAACATAAAAACGACAAAAAAAATGCTTGCTATTCTTCTTACATCAAGCCCAAAACAAGCACAGTACTTCACCAAAGAGTGACTGGCGTGGGAAGGTTGAATAGTGGGGGTGTGGTGGTGGGGGGGGGGGATGTGGTTAACCTCTGGAACCTTTCTCCAGATGTCAGTACTGCAGTTCCATTTGGATGTGTTGAAGACAGAGCCTGATGGAAGTTTGCGGAGGTGGGATAATGTTACGATATGAAAGAAGAGTGGAGGAGCAGAAAAGGTCAACGATTAGTGCCAAGAATGTGACTGTCACCACCCAACGAATTAACAGCATTCCCGCCCGCTGTCACTGGAAGAAATGAGACAGCCTCCAGGCAGCGGGGACTGGAGAAAATATTTATAATGATGGGATGGCTCTGATGAAACGGTAATGAGCGGGTTCGTATGAAGTCTACGTGATGTTCATCGGCTGCTGAGCCTTCATAAAGCTTTGCCTTGTGGGAGGGCCATTCCCATCCTTCACAAGTCAGGCAGGAAGGGAAAATTCCATTCATGCTTTGAATTTTTTCAGAGGAACAAATGTAAAACACTTGCCTGTGTGAATGGCGGTCGGCCCACTGTTCAACGGTTGCTGGAACGAGAGACCTCTGGCTAATTAACTGTCTATGTTCTGCCCCTAATGTGCTCGATCGACAGACTGTTCAAATCCGTTTGATAATATAATAATACTAGTAATGTATGATATAGCATAATACTCTTTTAATAAAACAATAATCCTTACATTTTGATATAGTACCTGTCATGTCCAGAGGATTTCTGAAAGTGGTTCTCTCCTGAAACAGTAACATGTCATGAGCATTGTTTCGCAGGGGGGAGATTTGTACACAACAATGTAAATGGCTTTCAGGTCACTTGGAGAGAATTTGCTTCCAGAGAAAATTCTGAATGTACAGCATACTGATTCCCCCAAAGGCAATCAAGCAAAAAGATTGATCCGTTCCTGTATCTCCAGGTGTTCGGATCTGTTGGGAATCCTTCCCTCCACAGATATAATAATAATATGATAATAATAATCCTTGCCCTCCATATAGCGTTTTATCACCTCATTGAGATGTCTCAAAGCACTTTGCAAGACGTACAGTACTGTAAAATAGACTATCTGTGTATTTTGTGGGCAATCTGTGGATTGCTGGCCAGGACACCGAGAGAAAGATCCTTCTCTTTTTGAATAGTCCCCAGGGATCTACAACGTCCACTTGTACAAGCAGGCAGGACTTCAGTTTGATGTCTGATCCAAAGGATTTCAGCTCCGACAATGCAACACAACATGAAGCCTCCTTTAGACTTTATGATTCCAAATCCTGTTGTGGGCATTGAACCCACAACTTTCTGACTTAAAGACGTGAGAATGGTACCACTATGCCGGCTGACACACAGACAACAATGTACTGTATATATTTGGTCTCAGGACAGATGAAGGAACTCACATTTTTGTTTAAAATTTGAAACCCTTTTCTAATGTTTTTGCATTGCTGGCGCATATACCTTTTATTACACTTCGTGACATCAAAAATGCCTCGCATCGCTACTCAAGCTAATTACCTTCAAGCGTAGTGACTGTTTCGTAAGAAAATGTGGCAATGATTTGTACCCGTAAGATGTGACTTACAGCTGTGAGGTGAATGATCAATGAATGTTTAGAGTGTTGGGTAAAGGCACCGTCTACTTTAACAAATGGAAGGAAGGTCAGAACTTTGATCGCAGTCCGTGTTAAATTCAACTGGGCAACACCTTACACACTGTAATTGGCTTCCAAGTGCAAGAGACGAGGAAACTAGCATCGAGGAGCAGGTTGAGACATCCTCCTGACACAAAAAGTGCTACACGAATGTAAATTGCATTGCCTTACATGATACTGTATTGCAAAAACAATCAAGATGTCTCCTACTAGAACGTTTGTGTGCACGTGGATGGGTGGGTGGGGTGTGTGGACACCAAATATTGAATCTGGCTGTGGTGTTGCCTCTGATTAAAACCTGAGTTTGGGATATTTACTGGAAGGTACCTAGCAACCGTAGTGAGGTATATCTCGGCACAAACTGGAACTTTCAAAACAGGACGAGAGCGACAGCGAGGAACACTGGAAATTTTTAGTTTGGGGGCAAAAAAAAATAGCTACGGTTCGGTAAAAGGAACAACTTCCAACGATGGCTCGCAAGCAATTGCAAAGGCAAGAGAATCTAACAGCGTCTTATAGGCTCCACCAATATTCTTCTATTACTATCAGCTGGTGAAAACCGTATTCAACATTCCTCAAAATAATGAGCAGCGTTTGTGGGCAAATGAACCCCTTAGTAACCTGTGGGGTTGCTTGAGGAGAGACGGTCTTTCGAGTCTAGTACTTCACGTTCTGAATTGATGTTCCCATTAATGTTTGCATGAGCTCAATCACCCAGGGCTCTTATACCATGCTAGTTTCTCACTCCCCCCACCCCCACCACCCCCACCCCCCCACAAAAAAAAACCTGTCCTTTACTGCATAGGATTGATTGCCAATTTGTGGAGATAAGTACCCTCTGCCATGCACAGCTTGAGATCTTCCAAACTCATTCCACTTAGAGCTCTTCTAAGAACTGAAGAATCATTAAAAAAACACATAGAAGGATCAAAGGAGCAACACAGTCTGAGTAACCCAAATAAATATCAGAGGAGCATCAAGAAATCTAAAGGTCACTGCCGATGATAGCAAACATCACTCCTTTCAGCAACGGACAACGATTGCTGGAGTGTTCCAAGACCTCGGTGATGGGTTTACCGTAGAGGCATCTCTTACCTAATTAATTATCATGGCAGATGAGGATGCGTCAGCTGCGTTCCTATTCATTCTTTACGTCCCTGCCACAAATGTAGGCTGCGAGCAGACGTTGCTGTGATTGGGATTTGGTGCTTTTCAGAGAAATGGGTGTTGAGTCTTTCCCCCACCGGCCTTCACCCCGAGGGAGTGCTAAACTATGAGGTGTCAAGTGGGTTGTGCCATAACAGAGGAGGGAATGAAGGGTCTGCACTCTCACAGCTGAGAGAACTCACACACACACACACACACACACACACAGACGCCATAACAATTTATAGAAAGTGGTGACATTTTTATTCAGCTGCATTCTCTCTCCTTCGCTGGAGAACGCGTTCCCAGCCGCCACATACAGTCAGGGGGTAGAAAACACCACCCGTTTATGGCGGAGTGTGGGTGTGTGTGTACTGTGAGAGGGCCGGGTGGGGTGGGCAGGGGGGGTGGGGTGGGCAGGGGGGGTGGGGTGGGCAGGGGGGGTGGGGTGGGCAGGGGGGGTGGGGTGGGCAGGGTGGAAATGAACCTCCACTTTGACCCTCTATGTTGCTTAAGTCCACAGTGATCAGATACTCCCGCAGGGCGCTTGTGTCTCATTCACTGACGCGCTGATTTGATGCAAACCCTTGTGACACACTCGCGTCTCAGAGCCTCTGGTCAGTGAGAGAAACGGTGTCGATGCCAGGACACCAAACGTAAAACACTTATAAAGAGCACTGCGGGGACAGCGTTCGGTTTCAAAGCATTTCAGGGATATGAACGCAGGCATGTGTGTACGGCGAGCTAAAAAAAAATGTCACCACCATAAAATGTCCAACGCAATTATAATTCCGTGTGAACTTTTATCACACCCTCATGTGCTAACTTTAATCCCTTCACACGCACTGAGAATGTATTTGCATAGCAGCAAGGGAGAGAGCTTCTGTGCAGAGATAAAATATTTCATACCAGGGCAAGTTCTTATCTTTCTTTGTACCTTTCAAAAATCCATTTCCATTAGCAAATGCACTCTGAAGTTTTCACTGATTGCACCTCAGACCTCTTGACTGGGATGGGGGGGGGAGCTGGTGCTGGAACATGCTGCTTATATTATTAGTCTTATTGTTTCACAGAAGAAATGATTAAACAGGGCAGTAGCACACTGATTTATCACTACTTCATTACAGTAAAATTAGGATTCAATTTACAATCGCTCTAGTTTGAAGCTCCCACACTCTCACCAGACTATATACATAGTTGACTACTCAACAAACCCCCACTGCAAATGCCACTTCTCCCCCACCCCCACCACTCCCTCACCTCCCCCCCCCACCACCCCCCACCCCATATCCACTCCTCCTTCCAATAGTTCAAAAAAACACCTGTGCCAGGAAGAAAGGGTGAAAGAGTAGGGTTAAACACAGCTTAACGGCAAGATAAGGAACACAGCAGATGCAATGGCAGAACGGGAAAGGAAACGCAGCAAGACACGCGGGCAAAGAATCAAATGCAAATCTCCAAAAAATGAAGTACTTGTACAAGGATCACCTTCTGAGCTGCTAAATGAATAGTAAAAGTAAATGCAGATAAAACGAGTGTCGCTGCCAAAAAGAGCATTAGCTGCCAAGTGACTGAACACAAACAGAATTACTTTTCCACCACAGAAAATATCCCTGAGCAAAGTGGCCTCCAGCTAAATCATACCAAACGCTGAAGTGAAGCCGATCAAATACGGTTATGCACCTTTCGCTGAGAATGGGTTATGCAAAGAGGGATGCGGGATTAAAGTTTTGGTCGCAACCACTTAATGTGGGGGGGTGGGTGGGGGGTTGGGTGGGGGGGGGGGGGCATGAGGAGGTAGGTAGTGCTGAGGAAAGCAATCGGGAATATTCTCTGGACCTTTCTCTTCGACCGCGCCTTTGGTCACCTTTCTCCCCCCTGCCCCTGGCTCGGTCCCGAGATCCGTTGTTGTGAAGCGCTCTGAGACGCTGTCCGGTGTGGAGGCCGCTGTGTAAATCTAAGTTGTTGTTGTTGGTGGTGGTGGTGTTAAGAGGAATGGCTGGCAGCAACAATTTTGACCAATTAGGGCTCTTCCATCTTGACGTGTTGACGGGGGCCTTGTAGAGGTGTCTAGAATTTTCATGGGATTGAAAAAAAAGTAAAACATATTAGGAGCAGGAGTAGGCCATTCAGCCCCTCGAGCCTGCTCCGCCATTCAATAAGATCATGGTTGATCTTCTCACCTAACTCCGATTACCTGCCCTATCCCCCGTATCCCCTGATTCCTCTATTTTTCAAAAATCTATCAGTCTCAGCCTTGAAAATGTTCAAGGACTGGGCATCTACAGCCTTCTGGAGGGGAGTGAATTCCATAAATTCACTGCCCTTGAGTGAAAAACCCTGAACAATACCGTACAGTACTTACCATTCATCAAGTAGAACAAGAGGACGCGGGGTTAGAGTTGCAAAGGGCAATTTCGGAAGCAACAGCAGGAAATGTGTCTTTACCCAGGGGGCAATTAATGACTGGCCCAGGTTACCAGGAAGCGTGGTCGAGACCGGGACACGGTCAATGATTGGAGTACAATTACACAGACTGCAATACAAGATCACTTCAGCTCAGCTAATCCGTGTTGGTGTTTATACTCCACACAAACCTCCACCTTCATAATCACCTTTCCGATACCCTTCTATTCCCTTTTCCCTCGTGTCTGCATCATATTTCCTATTAGATAAATTGGTGATCTCTGTTTCGAACTACAGCATTCTCCCAATTCCCGGCAGGGCAAAAACCTTAGGCAAGTTTCCTTACTCCACAAGCCTCTGTTTACTAGCGGCAAACAGGAATCCAGTTGTTAGTCGATTGGCGGACTATTTTGCTGGGGGTAATAATCCCTCCAGGATTAAGGATAAATACTAATAACAATGTATTTGTGGGACTGCTGTGCTCAATTAGCTGCTCACTTTCACTCACAAAAAATACAGTCAATTCACTTTACAGCGTAGATTTATATTTACAGAAATGTAGTGGGTTTGAAAACAAAGGTGGTGTGGCACACTCTCAGATACTGTTTAATATCAATGTTTCCAATTATCCTTCATCATATAGACCTGTCATGGTACAAAGGATTAAATTAAAAAGTGATTACCTCCATACCTCTCTCCATACCAACTGAATGACCTGATACTGATAACATTCCAGATATTTAGACCTGTTGTAGCTCAGTGGTTAGAGCACTCACTTTGCAAGCGAGAAACCTCAGTTCTATTCCCGGCAGGGGAAAATTTTGGCCACGTTTTCTTACTTCACAAGCCTCTCTTTACTGAGCAATAAGTAGGGCCTGGTTGTTAGTTTATTGGCTCATCACTTTTACGGGGATAATAATCCTTAAAAAATAATAATTTGATCACTGATTCCGCGGATTGTTTATGGGAGACTGCTGTGTGCAATTGGACAGCCCGTTTCGCCCACAAATATACGGTCAATTCACTTCGCAGTGTATTCTGTGCAGGGCCTTGAGACATCTAGAAGACATGCAAAGCGCTGTATCAAATGCAAAGACTATTATTCTCATCATTATTAAACTCTGTGAAGTGCAGGACAAGACCAAGACTAGATTAACAGCTGGACTCCACATGAGCCAAAATTAAACCAAAATAAACGAATATTAAAATGGAGAATATTCCAGGACTCTCAGAATCACTGCTAATACAGCCGTAACATGGATGCGTTAATTAAGTTGCTCCCGAGTGCGGCTCTGAGCAAACAAAGGCACTGTCTGAGCTCTCAACATCCAGACACAGATACTGTAGTCAACGGCACATCAGAAGTGCATTATTGAACTGCTGAAAAGCAGCAGTTCAATGCATCAGGCAATTTAACTCCACGTATTCAAGAGAGATGTGAAGTGTTACTTCCAGGAAAGCTGAGTGACGTCAATCACAGGACAGTGCAAAGGCAAAGTGAGTTTCTTTTGTTCACTGAACTAACCGAGCTCCATCCTGTCCTCAGTACAGAGACCGCTCTTGTGAAAGTCACACACCATGCCTTCTCTATCTGTGACCAGTGCTCCCTCTGCCTCCCGGTCCTCCTTTGCCTCAGCCCCTCGTTTCCCATCTTCAGGTCACGCATGAAGACCTTTCTCTTTGACCGTGTTTATAGTCCCCTTCTCCCTTCCCCCCTGTCTCGGCCTCGGGCTCAGCGATCGTGAGGCTCTCTGATTCACCGCCCGGCTTGGGGGGGGGGGGGGGTTGCTATATAAATGCATGTTGTTGTTGTAGTTCTGTGTGGAACACTCAAAATGAATTTTCTATTAAAAAAACAGTTACTGGACTTTACATTACATCCCATGATCTGCTTTGAGACATCCTCCTGATGGGAAAGGTGTTATACCGAACGCCTGTATTACTTCACACTGACAAGCAGCTCAAACAACTTAAACCATACTTACTGTGTTTGGAGGCATTTGGGCAAGTTTCCAGTAAATGTAAGGATGTGGTCAATTTCATCAGTTTGCACCTTATTTACAATAGTATATAGTATTAAATTTTGAGGGGCACTAATTTGGGCAAGATGTCCCAGTCTTAATGTAACTCTAGTGAATAATACAGTAGATGGGTGAAAGGTTTCCACTCAATTAATTATCTGAATAGAATTTTCTTTTATACAATATCCATGATGGTATGCTTTGCAGTTTTCATTTATCAGCCTCCAGTACAAAAAGGTTTTTCATTAACATGCACAATAGTCCCTGGTATTGTACCACTGAGATGGAAAGTGTGACTGAAAAGTATTTTAAACCAAAAGTTTTGAGATACGACACTTCCATCCACTGCTTTACATAAACTTGAAGGTGAGCTGGATTGATGGGGGGCGGATGTTTTATGAATGAATCATGGAGCGAACAGGGTTCAAAATAAATATATAGAAACATGAAACACATCGATGAAAATACTCAGAAGGAGGTGCATACCTGCACGAAAGGAGGCAATATCTTGAAAGGAATCGAATCTATGTCAGATCTATTTCAAATATGCAGCATCTTTACATCACACCACTTCTGGGGCCTGGGGATGTGTGTGTATGTATGGGGGGGGGGGGGGGGGGGGGGTGAAAACCCCCTGGGGAATCCTGAGAGTGAGGACAGTGAAAGTTCCAGAGCATCAATACAACAAACATATTACTAGACCATGGTCCAAGACCATGGACTTGCTAAAGCACCTACAGTGCTTGAGATCATTTGACCTCTTCACCAACTCATGACAAACTGATGGCCAGATCCACAGCTTAATCCAGGTAAACCCGCCCAGTTCTCTCCCTCTTGCCCCCCATTATCCCTGATTTTACCCCCTCGCTCACCTTTCCCTCCCTCTCTCCTTTGCCCCCACTTTCTCCCCCACCCCACTTCCTCCCTGACCTTGCTCCACACCACCTTTCCCTCCCTCTCCCTCCCTCCCTCCCTCCCTTGCCCTCTTTTCCCCCTTTCTCCCCTGGTCCCATTCCTGTGATTGTTTGTGGGACACTGCAGTGCGCAATTTGGCTGCTGCGTTTCGCTCACAAGTACCATATACAATTGGCTTTCCTACTCTCCTTCTCCCCTACCCTGACCCTTCCCCCCCACCCACCTGCTCTGGTCCCGACCTTTGGGACGTCGTTGTATTCTGTGAAGCGCTTTGAGACGTCGCTAAGATGTGGAAAGCGCTATATAAATGTAAGTATTATTATTATTATCAATAAGCATTGTAATAAAATCATTAAAAATTCTGGCAAAAATGTTGCACTCACTGCGAACAGTCAGTATACCTAGGCCAGTGAAAGACAGACAGTTTAAACAGGGTTACACCTTCCGGGTTTGGTGCAAGTAAAATCTTCAGAAAATAATTTATTTTACCATTATACAATTATCATTTTTATGTGTAGTGCTTCCCGCAGCCCCTCCCCTCCCCTCCGCACACACACACACACACACACACACACAGGTCTCTTCTTCCTAGGCTTTTAGAGTTTTTTCAGGTCAGTCGGCGCCAGTATTTGCCGTAAAGAAAATCACCTCGAGTATCCTCTATTACAATTTCAATCTAGACCAACCCAATTTGTGGAATCTGTGTCAGTGGGTCCCGCTAGAGATACGGATTCGATGTTTAGCATATGTGAAGCAGCTGCCTGCTGAGATTCTTCAGACAGAATCACAGGTGCAGTTTTGTAAGTGAAAACAAGCTCTCTCTGCCGAGGCTATTATTGGAACAGCACCCTGTATCACAAAGCATTAGCAAAGGGAGACAGACCAGTTGCCAGAAGTATGGTTTACTGATTAAAGAAACGGACAAATTCCACAACATATTTTGCAATGGTTTAAAGATGCCATTGGCTTGAGCAAAAATCTATGCTTGACCTTTACATTCCTGCAATCTGTATGGTTTTTTTTCCCATTGGATGGTAGATGACCTCAGATGGACGAAACAAATCTAACCTTGGTGATGGCAGGACCAATACATAGTATACCAGTGCACCAAATTCTACCAGGAAACTGTTTTTATTTGGCGTCTGACACATTTTGTCTTTTGAAGTGTAGACTTAGCTCATATGCTTTCCATACCTGCGATGCTACCAGAAGAATTCGAATCAAACATTCCGTCAGAGAAGGGTTGTAACGAGTGTGGTTTTGACATCATTCACTCGTCACATCATTTGTGGTAATGATCCCACTCAAAGGAATGGTGTACGTTCTCAGTGGTTTGGCTGGCGATCCAAACACCTGCCTTTCAATATGAAAGGAATCAAGTGTGTGCGGTCATCACCGAGATGTGCTTGCAATCGGGATTTGTCAATCTGTAACACCATCATTTTATCCAGCCAACGTTTCATCAGATCACCCCAAAAAATACTCTTATATAAAAAAAAGAGCAACATTAACAAAGTAAAATATTCCTGTGGTCAAACAATGTCAACGTATTCATAAAACTCCAGATACTGACTTACAGTGAGAGACAAGAAAAAAACATTTTTA
This sequence comes from Hydrolagus colliei, assembly GCA_035084275.1. Taxonomy (NCBI): domain Eukaryota; kingdom Metazoa; phylum Chordata; class Chondrichthyes; order Chimaeriformes; family Chimaeridae; genus Hydrolagus; species Hydrolagus colliei. Next base: position 909,607 of record CM068747.1, on the reverse strand, counting down.
TTGAATCTTGTATTTAAACTTTTACAATACAGTACTGATTGTGCCTGTTAAACGTCCAAAGGCGTGGGAATAGGGAATGAGAAAGGAGAGGGTGGAAATGGGGGGGAATGGAGCAAAGGGAATTGGAAGGGGGTTTATGAACAAAAGATATCAAAGCTATGATATTGTGGGGGTCAGCCTAGAAAATATTGGGTAAAAATTGAAACTAGTTCAAAATGTAAACTTATGTGATAATAAAACAAAGTCTCGAGAAATCCCACAGGAAAAGAACATTGGCACCTGAACCAAGATATGAAAAGTCAGGGGAAGAAAAATGTAAAAGGAATAAAAAGTACCCAGTTAGCACATTAAAGTCAGGACAGATTTTCTCATTTTATCACAAGTCATCTCCCACAGAACCAAAGGTTGTACTGTACTTTCTGATTCATGGCTTGGAATGGCACATCATATTAAAATCACAGCCTTTGATTCCATAGGCGACTTTCAGCACGATAAAGCTTGCTTACTTCGCATTCAATATTAAACAACACGATTTATTTGGGCTTGAGGGTGCACACCTTCCTCTCCTTTCCATTGGCAATAAATTCACGGAGGAGCAATCGACACGGTGCAATTACCTCAACACTAAATTGCTCCAAAAAGAACACCATTTCATATCACAATACATCAGCGTCAAGTCAAACCATGACAGGTAACCAGGTATTAAATATACAATATTAATACGAGAAGGAGGGGGGTGGGGGTCTCCCACTGCCCCATCTAACAACCCACCAGATAAAATTGGTTGTTTATATCATGGCTATGGTATACGCTCTGAGACGCCACCTGGAGTGGTGGGTGTTATATAGATACAAGTTGTTGTTGTCGTTATTATGTGGTGTGTGTGTGTGTATATACCATCTTATTACATTGCCAAAATGTACCAATGCGTTAACATGATTTTACTGTAAAGTGTAGTGACTATGTATTTCTAGGTGAACATGGCAGATGACGTACGCTTTAAGATTAAGAAAATGTGCTGTTGAACTTGTTAGCATCCCTTGTTCACATATTTGCACACTTTTTGGGAGGACTCCTGTGGGAGGACTCCTGGTTGGGAATGATTCCTGTCGGTGTCCCTACATCAACTAGGTAGACAGACGCGCAGACAGACATTGTGTCTTTATTATTATAGATGGATCTCTCTAGAATGTTGTGTGATCCATGTCGCTACTATGCATGCATTTTGGGGGCTTAATAAAAGCATTTTGAAGTATTTTTTTAAATATAGTTCACCAACAATAGGAGATCCCTGAAATAAAATAAGCCCATGACACTCCCCCATGCAAGATGTGGTACAAATCATGTCTCTACACCAATTCGTCATTGAGTTCTTGGCAGACACACACACACACACACACACACGCACGCACGCACGCACGCACGCACGCGCGCGCGCGCAGACAGCTTGCCTTTATTAGTTTAGAAGAAAAACAACAAGTTCAGCTTTCCTTCAAGGTCCATTTATCTTTTGTACAAGAGTGGAACGGCAAAGACTTCAGTCAGAAACAAGCGTTTCCTCTGCTAATCCTGTGCTCCGACAAAAGAATGACTGTGTTTCATGTACCATGAAACAAACTCTAAGATTTGGCAAAAGGTGAATAATTTTAATTATTTCTCCATATCTCATGTGGCATTATTATGCCTCTAGCTAGACAATTTTAAATATAGGCAGATATAAGATTTTTTCCCCTGCTGTAATAACAGTAATAACACAGCTCCCCACCCACCCCACTGCCCCAGGTCAATACTTTTGTGTTTGCTTTCGGCAGATGTCAGTCTGTGTATTATTTATCAGTTTTTCAACAAGCTGTTCTAGGACTATCTTTTAATAGCTTGAAAAATGCTGCTAGGCCCAGCAGCTTCCCACTTGGTTTTGCAGCCCGTTCACACACGTTGGTGACATTTATGCCGAATTACATTCATCGGATTTTTGCATTTTCAGAATCTGCAAGATCCCCCCTTGATACTGATGTCCGCAGGCTGGACACATGGACAGTGAGACGGGTTTAAGAACAGGTTAGAAATAACATGTGATTGAAACTCTGCTCTGACATCTACAACTGTTCATCACGTATTCCAAAGGGTTTCTTATTAAGAAGTCTGGTTAAGAAATATTGTTTGAGTTAGCACCCAATCTAAATTAAAAGGGGTGATGGCAGCAATCCAAAATTGGCTTATTTTTTATTAGAACCGAAGCACACCGGCCTGTCTTCACCTGAAATAACCTTGAACAAAGAGCAAAGTCATTTGCTAACGTTGAAGCCAATGTGTTGGAGTGGGGGCTCTGCGGATGTATAAGTATGTTCCTGAAGCTTTTTCATCCAAAATTCAAATCAGTTTAGTTCTGAAACATACAGTGGCTGATGTACATCTCCAGCAGAGGCAACAGCAAGGAATGTGACAACAACCTCATAACAAACGAGGATGGATTAAGGCACAACTTAATTAATAACTTTTTTTTGTTAAGTATAATTTAACAAAAAAATATATATATAGTATAATTTTTTTTAACAGTGAAACTAATAATGGTTTCATGCTTTGAAGGTGCTCACCGGTATGCGATTAAATCATTTGACCATGTATGAACAAAATGATCCATCACAACCCTGATGTGTTCAGATTTCAGTGTTTACTCCTATCGTTCAATTGATGGGGACAGAGATTGCACCGTGAGAGTGATTATGGTTGCACCCCCCCCCCACCCCACCACCCCCCAGTACCTGTCAGTCCACTCACTGAGGATTTGGTTATCTGTCTGTCTAGGAGCAAAAGCACACCTGAGATAGAAACAAATGTATTTGAGCTGCACTGCGGACAACTTTGATTTGTCTTTCACACAGTATAGATAACTGGCAGTCAAGCAGCGATGTAACTGATTGCACTATTCTTTTCCCTGAGAGAGTGAATGTCCACCAATCACCCAGCCTCAGATAAAGCTAATGCACCAAGGAACCTGACCTTGCATTTTTTTTTGGGGGGGGGGCGGGGTGGGGGTGGTGGGGGGGATGTGGTGCTTTTCACGTCTTCTAAACGTCACAAAAACGCTTCACAGAATATACTGTAAAAGTGAATTGACTGTATATTTGTGGGCGGAACGTCAGTCAATCACCTCAATCAACTATTCATCTCAGGGCGGGCAGATGGACAGAATCGATCATTACAAATTTCCGGGGTAGATTTTTGGACGGATTTTGCTGCGATGCACTTTTTAACGCCATTTTTTTTTCTTAATTTAAAAAGCAATTGATGCTGACCTAAAACTGGACACTTTTGGAACAAGTTGAGAAATGATTACGTAGAGATGGACGGATTGTCGCGATGGAGCTGTAGGATCGAGGAGACCGGCCTGGTTTGAACAACAACAACAACAATAAAATTACATTTGGAAAGCGCTTTTCATATCAGGATAACGTCCCGGTCGGGGATCACTACCCGAGCGTTTGAGGGGCAGGGTTGGGGTGAGGAAGGGTAGAGAGGTTGGAAGGCGATCGAAGGCACGGGTCGCAAAGGAGCGTATTGAGGCATGACTTGAAGGAGGCAAGGGAGGGAGCAAGCTCTAGGGATCGTGGGATGGAGTTCCAAAGCATTAGGGGGAGCAGAGATGGTAGGGCATTTTGGACGGGAGACCTGGAGCAGGCCGGAGCCTCCTGAACGGATGGAGCAGACAGGTTGATAGAGGGTCGGCAGGTCAGAGCTAGGAGGAGGCAAGGCCAATGGAGGGTCTTGAAAGTGAAGACAAGGCTTTTGAATTCTACCTTCTGAGGGATGGGGTCACAGAGCCTGCCGTGGAAGAGGACACAAGCTACAGAGTTCTGGATGATTTGCAGCTTGTGGTAGGAAGAGTTGGGGGAGGTTGACAAGGAGGGAGTTTATGTAATCGAGCCTTGAGGTGATGAATGCGTGTATGAGCTTTTCTGCGGTCTGAGGGGGTGACGCAGTGGTGGAGTTGTGCAACGTTGCGGAGGTGGGGGAAGGTAGAGCAGGTCATGGTACAGAAATGGAGGAGATAGGGCCAGTTGAGGTTCGAACAAGAGACCCAAGTTCCTGATTGTCTTGGTTAGGTAGAGTGTGCAACTGCGAATGCCGATGCTGCCAGTCCCTGAGGCGCGGAGGCACGAGCGAATCATAAGGGGCCTCGGTCTCGCTGACATTTAGCTGTTCGGCTGTTCAAGATGTTAAAATACATCATTTAGGTCCGTGGGCAGAAAGATGCCTGTCACATTTTGATCAAAGTTCCTTGGCCCCATTACTTCATCTTTCGAAGAAGAGAACGTTCAAGATCACTAAAAAGAAAATTCAGTGGAATACTTTAATTTAACTTAAAATTTACTGTGTGCTCTGAAATCTACAATTCTAAGACCGTATTCTAAGACTTTAATTATGTTCAGCGGTCTTCGCTTCTTGCAAATATGTCATAAAACCCTTTTAATTGTTGTTTTCTCTCACTCAAAAACCTCTTCTTCAATCAAGAGAGCAACCATCTGTCTCAAGCTTACTGCCAGTGATCCATGTTTATCTATGCGTTAAACATCAATAAGATGGAAGCCATACTCTTTGGCTCCCGTTGAAGTCTTCTGTCTCATCAACCTACCCGACCTGCCCTCGAATCTCTCCGAACCTCCGTGTGCGACTTCATAAACCTCAAATTGAAGCAGTCACAGATAAGGGTGAATGATAATACTGACGTATATCTATATGTTTGTGTGGCCTTTAGGTCCCAGGTTAATTTACAACATATTATTTTTAAAAATTGCAAACGTTTTCAAAAGGCCCTTTGCTCTCCAGCAAAGGTCTCAAACATTTTTAACGTTAATCTTTTTTCATCTGCACACTGCTGATCTCTGTAACCAGCCAAGCCACACGGATTAATCAGAATAATGCTCTTGTACAGTTTTAGCACCATATACTCAAGTAATATTCTTAAATCATATCGCCCTTACTGAACCTCTGGAAACATCTAGATCTCCTGTGCTGTCAATCATGTGTGTTTGGTGTGTTATTTGAAGTAACCATTGCTTTTCTATCCATGTTAATAATGTTAAATGTTTGTCAAAAGCCGTCCATGTTTTCTTTACCATTATTGTTATTATCCTATATGTAGAGGGATCAAATGATCATATTCTCTCCCACAGCATTACTGTAGCTTAGTGTTTACAGCATTCACCTCGCAAGCGAGAGAATCTGGATTGACTCCTGGGCAGAGCTAAATGTTGGGCAAGTTTCTTTACTCCACATGCCTTCGTTTACCGAGCATTAAGTCAGTTACTAGTTGATTGGCGATCGCGTTTCCAGGGGTAATACTTATCTCTTCAACATTTTCATTCCCTGTTGTTGTTGTTGTTCTTGTTTGTGGGTCACTGCTGAGTGCAATTGACTGCTGGCTTTTTTCCCCACAAAGTGTATGAAGTCAATTCACTGATTCTGTGTATATCGTGTGTGTATATCCTGTGAAGCGCTTTGAGACGTCTCAAAGGCTCGACTCCCAAACGCAAGGTTGATGCTTAATGATAAGCTTGTTTATCGAGGAGCATCCCGCCCCTTTTCCCGCTTCCTATCAGCATTCCACACAGTTCGGCTTCTGTCGAGAGAACTCCGTAAATTACATTCACTTCCTAAGCGTGGCAACACTCATCCAGGTCACGAGAGAGGAGTCCCAGTCCCGGTTTGCCTGCGATGAAATTTCGGTTCATTTCTTGAATAAAGCACCAAGTTTTATTAGCCGTGGCAATTACCACTGCAGCGTTGGCTTCTGCCGACCAAATAATAGAATAAATACAGTGGAAGAAAAGTCCGGCCGACGCAACTCAATTACTTATTTTTCAGCACATGGGGTAACACTTTGTAACGTGAAATGACTTCCAATGTTATCTCCTGGACCATACATGTCCTGCCATGAAAAGCTGTTATATATATAAAAAAAAGTCTTGATGGATTACCGCGTGTACTGGAGGAGCATTAAGCACAGTTGATGAAGAAAATAGCTCCCAGCCTTCGTACTTCGTATAGGATTTAGTAAAGGTCTTGGTGCTTTGCTAGATGTGGTTCCGAAACACACTTTGACTTCCTGGGTTTCTTTCTGGCTTCAAAATCCTCCTAAAAAACACAGCTGTTGTGAAGCGCTCTGAGACACCATCCGACCGGTGGGGGGGGGCGCTCTGTAAATCAGAGGAGTTGTTGTTGTTGTTGTTGTTATAGCTCTCTGGCTGTGCCTTTGGTCAACATCTTTCAATCTGGTAAGAAGCCAATCGGTAAAAAGAACCGCAAACTGCGCAATGTCTTGAAGTATTGAAAAATCACCATTTAAAAAAAAAATCTATCTTGAAATCCTCCACCTGAAAATCTATCTTTTCCATTGCTCTGATGGATCTCTTCCCCTTCCCCTTCCCTCCCTTGTTTGGCATCGAGAGCACACACAACTGTGAAGCATTATCCTATGTGAAGGGAGCTACATCAACGCAAGCTGTTGTTGGAAGCTGTTGCAGTCTGTGTGCCCGTTCGAATAAAAGTACTCGATATGAAACTTTATCAAAGTGGTTCTGAACGACTTTACAATGATTGCTGATACGATGGTGTGGTGATACGCATCACAATTATTTGAACTCGGAATTACGCTCATGTTGGTGGAAACATCTGTGACCGATTTGAAGGTTTTCTGGTGTAAAGCTGTCGGGTGTGGGGTGGATTGGCGCGTTTTCAGTATCAATAACAAAATAACGCTAAGAGAAATTATCCTTGCATTCCGTACAGTGCGTTATTCATGTCTTCGAGGCGTCTCAAAGCGCTTCACAGGATATATTTTGAAGTCAACTGACTGTACGCAGTGCTGTGTGGGCGAAACGCGGACGCCCATTGAATTATTAAATTCAATTCATACAATTGAAATATGTGGGAGGTGAACTGCGGTTTTTGTCGGCGACTACGCTTCTCCTCACCCCCCCTCCCACCCCACCACCCACACACACCCTCACACACCTGCCAGGGAAATGTAACACAAGCTTTCATGCTTACAATGAATCTTTGTGGTACCCGCTGTGAGTGTGACTTATCGGGTAACCTTTAGCAGATAACCTTTTGCAAGTAAACCAGCTGTGCTTTTTACCTTTTGTTAACTGACAGATTTTTGTTCCTTTTCTGGCCATTGTTTGCTTATTACTCAGCGTATATTGAATGAGTGTTGCCAGCGATACTGAGGAGACCCTTTAGCTTCAATGGCGCTGCTTCTCACTCCAGCACGGATGACCGTTCCTGCCCTCCAGAGCTACTTCCGCCACTGCGTTCGAAAGGGGAATCGTTTACTTATACCAAGAGGCACATGTTACGAGCACACATCGAAGCGTGGGAGTTACAAAGGCCGGCATGTTTTTTGCTTGCGCAAAGACACGCGAGAGAGAGAGAGAGAGAGAGAGAGAGAAACAAATGGACGACGTAACAGGCGGATGTGAATCGCATTCCGTGCTTGTAATTTTCCAGTGGACGTGGACTTCTGCGAGCCCTTACCTTCTGTTATTTTAATTTCGCAGCAGCCCGGCATTCCTATTGCTTCCGAGTTTTTATCTTGTTTGTGCAGTCAGATGAAGGAGGACATGAGGGAGGGAGGAGGGGGCGAGTTACAGCATGACTCAGTACCAATTTCCAAGTACCCTGCAGTAAATTGATTGCGGCCCGGCTGCTTCATATGTCGTACGGCCAATGAAAGCCTCCTTCAGCAACTCACCCGTATAAAGGATCCAATCATTTTAAGCAGCGTAAATTTCCACCCGTAACACTTGTAATTGTTAATATTCCAGTTTGTTTGTTTAGCGCAGAGAACAGTCACCTTCTTTCATGCGCGATCTTCACTTGTATTTATTTTCTGTTCTGGTTTTTTTTTTAGACAGAATAGATCCAACGCCAAGCAAACTGTCTCGTTTGTTCTGCTGGATCGAGGTAATAAAAAAAACACAGGGACAGCAATCAGAGGTATATTAGGAAGGGAACAGTTATTGCACAGCCAATTGAACAGAAATAGACATTGCATCAGATGCAATCGAATTATTCAAATAAGGCAGATGGACAACATCATCAAAACAAATATAAACCTTAAGCTCTGGGATAATAGTTTCACAAGAAGTAGCTTTACGCTCTTTGCTGTCTAACGCTCGGCTATTTGTTTGCACGCCTTGCCATATAGGTTTAGAGAATAATATTAATTACCAAAGACGATTTGTGATGACTGCTAAAAAATACAATCACAGGTTGATTACGTTGTAATTATGGTTTGTTGACATCCTGTAAAATTGCTTGTAGAATGTTTATTACTGTATGTGCCCTCGCCACATTTCAAACAAACTGTCAGCGGGAAATGAAGACTGAGCTGGTAACTGGAGAGATCAAATTAGCACTGAATTAATCCTATTCTCTGGAACATAGTTGTCACCCGCCTGCCCTCTTCTCACATAATCATAAACAGATTGGTGAATTGGAGGACAGCACTTACAGACTTTTGTGGCAAAACTGAGCTCTCTAACCAGACCCAGCCTGTTCTCTGTTCTCCCCTCGGGCACAATCAGCTGAGGTTATTACCCTACATTTCTGAAATGTCACTAATAAAGCATTTGTTAGTGAAGGCTGCGATCATTGGAACGAGCGTGATGCCCTTTTCATCTGGGCTTCCTTTGTCCAAACGAACAAATCCGAAAGTATTTTTCAATGTCAGCACAAATTCACAGTTGCTATCAGCCCGTGTCTGTAACACAAACTGCGAGGTGTTGGATGATGGTGGTGGGTGTGTGTGTGTGTGTGTGTAGGGGTGTGGGGTGGGTGGCTGGGGGGGGGGGAGCTGGACATTTTATCCAGGGAGCTGGAGAAACATAATGGACTGTTGGATAGAAAAGCCAAGATCTGAAGAGGCAAATGACAAAATGCCACTGTGGAATGAGCTGTAGACCCAGTGATTTTAAATCACTGTCACACCTAGAATAGCTTCGCACTTTTCTTTGTCCAAAACATCAATAATCAGGAATTCCTCATGGGATACAAGGAGTCAAAGTTTATTTGGTAAGAAAAGCCGGAATGTGAAAGCTGCCACAGTTTTCTGTCTGAACTATGGTGTTAGGACGTCTGTTCTTATTCACCCGAATGGATCAGAATACGACAGCTCCTGTAAATCCCTTAGGTGTTAAGATCCACGGTGAGCAGGGAGAATGCAAAAGGAAACATATCCCTGAACAAACCGGATTAGGAATCCAAATTTCCCAGTAGGAGAAAGCGCTAGACAGAAAGCATTGGGTTCCTATCGCTTGACATTGGTGCAAAGAATGGATACAGGGCCCAGAAACAACACTAACAACAACCACAACATCAGATTGCGTTTACATAGTGAAACAAAAACAGAAGTTGCTGAGGAAACTCAGCAGGTCAGGCAGCATCCATGGAGAAAGGAAAAAGAATCAACGTTTCGGGTTGAAGTCCTGACGAAGGGTTGTAGACCCGAGACGTTGACTCTTTTTCCTCTCTCCATGGATGCTGCCTGACCTGCTGAGTTTCCCCAGCAACTTCTGTTTTTGTTTCAGATTCCCAGCACCTGTAGTATTTTGTGTGTTGTTTGCGTTTATATAGTGCCCGGGATAGCATCCCTCAACGCTTGCTGTTCAGCAAATAGTTGTGATGATATACGTCACTAATTCAAATACAGAGAACACGTCTGGTGGGTATTTTGATGAGTGATAAACACATTGAAATATAGAGCATTATACCCAGATGGAAATGTCCTTATCACCAGCATGCGGTTTGGGAACTGCATGGACTAGTGAACCTAATGAGACTTGAACCTTAACTTCAACCCTTAATTACATTTAAAGCCATGTCCGATCACCATTTCCTCTCCTTGAACTCCTCAGTCCCTCTCCCCACCATCACCCAACCCACCTCCATCTCTTACCGCGCCTGGAAAGAAATCTCCCCAGCAATCCCTCTCGGCTGCCCTGGAGTCATCTGAAGTCCTCTCCCTTCTGGTCTCACCTCTCTCACTGGTTTATCCTCCTCACTCACTCTCCTCCACAGTGCCATCTCCACCACTCCTGATGTTCTTGCCCCCCCCCACCAGCCCCTTACCTCCCGAACTGCCTCCTACTCATGAACTTCACCCTGGTCCACCAGCCACCTCCGCTCCACCGAGGTTCCGAATGCACCTATCTCTAATCTGGTCTAACGGTCCACTGGCAACTCTGGCTGAACCTCCAAGATAATCTTGGAGGCGAAGGAAACCCCAGGCTCCTTTTCTCCGCCACCCACCGGCTTCCCCCTCAACCCTTTCATGTCTCAGCCAGCTCATATCCTCTCCTGCCCCAGACTCTGTGACCCCATCACCCACCCCACCCTCGCCTGAAGCCACTGACTCCCCATCCCGACAGTGAGTAGAATTCAAAATCCTCGCCCTGATTTTCGAGGCCCTCCGCAGCCTTCCCTCCTCCCACCTCTGTGACCTGCTGACCCCCTATCAACCTGTCTGCTCCATCTATTCAGCAGGCTCTGTCTGCTCCATTGTCTCTCGCTCAACCCCCCACCCTACCATCGGTGGCTGAGCTTCCAGCCTCTCTGCTCCCACCATTTGGAACTCTGTCTCACCATCCCTTTGCCTCGTTCAATTCACGGCTCGAGACCCTCCTTTTAGAAGGTGGCTTCAGCTGCGCTCTTACCTCCCCTACCCCTCCCTCATCCCAACCCAGCCCCAACACACTCAGGTCCTGTTGGGATGTCCTCCGCATTGGAAAGGCGCTTTGGATATGTTGTTGTTGTTGTTGTTGTTGTAAATGGTGCTGGTCATGTAATGGTGACAGGACGGTTTGATTGGATTCTAGCTGACATCTCCTCGTATTAAAAATGCTCCATTAATATCTCTCAAGTTTACCTAATAGGCCACCTGATCTATCAGACTGAACGTTAATTGATGAATGCCTTTTTGTGCTTTAAATGACATGCATAAAAAAAGCCACAAAGCACGAAGACGCATTGAATTATTCAGAGACGAGGACTTATTGGGGGATTCTGCAAGAACCAAATCTTTTTTCGCAAGTAGACATTTTTGGAACTTTCTGAAAATATGGAAGAGCTTGTGAGGCATATTAAAACAGCAGTACAGGGACTGACAATCCATCATCTGCAGAAAATCGCAGCATTGTACCTGGAAAATTACATGCAGAGAAATGAATAACTTTGGGACTTAAAGAAATAGTATTGTACGAACTCCCAAATCAGATGGTTTGTTATGGAAAGAAACCTATATAGTTGCTAAAAGGAGATTGACTTGAACCTTGCTCAGAAAGCAAGTGACAGCTCATTTAAAACTGTCGACAGGTTGAAAGACCTGGACATTGAGCGCAGTGTGTCTGCAGTTCATTTTATTCCATTGTTTTCAGTGGGAATCCTTTTGTGCCGTAGTAAGTCCATGAGATGTAGTGTTTCTGGCTGCAATTTAAGGATTTAAATTATTTATGAATAGCAGAATTATTTATAAACCACTCGATGACGAGGAGCTCTCTGATTGTATTAAGTGAAACCAATTTGTTGCGTGTAAGCAAATAATTATCTGCACATTAGTTATTAATAGTCCATAAAAGTTCAATTATTTTGAGTGAGGGTGGTGATTTGCGAATTGTAAAAATGCTTATTCATTCCACAACTGTTCAGAAATGCCAAACACTTTACTTCGAGAAAAATGTTTCCCATTTTACAGATCCAAAATTTATTCCGACACTCCTAGTTTTTTTTTTAAAAAAGGAATGTTTCGGCAATTTGTCCCACATTTTGTGCGGGGTGGGAGGGGGGGGGGGGGGGCGAAATAATCGCCCGTCAGGACGCTCAGATAAAATGTTTGAAGGTTGCATTCAGTGAAGTTACTGCGCCCAAAGTATTCGGGAAAGTTATTCCTGCTGACCCCCAAGATTTTTTCTGATCTGACTTAAGTGACCTTGTTTCATAGTCAGTGGGAGGAGGGGGGGGCAAGGGGGCACAGATGGAGACTGCTAGTAAATCTTGTTAATGTTACGAGGAAGCACACTGTTAGATGAACACAGCAACCCGGCTATCATTTCTCCGGCAAACTCTGCTGACACCAACTCATCGCTGCCATCAGGTTTTCCAGAGAGTGGCCTTACGATTGTTAACCGTGACCTTTTTGCTACTGGAGTATAAAGTACCCAGGCCCTTATCCCTGACAATAACACGTTCGCCTCCAGAGGGAACAACACTCTGTTTGGGTAGCAACCGCATCAAATATTCTGTGTTGATCAAGATTATAAATTGCCATTTCCCCCCACACCCCCAATCCTCTGCTCTGTTGACGGATAAACATTTTTTTTCCTTTGTATCCTACCTGATAGAATTTTTTTTTTTACTATTTTACTGCGTTGGACAAGCAGCCTCACTTTACAGCGTTAACAGTGCGCAACACACATCGCACTAAAACACGTATGCTACTTGGAAACCTGTGTCTTGGGGCTTCTGAAAGGAGAGGTGAGACTCGCTGACTACTTCAGCACCAGCTGACCAGGAGTGTCAAACACCCCCCTCGTGTCAAATCAAGAATCCCTTTGTCCTGCTTGAGCGGCCGGCTGGATATGACAAGTATTATCACAGTGACCTTCCCTCCGTTGGCAGGTGCCTCTGACAATTGTATTTCACACCCATAGAGGGCTGCGCGCAGAGGGAAAAAAAACCATGTAATATACTGCGGTCGACATTCCTCATAATGGAATTGAGTTCTGAGTTGGAGTCCTAGAGGTCGCAGACAAGCGCTGATATTAATTTCTAGCATTTGTATGTCTTTGTTAATGCCATTAGAAGCAGATCATATTGTCATTTGGGATATGGTTATTGCTGGCTTCCCATAACAAGCTCATATTGTGTCACTAATTGCCTAACAGTGACAGTACTGAATGCAAGGGCCAGTTAAGGGCGGCAATTAAAGAATTGTGAAGGGCAAATCCGTACACCAGAGAATGGATTCTTCCAATTAATAACGATGATCAACATTACCCCCAACAGAATGTGGAAGAAGCCTTTTTTTTGTGTGTGTTATTAAGACGCGGGCGCAAGTTGTAAGAGGAGACAGCTGAGAGGGGACTGACAGAGGTGTTTAAGATTACAAAATAATTTGATTAGGTGGACATCGATAGGCTGCTCCATTTGCTGGCGAGTGCTTAACTAGAGGACGTAAAAATAAATTGGGCAAGCTGAACCTTCTATGATTCTAGGACAATAAAAGCACATCCCTGAATACTAATAACCCTTACATTTGGTACAGTGCTTTTCGCATCCGGAGGACGGAACAGAATTTGCTGTAAACAACAACAACAACAACAATTTACATTTATAGAGCGCCTTTCACGTCGGGAGGACGTCCCAAGGCGCTGAACAAGAGGCGTGTGACCCGAGCTGAGAGGGGAGTGTTTGGGAAGGGGTGAAACACGAAGGGGAGGTAAAAGAGTTCGGGGTGGAACAAAAGGCACGATCGAAGAGGAAAGTCTTCAAACCGGCCTTGAAAGAGGAAAGGGAAGAGGCGAAACGGAGGGATTGAGGGATTGCATTCTAAAGGGTGGGAGCGAAGAAACTGAAGGCCCGGCCTCCGATGGTGGGGCGGTTCGGGCGGGGGGCTTGGAGCAGGCCAAGTCCTGTTGAACGGAGGGTGCGGGTGGGCGTGTAGGGGGAGAGTAGATCGGCTAGGTAGGATGGGGCAAGGCCGTGTAAGGCCTTGTAGGTGAGGACGAGGATCTTAAATTCGATCCTCTGGAGGATGGGGAGACGGGCGAGGGTGGGGGTTATGTGGTCACGGAGGCGGGTGCGGGATAGTACACGGGCTGCATATGGTGTGACTGTGTGTTTTGTGGGCAAACACAGTAGCCAAATTGTGTTTAGCAAAGTCCCACAAATAGCTATGAAGTGAACGACCATTTTTGTTTTAATTGGGGGGATTTTAGGGAGAAAATTACTTTTCCGAATAGTGTCATTGGATCTTTAGCGATCGCCTGAACAGACGCGAGTTTAAATTCTCATCCAACAGACACAATTACTCCTAGCCTCAGCCTCCACCACCATTTTGCCTCAAATTTTAAACTCATGCAGAATTGTGCAAAGTTCTTCAATTCTGTCTTAATCAGCATGCAATTAATAATCAGTGTTGAAACGATACACAGTGGGATCCAATTTGAATGAAGAGTGTGCTGTTGAGCGAGTATGTGATTATAGACTCTACATTTGGCTGATTTCATCATATGTAAGTTAACACTACTGCTTGTTGCCAAGGAAAACTAAAATCTGTGAAGTCTGCAGGTAATAATAATAATAATAATAATCCTTGCATTTGATATAGCGCTTTCCACATCTTATCAACATCCCAAAGCGCTTCACAGAATATACTGTAAAGTGAATTGACTGTATATATATTTGTGGGCGAATCGCGGCAGCCATATGCGCACAGCAGTGTCCCACACACAGTCGTGGATTGAAATGACCAATTTTATTATTGTGGGGTTTTTTGGAGGGATTATTATTAAGCGTGTGTGTGTGTGGAGTAAGGAAACTTGCCCAAGGTTTGGCCCTGACCTGCCTGGATTCGAACACAGATCTCCCCAGCTTGGTCTCCCCAGCTTGCAAGACAAGTGCTCTAACCCACTGAGCCACAGGAGCTCCACAAGGTAGGGAGTAGCTGGATACCTTCATGTTTGTATTGAGTGGTACTTTTCACATAAACAGGAAAAGGAAAAGTGAAAGGGCGAGAGAAATTAATACTCGCTTCTCAAGCCGATTAAAAAAAAAAGCGACATTAGGTGGTGGAATAGAATGACGAGCGCAAGAGCATATTCAAAGAGCCTGGTGGTTTATCTTTCGTCGAATAAAATAAGGGAAGGCCTGAGAGACGTTCTGTGCAACGTTGGAAAGCAAAGGAGGGAAGAAAAGTCATTATTGGTTTGTTGTTTGCTGTGAGGCCTCAGCTTCTTGCGTGATTTATGTGTTCATCTGCGAAGTATCTCTGGCACCAGCCTGTGGGTAAAGTCAGAATATTCGAGCTTCCAAATCAGGCAATCTGATCTGCCCATGGGACCGAACTGCATACAGAAAAACACACATTTACTTTATAGTCTTGGCAATCTGGCGCTCTAATGGAGTAGGATGGATTGGCAAAATGAAGTTGATTTCAAACAGCAATGAATGAATGCATTTAAGATTATAAATCAAACGATCTTGACCTAGGTGCAGAGGAATTCATTCCAAACATGCGTTTTAATGCTCTTACTCTATTCTGGATATTTGCTGGTGCAGTGCTTTTCACTTCTTGACGGATGGCCT
Source organism: Hydrolagus colliei (assembly GCA_035084275.1). Classification (NCBI taxonomy): domain Eukaryota; kingdom Metazoa; phylum Chordata; class Chondrichthyes; order Chimaeriformes; family Chimaeridae; genus Hydrolagus; species Hydrolagus colliei. The sequence goes on along the minus strand of CM068747.1, from coordinate 894,241 downwards.
TTTACTGCGCGATAATATTTTTGATGGAATTTAATATGTTATTTTTGTCAGAGCAGATTTTTAATCGTTAAAACAAAGTAAATAACTTGAGTTACAGTCTGCATTAAAAGACCAGTACATAGGCCGTCTCAGGTAATTATAAAGATGTATCTGGTCTGTTGTTATTTTTGACAAAGCTGTTCTCGTGATTAATAGCTGCTAGTTGTGTACAAACCCTTTTTGCATAGCAACAGCTCAGAGCATTTATCATACTGCCGGTGCTTCATTATTAGATAAATGTCACACAAATACAACCCCAATCTGAGACCCAGTGACCTCTGCATATTAACCTACTGCCTCGCGTTTAACATTAAGCAATCCTTCCATTGTCATGGAATATTTCTTCGACCACTGTTGCTTTTTGATGGTTCTACTTGTTCTTGTAGCACTCACTTTGCTGCGCAGATGTGTTTGGTTCTGATCATAATTGTTGGTCATACATCTGGACAGATTACTAAGCGTATAAACTTCCATTTGTATGATGCCTGGTCTTTTCAATATCTACATGCTATCCCACTGGGTGACATCATTTGCAGACATGGGTCAACATCCACATGTACGTGGATGACACCCAACTCTATCTTTCTGCCTCTACCCTCGAGTGGTCCACTACTGTCCTGACAGATTGCCTGTCAGACGTCAAGTCTTGGATGAAAGCTAACTTTCTCCAGTTGAATTTCCACAAGACTGAGTCCCTCCTGATTGGCTTGCGCCAGCGCCTTCACACATCAGGCACTGGCAGCACCAACCTCCATGGTTGCACACTCCACCTCACCAAACCAATCAGGTACTTAGGTTTCCTGTTCGATCCTCAACTGTCCTAACTGCCTCAAATCCAAGCCATGACTCGCTCTGCCTTCACTCACCTCCGCAACCTTGCCCAACTCCACCACGACCTCACCCCTCAGGCCGCTGAAACTTTCATTCATGCCTTCATCACATCCAGGCTCGACTACGCCAACACCCTGCTTGTTGTCCTTCCCAACTCCTCCCTCTACAGGCTGCAGATCATCCACAACATGGCAGCCCGTGTCTTCTACCGCTCCAACTTCAATGACTCCATCTCCCTAATTTTTGCCTGACTCCATTGACTCCCCATCACCCAGAGATTCAATTCAAGATCCTGGTTCTCACCTTCAAAGCTCTCTGGCCTTGCTCCACTCCACCTCTGTGACCTCCAAACCCCCTAGCAATACGCCCATTCCCTCCGCTCAGCGGGTTCCGGCCTACTCCATGTCCTGCTCCTGCTTCATGTCCACCGGCCCACCTGCCCCACCATCAGTGAGCAAGCCTTCAGCCACTCAGCCCCTAACCTCTGGAATTCCATCCTGCGGTCCCTCCACCTTTCCCCCTCAACTAGCCTCTTTCAAGTCCTGCCTTGAGACCCTCCTCTTCGAAGGTCCCATTGGTCACCCCAAATGCCCTCCTTTCCCTCCATCTTTCCCAATCCAAAACCCAGCTTGGGTCTGAAACATTGTATTTACAAGTGATGAATGTGATCCTCGTTTTGAAATTCAAAATGTCAGAGCACGTCAGATCAAGGTTTAGCACAACAGAGGTAATGGTGATTTAACCATTGCCTTCATTTACTATGCAACAATCACAACAACCTACTTCCATATAGGCCACTCAACATAGGATAACATCATGGAGTGAGTGCTTCTCAAAGATAGGATTGGACATCAAGATAGAGGAGAAGTGGAAGAAGGAGATTATCATAGGTGTAACCTGTAGATTTGCACTGAATATGGGGGTCTCTTTCTTCAAGGCAGAATTCAATATGTTGGGTTTCAGCAATTATGCTCGATTAAGCCTAGGTGCAAGTTCAATGCTTTATTGTATACGAGCTTTTTGGTGACCACCAAACCAGCATTGAAAACATGATTAAAGGAGTTGGAGAGAGATAGCATCCTGACCTAGAGGACGATTCAGGCAATCCTAAACATATTGGATGACTGTTTACATGCTCATATCCAATATAATGTTAAGTCCAAAATACAGTCATTCTTTGAATCCCTCTGAAGTATGAATCTGCGGTGACTGTTTTCTAACGTCGCACTGTAATGGAGTTATCGTCAGAGGAGACACAGCATTAATCAGAATTTTCCATCACCCATTGTACAAGTGCCAATAGTACATTCGGCTTCTCATATTGCCATGCTTGGTATCACCTCTGAGCCAACTCCCGGCTTTGAAACATGATAACAGTGACAATTGCTTTTAAACTAGATGATCCAATAATATGTTTCACAATATATTAAAGCAGTGATTTCTTTGCTAACTGTTTAGCTTTTGAATGGTATACTCAGATGAGGTTCCAGCATTTATGGTGATGAACAGAGTAAAGATAGATAACACTACTAATTTTTCTACATTGACCTAAGCCTTCAATAGTCCTTAGATGTCCTCAATGACAACAGTCAAGAAGAATGGCTTTTTAAAAAAAAAAAGATTAAGTTGAATCACATTTATTTTTCAACTGGTTATATCAAAGATATTGTAACAGAGGATCAGAAATGGACAGTAATTCACTAATTTAATATTTGCATTTTGTGTCTAAATAGGAGGACTGCTCAGATCCCTCTCTGCTTTGTTGCCTCATCATTTCACTGCTTATTCCTTGATGAATTAGGTTAGCTAAAAGATTACACAATGCAATATAAATTTACATTTATATAGCGCTTGTTCATATTGGGAGGATGCCACAAGGAACTTAGCTTTGCACCCAAGCTAGGGTGGAAGCCAAAGGAAATGGGGAATAGGAAATATCACCAAAGGTGTGGTCAACAAGATCCTTACTGTATGGAGCAGAAGCAACATTCCATACATTAACAACTAGAAATGGAAATCATTACATTACATTCAGCTCAAGGTTTTCTTGATGCTGTAAAATATATCTATTCTGGTGCAATCTTGCAAAGGTGATGCACGTCAATGAACAGAACAATGACTCAAATTTTAGTACATATGATATCAACAACAACAACTACAAAATTACAATTGTATAGCGCCTTTTAAGCACCGAGACAAGATGTAGCTAAACCAGATGAATGTAAAATCCCAGTCATAACACTGTGTTGAAATCTCAAGTCTAACCGCTTGAAAGTCAGTGTTATCCATACTAGATATATTTTGTGGTATCTCCCTCCATAGAGGTGATTTCCAATTTTCTGTTGAAATATTATAGGCTGTTGTGTGCTTTGGATTGATCTCCAATATGAACTGGGTTGAGCCCATCCAAACCACGTGAGTAAGTCCAAATTCAAAACGTGAAAGAAGAAATCGTTCCATGGCTGTTCAATTCTTCAGCTGCACTGTTTTCAAATGCTTATTTATTCATGTCACTCCTTCTCTGTCATTCACGCATCGGACTTTTCCTTCAGAAATTCAACACACATGAATCTGACCACCATATCCTCCATACTGCTCAACTCCTACCTTAGATTAAGATATCTGTCATTCAGCTGTCAATCAACCTGTACCCTTCACAGCTTCCACAGTATTGTTTGAACACAGCAGCAGAAAATTGGATTGGAGCTAGACAGAAAGTTTTGTTAGATAAGAATGCTGGATGGGAAAGGATAGAGCCCTCAATGTTTATCTAATCTAATCTCAACCGTGAAAGATTTATTTTGTCTTAAATTTGAGCCGATTTTTTGCAGCGCTTAAAAAAAGGGGCCGACTTCTAAACTTAACGAGTGAATTTGGGGAATTTTCCACAATTGTGTGCGGTGTTGAACTTTAAGGCAAAATGACTTTTAGGTGGAATTTTAGGCCTGGGTGAGATTCTAGAATTCTAGAATTCAGTTTAAACTTTGAAGCTCTGAAGCTCTTGTTGCCTGTAGCACATATAAACGTCACAGAAAATGGCTTCAAAATTAAAGGTCGGATTTAAGACTGACAAATTCGGGATTTGAAATGCCACATTAATAGAGTAAACCTGGACCCAAGTGGAATTTAAACCCTTTTGTTGGTAAACACACCATAAATCTTCACCCAAAAAAAAACCACGCTGCAATTTACTATGGTTTCACCTGAATTCGCCAGAATTGTAAGATATTCAGCTTAATTTATTTACTCCACACACTTATTTACCTAAAGGTGAGTAGGAACCAAATTGTGAGTCGATTGGTGTATCGCTTTTCCGGAAGTAATAATTCCTGGACAAAAATCAATAATTTGGTCTCTCTTTGAAATGTCTTGAAGATGGGATAAACTCTATATCAAATGCAAGGATTAATATTATTATTTTATTTAGTTGTTTAGCTTTCTTTAGCTTTCATTTTGATCAATTACTGTACTATGCGTTTTATCAGTTCCAGTTGTTTGAAATATTTGCAGAAATTTTTTAGTGGATAAATAATTCAGAGGTTATAGCTGCAATCTCAGATTTGAAGCAGGTTTGTAAGAAGTATCGAAAAGTTACTTCAGAAAAAATACTGACTGCCAGAACCTGCCAAATTCTGCTGCTCCAAAATCTTAAGCAAGTACCGTAGTGTAAGATTTGACCCAAGTGAAATTGCTCCAATTTTTATTTTGTTGTTAATCTTAAAGTTGGACATTCATATCATGGCTGTCTGGGGGGCCTTGTTGTATGCAAAGTAGCTACTACTGTACTAATAATAATAATAATTCTTGCATTTGATATAGTGCTTTTCACACCTCATCGACGTCTCAAAGCGCTTCACAGAATATACTGTAAAGTGAGTTGACTGTATATTTGCGGGTGAAACGCGGCAGCCAATTGCACACCGCACAGCAACGTTCCCCCCCACAAACAGTCGTGGATTGAAAATGACCAATTTTTATTATTGTGTTTTTTTGGACGGATTATTATTAGGCGTGTGTGTGGAGTAAGGAAACTTGCCCAAGGTTTCACCCTGACCTGCCTGGATTCGAACACAGGTCTCACACTTGTAAGGCGAGCGCTCTAACCACTGAGCTACATGAATCAGAACACTTCACAGTAATTACGGTAAAAAAAAAGACTTTCGAGTCATGATATGGTGCTGTAAAAATGCAAGTTCTTTCCTTACGCATCATGAGCATGCTGCAATGAGCAAATTCTATTTACACGAGGGAGGGCCAAGTATTCTAACTTTCTTCTTGAACTTATGGAATGTTACACTTATATAGTAGATACCATGGATTGCAGCAATCCTAATAGCAATGCAAAATTATCCAAAGATTTGTATAATTGACTAATATTCAGTTAATCAGACACTGCCACTGCCATGCGTTACTTTTTGTAATTTACAGTACTTCAGTTTCCGAAAAAAAACTCCCCCAAAAAACTATTTTTTGGGAAACAATTTTTGGAGGGATTATTATTAGGTGTGAGTGTGGAGTAAGGAAACTTACCCATGGTTTCGCTGACCCGCCTGGATTTGAAACACAGGTCTCACGCTTGTAAGTCGAGTGCTCTAACCACAGAGCTACAGTACTCCAACTTATGGAATTACTAGACAAATACCCAAAATAACGTTTTTTATATGAACTGAAAAATATGTACAGCTATTGAAACATACATACTGAATTATTGAGGAGCATTGCAGGGCAAACGCCTCAGCAGTTCACAAAGTATAATTTGTTTTGCAGCAGCATGACTCCAGAAAAAAGGGCTCGCTGATGTGCGGTCCATTTCCTGGTATAGTTTGCTTTGTTTCCAACTACCCTTTGTATTGCAAAAGGCAGGGGAGAAGGTTACTGAGAGATTGTTTGGCTCTGAACGAACAGGCAGAACAGACAGAAAGTCTCAATCACGACCGTTGTACGGTGTTAAAGTCCAAGACCAAATAACTGCTGCCTATTGACATGTGCTTTTTATCAGTGGTCAAACGGCTGGTGACTGATACACCAGAGGATTGTAATTCCATCTAGACTAGAAGGTGTGTGGATGTGTGGAGCGCAGTATAAAGAGTAAACTGACTCATGAGTGGTGGTGGTGATGGTGGAGTGGTGGGAGAAACGTAGATTACAAGAAGTCAGTGATTCCAAAAATGTGTTTGAGACCCAGTTGGTGGACATTAAAGATCCCATTAAGATCCTGTTAAGTAGAAGAAATGAGTTTCTCCCGGTTTCCTGGCCAACACTCCTCCCAAATAAGAATTGTTCAACTGTTTTGTGGCTGTTGGTGGGACATTGCTGCGTGTGATTATACAGTTTTTCACAATTTTCACAGACAATCCTGTGAAGCGCTTTGAGACTGTCCGATGTGATGAGCCTCTATATCAAATCCAAGGATATCGATTATTCTTTTTACGAATTGCAGAAAACGGCTTGCAAATTAAGACTGAGTTACAGAATCTTCCACCAAATGAAAAAAAAACCTCAATCTCGCCAACGACCTCATCTATTTTCATTGAGATGCTCTGAACTCGGTCCTAAAATAAACATTAAAATGTCTTGCTAGTGCCAGATGACATTTGGCAGCAGATTCAACTTTAACTCGATTTATATCTTTTGCTGAGCATTATAAAGCAGATAAACGGAGAGTATTTTATCTTTGCAGCAGGAATTTTTGCGTAGTACCCAAATCGTGAATTTTTCCGCAGTTCGGTGAAACAGTTTCATTCTTCTACAATTGGATCAGAACTTCAAGGACTCAGTTTCCTCTTGTACCAATCCTATAGCCATCTGTAAAGTAACTCAAATCTCCTGGTTGCAGTAAAAAATACTGCTGCTCAGGCTTCACAGGCATACAACTAGAGGAACCATTACTCAATGGGTCTGAACTGCGAGGCGAGGAATGTGTTGATTCTCTCACACATTTCATGCTGAGCTGTGCTGCTCCCCACACAGTTACTGGAACCTGCTAGGGAGGCCCAAATGGTGACTACTCACCAACTAAGCTGATGCCAAGACGACATGCTTGGCAACGGAGGGTTTGAATTGAGTAAAAACCCTTTGTGTCTGGTTTGGTTATTCTGCTTTTTGAGCCAGCCAGGTCTGAGGCACTCTGGGACTCTCCGGATCCACAGCCAACCGAGCTCAACGGGATTGGGAGAAGCGAAGCCTTGGCTCTCGCTAACCTACGCCTTATTTTCTCGGGGGTAGAGTAAGCGGAATGCGTCCTTTCCAGTGAGAGAGTATCCAGTCCATTTTGGACGCAGGGAAATTCCTGTATGTAGAATGCATTGCCTGAAAAGGCGGTGGAGGCCGATTCGATAACAACTCATCAACAAGAGAGCTAGACATTTATTTGGGGAGGACAGGTTTGTGCGGTTATGGGGAGAGAGCTGGGGGGAGTGGGATTGAATGGCTCCTTTCAAAGAGCCGGCACAGACTCGATGGGCCGAATGGCCTCCTTTTGTGCCATAAGATTCTATGATAGACCTCATACATATGTGAAAGTCTCAGTCTGAGATAAACTTAAGCCATGGTGATGGTATACTGCACGAGCACCTGAAGGACCAAAATAAAATGTTAATAGAGACACAAGTTTTCTTCCTCCTGCTGACACTATAACATGAACATATTTCTATTCATTGGAGCGTAGAACACACAGTACAGTACAATGCTTTGGCAGCATTTGTGCAGGTAGGACCTGAGAAAATGTAAGGAGTTAGTTCTCTCTATTGACTTGAACATAAAATGCGCACTTCTGTATTTCGCAATTATGTATTATTCCGAAACTGAATCTCCGTTTCCTGCCTTGTTTGAAACGCTGTAGAGTTTCATGACCTCAGGGGGGAAATCCTCATATAGCTTCATGACCACAAGGGAGGACTCGAGCAAAAGACAAATTATTCCTTGTTTACTTGAGTTCATTGCTGTTTGTGAGACATTGCGGTGTGCAAATTGGCTGCTGTGTTTACCCCATACAAAAACACACGCAGGGTCACTCCACTTTACAGTAGATCCTGTGATGTACTTTTGAGACGTTCCCGCAATGTGAAAGGCGCTAAGCCAAACATAGGAATTACTATGAAGAACGCAAAATACTGCGGATGCTGGAAATCTGAAACAAAATCAGAATTCGCCGGGAACACTCAGCAACTTGCTGTCTGACCTGCTGAGTGTTGGCAGTGATTTTCAGTTTTTTTGTAAGGATTATTATTGTGGTTTTTTAACGCTGCAGTAATTGGTGAAATTGACCTGGCTTCCCAAGTTATCAATTTGAATGCCGTTTTATATCATCTGACTGTTCAGCAGGATCTTTACCTATTGATCTGTGCTTGAGTTGATAGTCATTACTTTTTTCCCCAGGCATTAACGGTCAGACCTCATCGGTTACTCATTTGCTTAACTCTGTCACTTGGACCTTTTAAAAAAAGCCTCATTATCATCCAAGAGGTCTAGGTTGTCAGTGAAACACAATTTAGCGATTAACAATCCAGTCTTTTGCTTCAGGGAAATCCTAATTGAAGTGATGTAAAGGATTTTTGCACTTAAAAACGTTTTAAGTCATGTCATAATGCTTAAATCTTTATGCTGCATCTCATTTATTTCCCAATTTAATCTTTCGGCTGCCGCTTGACACATTTTTTTTTGCTTTTTAATCGCTTTTATCAAGGCTACCACAGGTAGGAATTTCCTGTCAATATTCAGGTGTAAATTATTAAAATCACGTTCCAGTTAGCATCAAACGGTCGCCCCCCCCACCCTGTCTCTGTATGAAAATTAGTTTTAGTAAATCTCGCTTCAGCACTGTGCGGTGCTCAGAGATACTATCCTGTGTGAAGGCTGCTACTGTATATATGTGCAAGTTGTAATGGTGGACTTGAGCTATACCTTAGTCTCAAAATAGCTGCCTGTATCTATTTAATCGACGAGGCATCTGAGCACCAAAAAGCAAGCACAGAGTCGGAAAGTACTTAACTGCTGGTTTGTCTCTTCCTCTCTGGGCCAGTCATGTAACAAAGGATGTATATTCCGTACTGATAGCACTGCAACTGAACTCATTTTTTTTTGACAAATCAGCGCAGGTAGTCGCTGAGTTACCCATAGATGTTGCTGCCCCGTGGATCCTGTTGGCGTTAAAATACTCATGTGGGGGAACGCTATGGCTTGTGCCATCGACACAATATAAATTATTCTCTCCGTGTAGATGTTTCACTGACATGAATAATCCTTGCATTCTGATGCATCGCCTTGTCATGTCCTCACTTTGCCTCCCATTTGTTCACCCGCAACGTCCTACAATCAGCCAAGAAATGAAGGAGCAACAATTTTCCTCATAATAATCCTCGCATTTGATACAGTGACTTTCACATCAGGAGGATATCTTGGGAGTGCAGTACTTCACTGAGGAATTTTTACCGTGAAACGCAGGCAATGCCTTTTACCCTTCTAAGCAAACGTTCCCAATTTTCCATTCAGAGTGACTTGCTGGTGGTATAACACAAGGCAAATAACGGCTAATTCAATTGCTGGTAAAGCAAACAAATGAAAAACGTCATCTCTCGGAAATCTGACCCTTACAACGTTCACATATTTTTTTTAGTTGTCCACGGTGAATGAAGGTAGATGTGAACCCTTTGAGTTTGGTGACGTGTGAAGTATTTGCAGACTGCAGTGCGAGTGAGCGATTTGGTCATCGACGCGATAAAGATGCTTGGTCTAGGATCGGTTACAAGCCACGACACTGGCAGTTCCGTGTTGGGGGTCTTCGGGTGGTAGAAAAGCCGGAGACAATCTGTCCAGAAACAAGCACCTGAAATTCTGCAATTTCAGAGCCTCTGCATCTATTTGGAAATAAATTTGATGTGGGAATTATCTCCTGGTGAAAGCTAAGACCCATTTACACACGACTTTTCAAAAAAGCTAAAACAAACAAAATACTGGAGACTAATGTTAAATGAATGTGTGCTGTGAGGAGGCTAAATACGAGAAACATGGGCCTGATTTCCTAGCCAGCGCAGAACTGAAAATCATATTCTGGTAACAGGAAGTAAAACTTGTGGCTGAAGGTAAAACAAAACAAAAACTGTAGTTACATCCCTCCATCCCCTCCCTATCTCTCTCTCTCTCTCTCTCTCAGTGCTTTGAGAGTTTCTTCTTATCAATTTATTCTCCATTTCTTATAGAAATGTAAGCTGCGGTAGAGAGAAACAGTGTGAAAGATGACCATAAACTCTCCTGCCAGTAGCAAACATCCCATGAACCTTAATACAGTAACAATAATACTCCTTATATTTGATATAGTGCTTTTCACATCTTATCGACGTCTCAAAGCGCTTCACAGAATATACTGTAAAGTGAATTGACTGTATATTTATGGGCAAAAAGCATTTTTAGGCCCGAGAGAGAGAGAATACATGATTTACCCCTAACTACACATACCATATGCAATGTCCCCAGGCGATGTGGACTCGCATTCACAAGAGGGAAGATGAACAGACAGTTTAGATTCAATTAATTCATACAAAGATTGATGAATATGTGGGATGGACTACGTATGAAGCTGTGGATATGGATTGTGTTAGCAAATACACAAGGGAATTGGATACAGGATTTGGTGCAGAAGGTGATTGAAAGACGTGAGAGGTAGATTCATGCAGGATATTGTGTTAACATTAGGTGTGACTAGATGGATGGCAATGATTGTTTCAGACCTTCTTGTGCTCTGACCAACAATCTTCTTCCCAAAAAATGGTTATTCATTTCATGGCTGTATCTTCATTGGTGTAAATTACCTGTTACATTTGCCTGTAAATACACTATCACCGCACTTTACGTGAACTCTCTGTGAAGCTCTATCATAAGTCTTGATGACAGGATCAGATGGCATATCAAGTTCATTATTGTTTCAAACGAGTCGGAAGTGGACTAAATGTGATCAGTGACATTCGCAGGGGTATCGTAAAGCTCAGACTTGTGTGTGTGTTTGATGAGGCTAGAGCGGCCACGCACCCCTCTTTCACTGAACATTTTTAGTGAGGGAAAACCTTCCGTGCCTCTCATCTCTCCATCAGTGGTGTTGTGGTGTTATTCTTTGCTTGACAGTTAACCCAAATCTAAACTAACGCCAGAGGAGAAGAAAGTCGAGGCTTTGAATCAAGATGTGATTGATGGAAACCAATGAAAAAAAAACTGGATAAGATTGATTGCACAACAGGGAAATTGGTAGCGCGTTAAGAGAAAGAAGGAAAACTTGATTTTTTTTCAGGAAAAGAAAATTATGTTCAAGTGGAAATGACTCTTTAAACTGCAACGGTTGGGAAAGGCAATGGGCTGGATTTTCTTCTGGTGGTGGGAAAATTTACTATCCGAGATGTAGCCACGTGTAATTCGGGTGTTGAAAGGAATTTTCTTGCACAGATTTTGTGGGAGTTGTAGGCACTATCAAGAAATGCACACAGGATAAACTCCCATTGCTTTAGAAACATTCCCCCTGAGAATCGGTTGACAAGATGGCAATTAATTTACTCTCTAAATGTTAACTCCTCTTGTGAAATGGCTTTGTTACCCAGGTTTCATTTCAGACGCAAAACCGTCCGACCTGGGAAGTAAATAAACAGCCTATTTGAATTTAAATGTTGGTACGCAGGTGTGCACCATGCAATGGTTCAGAACCCGCTTTAAAAGACCAATGCTTTGGGAACATAAAGAATGCCAAATGTACTGCAGGTATTTGTAACATTGGCTCCAAAGAAAACCTTCAGGAATAAAATGTTCAATAATGTATGTTTGCCTCACATCTCGGCTGTGGTCAATAGGATTTCTATCACCTCAGGTCACACAGGAGACAGGTGATTTAGATATCAAAGGGAAAAAGCGTTTTGACCAGTGGTGGAGCTAACCAGATTGCCAGTGATGGGTTGCATGAGAAACACAGCTGGGACAATATTCTGTCCTGGAGTGTAGACGCTGTGTGGATTATATAGACTATAGGTGTGAGCCGCAGAGTGAAGAGCGACTGGTGCCGAATGCTGTATTTTCTTTTTGCTGCGGAATTTCGTCGTCTTTTTTTCTCTCGCAGATAACCCGAGTCTGAACGTTGATCTAATTAATAACCGTTTTTAACAGCAAGCGCAGGCACTATCCATTAGTGGCGCATCCAAAAGCATGAGACAAATTCGCTTACAATTTATTGAGCCTACAAATTCGTAATAAACAAGAAAATAATTACGCAGACTGCAACAAAACCTTTTAGGCAACACGTTCAAAAATGTTCCATTGCGTATATCCAATGTTTTCAATAAAAAGAAAAAAAGTGATTGCTGCCTCCCTTGCTATTAGTTTGACCCCAATGGCCTTTCCTTTACTGTTGCCTTGCGGATCAACTGGATAAATTCCTTACATCTTAATTAGTCTTCTTAGGCAAATAATCTCTGTTTTCCATTGACTAACTAATCCCCACATGTTTAATTTACTTAAAGAGGTTTATGTTTAATAAAACCACACAAGAAAACTATCTACAGTACTTTCTGATAAAAACCAAATTAATTCTGCTAACTTGACTGTACGATCTGCTTGCTTACATATGTGACATTTCAGTACTTGACATTTCAGTACTTGACTTTGGAGGAATATGAAATCCATCGTATTTGGAGGGAGGCCGCCAACCAAGTGAATTACCAGGTATTAGCTAACACCTGCACACAGAATTACCTTGGACATCAGTTAGAAACCTCTGACAGGCGACAGTGCACTAACTGGCTTTCAAGAAATGCAGGACAAAGTAGAACAGAGCTGCCCCATAGTACAGTACGAGAAAATAAGTCTGGGCTGGCTGATTAGCCAGCTCCAAAAGCTTAACGCTCAAGCCTTCAATTCCACACGGCTGTCCCTCCCACCTTTGAAACAAGGGGCAATCAGATCCATCAGTCTTTGTTTATCTGAATATACCTCCATAACCTACCTCTGAGACCTCCTACACCCCTAGTGACCAAGCGTATCTCTTATCTCAGCCCAAACTGTCCGGTTTCACATCCCCCGCCCTAACTGGCTCAGCGTTGCATTCACTTATTGCAAACCCTTCTGCAATCAGGACAGTTTAAAATTCCTGCCCTCCCCACCTCCCCCACCCATCCGCAAGTCATCAATATGTTCCTAATATGGATATTAGATAGGTCTAGATTCTGAACTCAAAGCCCCAACGTGGGCCTTGAACTCACAACCTTCCTAACTCATAGGAGACAGTGCTACCTACCGACTGAGCCAGGCTGACGCCTTACAGGAGGGTGACCGTGGAACTTTCTACTGCTTCATCAATCACGACATCTGGACGCATTGTGTATTTGGGGTAAAGCTTTTTTTCCCCAGTTGGCAGTAGATAACTGTTAAAATCCTGAACCGTTCTTTCCACTTCAGGAAACCAGTTGTAAGCATAACGGAATTTCTCTCCCAACCAGGGCAGTTTTTCCAAACCAAACAGGATGCTGAATGTGGGTCCCAAACAAAGCTCCAACCCAGAGATCGCATTTCAGCTGTTTTTATTTCTGCGGCAGCCCTTATCTCACTCATCTCAATTTTCCTTGCATTGCTCACCGAAGGAAGGTTCAACGTAACGGAAAAAGTGTCTGGTAAAACGAAGCTCGATAACAAACCTTTGGCAACAAAGGCGTCCGATCCCGCAAAGCACCACGGAGGGAAATCAATTGTACGGCGAAAACAATCTCGCTCTCCGCTCATTCTCGTCCAATTCATCAAGCGCAGCAGAGCCTCTCCTCAGCTGTACTGTACTGTAATGTGCTTACAATCAGCTTGCTTATTCCATTCATTGTTTGAATGCGGGTGATGTCATGTCATTGAGCACGCAGCAAAAAATTGATGAAATATTATAAACAAAGCATCGACGAGGGACTAAACTGAAGCGACAGAAATTCGACAGAAGTTTGGATTCCTTCTGAATGCTCTAAAATCAGCTCCAGACTCATCGCTTCAGATTTAGATAGGCCGGTGCCAATATACAATAAAGCCTTTGAAAGGCTGGCAAGAGCAACAGAACTCACAGCAAGAATCAATGCATTTACCTTCCAAGCAGCGGCAAGAGTTGGAAGAAACACCAATTTATTCAGACATAAACTTGAGGATTTTATTCCCCAAAGTGGTGTTTGTATTTATTCATTTCTTAGTATTCCGAACCACAGTATTTACACAAATGGAAACAAGCTTTTTAAAATATATATTGTGGCCATATTTTGGGGCTCATGTTTATATTAATTCTATGGGAGAAACATGTGCAGTGGATGTTAACTATCTTCATATCAAATAGGTATGAAAGTACACTTGGTTATTTCTTTCCATACATTATCCTTTCTCTAGTATCTCCTTTCTTTTACCTCCCCTTCGTGTTTCACCCCTTCCCAAACACTCCCCTCCCAGCTCGGGTCACACGCCTCCTGTGCAGCGCCTTGGGACGTCCTCCCGACGTGAAAGGCGCTCTATAAATGTAATTAGTTGTTGTTGTTGTTTCTTCATCCATGCCAGTCCTTTATTCTCGTTTAAAATTCAGATCAAAACTTGTGGAAGATGCCTTGCCAACTCTCACCCTCTTGTGATTGGTAAATCCTTATCTTTTTATCCTTTGGGTTCCTGTATCCATGAATACACTCCGTGAAGGTGCTTTCGGTTTTTTGCAAATATGATGATCTTTGTCTCCCCAAAGCTGTAATTACACATGTTCAAGAAAGAGAAAGCTGCAGTGTGAGAATGTAAAGATAATAATCCTTGCATTTGATACTGCGCCTTTTATGTTACGAGGACTTCTCAAAGCACTTCACAGCGTTTTACGTGTATTTTGTAGGCGAATGTGGCAGCCAATTTACGCCCAGCCATGTAGTGAATGATTAGTTTTATCTCGGGATAAACCACTCGTTCTCTCGTGAGAATGGCGACATCTAAATAAAAGTTGGAAGGAATTCAATGTTTCCACAATAATAAAACACGGGCCATCTGCCAGAGGTAGCTGGAAGGGGTAGAAGTCCTTCAAATGAAACATTAAACAAAAGTCTCCCCTACAGGTTCAGCTGGTTAACGATCCTGTAGCATGATTTTGAAGACAAGCAGGGTCCAGGATTTGTCCCTCACTCAAATTCCACCACAAAATAATCCATTCATCGGGTTTCTGTCTGTGGGACATCAGCGGCACTGAGTAGCTGTGGCGTTTGCTTCACTTCATCACTACGCTTCAACGTCACTCGCTGGTGGGCGCACCGAGGCAGAACGTCTAAAGAGATGGTAACCAAGCAGACATTATTTTAAATATTGGAAGACTACCGTATGTAAATTGGTTGGAATAGTTTCCAGGTAACTAGCTCATGGGGGCAAACCTTGATACTGTGTGTTAAAGTGATGTTAAAGTCAGCAGGACTATGACACTCTACCTGGCAGTCAGCCAGCATTCAAATTACCAACAGTCCAAAAATAGCGTCCTGGATAGCAGCAGCGAGTGAGAAATTGTAACATAGGCTTTCTCACCTTTAATTTGCCCCCCCCCCCACCCATCTTGTACTCCATAAAACATTCGCCTCAATTGACTGACTGGTTTATTAATGTCTAAACGATTTTCAATCCACCCACCACCCCGAGAGGGAGGAAAATGTAAACTCGGGCCACGTGACTTTTTTTTTTCCCTGATTTTTTTTTTAATCTGCATGAACTTGGTCTTTCAATCCTGCTGTTTAGATGCATAATATTATATTTTAAAAAAAACGTGTTCGTTTTCCAATTGAAACCCTCCAGGCAAGATCACAGAGGACAGATTCATAAAGATTACTGCTCCGCTGTGCTATTTATGAAATGTTCTCTTTGCTTTCTTGAAGAGTTTTTTTTTCTCCGCTCATAAGGAATGTTCAAGCATAGCTGCTCTGACCTCCATTTCCCTTTGGAGCGCCGACGGAACTTAGTATGTGGGTGTTTTTTTTCTTTTCCTGGTTCCATCAATTTGTCTCAATTTTGTGAAACCGCATTGGTGGGGTTGTGACCTCCTCCCCTCTCTGACTTTGGCCCGATAGTTTTGAGTGATAATCCATGTATTATGATGATATTATATTTTGTATCCTATCACACGGTTGAACATCTCAAGGTTCTTCGCAACATTTTTCTTTGATGCGTAAATATTTTCCAGGCAAACAGTCAATCTGTGCAGAGAAACCTCCCACAAACAGCTGTGAAGCGAACGGCCAATGTCAAACCTGGGAGAAACTTCCTTCTGTTTGTGAACGGTGCCCTGGGATCTTTAACATCCACCTGTACAGTCAGGCTGCAGCTCTGTTTAATGTCTCGTCTGAAGGACGGCACTTTTGATAATGGGGATGGGGATGGGAGGGTGGGGGGAGGGGTGGCTGCCGCATAGGAATGTCAGCCAAGACTGAGAGTTGAAGTGAGAGTTTCGCCCACAAATATACAGTCGGTTTTCCTGCTCTCCTTCCCCCGACCCCCGACCCTCTCCCTCCTTACCTTCTTTCCCCTTTTTCTCCCCTAACCCCACTTCCACGACTGTTTGTGGGACGCTGCTGTGCGTAATTTGGCTGCCGCATTTTGCCCACAAATATACAGTTCATTCTCCTACTCTCCTTCTCCTTCCCCTTCCCCCGACCCCTCCCCACCAACCCTGCTCTGGTCCCTACCTGACTGTTCAGCGCCTTGGGACGTCCTCCCGACGTGAAAGATGCTATATAAATGTCATTTTGATTGATTGATTAATTGATTGATTGATTGGGTGATTGATTGATTGATTGGGTGATTGATTGATTGATTGATTGGGTGGGTGGATCGATGGATCAATCGATTGATCGATCGATTGATTGATTGAAACGGGCATTGAACCCACAACTATCTGACTCAAGAGACAAGAGTGCAAACAGATTTCATCCCTTGGTTCCCAAGACAGACATCTCTGTTATTTCCTGCTGGAAATGTTGGACTGACCATTGTACGTGACATGTAATAAGATGTTCTACATTAAAATATGCTATTTGATTTTTACATGTCTAGTCCTTTACGCTCTGTTTCCAAATGAATGTTATCCTGTGGACAGCTTGTTGATTAGGGTGAAGTGAAGGAAAACAATCTTTCTTTTTAATCAAAAAAAATTTGGAAACGTGATTCTGTTTCAGCTATTTCATTCCGCTTGCTGACAACCTGAATCCAATCTGTACCGCTGTTCCAGAAACCATTTGTACAACAATTACAATGGGTTCAGGCCATTTTTTTAAAATGGAAACAAAGTACAGTACCTCACTGATATTTAGACTAGACATGAATTAAGCATCTATGCAGCTTTTTTTTTACCCCCTCCCGAACACTCCCCTCCCAGCTCGGGTCACACGCATCCTGTGCAGCGCCTTGGGACGTCCTCCCGACGTGAAAGGCGCTCTATAAGTCTAATTTGTTGTTGTTGTTGTTTTGTTGATTTCTTTGGGGTTTGTACTTATCTCAACCAGCCAATGGTTTTTAAAAATATGTCGCCTTCATCAATGTGTGTACGGCAGCTGCAAAGATTACAATGATAAGAATCATAATAATCCTTGTATTTGATTTATAAAATTAGCTGGAATTTCAGCTTTGTGGAGTACTTCCACACAGTAATCCATAATTCAGTAAAAAATAAACGCTCCAGTATTAGTCTCCTCCCCTCGGTTGTGTTTACTGTATCAAAGACTTGTTTGCAATTTGCTAGTGATTTTGTTCTAAATGAGCTGGACGGACAATTAGCTAGATAAATACCATATGAAGTAAGCGTGGATACCTCCGGGAATTAACTGCAAATTATTCTTCAATAAAGTTGCAGTAATGACGTCACAGCTGTTAATCCTGGAGAGGGAATCAATGATATGAATTACTTCCAGACTGACACCTGCTGCCAGCGCAGAACTGGTTCACAACTGAATAAAACTGCTTTCCTTCATTAAAAATTATTAATAGTTGATGTGTGACTCGACGCGCAAAATTGTGATCTAATCTTCAGGGTTCAGGTAACCGTTCCAAACTCCAAATGGTTTTAAGCTATCACATTAGGATATCAAGATATTACATAGAAACCTTCAGGACTTTGAACTCGCAGTCCAGGCTGACAGTCCAGTTTAGGGCTGGAGCTACATTGCATCAGGGTTGATGTCTTTCGAGAATGAGACCTTAAATCACATGTGATGTCTGCCTGTTCAGGTGGAATTTAAAGATCTCATGCTTTGTTGGCAAAGAGAGGAATTGTTCCAGTGTCCTGGAGCATTTAAGGTTATACACCTTTACAAGGTTTCCTCCGAGACATCTCCTTCAAAGAATGAAGTGTCCTACTTTGCCTAATAATTGTTCTTGCGCTGAGAATCACGCTGGCTCTTTGCACTGCCCCAAGGGTCTGACCACCAATCTTATCTCTCAGCGAGTGGAATTAAGGATTAATTTCACCGACTGTGGTGAATGCAGCAACAGCGACAAGCTTCTGTAACATTTCTAAGAGAAACTGCGAATGATGCTTAAGGGAAAATTGTCTAATCGAACTTCTCAAATCCTCCCATCGAGTGACGATGTTAAAATTCATAATGGGTGTCCAATTTCTGTTTCATGTCCAAAATGTTAAGTGAACTGAGCTGCAGCTGGCATATGTCACACTCTCTTTTTAAATGTAGAATGTAAAATCTTTCTATTTGTCTGTCAATTTCAGGAAAATACTGTATGCAGAAACACCATCAAGTCTTAGCTGGTTATTGCTCTAAAAAATTGCACAGAACTGGGGAAAAATCTTAAATTCAGCCTTGATTTGAAACCCATTTCTTTTTTAAGAATTGTAGAAAACCAACTTCCAAATTTAGTGGAAAAAACTTTATTTTATGTTTCTAACATCTTGCTATATCTTAGTTTCAATATTGGATAGCGCTCTAACCTCTGAGTAATGTCTGCCCCTCCCCAGCTACTGTTATCATATGAGAAGAATTACCGGTAAGTAAAAATGCAAGTTGTTGCAAATTTAAACCTAAAGACATGTGGATTTTTCCACAATAATCTGTAATAGTTTCCAGACATTTTTCTCTCCATTGTTTGTCTGTTTCTTCCTATCCATCACACCCTCAGACAATGGTACGCTAGAGCTATCTTCAGGATTAGATTTCCATCCAACCCAAAAGACAGCTTTTGGTATTATGCCTTAGAAACAACATTCATTTCATATCAATTGTATGTTGTGAAGCATTTTGAAGCATTTGTTTTATGTGAAAGGCTCTATATATTTGTAAGAACGGCAAATTGTAAGAATGGTTCACTTGCATGCAATGAATTTTCTTTGAGAACCACATTGCTTTCACTTTCGCATTGGCAATTCTATTTTGAAGGAGACAATTAAAGCACTTTTTAAAAAAAACTAAGGCTACTTTTTGATGTTTCCCCCCCCCCCTTACAGATGCAGAGAACAAATTGACATAAATGCCTTTGCATATGCACATAGGGAGGCATATCAAGCTAATGTAAACAACTGCCATTTGTTGCATTAAAACCGAATCTTCCACAGATAATGCACAATGTTACAACAATAATAATAATACTTCTTAATAATAGTCCTTATCGTCAAAGTTCTCACAGATAATTGCCGTAAAGTATAGTGACATTTAGTTGTGAGTAAAACTATCGTATTATGAACTCCCAACGCCAGCTCACAAGATCGCAAGGCTAGTTCGGACGAAGAAAGCCTTTTGGCCCATTCAATCTCACCCTTCCAGAATATCCAACCGTAACTGTCCTCCCATCACAGCTCAATCTCCCGCGAGATGAGAGTGAAATGAAGAAGTTGTACCACTGGAATATTTATCCTTTTGTTACATCGCTACTGTGAACACTGTCCCGCAACACTCCACGGGCAACAAAAAAAAAAGCCACGATCACAAGCCCCCACAGCGGCAGAGAATATTTTCTGTTCTGTGTAGCATTTGCTAGTCTCAGCCTTCCCCGATTGTGGCTTTATAAATTAGCAGGCTGCTAAACTAGGTCACTGTACACCAGAGCACTGTCTACTTACCATGTGACAGTGTTTCCATTATTATGGAGAAATGTGAACATTTTGAAGCCAATAAGTGGGCTGAGTTCTGTCATCTCTGTCAGGCTACCTTTGCATTGAAAATTCATATCTCTAACGCGGTTACATATTAATGGGGCTAAACATGTAAACAGTGAGCTGACCCCCTGCTTTTTATAGACTGACAGAATATGAAAATATTAGTTGTACTATCAGGCTACGATATCAGAGTCGACCTCTGATAATGAAAGCAACACAGCGCTGCAACAAGGAGCTGACACGTGAAGAATGTCAATCGTGAAGAGACTTCAAATGTAAATCTCTGCTTACAGCTTATTTAAAATGCACCTTCAAGTTCAAAGAGGCAGAAGTGGCTATCTGACTTCCTAATGGTACCTGTAGCTGAAAGCAGTTTTGTTTCAGTCAGTCGGGTGTCTGACACATGTGGAAAATATTGGCAAGCTTAAAGAGTATCCGATTCAGATAGGATGCCACCTATACAGGGAGATTCGTGGGCTTATGGTAGAGGAAATGGAAAAGCCGCAGTGAAACACATGGGGGAATTTCTTGACGAGCTCTTTGGATTTCACCACCAGGATATAACCTTATTTATATATTTTTAAAAGTTTCGCTCATAGCAGATAGTGCTTAACGTCAATTAAATATGGTGTATTATTAAATGCTCGCAAGCCGGAATAGAAATCAAGATGTCTACATCATTGCAGAATTGTATTTGAAAATAAATGACATTTACTCTACTTAGAAAATAACAAGGTGCAGCACAATAAATACAAGTGAGATCCAAGTTGACTGCTGACAAGCCATTTGTTTTGGTATTAACCGCTGGACACGGGAATTAAAGGTGAAAATCAGTCCTGACTGGTGTTGTATACGGTATTCTCCTCCAAGATTGTGGTTATCCATTTGATATTCATTCACTTGAAAACGTGAACGGTATTTGTTTCAAGAACAAATTACTGCGGATAGATTTCTGCCAGGAAATTATATCTCGGGATATTACTGCACTGTATACAGTTTCATTCACGACACGTCTATCAAGCGGCTGTCAGGTGAGTGGAAAGGAAACTGGACGACCTTGGCCTTCCTTCGCCTAGAAAAATTCTTACGTCCTTAACTTCAAATCCAATAAGGTTGTTCCAAAGTCTGTGCTTCCAGTCAGCTTCCACTGCAGGACAAACGCAGTCCCAAGAGGGGAAAGATTCGATGAGCTTCAGTAGGCAGCTTTGATTCTCACCTCCGTACGTGTTTACGACTTTGACTTTAACCGGAGTGAGGGGAACCAATCAGTGGCTCTGCAGAGCGAGGGGAACAGTCCACCTGAACCTAACAGGCTGAAGAGAGAAACAAGCAATGTGCTAATGGCTCTGAAAAGTACGGGAAAGTGATCGATCACCAGAATATAAACTGTATCTGTGAAGTAGAAGGAACCTAAATCTCCTCAAAGCTCGAGAGAATCTTCCTTTTCACACAATTTAACACTAACACTGGTGGTGGTGGGGACGCTGCTTGGATGCAATTACGCGTGTGATTATTTGATGTTAGTTCTTCTAATTCTAATAACTGCACTTATAATAATTGAACAACCGTATTACGAGATCATGTTTTGTTATTTTTCGTCAGTGAGGGTGGGATGGAAACCATACGAATTCTGAATAAATAGAAACAACAGCAGCAGCAATGGCCAGCAAGCTGGGGGGCGGGGGGGGGGGGGTGGCGGGGAGTGATTCAAGAGTGAAAACACGTGCGTGCTAGCGAGACTTTGCTGTGTTAATTAAGCGCATCCAGTCACAATGTTAGTCTTTTGATTGTCTGGTATATTTGTCAATGGCTCAAGCACAAGAAAATGCAATGGGAAAGCATTTAGTTATCTGGCACGTTGGTCAATTTCTATAAATAAATCGTGCTCCGTGATATATTGGCAAACAGGGTTTCTGTTTGCCAATATTGCAGGGAAATGTGAGAAAACCAATAAGGTGGTTAAACACGAAAAAAAAGAAACTTTGCTCGAAATCACACTTTTGCAACTTTGCAAATTGTGACGAGTTAAACAAAAAAATTTGCTGACGCTAAGAACACAGGAAAGGTCATTGAGTATGTTGAGGATGCTCAGCCATTTTTTTTTTAGATGAACATCTTTCTTACAATCCTGTTTGGCCATATCCCTTAACACCCTTCCTTCCAAGTATCTGTCAGTCTCTCTCTCTCCCTTTTAACATCCTGATTGAATCTGCATCCACAACATTCCGGGTCACGGTACTGCAGAAACACCTGGGTTTGTTAAACAAAATGGAGAAGGCAGAAATGGCAATAATAATAATAATAATATATAATAATCCTTGTTTGATATAGCACTTTATCATATTTTTGAGACATCTCAAAGCAGAATATACTGTAAAGTGAATTAACAATATGCTATGTGGGCGAGATATGGCAGCCAATTGCGCACGGCAGTGTCCCACATACAGTCAGGGATTGAATACCAAATTATTTTAAATCTATTTTGAAGGAATTATTATCCTCCAGACAAGCAATCCACCAATCCTAGTTACTGCTGGGTATTGAACCTAGGTCCTCTCACTTGCGAGGCAAGCGCTCTAACCGCTGAGCTATAGTACTCCACTGTATGGATCTTTGCTGGGATCTTTCCAAAATAATAATCCTTACATTTGATGTAGCACCTTTCATGTCAAGGACCTGTGAAGTGCTTTCAAATGACCTTTCGATGCTACACTGGAGAAGGGTGCTTTATAAATAAATGCAAATTGTTATTTTTCTTAACTCCTCAAATCAGGGTAGAACAGACATCCTAATTAATCACTCTCATTCGATGTCTGGTACATAATCTTTTGAAATTTTATTCCTGCACCAGAGTAGAAGCAAAAGAGTAAATAAAACAGAAATTGACAAAATAATTTTTTTTAAATAGCAATTGGTGAGACCTTCATCTTATTTATTAATTTTGTCGCTGCTGAGATTTATTGTATAAGTCTTTTTAATCAACAGTTAACCTCAGGAGGGATAGATTCAAACAATTAATAATAGCTCTCGATTAATATACTGTATATATATATATAGTTAATATACTGTTTATATATATATATATATATAAACAAGAAATACTACAAAGCTGAGTGCTGACTAGCAGATAAGCTCTGGTTGGATCTCCATCAGCTGTTTATTTTATATAAGCCTTTGAACCAGGGATTTTTAAAATAGTAGTTCTTGTTCAAACCTACCTCTGTGGTACACCTACACACAGTAGCAAAACATTTTACCACATTAATTCATCTCTCTGTGGTAGCTAGCATCTATCCATTCCGAGTGAACGCATACTTTCACCAATGCACCAAAGGGGTTGAAAACTGACCTACCCAATAAATAACTGGCACTAAAATGACATGTTAGCACAATTTTTATCCCTTTATTTTAAGTGCTATTTTTGAGGGGGGGAAAAAAAGCTATACTTTAAAAGGTAAATGTACCGACCTTTAACAATCTGGCTCAGTTGGTAGCATCCTGGTAGCTGAAGTAATTCACCACATTTTACTGTAAAGTTTATTGACTCTGTTAACGCAGGCAACAAAGTAGTATTTTTTTCCCCACAAAAGAATGTAGAAGTTCCACTTCTACCACTGAAACTAAATTTAATATATTCATAAAACCTCTCACCATCATATCATATCCCAAATGCGTCAAAGGTTTTGTGCATTTGGATTCTGATCTTAGCCACACAGAGGAGGATAGAAATTATACGCACACAACTCAAATCGATTTCTGTCTGAAACTGCTGGTCTGGCTTGAACCTGGATCGTTAGGGATCTACAGAGATGAATCAAACTTTCACATTCTGACTCACCTGAAGGACTTGTTCAGCTCTCTCAGTACCAGATATGTTATGTAAACTACAACACGACTTGAAAATGCAAACACGATACTCTGGGATTGAGGCTGCTACCAGCTGTGTCCTAGCTCTGCAAATGTTCACTTTTGATTCTCTTTAAGAAGACGGAGGTCTTCTCAATGACACATCTGTTGGGCTGCCATATGCTTGATCTGTACAACGGTCTTTGAGTTAACAAGCTATGGTCCTGACCTCTTTACATCCGCTCCCACGAGAATATCAGATAAACCATCGAGTGTAGGAATTGTCACCTGAACCAGAATATTTGACAATAATGAAAACTACATCGACTGCACTGCCTAGTAGATCAGGTGAAGGGTTTATGACACATCTCTACAATGTAAAAGGCGCTATATTAAATGCACGTATTATTTAATAATAATAATTTAAAAAAAAAAAATCCTTGCATTTGATAATAGCATTTTTTTCATGTCTTCTGGACGTCTCAAAGCGCTTCACAGAATATACCGTAAATTCAATTGACTGTATAATTGTGGGTGAAACTGTGGCAGCCAATTGCGCACGGCATCAAAATATTTATGTTTCATTGAGTGATGACATTTCTGGTTTCAGTGGCTGTCACTCTTGCTCTTGACTTCACCTTCAGTTCCTGGTTTGTGCAGAAAAGTTATTCTCGCGCTTCGGTTCTTACAGCTCTTTAATCCTTCCCACCGTCTCCACTGTTATTCGGAGCCCTCTGGGTTTCTGTTCTCTCTCTTACCTGCATCTCCTCTCCAGATGTTCCTGTATCAGTACCTAACCCACAGAGTGACCATGTCAGACACTGAATCCTGAAGCGTTCAGGCTTACAAAAAAGTTTATCATCTGGGTCAAATTGTCAGTCCCATTGTATTGACAGGGCCATCAAAACAAAACAGATTCATATGTTTGCAATATCACTTGCACAAAGCTCGATATATATTGCAGTTTTATAACCTGCGTATTTAATGGGAATCAGTTGCCTGTTTTGTTCTTTTCCTCCTGCCTTTAGCTCACGGCGTTAAACACTGCTTCAGTTTTATTGCAACCCAGGGATCCACATTATATTTTCATACATGCAAACCGTTAAAATATTAAAACCTTTGGATTTTAGTCGGGCCTGAAAGTTATAACTATTCAATCGGCCCATTTTGTCTGTGCAACTGGTCTCATTTGAAACTCCCTCCCTTCCTCCCTCCCTCACTCCCTCACTCACATGTGGACCAGGAATTGGCTTACAAAAGTAGCTCAGAGGACAAACAACATTTACTGTTTTGAACGTCCTCAGTCATTTAGTAAATATAATGAGCCAATTAAAGTAATGAAGGACATCGGCAGTCAGAGTGTTAAGGGAACATCTGCTTTCAGTGAGCTGATCCAAACCCTTATGGATCTCAAGAACAGAGGTACGAGATACAACATACTGTACATTAAAATATCCTACCAGAGTGCATAGGAAAAGGAGTTTAACAGAGGTATCTTGAAGTACTGCAGTGCAGAAGCTATGTTAAAACAAGCTCCATCAGCGTGAACTTTGATAGAAACATAGATCTTATTGAAACATATAAGATTCTTAAAGGGCTAGATAAAGTAGGCACTGAGGGACTGTTTCCCCTGGGAGGAGAATCTATAACCAGGGGTCACAGTCTTAAAATTAAGGGTCAGCCTTTTAGAGCAGAGTTGAGGAAACATTTCTTCACTCAGAGGGTAGTGAGTTTATGGAATTCACTACCACAGAAGGCTGTAGATGCTCAGTCCTTGAATATTTTCAAGGCTGAGACTGATAGATTTTTGAAAAATAGAGGGATTAGGGGATATGGGGATAGGGCAGGTAATCAGAGTTAGGTGAGAAGATCAGCCATGATCTTATTGAATGGCGGAGCAGGCTCGAAGGGCTGAATGGCCTACTCCTGCTCCTAATTCTTATGTTCTTAGAATGGTTGAATCTTCAATGATTCAAGCTCCAAAAGAGCTTTCCCTTTGGTCCGCGGGGCGTGTGTTAGTAAAATATGACTGCGAACCTCACTGTCTATCCTGTCCGGTAACGTGTATTGATTGTCTCATTGAGTAAAAAAATAAATCCAGAATAGCTGAATTCATTGGATACAGCAATTCAGAAGTGTGTGCACACTGCGCACGGTAGAGAAGCTAAAAATATCATTTGTTTTTCATCCATTGATTTTTTAGCAATCAAAGTACAGCTGCCAGTCCCTTTCCTATCATGATGGGAGTTTTCCTGTGTAGCTCTCGGCAGGTTTTAGACACTCAGTTCACCTTTGCAGTTCGTTTTGATAGATGTATACGGCATTGCCGCACACAAATTGGTTGCCTCCTTTGCTCACTAAAATTCACTTTGCAGTATATTCTGTGAAAATCTTTATGACTTCTCCAGACAGGAAAGCCACTGTATTAATAAAGGATTATTATTAGGATAATTATTATCATCAAACTCTGTTTCGTCATTAAGTCACGACAAAAGACACAAGTAAAAACGGTTTATTGACACGGTGGAAAATCCTATTATTTGTGGTACAAGAAAAAATTAACAGCCACTCTGTCAAATATTCAGATACTGTAGAATGTACTGTGCTAGGCTGGACAGCCGAGCAATGCACATTCTCACGCACGTTTGTTTGGCAAATATGATTAATGTGAAAAATAATGACCCTTGCCGTTGATACCAGGAGCTTTCATATCTGGAGAACATCTCAAAGCATTTCACAGGATTTCCTGTGAGAAGTAGCGACTGTGTGTTTTGTGGGCAAAATTGTCGCAAACATACATTTCCTCGTAACATTCCAGCAACTTGATGCAACCCAAATACAGCCTATAATTGCCATTTTGGCAAGTTGCCTAACCTTATTCAAGTTCAAGCTTTTAACTTTATAATAATAATAATCATCATCCTTGCATTTACTGTAGTGTAGAGTAATGTTTCACCGCGCCTTCGAGACATATCAAAGCTCTTCCCGGAATATACTGTAAAGTGAATTGACTGTGTATTTTGTGGGCGAAACCTTGATTCAGTCTGTAAAGAACTGACTCACACAAAATCTGAATATTGGTCTGAATGCGGGTGCCCTTTGCCCTATCTTAACTCATCCCTCTCCAGTATATTCACCCCCACTGCCCTCCTATCACACCACCCAAATGCTTCTTAAATTAATCCAGTGTCCTAGCCTCCAACACCCTTCCTGGCAGCCTGTTCTGGTCGTTAATTGCCCTTTGGGTGAAGAATAACTTCCTGGTATCCGTCCTGAAATTCCCTTTGTAACCTTTCTAGACCTATTTGTTATTCTGTCTTGGCGTATCCTAAAGTATTCTCTGGATTTACTTTCTGAATCCCATTTAAAATGTTATACACCTCTATAATTTCCCCTCTGAGCAAACATGTCTCCAGCTTGTTTAATCGTTCCTCATCGCTCAACTGACTTCAGTATAAACAGCATTAGATATCACAGGCAGCAGTACTTCAACCTGTCCATAACTTTCAACTCACCCCCTAAAGCCTCTCTCTATACACAGTTCTGTGGAGATACATCTGATGGAACATCGCAAGCATTGAAATTCCTGCTGTGGTGCTATCACACCATGAGACCGAACACATTGTTACTACATTCTCATTATTACACAACGCTTCAGATAGCGTTCGGGTAACCAATGTTCGCGGGCCAGAGACAGGACCAAAGAGGCCGAGCCTCCGAGCAACGACGGAGACCTGTGATTAACCAGAGTTGAAGTGGAAAGAGAACAATTCTGAGATCCAGACTCAATTATTTCTGATCTTTCCCAGGAGGTTCTGCGCGAAGGCAAAGCTCTGTCTCGTTCACCAATCAAAAGTTGCTTGAGGCAGGCCCTCCCTATTTCCTCCTGCAATCCTCCAGACTTTTTAAAGTTGCATCACCATGGTTACCATCAGAAGTGGAGCCCACTTCAAATTACTTGTGACACAAATACTTTTCCTTGAGAATCTAAAAGGGAGGCATCTTCATTAGACCAGAGCCCATCAATTTTTTTTTTTTTTTTTTTTTACGCACGCCTTTAAATGACTGTATTCAGGTATCATTGCACACAACAACAAAAGTCAGTCAGGCTTCAAGGAAAACTGAATAGAGATTTAGCTCCTTAATCCGCGGAAATCCAGAACTCTCCAGAAACACACAGCAGCACTTCATGATTGGCAGGGTTAGAATTAATTCAGGCAAGTCGCTCACCTCGACACACTTAGAAATACTGCTCGCCTTACAACCAGGAGCATTTATATTCTATGGGGGCCAATGAATGTATATAGCTCATTTCCCTCAGCTGTCTTCACTAAGAGAATATAGAAACAATCTTCAGAACACCACCCCCCCCCCCCCCCCACCACCCCCCCCCACCCTCTCAATCCTTTCCTTGTACAGCCATCTACCATTCCAGGCGATTTTAATAACTGCAGTTCGTTGTATACTTTGTCTACACAGAAGTGTTCTACAAAAGCCATGAATCAATGTTTCTTAGAGTGACTGGAGAATTTAGCGTGGGTTGTAAACGCACCTACTTTGGAAGGACATAATAGGAAATGGCAATAGCCAGACATTTGTGTGAATGGCATTTAAACTTAATGAGGTGGCGTGCAAAAGGTAACAGTTTAAAATTTGGAGGGCATTTACCTGCTGAGCGCAGAGAGCTCTGAGTTACTCAACTGCAGTTCTTGGCATTCTGTGTGATTAAAGAATTATGTAGATATCAGTAAGATGTCATTGGAGACAGCCACAGTTGAAATTACAGTCTAATTCTTGCAAATACTGCACCAATTTATCCATTGAACACCGAACAGTACCTATTTATTATTATTCATTATTATTTGGGCGGCAAATTGTCTGATGTGTGTGTTTGCCTGTAAAAAATTCACAGTCCCTGTACTTTACAGCAATATCCAGCTACAAGTACACTTTGAGATGTTCAACCCAACACGTAAAAGCACAATATCAAATGTATTATTAATATATCGGGTAAAAAAAAAACAGGGCTGTTCATAATGGGATTTACCAGAAGCGACAACGAGTCACTAACGGGGGGAAAGCCTGATAGTACTCAATCGATCGATCGATCAATCAATCAATCAATCAAAACTTACATTTATATAGCGCCTTTCACGTGAGAGGATCAGCGTGACTTGTCTACTTTCTCTGTGTTGGAGCAATTCTCCCCCTCAGTCAATGGTGCCAGATATTGAGAGGATTTCCCCATCAGTAGTGATTCAGAGGCGCTCAGTGATTTTTTTTGGGGGGTCTGACGCTTGCAGAAATACATCAGTGTGCTTAAGAGTATCCAAACCAAACTGAGAGTTCAATTACTTTGCACCTCGAATGGAACTTCCCACGTATTGGAATGCAATACTCACATGCTCTCTCTCTCTCTCTCTCTCCCACTGACTGCAATGCAAACCACTGCTTTTTTTTTTATATTCCATGAAAATGTAATGGAATCTCGATAATCCCTCTCCTCGATTACATCAGATAACCCAGGGATATTGAGCAAAAGATAAGACATTTTTGTAGAAGGTGGCTCAGATGGAGGGATTACTCGGTCAGGGGATCAAGGGCTCTTTAAAATGTAGCTTCTCTTCCAAAATAATGTGGAGATTGGATTGAAATTGATGGTCAATTGGCAAAGGGTTTTCCAATTTACATATTATGATCATTCCCCTGAGTCTCGTCCATCTTCAGCTAAAGGTTAAATTTCTTCCATGAATGTATGTAGTATCATAGGATCTATACATTATTCAAACTTTGATATCTCTTCTGTATACAGGGGGGTGGGGTGAGGGTGGCAAAGGCTTTCAGCCACTTTGGCTTACTCTCTGGCGTTCTCTCCCCCAAATCCCTCTGTGATGTCCCCCCAACACCCCCCCCGAACCCCCCGAACCCCCCCCATTATCTTTGACTGTATCTTCAGTCACCCCCTCCCACGCTTCCCGGGCTGCCAGTCCACAGCAGAGGAGGACAGAGACAGGGAGACAAACCGACAGCACAAATGATATAAATATCTCATTGAAACAGAAGGGGACTGAGTTCACTGAAGAAATGTTTCTTTTTAACAGATGTTCTCATTATCCTTACATTGAGGTATAAAGTACTTAACCAGTAGCTTGACATATTTCAATACACAGACAGTTGGTGTGCTATTAATTAGGATTGGGTTTAGAGGGTAAGTCTATTAGGAGTAGTCAGTCATAACTGGATCAAAAATGCAAGTCAGGAACAGGTAATTTTGTCAATGACTCATGCAAAAAAATGGTCAATCGATGGACAATTTGTGATCTGTAGCCAAATCTTGAAACATGTGCTGTCACTTCACTGCTCGGTTTGCAGGAGAATTCACAAGTGTCGTTAATCCATATGGAAGATTACCATTTCTTCAAATGACACGAAGGCATCTCGGGCTATACACGCGGTTGCTATTAAATGCATTGCACAAGTTGGTGCAACGTTTATTAACACAGAAGACCTGGGTGCAATCTCGCACGATTCATCTTTTATTTGTTATTTGGAATTTTGGGGCTGTCGATTGTAAACACAAGATTATGTCACTGAGGCAGAATCTCCTGAATGCTATTTATAGAATTCGACATTTAGTTGCTTTTAAAGGCAGTGAGATCAAAAGATATGTCAAGACTTCAGATTACTATATAAAAAACATTTACAGGTATATGGTTAAATTAACGGTACAGATATCACAAGAGTGGTGTGGGTGAAGAAAGCCTTGAGCCTGTTTGATCTCATCCTTAATTTGGTCTGTTTTGTTAGACAATCATACTGAAAGCTCATGGTTGCAAGGATAGGTTTGTGACCTGGTCTCTGCCTATTGTTGCCTGAAGCAGTCAGTAAGAGGTGTACAAGATATGTTCCCTGTCAATTTAAATATAGTCAAAGCTTCACCAAGTAATGTGAGATGAGTGGTTGACAAAAAGGTCTGGTATAGAGGATTAAGTTAGAAGAACTTGATATCACACGTAGAACCCAAAATATAATATGGTACAAAAAAAATTGCGGTTAGGCATTTGGGTAATGAACAATCAGTCATTCATACGCGGCTGATATTCACTGGAGAGTTAGAGGATTTCACTGTAAAAATAAACATGGGACAAAGTTGATAAGCAAACATGTTCTGCATTTGGGATTGCCCTTGTCAGCTTTGCTATTGAAAGCAATGACGATCTACATTAGCTGTCACTTCACATTAAAACCTTTAATATTCAATTTATGCAAGTGCTAAGTCAGATCACCGTCTGCAGCACACAGGAGTGCTCACTTAAACCCACATGCTGTGAAAATTATTGACAAAGCATTCGTACATCCGCCAAGGTAAATGCTACATCAGCAAGCAACTGATTTCTAATTGAAGCGTAAGAGAATACACAACCCATTCCAATGTATGTACAGTAAAAGCCTGTTTATCCAGCTTCTGTAACTTCCGTATAACTGGCATCGCAAAAAAAAGGTCTGCATTCGATTAACCGGAATTTATCCGGAAAAATGCATTGAATTTTTTTATTTTTATTGTGTTTTTGGCTGAATATCTGGCACGAGCTTTAACCGGCATTGGCCAGGTCCCGAGGGTGCCAGATAAACGGGCTTTTACGGTACATCTTAATACTGTACTTGTCTTTGCACTCAGCGAGAAAGTTGCTAAATTTTCCTATTGCTAGCTAAAAAAGACTAAAACTGTAACACTATAAAAGACGTACAGGGAAGTCAAACTGGATTCAAATCTCTGTCATATTTCAAACTTGACACAATTTTTTCCCGCATCATTGATTCCCTCCACATGCCCAACCATTTCTCTTCTTCTGGTATTTTAACTTCACTCAAGACAGGAAACCATTTCGACATTTGAGATACTAAAGCTCACACTCCTCCACCAATCCCACCTCTAGATTTATACTTGTTACGATCCTTGCGTTTGGTATAGCCATTCCCATCAGGAGGATGGGTCAGAGTGCCTCACAGGATGCACTGTAAAGTGTGATGACTATGTATTTTGAAGGGTATCTAAGATAAATGACTATAAGGGGTAAATTGATGTATGGGTGAACACTGCAAGTACATTTAGTCTTTGGCAATCAAGCCCTGGGAAAACATTGAATGGCTAGGAGCTGTACAAATTAGCTTTGAGGAGCGTATAAGAGACCAAACCACACAGCTGCTATCCACAGGAGATTATTCCACTTCAATGCAATATATAGTGTTTAATCATAAGTGGTGAGGTCATGGCTGACCCACAGATAGGTGGCAGAGTTGATGGCTATGTTTGCACAGACCACCCGCTGCACGGCATATAAAGGAGGCAACACTGAGTATTTCCTGGCAGCAATAATAAGCATTTCAGCTGCTAAGTACTGTACAGGAAACCAATTGAGGCTGCAAGGAGAGACACGTGGTTTTAATTCAAAAAATATTAGCGTTGGAATGATGCATGCATAAGGAAATTTCTTACGAGTTCTTAACACTACCACTCCTGCCTTGGTTTGTTTAATAACGCACCCTGCACAACTCTGCTTACAGATACGCGCATGGAATTCAGGATGAAGGAGATAGAAGCTCATTATGATTGGATTGGCAATTTATCATGGAACCATAATCTGGGTTGTCTGGCACAATACTTTAATTACGGGCTATTTGAAAAATAAGAGCAATGTAAACAAGATAGATTGGGATTCAAAGTATGTGAGGAACGCACTGAATTAAAAAAATAAAAAATAAATCATCTTTTTGCATTTGATAATGTGCCTTTCACGTTGGGAGGAACGTATTAAAATGCATCAGAGGATTTTACTGTAAATTTTGTAGGTCAATGCAGCAGCTGGTTTGTACACAGCATTATCCAAATAACAAATAACCGTGAAGTCAATGGCCAGCTTTTTATGGATGGGATTTTTGGCTATGAGAACAACAACAACAACAACAACAAAATGACACTTGTAAAGGGCCTTTCACGTCAGGAGGACTTTCCAAGGCGCTGGACAGTTACTGCTTCAGACCCGGGCGGAATAGTGCTCAGTTTAATGTCTCATCCAATGTTAAATTCTCCCCCAGCGCGGCATTGAAATCCAGCCTGGATCATGAATTCAAAGTCTCATTGTTGGGGCACAGAACCCACAATTTCCTGACGAAGGGCAAAAGTCCTACCAACTGGCTGACACCTTAAACTCCAAGGCCTTCAATACTATACATTTGTATGTAAATCCTGTGGGTTATGTCTGCTTTCATGTAAAATGATTTCAACAGTACGGTTATAATAATAATCCTTGCATTTGATGTAGTGCCTTTTAGATTGCAAAGACATCTCAAAGCGCTTCACGGGATTCACTATAATACGTAGCGACTGTATATTTTGTTGGTGAACTAAGTTAATCTCTGATGTGTGTGAAATTAAAAAAAATATATATTTTCCACTACAAAAATTTATATTAAAGACAGCAAGCAAACTCGTGAAAAAGTGCGAGAATTCTAATAACATTATTGTGTCTCCTACAGCTCGACAAGTCACCAGCGAACAGACAACAATCCTTTCGCAAAAATCCTTAATTCAGGTCAAAACAAGATAAAACGCCACCAAACTCAGCAGCTCGTGATGAACGTGTAAAGGTCGTTGCACAGAGCCTACAATTCAGGCAAAACAACAATATGAAATGTCATCAAAAGATTCAAAGCACAGACAGTAAAAAAATAAATAAACTTGACAACACGAACAATCTGCTTTTCCCACAATCTGTAAAAGACATCGTTCAGGTGGTACATGCCCCTTTGAGGAAACGTGTATCAAACTATTCCCTCCAGACTACTCACAGACAAGACTGATCTTTTCACCGGACTTTTCTTCTTTGCTAGTGACGCAGCCCTCACCACTTCCGTTTAAAATCTTCCATTGTTTTTTTTTTCTTCTTTTACCCATTGTTTTTACCCCGATCATTACCATCCGTATAACTTCTTCTGGCATCATATACCAATTCTTTCAGTCTTTGCGGAGCGTCCTGTAGCCTCAGTGGTTAGAGCCACTCGCCTTCGAATCCAGGCAGGTCAGGGCCAAACCTCGGGAAAGTTTCCTTTACTCCACACACCTAATAATAATCCCTCCAACAAAAAAAAACACAATAATAAAATTGCTCGTTTTAATCCACGACATAGGACTTCAGCCCAATTGCGCACAGTCGTGTCCCCCACAAACAGTCGTGGATTGAAGTGACCAATTTATTACTGTTGTTTGTTGAGGGATTATTAATACGCGTTATATATACAGTATATATTTTAATTTAATATGATTCTGTGTTCTGTGTAGGAATGATTTTGCTTCAAAATACTTTGGAAAATAGTGTTTTATAATCACAAGTGGAGTGTACGTATATGTGTTTGGTATCTAACTGAAAGAACCGTGATCTAAGTATAAAAACATTCTTGGCATTTGTTCTTAGCCGATGTTATTCTATTTCAGTTAAAGTTAGCCAAACAATTTACAAATGTCAAAGTGCCTTTAGCAGTAACCCTCTGTTGTTTGCATACGAGAGTAGAAGACAAGTCTTTGGGAGAAATCGAGTCAAAATGATAACAGTCAAACACAGCATAAGTAAGCACAAATTCGGCTGCCAGCTTTAATCACCGGATATATTACTCTCCATTTCAATGTATTAATGAAGCTTTAATAGAATTCTATTTCAAAACTACTGCTCCATGTTAATAATCATCAACATTCATTCACAGGTCTTTTTAATCAAGCCTGAAGCATTAGTACATGTGTTAATGAATTTTATGTCTGTCAGTTTATTAGTGCGGATGGAAATAAATACTGCATAGGAACATTGTGTTTCAAGCTGCGAAGAATGCATACTTCTTACATTAAAGCAAATATCACATTTGGAGATTTCCAAGTTGAGAGCAGCAGCAGAGACTGTATGGTCAAACCTCCACGTAACAAGTAAGAAAACCTAGCTCTCCTATTGTCAACTATTGTGTGAGCTCCTGTAGCTCAGTGGGTTAGAGCGCTGGCCTTACAAGCGTGAGACCTGTGTTCGAATCCAGGCAGGTCAGGGGGCGAAACCTTAGGCAAGTTTCTTTGCTACACACACACACACACACGCCTGATAATAATCCATCAAAAAAGCGATCATAAAATTGTTCATTTCAATACACGACTGTTTGTGGGGGGGGGGGGGGGGGGGGGGAACGCTGCTGTGCGCCATTGAGTGTCACGTTTCTCCCACAAATATACAGTCAATACACTTCACAGTATATTCTGTGAAGCGCTTTGAGATGTTGAGAAAACGTGAAAAGCGCTACACCAAATGCAAGGATTATTATTATTATTATTATTCTTGCTCAGTATCCAACCCTGTCTCTGCACTTCGCTTTGAGAGGCGAGCTATCCTACATAAAGAGTGGCACATGAATGCAAGTTGTTATATGGAAGGGAGGATCGTGGGCGAGCTTACATTGTCTGCATATCCTCTCTCTCTTTACTTGCACTCAACCGAAGTTGTGATTTCAGCAAGCGACTAAGCCCATTTGACAAGGATTGAGAAGAGAGGCATTTTTTCCCTTTATTCTGTTTGACGCATTTTAACAGCAGAGCTGTCAGCGAGCAGTCAACCTTATCTCAGCCACCGCAGAAAACGTCATCTTCTTTTTGGCCAAGCAAGGCACGGGGAAGGCACGGAGCAGGAAGACATTTGATTGGGACAATATTCCAGTCGTGCGAAGAGTCTCTCCTTCCCGAAACATTTGTAAACCTCTAGCAGAGATTTCTCAATGTGGAATGCTCTCTAGACAGACGGAATTCATAACCACTTCTACTTCGTGCGATCTGTCTACGGCTAACAAGACACTGTCTGCCGCACAGACGTCAACGGTGAAGGCTTCCTCCGGTGAACCTTGAATCTCGTCCAGCTAAGAGCGAGGCTGAGCTGGGTTGAGAGGGAATGCTTTCTCAGCATTAAGCTCAGACACCGAGGATCAGGATCAAGTACTCCCAGGTCACAAAGCTGCGTGGGTAGAGAGAGAATGCAGAGACCAGAGACCACGCTGTTTGTTAAAATTGAAAGAGTGGAACTATCTGAAAAGATAAGGGATTTCTTTCCAGTGTCCAACTAACGACACCCCCAATTAAAATTGGTGATTCACCCACCTCAAGGCTTTTTGTGGGACAAACTGGCTGTCACGTTTACCTACAAAACGCACAGTCACTACACTTTACAGTAAATACTGTGAAGCGCTTGGAGACGTCCTCTCTGACGTGAAAGTCACTTATTATCAAATGCAAGGGTTACCATAACTATCCGTTTTATTATTTTCCACACCGACTGTCTTGAACGAGGATGTACGTGAGGAGGGCAATGAACAATGTTAAGAAAAGTCTCGCGCTAAAAAATGTCCGGCCGGCCCTTGGACCTTCCGACTGTGTGACCAAGCCACCATCACACAGTCGGAAGGGAGACTAGTCGATTCTGTTGCGTGTTAGGTGGGCAAAACACAATTCAGTCAGAGGAGCAGCTGTGATATTCCTATTGAAGAGAATAATAAGAATAATAATGACTTCACAGGTGGATTAAGGAAAAACAGTTGAGGCCATTGCCCTCCTCCTATTCACCTGCCAGAAAACTTCCAATAAGCGTACGTGGACATTGGGTGACAACAGAATGGGACTCAACTTGTATTCCCCCACACTTTTTGATTGCGTAGCCTTACAACACTTCCTATTTATATTGTTCGGCAATCGGGAATGGCTGCCGATCCCCAAAGAAATGTACAAAAAAAAAGGCATAAATTGGCAAAAAAATATATAAACCATTCCCAAGGAACTTCCGGTAAATATTTGATTGCGGTTTGACTGTTTTCCCCTTGTTTTTAAGTGATGTTGAATAAGAATAATTTATATTGAATAAGAACGAAGCAAAATAATCACAGCAATCATGGCAAAGTCGAACGTTGTCAATGTAGAGGGAGTATTAAGAGCATTTGCCCCGAGAGTACATTGAGATGTTTAATATTCAAATAAAATTTACTGCTGCATACATAAAATATCTCCTTAACAATTACTGTAAACGGTTTCAGATATAAGAAGTTTGCGGGAAAATGATTACGAAGTGATGGTAGCAGCTGTCTTTAGGTAGCTGATAGCCGCAGAGTTGTGTTGTTCGCTCTGTGACGCACGTGTCACACTATTCAGGTAACAGTATACCCCAGTTATGTCGCTTAAAATGTTAAAACGAAATGTTAAACTGAGATCCCACCTGCCCTGTTTAGGTGTGATTTATTAATCCCTGACATTGTTCAGAAAGAGAAGGGAGTTTCTCCCGGTGTCCAGGTCAACAATTCCGCACGTTAGGAAATAGTGGGCATTCATTTCCAGGCTGTTTGTGTGAGAATGATGCGTTGTATCCGAAGTCTTTCTTCCGACATGAAAGGAGCTCTGTGTTAAATTCACACAGAGGAGGGTTATATTATTATTATTATGATTTATTTATTTGTTAGGATTACAGAAGAAACAATACCTGAATACCAATACCTGAATTTTCCCCATCACGTTTTATTATTATACGTTGCTCTGGACTGTGGATGAAAGAACAAAAAAAGCATTCGAAGCTATTAAAACTCTGGACTGGGCTGGAGGTACTCGAGCTGCATTCCGGAGCGAAAAGCACACTAGCATTCCTGTCACGAGCTCATGTCACAAGTATTTACCTCAGGATTACCGGAGAGGCTGCAAAACGCATTTAGCAAGTTTCAGATACAACAAATATCTTCTTTAGCCGGGGGAAACCTTCCGTGCTAGCCAAGCAGGGAGAAGCAACCGATTCAAGCAAGAATAATTTATCGAGTGATTTATTTACCATGTTGTCACATACGAGCGGACGATGGCCTCCGATGAGTGAGACCATTAATGGACCGGCTTAGATATAAAGCGAGTTTGCAACCCTGCCGTGAAATGGTAAATCTGCGATCCTCGAAATGAAGTCTCTCAGAACCGCGCGAGAAAACAAAACACATTCGAAAGCACATCTCAAGTCAGTTGATGGAATTTATGGTACGTGTCATGGTAGGATAATAATAATACTGATAGTCCTTGCATTTGATACGGCTTCTTATTAAGTCGTTGTTACGTCTCACAGCCCTTCACAGAATAAAGTGGATTGACTGTATTTTGCGGGCGAAACTTGGGCAGGCAATTGCACAGAGCAGTGTCCCACAAAGTCACAAACAGTCGTGGTTTGAGTGACCAAATTGTGTTTTGAAAGATATTTTGCACCGGCAGAGACCTCAGTAAATAAATGATCAGATGTTGAGGTAATGGAGCCGGGTTAAGAGAATTCTGCACACCAGCAATCTCAGAGCAGCAATCAAGTAATGAAATAAGACAACGCACCAATATATAGCTCCATGATTATAGATTAGATGACATCTCACCCTTAAAAGGAGTAAACCACAGGTAAAAAAAATCACTTGCAACAAGAACAACGGAGGCTGCAGTGTTTAACTCCTTCTTAAGAACTAGGTACGTTCTTGAGTAATTTGGCTGCCGCGTTTCGCCCACAAATATACGGTCAATTCTCCTACTCTCCTTCATCCTGCCCCGAACCCTCCCCCCACTGCTCTGGTCCCTACCCAACTGTACAGTGCCTTGGGACATCCTCTCAACTTTGAAAGGCGCTATATAAATGTAAGTTTTGATTGATTTTGAGTGATAGGTATCTGCTTCAGAATAGTGTAGGACGATATAGTGATAGGTGAGTAAGTCCTCCACCGTACCTCTTTGAGGTATAACTTAATAATAATAATCCTTGCATTTGATACAGTGAGTTATCACATCTTTAAGACATACCGTAAAGTGAATTGACTGTATATGTTATTGGTGAAATGCAAATAATTTCAACAAATTACTCAACAGAAAATGGGTAACTGCTAAATTTTGAAAGCACGGGTGTGAGTGAAGAATCAATTCGTTAGTATAGTACACACAGTGTTTGGGAAATTTGATGATTGTACGTTTCATATTAAGAAATACTGCAAATTAAACCAAAGGATTTCAATTGTGCAGCCCGCTCTCTGTCACATTCATTCAACGTTTTACAGTATTATCTGCTCTGCGCAGGATCCCAGGATCTCATTCATACTTTGTTCTTTCTATTGAAGTTCAGTATCTCTCTCCGTTCTCACCTGCATCTCATGTGCAGAACCACAATTTGGAACCACACAGTTCCCACACACTCAGGGCCAACGCCCGCACGCAAAGCTCTTCAGAACTGTACAAAACGCTTATTAAATGCATTTGTTGCAAAACAAAATCCATTCCTTTTTAAAAGATTATTGCTATTTAAAAATTTATGAATGTTCTCGGAATCCTTGCAGGGGAGATTGTGCAATGCGCATTTTCTGGGACATTACCATGTGTAAATTGGCTGCCATGTTTGCTGGCTTATATACAGTCACAGTAATGGAGGCCTGTGAAGAGCCTTGAGATAAGGTACAGTACTATGTCAAAATGCAAAGATTATTATTATTGTTACATTGATATTTAATATCCGTTTGTCTATCCTCAGTCTATTCACATTGCTATAGCTGTGAATTAAGCACTCTGGGATGTTGCCATGACTGAGGGGCAAGTTGTTGTTGATTATTATGGTTATATAATAAAGTACAGTTACTTAACCGTGGCTCGTGTTTTACAGAGCAGCTTTTCAATATCACGCTACCCGGACCCTCCGTTCAACAGGACTTGGCCTGCTCCAAGCCCCCCGCCCGAACCACCCCACCATCGGAGGCCGGGCCTTCAGTTTCTCCGCTCCCACCTTATGGAATGCCATCCCTCAATCCCTCCGTTTCGCCTCTTCCCTTTCCTCTTTCAAGGCCGGTTTGAAGACTTTCCTCTTCGATCGTGCCTTTTGTTCCATCCCGAACTCTTTTACCCCCCCCTTCGTGTTTCACCCCTTCCCAAACACTCCCCTCCCAGCTCGGGTCACACGCCTCTTGTTTAGCTATAAATGTAAATTGTTGTTGTTGTTACCGCTCAGATGTTTTGAAATGGCCCCGATGAGCGATGTGTTGGATAGGAAGTAATTGATGGCGATCCAACGTTAGGGGTATCTAGACCAGTGGTTCCCAATCTCAGGTCCCGACCCAAATCAGAATCGCGAAGGGTCATCAGAAAAAAATATTTTTCTTTTTTTTTTAATGCTGATTAAAAGTGCCCGAGGCGACACCATCGACCGATTTGTATGAATAAACCTTATTAGCGAGTTACGCTGAGTCCACAAAAGAGACGGAGATATCGTCTTGGCTGAGCTTCGCTTCAGTCGCGCAGTCGCCCCCTACGGGTCGGGAGGACCTGTTGGTGGCCAATTTTGGGTCGCAGCAAAAAAAGATTGAGAATAATAATAATAATCCTCACATTTATATAGCGCTTCACACATCTTATCGATGTCTCACCACTGTGGGAACCACTGATCTAGACAATAAAAATATTTTGTTCAAGGAAAAGAGCAATTATTTTGTAATATTGTAATCATTCATTAAAACATTAAGTTTTTCATTACGTTCATACAATAATATTGTATTATCTGTCTGATTATTTTCAGACAGATAATACAAAAATACATCGGAGCTGAAACTAGAGATCTAAAGCTTTTGCGATCAGATATTGCCGAGAAACGAGCCTTGCCCACGCATGAGAATTTTGCAGTCACGCTGCCAATGCGTATCGAGCGGGCTTGTTCACTTTGAATGAGGAGATTGGAATCCTCAGAGAAGGGGCCGTGGGTATTCGGGGAGAAGAGTTTGCTTCACGACGTAGGATGTGTTACAGGCGACAGTCCTGGCTGCTCTGATTGTCGCTTGGAGCCTGGTCACACAAGCCTTCAGGGTGAAATCTATTACCAACCTCTGGTTGCGGACACCCGCTGTGCAATGCCGTATTTGATAACCCGGCAATGAATAAGCATCGACTGTAACGCTGTCCATCCATCAGTGGCCGCAAAGCAAATGATTTGCTAAATTGGAGCCGGCTTTCCATTGATTAACAGATGGATAAGCACCGGGTACAATGGGCAGATACAGGTTCCAAGCCTTTATTGAGGCCTATAATTCAAGGGCCATGTAGAATGGCAAACCTGGGATCTGAAGCGACAATCCACACAACAGTCATGGTTGCCAACCGGTCGATCACCACTAGGTGGCGCTAATTAGCACGACCATAATAATAATAATACTAATAACATTTGACATAGCGCTGTTCAAGTCTTCTAGACGTCCCAAAGCGCTTCACAGAATATACTGTAAAGTGAACTGACTGTATATTCGTGGGCGAAACGCGGCAGCCAATTGCACACAGCAGCGTCCCACACAAACAGTCGTGGATTGAAATGACCAATTTTATTACTGTGGTTTTTTTTGGACAGATTATTATTAGGCGCGTGTGTGTGTGTGCGTGTGCATGTGTGTGTGTGTGTGTGTGTGTGCGTGTGTGTGGAGTAAGGAAACTTGCCCAAGGTTTTGCCCTGACCTGCTTGTATTCGAACACAGGTCTCACGCTTGTAAGGCGGGTGGCTCTAACCACTGAGCTACAGGAGCTCCACTGAATGAAAAATTATTCTAAATGAAAAAGTATTGTGATTTGGGCAAATACCAGAGCTTTGTCATTGACACTTTTGTTTCATGAGCTGAAACATTTACAAACCATTGTGGAAGATGAGTATTCACATGGGTGGGCAACGCTGCTTCATAAAACCGGGTTTGCATGATTACTGAAATGCACATTTTACAACACAAAACTCTCCCAGCGGGTTTTACATAAAATCAAATTATTTGCTCTCTCCACAATTGAAGTGAACAGTTTAAAGCTCTCAGGGTCAATATTTTGTCAGGCCGCGATAACCTGTGAAGTGATTCAAGATCTCCTCTTGATGTGAAAGATGCTACAACAAATGCTAGCTTATCACGACGGAAATAAGCTCCAACATTGCTCCAATACAGATTTTAAAACATGATGACATCAATCTGCAAAGGCACTGAGGCAAACTCATCCCCAAGGTTCATAAAATATTCCATCAGTAATGGAAAAATAGGAGCAAACTGCAATTCTCCTTAATTGTTTCTGAACAATTACTGTATAAACTATAAAAATTGGGTTTTGCAGAGTAATTGAAAAGCTACAGTTTAATCTTGCAGTTTAGATGACAAGCATCAAACTGCTGGAGAAGTTTGTGAGATCATATCTTCCTGCCCTCTATTATTTGTAATTATAATAATAATCCTTGCATTTGATATCACACCTTTGAGATGTCTCAAAACGCTTTGCACAACATACCGTGCAGTGAATTGACTGTACTTTTTGGGGGTGAAATGTGGCGGCTATATACACGCAGCAATGCCCCACAAACAGGCGTGGATGGAATGACTACATCTTGTTTTTTGGGAGCTGGGGGGCGCGGAGGGAGTGGGGGGGTGGTGTGATTAATACACCTGGAAGGTGATTCGCCAATCACTAACAACCTACTTACTGATAATGGAGTCGTTTGGAGTAAGGAAACTTACCTCGGGTTTCATCCTGACCTCGGAATCGAACCAGAGTCCCCTCGCTTGCGAGGCAAACGACAATTGTTAGTTCTGTACGCGTTCAGATCCATTTCGTTTCGGCAATGTCTTCAGATTCTCAAGTTGGAGGCTTCGAGAATGGTCAAGCAAATCAGCGGCATGGCAGACTGTGTACATTTAATGGTCAACAAATAGCATTGTGGTGTACAAACATATCCCTCCTTGTCTGATACCGTCTACCCCCACAGGACCTCGCTTTTCCAAACCATATGACAGTATTTGGGTGGATTCTTGTGCATCAGTTCAGGTTGTCCATCATGTTCTAAACTGGTCAAAAAGGGCTGACGTAAGGCTCCAACATCAGCCAAGACCAGAACCGCACCAACGGCCCATTCTATCATAACTCACGCGTCCTTCCTTTAGCATTGCCCAGCTCGACAAAGGAATAGACCTTGACAAGAGTACGTCTCATGTTGTCAGCTCCCCTTATATTGTTTGGTGAAGCCAATAATCTAATAATTAACAGCAGCCACCGCTGTCCTTGCCTGCGAGCGATATTTTACTCTCTCGTTGAGCAGTTGCCGCTTTGACACAGAGAGAATGTGACAAAACATAAACTATATTCATGGTCGTAACGTATACGGTGTTTTGGGCGACTGACGGCTTTCACCCCAAGGCAGTGGCTTCCAAACTTTGAATAGTGGCACCCCCCTAATATAAGCTGATATTATCTTATCACTGCCATAAGCTAATATAACAGGTTTGATCCTTTCAAGCTAAGCACAAATAACACTGTATAGGTATGAATGATGACAATGTTCACACTATTGCCTCATAGGGTCTTGAGTAGTTATTGACACATCTCGGGGATTTCCTCTGCTGATTGTGCACCTGTTTATTTGACGCGGTAAATTCAAGCGCTGACAATAAATCAGAGTTTGTCCTGCGCTGTTTGGGGGAAAACGTTATCTTAGGATGAAGGCAAAGACTGAGAAATCACGTATTCAAGACTGAGGTTGATAGACGTTTGTTGGGTAAGGGAATTAAAGGATTACGGAGCAAAGGCAGGTAAAATGAAGTTAAGCTACAGATCAGCTATGATCTAATAGAATAGTGTAACAGGCTTGAGGGGCTGAATGGCCTATTCCTGTTCCTTATGGTCCCATGTACGTTTGGTACGTATGAAAAAGAGGTGAGCTGTGAGAGGCACATCCTAGGAGGGAAACTAACGCATTAGGAATATGGAAGCCTTTTGGAGAATTGTACATTTGCCTATTGAATAATGGAAGGCTTATCTTCAGAACCAAATGTGAGAATGAAGGGAATTCAAACTGAAGTTGAAACTCCTTTCAACGAGTGCGATTTGTGTACTGTATTATTATTATTATTATTCTTCAGGGAGCAAACACGTTTTCCAATACCGCACGTAAGTAATTAGAAGTGACTGGGTCCCATCAGGAAACAGCCATCCTCCACGGAACAGGTTGAGCATCCGAATAAATAAATGGGAGGATTAATTATATTTTGTAGCCTTTCCACAAGCCCTTAGCAAAGCACTACTTTTCTTGCTCACCTGGCCTACTTTCAAGTCTTCCATTTGCAAAATGCAG
Source organism: Hydrolagus colliei (assembly GCA_035084275.1). Classification (NCBI taxonomy): domain Eukaryota; kingdom Metazoa; phylum Chordata; class Chondrichthyes; order Chimaeriformes; family Chimaeridae; genus Hydrolagus; species Hydrolagus colliei. The sequence continues at coordinate 850,237 of CM068747.1, read as the reverse complement.
CCAACGTTTTTAACTATACTGTACGTACATTTTGCTCTTACTCAGTAAGTACAGGAAGGGAAAATACAGAGCTATGTTTGCCTCCACAAACGCAACAAACGTTCATACCAGGGTCGGGATAAAAGCACATACAGGCAAGATAACTTGTGCATCCTTTCTCCAACTGAGTGCAACGACTCAAAAAGGTGATGCATAATAGTGCAAGTGTTTACCTAGTTTATTTGTGGAACATTAATATTTCATTGGCTGTGGGTGCTCTTCAGGCCGTGAACTAATGGGATATTCTGTGGGAGTTCAGGTGCTGCTCACAGCTGTCAACTGCTCCCAGCTCAAGCTGCAAACATGAATACGGTATTGGACTCTGTTCGCACGCTGGCTTTATAGCTGGCTACAAACTGCCTGAAGTCACAGTAGGAGAAGCTGGTGATGCGAACGGCCAGATTCGTACAGTATTCAGTGGTTAAGTCTTTCAGCCATTATCAGTGTTATCATTTCTACACACTGTTTGAAAGACACAAAGTGAGAGACTTTCAATCGTTTAAAAACAAATAGTTTTGCGTTTTAACCTTCCACGGTGATGCTGATTGGCATTATTTCAGTGTAAACTATGTGACGTACATAAATGCTGAGAGCAGTTGAAAATGGAAACCTTGTCATTATCTTCCCACTATTTAGGCAGCTTAAAGATAACTGTAGCATCAGGAGCATCAGCATCACAGCATCAAGTGGAACATCAGGAAGTCATCTGGCTGGTGAAGCCCACTGAAGCCCACTGGCTGGTGAAGCCCACACAGAAACCTAGCCTAGGTTAGACTTCACACTACACACACTATTGCCTGGGAAAAGTTCCACGGAACTGAACTCCAAAGTCAATGAATCTAAGGAAATGCTTAAATCCCCAAATCTAGTGACTATTTAAACCTAGTTTCCTCCATCTGCCTCTGGAGATAGCAAACACACCCAATGGATGCCATTTTGTTCATGGCAGCCTGCGCTGATCCCTCCTTTCTGTGAAAAAAAACACAAAGTACTGTAGAAACTCGGTTTAGTATTTGCTAGACACGCGGCCTTTCCATCAATGATTATTCACCATATTTCAGTCACCCAGTTGGAAGTCTGCACTGTTGGTCCATGATAGCTTGTCCTCTCACACTCCCATCCCCTCTGGGTTCATCCATTAACGTGGAAAGTTCAGATTTGATTATAATGGCGTTCCCGATGTAGAATTTGTCCATCTATTAGAGTTGTCTTTGTTGGGGGCTAACATGTATTTTTTTCTTCCAGTTTCAATTAGTGCGCGGCACTGACAGAGTTTGTAGTTCTTGGATGCCTGGGGGGCTAGCAGTTAGAATCTTTCCCTAATCTTTTACTTCCGACAACTACTATATAACTCTGGGCCAGCAAATGAAACCACATCAACGATCCCTCTGGTCTTCTGTCGTTAGTTGGTATAAATTGTCTTCTTCTTTTGTACAGAAATCATTTTAGCTTTCGTTTCTATTCTCGCACAGTCCACTTCCCTACCTGGTCCTTTGCAGTGAGACTTCTTCCTCACTTTGTAAACGGGATGACACTCCATTACTAAAGGATTCCCTTTTGTTCTCTGATCTGCCTTCACCAGAGAGAGAGAGGGCTGCCCTCACTGCTGTATTATTGACACCTTTCCCGATCCTTTGCTTTGTCCCCTCTCGTCTCAGTTGCCTATAAATTGTCGCCAATTCATGACACGATGCGATGGAAACAAAGACAGAAAACACTGGAAACCGGCCACACGTCAGTCAGCCTCTGAACATGAAAGGTAGAGTTTAATGTGTTTAGGATGAACCAAGTATTCTGATAGAGAGGCTGACATCTGAAAGGCTAGCCTATCTACCTTCCTTTCAGATGCCTTATCTGCAAGTGAATTTTCTGCTTTTAATTCAGATTTGCTCAAGTCCTCAATGCTCGAGTGTCTGTGGCTCGCCTTCACTGAATTAGGTTCAAACCCCTTGTGAATCATTTTAGCACGTTATCAATCAAGTTAATCATTATGATCATATTATTCCTAATAATAATCCTTGAAGTTGATGGTGCCTCATCAAGTCACAATGTCTCAACGTCTCTAAAACCTCACCACAATTTCTGTAAAGTGTAGTGACTGTGTATTTGGAAGCAATTACTGCAACCAAATTTGAGCACAGGGATGTCTCACAAAACAGCCATGATGAGAATGGGGGATTGTTGGTTAGGACACTGCAAGATACTGTACTCCCTTCTCTCATCAAATATTACGGTGGGATCCTTGATGTCCGAGCCTGGACATTAACAGAAATGGACAGGCGAGTGAGAATTCGATTTAACATCTCATCTGAAGTGAATGCGACATTCCCCTGGCCCGACATTGGGAGTCTCAGCCCAGACCTCGTTGGCAATCAGCGACAGCTAAACGACTGCTACACGTATGAATGAATTAGAATTTTAACACGTACCACAATATGCAAGCGCGATCAATAAACCTCACAGGAAAATACAGCGATGTTTCTAATCTACAGAGCGGGACATGTCTCCTCGGCTGAGGAGGGAGGATTGATTGGGTTTCAACAGCAACAACAACAACAAACTTTAATTTATAGAGTGGCTTTCACACCTTTGGTGCAGAAAGGTATTCCTTAGACACCCCGATTTCAACCAGGCAGGTAAAAGATAAACTCCATTGTCGTAATATATTAGGAAATTTGAGCCTCGCTGATGTTCTCGTCAGACTGACCTTTGATCATTAATCACACACATTTCTTTAGCTACAGCTTCCTGTGGATTTGATGGAACTTCAGCAACAGCTCAGCGAAAGAGGCAGAGGAACTAATTGCTTTTTGTTCGCTATTGTGGCTGATGGGTGAGAAGCCAGAACCCAATTTAGCTGGTAATTGCTATGTTCATGAAGAACAGCATCAAAGCCTTGATGTGTTTTGCTGTTTTCTCACAAGGGGGAGGTGATGGGTTGGGGAGGGGAGGAGCTAATTCATATGCTGATTTAGCTGCTAATATAGTTCTCTCTCTCTCTGTACTGGTTGCTCTTGCAATTATACCCTATTTGCATATTGCGCTGAACGCAGATTAGTTGAATGAATCTTAAAGCTCCTGCACATTAGTGCTCCCTGACAATGTATTCAGTGTGCATTTGCACGCGCACACACACACACACACTTGCGCTCACAGACAAAATCAATAAAGCAACAGAATATTCTGCTTTCTCTGTTGATCAATCAAATAAGTGGAATGGCTAGATTTCTTTTTGTAAATCATGACAGATGACTATTTAAAGCATCAAGGAATTATATTTTACCGCCCTTTCAAAGATTTTCTTTGATTGTGTTGTCTTCATACCTTTGAAGATGAAAGGCTTCAGTATTTATTGTAAGCGCGATTTAAAATCGGTCTTGAAATTTCGTCCTTAATTTTTTTTACTATTAGGCTCTGTTTGTTTCCTCCGAATTGAGGGTTAACCAGACAAAAGTCCTCGATGACAAAATGCTATGTGTATGGCTCATCGCAACAGCAAAGCTGGCCAAAGGAAAAATATTGAACCAAAAATCTCAAAGTGTTGGAACAATGTTTCTTCAGAATGACTACTAAAATATGGATCAATTTCAGATAGGGTGGCATCAATCAAAGAGGCCTGTTCTGTGAGAACAGTTCTGCCTTCCAGTTAATACCTACATAACGCAAGCGCTGGCAGAATCAGAAGCAGTGTCATCGCAACTTACAGGCTATATGTCACCCACTTGCAAATGATGGGGGGAATTAACAGTCACAGCATCAAACTTCCAGCTGACTAATTGGCTACCATCTCGACATGTTCTCAGGTCAGTGCAGTCAGAAGCTGGAGGTGAAAGTGTGCCTCACAGTTTCTTGAAAAACTGATGGACAATTATTCCCGCATTGTTTGCACTTACGGCAATAGCAATTTTATAAAACTGTTACAAACTGGTGATCCGCAGCTTCTTATTTTGCAAATTGATAATAATCCTTGCATTGAATCATTGAATCGTAGAATTTAGACCTTTCAGCCCATCGTGTCTGTGTTGGCTTTGAAATCCCACAACTCAAATCCCACTCCCCGGCTCTCTCTCTCTCTCTCTCTCTCTCTCTCTCTCTCTCTCTCTCTCTCCCCAGAACCCCGCAAACTTATCTTCCCCAAATAACCATCCACCTCTCTTTTAAAAGTTGTTATCGATAGCATCTTATCACTGTAGGCTGAAATGTCTCAGAGTTGTTTGTTTTTACTGTAAAAGTTACTGTGTTTTGGTAGGTGAATGCCATCGACAATTTGTTCTACATTCACAGCAATGTTCCCACGAAGCTGCCTTTCTGTTACATCTGGAGGTTTTTAATGGTCCAAACATGGAGAAAATCCCCCCCTTTTATTCTCTCCTCAAAATAGTGCCAATGGGTCTTTTAATAATCACCATTTTAACATCACACCCAATACTCTCCCCAGATAAAAGTGGACAGTCATTTCATTTCATGGCTTTTGTGGGACGTTGCTACCTACTAATTGGCAGCCTGGTTAGCCTACAGCATAAACAGTCATTGCACTCTGCAAAACATCCATCCAAAGTACTTTGAGATGTCTGAACGATAATAATAATAATCCTTGCATTTGATATAGCGCTTTCCACATCTTATCAATGTCCCAAAGCGCCTCACAGAATATACTGTAAAGTGAATTGACTGTATATATATCTGTGGTCGAATCGCGGCAGCCAATTGTCCCACACACAGCCGTGGATTGAAATGACCGATTTTATTATTGTGTTTTTTTTGGAGGGATTATTATTATTAGGCGATGAAAAGTTACACAGCTGCGTGATTATTATTATTATTATTATTATTGTTCTTTCAAACCTCACATTTCAGCTCGCAGTCTGGGCCGATGCTCTGGACGTTGGGCTATTGGGGTGGGGGGGGGGAGAGTCAGTCTCAGTGTATAACGAGGGATGTGTAGAGAGGCAGGTGGTGGGGGGGTCGGTGGGGGAAGGGGAGGTGGCTTCCCACCACGCAACCCTGCTTTGCATTAACGCAGGTGAAACAGTATAGCTTCAGCAACTCTGCAATGTGACATCTAGTTATAGTGATGCCCAAATAATTATCTAAATGCGGGGATTATTATCGTCAATTCAAGCTCATTTTCTCTCCCCCAAAGACTTCCTGAAAAGCAATCCAGCTTCTAAATCCAGCGCTGGATTTGGGGTTTTTCCTCATTTGGCAACTTATGGAGTCCCGCAGTGAGAGAGAGAGACCTGGGTTCAATTCCAGGCAGGGTGTAACCTTCGTCAAGTGTCATTACTCCACACGCCTAATACTGTAATAATCACTCAAAAAAAACAAGAAGAAAGGTGGTCATTTCAACCCATGACTGTTTGCGTGGGGGGGGGACGCTGCTGTGCGTAATTGGCTGCCGCGTTTCGCCCACAAATATACAGTCAATTCACTTTACAGTATATTCTGTGAAGCGCTTTGAGATGTCCAGAAGACATGAAAAGCGATGTATTCAAATGCAAGGATTATTATTATTATTATTATTATTATCTAGCAAAACGCAGACAGGCAGACTGTAGCACGAGCTGGAGACAAGACAAACCTTTGAAATTTAAGTGTTGAAAGCCAAGCTTTCACGAAACATTAGTAGCGCAATTTTCAAATCCTTTATTATCAATTATTAATGCAAGGATGTCTTTTGTGTTGGTAAAGCAATATCGTACAAACTCTTAAAAAAAAACCTTGACCGACCTAAATATTCCCAAAGTTAAGAGTTAACGTCAATAATAACAATAATAATAATAATAATTTCTCATGCGAGGTAATGTCTAGGGCCCTTCAAATCCCACCACAAAACCTTCCTCTTCGACCATGCCATCGGTCACCCACCCCCCCCCCTGATTGGGGGTCGTTGTTTCACGACAGTGAAGTCTCATAAATTGTCTTGAAGTGAAGGACCAACCTGGATTTTGCTTGTTTACAAAAATAAGTCACTACAGTTGCCAACTGGTAATCAGAGCGTTGGGAGACGTATCGAGACACAAGGCTCTCTGAGAGACAAAAGAAGGCAAGCTCGTTCTTGTTTCCAGTTGGTGGCGGAGAAGGGGGAAAAAAAAAATGCACTTTCTTTGTAATCCTTTGAGAAGCTTTCATTGAAGCGGAAACATTAAAACCGTAATGGATCATTCGAAGCTCTTTCGTTCTCAAAAGGCTAGATGGGTAATCGTTTGACATGTCCACATAAGGATTGAAGTCAGTCACTGGGCACTGGAGGCTGTGTCAGCCTTAATTGTCAGATTACTGCCTAATCAATTGGGTTTTGTGATTTGTGACCGATCGACAATACGTCTGATCAATGTGTTTATCCCGGGCAGGCTCACTGGAGTCTGGCGATACAGCCTGCGCTTCAGAGTGAATCACAAACTACCTACAGAAAACGCTGCGTCGCACACGCAAAATGAAATTACCGGTGGAAGTTGATTATTCATAGACTGCGGGGGACATTTGTTTGACGATGTTGAAAATAATGAAAGGCGCACAAATAACATTTAATTGTAATTTATTGTCGTAATCATGCTAAACGGCTGTACGATCAGCGGATTTTTTTTCCAACTGCTCAATCTTCCGCAGTACTGTTATACTTTATGTTAAATAATGCAGGGGCCACTTCCTAATTGGTTCCAAATGTGTATCCCCCCCTCCATTTGTCTAAAAAAAACTCGGCTTTATTGATTGTTTCTGAGAGAGCAAGTGAGACACTGAAGCGAAAGCAAATTACCATTACCCTTCACCCTTTCCTTCCCCAAGCTCCTTCCTCCTTTCCCTCCCTCCCTCCCTCTACCTCTACACTACACACCACACACAAACACAAAATGTGAGACAGACAGCAACGGGTTTGATCCTTGGCTTGCTTCAATTAATTTTAAATGAAATTATAGCAACAGTAGTGATAGGCAATAAAACATTAAAAACCCTGAAGGTATTTTAGTAAAGTAAAGAAGGATTTCCAATGGAGCCATAGGAGGGAGGATCGTGCTCGAATAGAACAATTCCAATCTCGCACGAACACTTTCGGGTTGAAAGAGCTCTATTTCACAATATCCTCGTCCGGCTGATGTTCATGTGGATTGTGAAGATGAACGCCATCAAATTTGATCCAGAGAAATCAGAGGAAGCAATTGTAATTATATTTCTCAACCCAAACTATTTCCGTCTGAAATCCTAACAAATCATGCACACGTTACAGTCTTGCCTCACATACAATAAACTGAAATGCTTATCGCCACAAGGCAAAAAGTATCATTGATTTTTTATTTCTTGATTTAAACAAAGATTATATTAAGTTAAAAAAAATGAACAAGACAGTTTCCTCCCCCACCAAAAAAAAGTATTGTTCTTCCTACCTAATTCATCTCTGAACACTGAGTACAAATGAAACAAAATCCTTATTTACACCAATTTTTCCTTTTAAATATTCTTACACAGTTAAAGGTCACTCCGTGTGTTGGTTTTTCTGAATCTAATGTCACAGTCAAGATATATTTTATTTTGACACATTATTTCTATTGAAATATGCCATAAACCTATGTGGAGAGCAGTATTTTAATAATAATAATCCTTGCATTTGATATAGCACTTTTCACGTCTTCTAGACGTCTCAAAGCGCTTCATAGAATATATTGTAAAGTGAATTGACTGTATATTTGTGGGTGAAACACGGCAGCCAATTGCGTACAGCGGCGTCCCCCACACAGTTGTGGATTGAAATGACCAAGTTATTGATTTATTTTTTCCGAGGGATTATTATCAGGCGTGCGGAGTGAGGAAACTTGCCTGAGCTTTTGTCCTGCCTGGAATTGAACCCAGGTCTCTTGCTTGACGAGGTGAGGGCTCCAACGCTGAGCTACAGAACTCCACAGGAGTTAAAATTTAAAGCAAGGCTAAGATCCTAACAGTTTGGGGCTTCAGAAGGAAGACGTTTGGGTCTAGACTTAAACTTTTCTCCTTGAATGTTTGACGTTAATTAATTAAGTTAACTTTGAAATCGGTTTGTTGTAAAAGATAACCTGCAAAACAAACGCTGCAAAATTAACACGTAATTTAAGTATTGTTCAAAAACCAGCAAGCTCCGAAACGCTAAGACAATATCTCAATCTAGGTAGAATAGAATTTCTACAACGCCTCTTTAAGTCCCTCTAATCAGAAACCTCTACTATCAGCAAGTTAAATAAATTGATATCACTTCACCAACAGGTACTAAATCCTCAGCAACCGATAAGATAACATGTGAAATTTGTATCGACTTTCTGGTGGCTTCTAAATAAGGGAAGATAAAATAAAGTGGTATTTATTTGTAATAATAATACTTGCATTTGATACAGCGGCTTTTCATATCTTTTCGACGTCTCAAAGCGCTTCACAAAATATACTGTCCAAGTGAATTGACTGTATATGTGTGGGCGAAACACGGCAGCCAATTTGCAGTACGTAAATAACTCGCATATCTTCTGTAACAGATAGTATAGACGTATTCAAGAGCAAGATAGATATACAGGATAGGGAATACAGGGACTTAGTAAGGAGCTGGTAGAGATTTCGGTGGAGTATACACATTGTCATTGACTCCTAACACTGAATGACCTGCTGTATGGTCTAATGTAAATCATTGTAAATATAGGCAACAGATGGTAAGAGGCAAGTCACAGGACCATAAACAGTCTATGGCTCTCACATTTTTACACATCGACTGCTATCTAGCAACCCGCATCCAAACAACAGTTTCTCTCAAAATATCTTTCTTTTTTTCTCTCTCCTTTGCAATTGTTTGGGTTTCACAATCACATTTTCAATGATGACTGCACTGGCGCTGTTGCAATTCAACTCGCAAAGGTTCGGGTTAGTTTAGCGTGAAATTGTGGCTCTTCTTTCAATAAGCCGAGATGCCACGCATCATTTCAAGAGATAGATTTGTGCACACCTTTCAGTGAAGAATGGCCAGAGAGGCGCTGAGAATAGAAAAGTAAATTGACACTCTGGTTTAAACTCAGAGTTAGGTTTTGATGTTCTTTCAGTAAAGTCAGCCATGCCAAGAAGTCAATAAAATATTGAATGAATAACGCCTTTTCAGCTCGCTTCCTATCATAAAACATGCAGTTTGAATCATCAAAGATTCTACCCAACATTTTCAAGCAGTTGGTCGGGGACTATTCTCCTGATATACTTTGGTGAATGCTTGGATCATTTCTGCTCAGTCCGGAGAGCTTTGTGTCACTAAGTCCTTCCGACCCTATATCCGATCACTGATAAGGACCACCTTCCTCCACTCTCGCCATATCTCCCGCTTCCGACCGTTCCTTACCCCAGACGCAATCAAAATAATTGCCCGTCACCTCCCGCCTCAATTATTCAAATGCTCTCCGCTAGTTTATCCCCAGCTCCACCATCCATAAATTCCAACTGATCCAAATCTCCTCTGCCCGCATTCTCACCCGCACTGAAGTCCACATCCCATCACACCAGTTCATGCCTCACTGGCTCCCTGTCGCCAATCGTTTCCAAATCCCTGGAATTCATCCCCGGGAGAAGGGAAATAGAATGGGATAGGAGAGGGGGAATCAGAAGGGTGGGGGGGTGGAGTCTAAATATTGCCACAGACTAGTTAGGCTGAATCAATAGTTTCTGTGTATTATCAGACTGCAGAACTGTGGCAGTGAAGGGGCAGGGTGGTGGGAGAGGGAATGTGTCGGATTTAACCATTAAAAACTGACGATCAGAATGGACGGACAATGCAAGCGTCTGGGCGAGCCAATGATTAGTCAAAAGCACAATACAGAACAGTGGCTCCAGCAGTTGAGATGTTGTATGGCTGTAAAGAATATGTCTGAGAAATCGCTAACGTACACACACGTACAGTTAATGGCAAGTGCGGGGGCAGGGCTAAATGCATCTCCCTGAAGCACGCAACACAACTCCCTGAAAGCAGCTTGTTAATCTCCCTGAACTTCCCTATTTGAAGGTAGTAAGGTAGGGCTCAAAGGTAATTAGCTAAACTGCAGGATAATCAAACACAAATTAGGGAAAGCTCCCAGGGAAGGGGTTACTCTACGACAGGTCCTAGATAATCTCTCTGTGACCGAGTATTTACTGGAGAATTCCTCCTGCACAGGATTAAATTGTGGTTTTTAAAGAGAGAGAGAGAGAGAAAAAAATTGCTTCTTTACTAATGCTCTTTTCAGCTTTCCGCTTCCACAGTAATATGTCATTGAACCCTTCACCACACAAGGTTCCCAGTCCATCTGCTGTGACCTACTCAGCAAGCTATTTTACTCATTGATGTTTAAAAATAACATTTCTTAAAGCGCCAGCTTTCACGGGATTATAATCTTTGTTTTACAGTACCCGTGAAAGCAATTGGCAATTTACTGAAATTTAGAATTACGATTGAGAATTATTTTGCATTTTTTTGTTACAGTTTCCAAGATTGCTTTGTGAAATGCAATTGAAGCCCAACAGAATGTCTTGAGGCTCCAGAAGTGACGTGGGTCTGTGTCTATATTTTCAAAATGTTGCTCGACAATGACAATGACAATTCCAATATCCGGAATTCCATGGCTAGTAATAATAATATTAATGATAATAATAATGATAATAATCCTGGCATCTTTGATATAGCAGCTTATCACATCGTCGAGAAGTCTCAAGTGGCTTCACAGAATACATATACAATACTCTACTGTAAAGTAAATTGACTGTATATTTTGTGGGTAGAAGTACGACGGCTTTTGCAAGCTGCTTCAGTCCCAACTATCGTGTAGTGGAGTTGAGAGTGAAGATGGTTGCAACATAGAACTTTTTGTTAGTTAAGGCAGCTGTTCGGCCCACCGTGCCTGTGTGTTGGCTGTTTGAAACAGCAATCCATTCAATTCCAGTGATCAACCTCTTCCACATAATTTTACAACTTGCTCCCTTTTATAGTTAGGCTTTAGTTAGTTTATCATCTCAACTGCCTGTGGACATTAAAGATCCCATGGCACCATTCAAAACCAGAAGGAAGACATTGCTGGGCACAGGCTTATTGCTGTATTCGCAATACACAATACACAGTCACTACACTTTACTATAAATCCTGCGCAGTGTTTTCGGGACATCTCACCTCCATCATCATTATAATGGTGAACTGTGATTTCTGGAACCTAAAGCAAGCATGGGCGTTAACAATTATGAAGTACAGGTATGTATCCCCCCCCCCCTCCCTGATTTACGACAGGGTTGCTGGCGTTCCTGAAAAATGTCACGTAAATCGAAACGTCGTAAATCGAAACACGGTTTCCCACGCGGTCCCACCCACGAGATACACTCTGTACTGCGGCATGCGCAAAAAACAGACGCGCCCAAATCTTTTTTTGTCGTTAAAACCAAACCAAATGTCGCATATCGATAAAAAGGCCTTAAAAAATTATGTCCGTTAAATCGAAACCGTGTAAATAGAAACGTGGTAAATCGGGGGGGATACCTGTAGTTGCTTTTAAATGACTTCATTCTATGCTGTTGTATGAAAACTTCGCTGCAGCTAATGGTTTGGGGGACATGTGAAAAACTGAAGCTAATGCTCCATAATGCGCTTCAAGTCAATGACGTTATATGGGGGTGAAGGGGAGAGCAATCTGCAGCACAGTTAGTGGGGAAAGGGAGGGTAGAGAAACAGACCCCCCCATCTCTCTCCTTCCCTCCCCGGACTTTATTAGACTTGCTTTGAATTCATTTTGATATCTCATCCGAAGGACAACTCTTTCAACAATGGGAAGGTTACCCGACCAACGCATCAGAGTAATCAGCCAAGCCCAGAATCTCAGACTTCTGAAATAGATCGTATATACACCCACAAGATTCCGACCCAAAGGCGAGAGAGCCACAAACTGAGGAAGGGCACACACCAAAATTAAGCTTACACGGCTCCAACCTTGCAAAACCGCCGACGTTTGACTAGTGCGTTTTGAGACGTCTGGAAGATGTGACAAGGCGCAGTGTAAAATGCAAGGATTATTATTCCAAACTACTATATGTACCAGAATTCTTGAAATGACAGTATTTCTCAACTGCAGGAATAGAAAGTCTTTGATAAATAAATTTCATCGAACCAATCATTTTGTGAGTCACCAACCTCTTAAAATGAAGATCGATATCGCTATTAAATGCACACCCAGGTTCTCTCTGTGACATCTGGAAGGAGGTGAGCAGATCACACATTATTGATATTGATCATATTGGCTGTAAAAGCTTGATTATGCTCAGAGGAACATGAACGAGAAGCTACATTTTTCACTGGTAAACTTCTCAAGCGTTTATTTACCCATTGAAAGAAAACATTGGGATACTTTTATAATGACATTCTACAACTATTTTTGCTTTTCAACGCTGTGAACGCATCTCTTGAGTCTATCCCAACCGAGGAATGTGGCTCTTCTTAAAGTTGTTGTGTACTTTGGGTTAGATGACGCGCTCGTGGAGTCCTGTAGCTCAGTGGTTAGAGCGCTCGCCTTGCAAGCAAGAGACCTGGGTTTGATTCTGGTCAAGGGTGAAACCTTGGGCAAGTTTCCTTGCTCTACACAACTGATAATAAGTCCACAAGAAAACAAACAATAATAATTTGGTCACTGAATCCGCAAATGTTCGTGGGAACACCGCTGTGCGCAATCGGCTGCTGCTTTTTGCCCACAAATATAACAGTCAATTTATTTTACACTATATTCTGGCAAGCGCTTTTATAATAATAATCCTTGCATGTGATATGGTGCTTTTTCGTGTCTTCTTGATGTGTCAAAGTGCTTCACAGAATACACCTCAAAGTGAATTGACTGTGTATTTGTGGGCTTTAAAAACGCTATATCAAACACAAACATTGTTAATACAGTACGATTATTCTCTTCCAAGGTATAATGCTTCAGGAGAGGCTCTTGGGCTTGAAGGAAAAGTCACCTAAATGCTCACTTGTCCTGCCCAACAATCCCACAAATAAAATGGATCATTCCATCCATGTTGTTTGTGGGACATTTCTGTGCGGAAAATCGGCTGCTGTATTCACTCTTAAAAACACACAGTCACTCCACCTTGCAAAAACAACGCAGTGAGGCACTTTGGGACATCCTCCTGACACAAAAGCCGCTTTGCCAAATTGAAGGATTATTATTAGTAATAATAATATTGAAAATACCTGGAGGTAGGGAAGGTAAAAGGTGTTTTAAACTGAACCCATCTTCCAATGAGAGTCTTATGATAGATACACCTAACATATTTAATGGGGGTCCAGATAGTATCTATTCGACCTTTGGTAGTTCATTTATCTGTGTTCCTTCAGGGGAGTTCGTAAACCCCCTCTCCGTTTATTCAGGATTATTTTGGAGCCCCTAAATGTTTGAGCAAACAGACTCAAAACTTAAAGGACTCGCATGCTCCTTAAGACTCCGAAAGCAAATGATTGACAACATTAAAACCTGGAGGCTGTTGTCATCAACAAAGGCTCGCAACAAACGTCCGCACAAAAGAAAACGGGACCGTTACACTCTGCGTACGGCTGGTTTTAAGCACCATTTGGACCAGTAGCAAGGTGATATGTAACCAATTCGACCGATAACACTGTCAACATCAGCAGCCAAACATCTGGGATAACGTCAATTACGAAAGAGAACAAAGAGGATATGAAAGGAATGAAAATTAAACAAGGTGGTGTGGGGGGGAGGGGGGGGTCGAAATGTGCGGGGCAAACAAATGGAACGTTGCTTCAAATGGATTCATGGAAGAGTATGAGGGTAACAAGATAACAGTGTTTACCTTTCCTCTTGGGTCTTGAGAAGCTGTTGGCTATGATTAAATTTGAAGTAATCAGCATATCAAATTCCCTTGTACAGACAGGCAGAAAAAATATCACATGGTCTCATTGTCCTATTTGTATGTCGTCTTCATTCAGCGAGAACTGTTGTAAAGAATTAATCAACATATTTGCCATGCTTGATTCCTTGTGATATTTAAAACGCCTGTCCTGATGCCTCTTGATGTACAGGTTAAAACACCCCGCTCTTGGGTTTCGAAATAGTTTAATCCTCGTGGGGTTCCAGGGCAAACGACCTGGTTGAAAATGGGTTCTGCGAACAGATAGCACAGGCAAGATGGTACGGCCAGAACACGTCACGGGTACAGTTGACACACAAGGTTCACAGAATTGCAGAAAACGGATTCAAATGCAACCTCTGGATCAGTGGCACAAAATTCCACACGGCGTACTGGATACAGCGATGGCTGCTCGTGAATAAGGAAGGCCCTTTCATTTCTCAAAGCCCTTCACAGAATATGCCGTAGAGTGAATTGACCGTATATTTGTGGGAGAAACGTGGCAGCCGATGGTGCACAGCAGCGTCCCCACGATCGGTAGTGGATTGAAACGACCAATTTTTTTGTTTGTTTTGTTAGGGATTATTATCGGGCGTGTGGAGTAAGGAAACTTGCTCAAGGTTTCGCCCTACCTAGAATCGAACCCAGGTCTCTCGCTTGTAAGACAAGTGCTCTAACCACTGAGCTACAGGACTCTGACTGGGCCCATGCTGGATGGATTTCAACGTTTGCAAATTAATCAGAGCTTCAAATCTGGCTGAAATAGTCCTTGTATTTGATATAGCAGCTTACACGCCCGGAAGGCATCTCAAAGCGCTTCAGGGGACTTGCTGTAAATTTTAGTGACCATACATTTCTGCAGGCGAATGCGGCCGGCAGCCAACCTGCACACAGCAACACCCCAACCATTAATAAGGACCATTAACGATACACTAATGGCCTGGCATTGTGGATTTCGACGGAAAACAATACTGTAGAGTATTGGTAATCTTTTGGAATAAGGCCAATGGGATCTGTGAACGGGAAGGTGAACTTCGGGCGGTGCTTCAGTGGAGTCTGTTGGCACACTGACACGGGAAACACAGGAAAAAGGTTCATCGCCCATATTGTCACTCCACGCGCATTCCAGAGCTTTCGAGTCAGCATCTGCTCGCTCTACCTTCTTTGCCACGCTAAGATTCTACGACACTGGTGTGAACGTACGGAGGAAAATGGAAGCAAATGTGCTAATTTATTCCGCAGTGCAAAATGACATTTGTGCTTTTGATGAATAAATCATACTTAATAGCTTCACTACATGAAAACACACTCCATCACTCGAAGTGTCGAGGTGCCAGAAAACATAAGCAGCCTGACTGTAATTGTCAAAATGCACAGAGCAAAAGCAGCGTTTTTTTTAAAAGAAATATAAAAAAACATAGACCAGAAACAAGTGGTTCAATCCAACGAGTCTATCTACACAGATGTTTCTCTATCCCACATCTGTCTCTTTCGCTCCTGTATACCTCTGTTCCGCGTTTCTCTCATGTGGCCGGGCTTTCTGCCTCTCTGCCCCCCACACTGTGGAACTCCATCCCACAGTCCGTCCTCCTCGCTTCCTCCCTTTCCTCCTTCAAAGCCGGTCTCAGGACCTCTTCCTCTTTGACCCGTTCCTTCGGCTCCCCTCCTAACTCTTCCCCCCTCCCCTTACTCTCCTTCCCCCTTCCCCCCCTACCCCGATCCTCACCCCCGCTCGGGTCCCAAACTAACCGTTCAGCGCCTTGGGACGTTCCTCCCGACGTGAAAGGCGCTGTACAGGTGTCATTTTGTTGTTGTTGTTATTATCTAAACAAACGTCAAGTAGAATAACGCTGCACATCTTGTGGCCAATGCCTGTGAGTTGGGCATCGAATGTAAATGAGGCTGGAAGTCTTGTTCATAACGGCATCTGGATGAGGCGACACTCGGAGCAATGAGATTCACACCCTCAGCAGTGTGGGATCAGAAGGCAGAGATCTCACCCTGCCACTTCTATTTTCTGTTTCTAGCTAAATATTTCATGGAACCTCTTCATATGCATCGCCAAGGTTGAGTGTAGCAAGCGCGGGGATTATAGTGAGACGAGCAGAGGAACAAACCTTCTGTTCCTCCTCTCTAAATATTTCAATTATTCAGAACAGAAAGTGCCAGGAAAGGAAAAATTTGTTTTACAAATCAGGCAGGCATCTTCCAGGACATAGGTTTTGAGCAAATAATTAAGTGACAACCGTAAACACTCTATATATCATCATCATCATCATCACAGAAATGACACAAATCTAATAGTTGTAATATCCATTCTAAGTGAGATAAAGGGAACGCATCAATCAGTAGGGAGAACAGACAGTTTAATATGGTTTTGAAAAGGAAGGAGCGCATTGGCTGAAGACATTCTGAGCTCTTACTTGCCGTTAGTTGCTTATATTTGTGTGTACACCAGCCTGAACATTTTACAAAATCTGAATCTTGGTCTGAAACCAAGGTAGCCGTGTTTTGCCATGATACACGTGTCGATATAAATCCAAGTTTGCTTCTACCTCACTTTGGCTCTAAATATTTCATGGTTGGTATCTTTGTGAATTAGGAATCGGCATTTAGGTTCCCCCAAGCCTTTGAGTGCAGATTTGAAAGTGTGCACACTTTGGGCAAGTGAGTGTAGAACCTGCCTGCGCCATCTCGCCAGGGACGTAACGCACACCATGAGAATATAAGCATTGCTAGAACGAACGAAGTACCGAGGCCCTTCCAGTTCTCCTTCCACCATCATCAACGACAACAACAAGTTGGATTTATATAGTGCCCTCCACGCTGGACAGGCGTCTCAGAGCGCTTCAATCCTGGCGGTCACGTGACATGTCATGTCCCAACCTATAAACATAGGGCACCAAATACAGTACTATCTCTTGCATATACAGTAACGTGGTACTTAAAATGTAGATGCATGTTTCAATGTTACTGCATTAAATATTACTATTGGATATAACGACACATAACTAATTCCTTACAACATGATTTTACTCTCATTGCATTTATTCAACATGGGAGGGGAGTACATTATGCATCCTCCTTAACAAAATCCTATTAAATGCTGTTCCTGTGATAGATGGTTTCCTGCACTACAGGATTTTAGCTGAGCTTAATATCAACGCTGGCTCACTGGACTGCGATTGAAAAATGTAGTAATGGGCCAGTGACAAAGCTGACCAACTGAAGGCTGGGCTGCTCTAGTGATTACACGCTAAAACCTTCTGTATGCCTTCTGCATCACGCTCGAGTTTGTAGGAAGCTTGTTGTGTACGGATTTTATCTTCCTCTGACAGATTCTCCTGTTTAAGAGACAGATATATACTGTATATATATATATGTATGTATATATATATTTTAGTTGCTGTAATTGTAACAAACCAGAATAGAATTGGGGAGGGGGTGGGGGGGGGGGGGGGGGGGGGGGTTGGTAAATTCAAAGGATAATGCTTATTTGAATAGAAAATAATGACTGAATTCTTCAACTAATGAGTGATCCTACGCACATTACACTCTCCATCGTTACCAACAGCTTTTCTAGTGTTTTGCTTATTGAACGGACACTGTTTCAACAACGCTTGACCCACCTAACTGAGATGTCACAGAGTTCTGAGACACAATTGTGTGTGAAGGTGTGTGTGTGTGTGTGTGCGCTATATACAATACCATTTATATTTCTATAGACCCTTTCACTTTGGGAGGACATCCCAAAGGACATTCACAGTGTTTGACGTTCACCCAATCCTGGTGGTGGAAGCCAAGAGAGAATGGGGAGAAGAAAGCTTAGTCAAAGAGATACTGAAGAGGTTTTGAAAGGATTATATCAATTGATGTTGTTGTTGTTGCTGTGTAATATCTGCTGGCTGTAATTTAAATATAATACTACCTTAAATCTGAATTATTTTTGTACTTCTTCAAGTGACTAATGAACATGATGGCTGAGCAAAGCTGAGCACAACATTCTTAATTACAATGGTGTTACTGATCCATTCCAAAACTCAATTACTAAACTGCAAATTCACATAGCACAGCAATGTGGTTTATTCGGTACTCATTTTAATGTATTGGTTCAGCAAACTGATGTACTTCAGCAAATGTCCTATTTAAGTAATCGGGATTAGGGGTAAAAACACAGGATGTTTTTCACATTCGTACTCCATGGCTTTGGAAAATAAAAATCCTTGCATTCAATATAACACCTTACCAAGTTGTTGAGATGTCTCGTAGCAATTTGCAGGATTTTACCGTTAAGCGCAGTAACTATATTTGTAGGTGAACTAGGCAGACACGTTGCACAAGACAATGTCCCATAAAGAACCATGAGGTAAATAAGTGACTCATTTTATCTGTTTGCCAGGATACTGGGGGAAACAATGCCATGGGACCTTTAACAATAATAATAATCCTTGATTTTGATATGCTGCTTTTAACGTCTTCTAGACATCTCAAAGCGCTTCACAGAATATACCATAATGTGAATTGACTGTATATTTGTGGTCGAAACGCGGCAACCAATTGCGCGTAGCAGTGTCTCACTATCGATCATGGATTTAAATGACCCCCCCACCTCCCAAATTTTTTTTAGGGATAATTATTATTAGGCGTGTGGAATAAGGAAACTTGCCCAAGTTTGCTGACCCAAGTTGTTAGTGGCACTCTTGGAATCAACCTTAATGGGTTTCCCACACACACTGTTTGCAGTTTTTGTTAAAATTTATTCATCCTGAGTGTAGAACCTGCTATGATTATCAATCTTTAATCATCCAATATCGTTCTGTTTTAATACTTCGAGGTGATCAATATTATAATATTTTTTCTATCAAAAGGTTTCAGAAACTTAAAGCTTTCATTTTACATCTGAATTATTTCCAAATCAACATTTCTGCTACTTACTGTGTTTGGGAATATAAAACAGGAACTGAACTGTGTGCTGTTATTAAAGCCTTTGGCCAGCTTGAAAACTGTTATCTTTTACAGACACATTGATTTTTGCCGGAGGTATGGGTTGAATCTTATAATCTTATTATAGCTAATAGCTTCATTCATCAGAAGTGTTTAAAACTATGCCCTGAACTCCCTTAGCGTCCGTGTCCAACAAATTATGA
This sequence comes from Hydrolagus colliei, assembly GCA_035084275.1. NCBI lineage: Eukaryota > Metazoa > Chordata > Chondrichthyes > Chimaeriformes > Chimaeridae > Hydrolagus > Hydrolagus colliei. The sequence continues at coordinate 831,188 of CM068747.1, read as the reverse complement.
AGTTGTTCAACGCAAATGTAGGGAAAATGTGCATTTTAGATGCTTGGTCAATTACACAGTGTCAATTACAATGCTTTTCACTTAAATCCCCAGTATGAAATATACTTAATTTGATGCAATTTCTCAAGTATGTTGGCAATTAGAGACATTTATTGAAAAGATTTACATTCTTCTTGGATCCTTGTAGAAAATGCTCCCGGTTAAAAAAAAAGTCATGTTAAAATTCTCTTTATTTATTTAAGATTATATTTGAGCCACTAGCGTGGAAAGTACCACACCCAATGCAAAATTAATTAGTATTATTGGTCACTTATGCTCATACAACATACATCGTCACTACCATTGCCGTGACTACCACTCTATCCAGTCCTTTACAATGATCGGACTACTATAGATTTCCTACCACTATCATCTTGTGGATTCGTGCATTCTAATAAGCTTACAAATTCCAACGAGGACATCCTCATTTCGCAAAAATAAACATTCGCCACTTTGGTGCTCACATCAACATTAGTAAAGAATAGTTACCGTAGACACAGTTACCATGGAGAATGGATATTCACTATTTTATTTTTCGGGTTAATAAGATTTATTGAACCTCAAACCTACTGATCAGCCCCCTGTCACTGTAGTTAAACTGGAGGCTAGTTTTTTGGCGAGTATACACGTGGTTCGTAACCAATAAAGCATTTATATTAGCCCTTCACACCGGACAGAGTCTTGGAGCCACTGTTGAAATATACAACATAAGTGTGCACTTGGCACGTTCTGACATGCTGTAAGCAGAACACACAAGTAAAATGCTTGAAAATAAGCTCTACTTTTTTTGGGGGGGGAATGGTAGAAACTTTGATGAAGCTGATCATTTTCATACAGAACAAAGCCCAGTTGTGCATGGGCGTTCCATTGGCGCGGCGTATGAGACAACATGTCTGAGAATACACTACAACGCAATACAAGCATTGCATTTATGGACCACCTTCCAATTCCTAAGGCGCTTGACAATCCTGGCTCACCTCCCAGCTGAGGCTGGGAGCGAAGAAAAAGGGTCGGGAGAGGAAACACAAAGTATGAACTCTCCAGCAAAGGCCTGGTCTGTTCTGGGAACAGTTCAGCTGACCCAAGTTGTAAGTGGCACTCTTGGAATCAACCTTAATGGGTTTCCCACACACACTGTTTGTTAATGATTCATCTGAGCACTAAAATAAAGTCTTTGCTGGTTCCTATTCTCCATCTGAGCTTCAAGCTATCTTTCTGGTTCCCATACCACTGCCTTCTGATCCTCCAAGCTGTTCTCTATATATTGTAGTATTTTTCCTATTCCTCATACTCTTTGGATTGTGTTGTTAGGCATTGAACACAATCCTGCCACTTTCTGTCATTTGCCTTCGTATCCATTCTATAAGAAGTAGACTTGTCCTCAATGACCTCTTGTCAAGGAACAAGCATCTCTACCATTTCCATCGCAGGACCTTTGACTTGTGTTAGTGTTGGTCCGAATAACTATGAGGAAATAAGTGCTATGAGGTACTATAGTTCTTAATATGTGTCTGTTGAAGTACTTTCCAGAGATGTTTTCTCTATTCTGAATAATAATAATAAAAGTCATAATCCTTGTATTTGATATCGCGCTTTTCACATCTTCTAGACGTCTCAAAGCGCGTCATCGAATATACTGTAAAGAGAATTGACTGTATACATGTGGGTGAAACGCAGCAGTTAATTACGCACAGCAGCGTCCCCCACAAACAGTCATGGAATGAAATGACAAATTTCTTATTTTTTTTGAGGGATTATTATTATTATTATCAGGTGGGTGGAGTAAGGAAACTTGCCCAAGGTTTCATCCTGCTACATCGAGCTACATCGAGCTACAGGACTGAAGTGGCTAGTGTCTGAAAGCACGACGTCCAACGGTGGAGCAGAGGGTGTGAGGGACAAGCAGGGAGGCCATTCCCGGTTGAAAGGAGGTTCGGGGTGCTGGATTGCGGAGGGAGGAGGTCAGAGAGGTAGGGAGGTGCCAGGGAATGAAGCAATTACTAAATAAGGCGGGACATTAGAGTAACAAATCCTAATCCAGTACGCACACCGTTACTTCTCTCCAAGAGTATAATCGGCAAATCAATTGGATTGAGTAAATTTATCACCTTTGAGATGTTTCAGAATTGAGTCCGTTTTAATAAACCTCCGTGGCAATGTGGATCGAGCGCCATACTCTAGAAAGGCACGATGAACCCAGCATACTTCCTGTGTCTAAATGAACCATCTCGGTACATTGTGGAACCATAGATGCAACATTATAAAAGAAAACCTGCTTAACTGTGAGGTGATCGTTTGTTGCTGCATAATTTGCCCTGCCGTGACTCTGGTAAAGAGGAGACTTTACCATCAGCTAATGCCCCCAGTTAAAGTGGGAGAAGTGCATCGATGATAACATCACAACCGTGCTGCGGGAGGTATAGCATCTCTTGGGATTGATAGTTATTGTACTCGTTTCAGACACTGATCCAACTTACATTGTTCTGAGAGATGTAGATTGAGAACGCAGATGCTTTATGGTCTATGGAAGCAGTTAAAGGAGTATTTGAAATACAATGTTCCCACAAATTATACATCACTGCTGCCGAGTAAGTGACAGTTATGTTCATCTTCAGTGTTCGTGACATATTTTAGATCCGAACAAAAACCATCATCTTCTCTCCCTTTCTCTGGAAAACACCGACTATTTTGTCCCACCTGGGCAGTGTCCATCACAGGTTTATTAATTAACGTGGAAACAGGAGGAAGACATTCAGCCCCTAGCCTAGAGTGTGTTCCGACATTCTATAAGATCATGGCTATTCTGTACCTCAAGCCCTGTACCAGCCCTGCCCCGCACGCCTTAATACCCTGACCTAACAAATCGTTGTCCACCCCAGACGTGAAGAGGTGAATGGATTCAAAATCCATAGCCGTTTGTGGGAAAGAGTTGTAGATTTCAGCAAAGAATTCAGTACAGACTAGGGTTTGAACCTGTGACCCTCTAACAACGACAACAAAATTACATTTGTATAGCGCCTTCCACATCGGGAGGACAACACAAGGTGCTACACAGTCAGTGTTTCGGACCCGAGCTGGAGTGGGGATCGGGGAGGGTGGAGGGAAAGTGGGGGATTTGGGGGTGACTGCTGGGACCGTCGAAGAGGAGGGTCTTGAGGCGGGACTTGAAGAAGGCTAGGGAGGGGGCGAGGCGGGGGACTGCAGGATGGAGTTCCACAGGTTGGGGGCAGAGTGACTGAAGGATCGCCTGCCAATGGTGGGTCGGGGGACATGGAGCAGGCCGGAGCCTGCTGAGCGGGTGGGGTGGGCAGGTTGCAAAGTTAGGGTTGGGCGAGATGGTGGAGAGCTTTGAAGGTGAGGAACCAGGATCTTGAATTGAATCCTGTGGGTGATGGAGAGCCAATGGGGTCGGGCGAGAATGGGGGAGATGGGGCTCACGGAGCTCGGAGCGGTGGAGGGTCACAGAGCTTTTGATGGTCTACAGCCTATGGAGTTACACTAGACAGTAAACATTTCATCCACTAGGGACTAGGCCATAGATAGATTCTCTCCGTTTAACGTCTTTTTACAATAGATGGCATAACAAGAAAGCCTAGAACCAGGGAATTGTAAAAAAAAAAGCTCAATATCTCCTAAAATTGACTTTCTCTCACATATACTGCATCAAGAGCCATGTCAATACATTCAACTAACTCTCGCTTGTCAGTTTATCAGATACAGTACTCCATTTCAAAAAGGCATTGAAAGAATTGTTTCGGTTTCCCTGGCAAATTAGCGCTGCCTGTTCATTACCCAAGGACGCCTCACAAACAAAAAGATATACAAGGGATCGGTGCTGGTACTTCCTTTGTTCTTGACGCAAAGAAAACTGCCTTTATGTGGCAATAGTCTTTATCTCGAAATCCATCGAGAGCAATTCAAAAGAAAAGTGACCAATGGACTTCTTTTTTCCCCCCCTTTGAAAACATGCCTTCATCCTCTTTTCATAGCTTATTGATTAGAATAAAGTGTAATCCTTTTTGACCTTCTTTCAACCCCTTTTCAAAGCCTCTTGCGGGCTCTATTTTTAGAGCGTTGAACATAAAGGTGCTACACACACACAGGATTGCACGTGGAGCTAGCTGAACTGAGAAAGTCCTCGTGTCAGAGTCTCACAAAGATGAACCCTTTCTTCTCCCCGTACAATTGAATGTAAAGTACAATGATTTAAATAAGCAGAAACAAGGCCCTTGACCATGCAAACAGAGTGACATTACACTGAAGGAGGTCAAGGGTGGGAACCGATAGCACTGATTTGCTAAATGTATTTCAGTGGCCTTTCTTCATGGGTCAGTGCATTTATCCAGCAAGTAGCTGAGCCTCAGGAAACAGGATAGTTAAGACTTGATCTCTGATCTGTGCTGAGTTAGCTAATGTCATCTCAAACGCAGCAAGATACCTCAGTGAATTATCACTGTCCACTGAACCTCACCTTTCCCCCTCCGGTTTCCATGCTGGAGATCCATGCATGCTATTAATTGGAAGGGCACAGAATTGGGTTCACTGCAATGGATCCCATCGTCAAATCATTTGCCAACACTTACCGTCAAGGCGAATAGGCGAATAATGGCCGTTTGGGATGAGAGACTGGATGTGCCTGAGGAACTATACAGGAGCAGAAAGGAAAATATAATTAGGTGAAGGAATAATAATAATAATAATATTAATAATAATAATAATAATACTCCTTGCATTTGATATAACACCTTATCACATCTTCAAGATGTCTCAAATGCTTCACAGGATCTACCGTAGAGTGAATTGACTGTATGTTTTGTGGGTGAAAGAGAGTAAATTGTCGCGGAAAAGAACAGTCTGGTGTTAATGTTGCCAAATTGAACTTTACCGTCAAAAGTGCTATTTTCCACTTGGCAACAACTCACTGTCAACATTATTGATAGTCTGAAAACAGAAACCTGTTTTTTTTGTGAACACGGTGTCTAGAAACTGGGGATAAATGCTTCAACTAGAGCTTGCTTGTTTTGTAGAAAGCTCATACACAGTAAAAGCCCATTTATCCGGCACCCTCGGGCCTCGGCCAATGCCGGTTAAACGACATTCCGGATACTCGGGCGGACCCGACACAAACAAATTAACTTATTTTAACACATACCACATTAATAATAGACTAAACAATGACAGATAATAACAGACCTTTGTTATTCACCTAAAAATTCACCTAAAAATCAACTTTGCTGGTAGATGAAGCCATGATGCTGGGGTAGAGGTGTCCAGTGGATCTTCAACAATGGCCGACGTGAGGGAAAAGGCCATACTAGTGGCAAGCCGAAATACCGATGCAAGGCAAAAAACCAGCAGCGCCACCTTCAGGCACTAGTAGCAGCATTTTGAAATATCGATACGAGGGGAAAACATGCGCCACCGCGATTGTGCCGGATAAGATCCGATTATTCGAATGGGGACTTTTTTTGAGATGCCGGTTATACGGAAGTTACGGTTGATCGGGTCATAGATAAACAGGTTTTTACTGTATTACCTTCCAAGACTTACTTTGACAAATGCTGTAATACAATACAATACAATAGTGCATTATCAATTTTGGGTCAATTACCATAACTGTTTGTTTTTCCTTAAACTATCTGACATCAGAAAAGCTGTGACATCAAACCCCACATTAAGACTTGAGCAATCCAGGTTGCCTGTCCAACAGATGCCTGGGGGGGAGGTCAGGTTGTACGGTTGGATATAGTGATTTCAGATCAGATGTTAAACCAAAGGACTTCAGGGGGAATGCTAAATATCCCATGGCACTATTCAAGAAGAGGAAAGAAAGCTTTTCTCAGTGACCTGGCGGGAAATCTAGATTAATTGATCATTCACCCTGTGAGCTCTCTGTATGTACTTGCTGGTGCTCACTCACTTTGCCCTCCAGCTCACCTTCAATAGTCTGAATACTTGACAGAGTTTCACTGCCGTGTGAAAAGCAGCAATACCCATGCAAGTTATTTTCAGTTAATATCTCAGAATCACATGTTATTTGTTATTCTTGTGGCCTATTTTTCGCTCACCTGCAAACTTGCGTGAGTAAACAAGTAATATAATCCTTGCGTTTTTTTTGCAAAGTTCTTTCATGCCAGAAAGCACTTCACAGGTTATACTATAATGTGTATTTTAAATATGTATTTTGTAAGCGAAAGTCAATTTGCACGCAGCAATGTCCCATAAACAGCCATACAGCGAATGACTAATTTTATTTGAGGGATTGCTGGCCATGACACTGGAAGAAATTCCTTTCTATTTTTAATAATGCGATGGGATCTTTAACTGCCACATGAACAGGCAGTTTATAATAATAATCCTTGCATTTTTGTGGTGAATTGATGGTATATTTTGTGGGTGAGTTTACATTGAATAGAAGACTTTATTTTGGAAATACAGTATTCTGCTTTTTGCCGCATCTGTGAATCAACAACAAAAACAAAATTATATTTATAGAGCGCTGTTCATGTCGGGAGGACGTCCCAAGGCGCTAAAGATAATTTGCAGTAATAATCTCAATTAATAATAGCTGACAATTGATTGAAGATTAGAGTTCAAAGAAAAACTGGTCAGAGCTTTTGAAGGATTATAAATGAGAATCCTTCATCCTTCTGTTACGTAACTAATTTGTCTACCTATCAACTGCAGGCTAGATCCCACAAGCTTTAGCTTGTACTAATTTCATGTGAAGTATCTCAGGAAATACTCTTGATGTTTGTACATTATATATATGAATATACTTATCTTTCCTCGATAGCCTGTATCACATCACACCTGAATCCAAAGATGCGTTTGCTTTGATCTGTCTGTCATTAAAAGCCACATTGTCTCTCATAACCAACAGTACCTTCTCTCTTGCTACTTGACCTTGATGACAAACTTTATTACTGCAAACTTTGTAATAATCCACAATATATGACCAATCCAACATATGTCCGTGAGTTCAAAGAATCAGATCTGAGGACATCTACTTTTTTGTGACTTGTTTTTAAAAAGATTGGCTTGACTCGGATTGCACCAATGCCCATTTTTCCGGTATCAGTCCTCACATTCAATTAAAACCTCATAATATTTCTCTATTCCACTTCCCACATTTCTACCTGTACTGTGTTTCGTTTACTAGTAGCCAGCTCACAAGATAACAAGTTAGATTGAGAGATCAGATAACATCGACTCCCACAACAGACTATCCCACAAAATACACAGTCAATTCACTTTACAGTACAGCTTGTGAAGCGTTTGGTGACGTCTGAACTACATGATAAAGCATTAAATCAAATGCTTGTATTATTATTTTTATTATTATTATTCAATCTCAACCTTCCAGGTTATTTATTGAGGAAGAGAAAAATCCAGACCAGAGCTGGCTGGCTCTTATAAAAAGAATTTCATGTGCGGAATTAAACCCTGGTCAAGATGAAGTGAAATTTAAAAGTTGCAGACAGCACCTATAAATCTTAATCTACTAGGTTGCTAATTCAGGTTGTTTTAGTCTTGTAAATAAATTGGTTTTGATCTAGGTGAAAAAGAGTAGGTCAAACATGTTAATGTTGCATGCGGAATTTAATTATTTTAAGAAAAGGTTAGGTTACCTAGAGAATGGTATTCATAGGATTAATCAACAATGCAGTTAGTTTACAGCTTGTGAGCTTGTTAAACACGGTGGAGTTGTGGAATGGTGAGAATGCTGGTATTTATGAGCACATTTTTCCTGGTATGGATAAATGTGGAACACGCAGCTCCAGTTTCAATATTACTGGTCTACTTTGTGTCCCCCATACTTGAGTAGATAAAACACACTCTTTTGAATAAGTGTAACCTTTCATCTAACACATTTGACGGCTAGAATCATATTTCTACTTGATTAATTTCCTGCCCATCTAATCATCTTTTAATCATCTAAAGGCAAGTCATAATAATAATAATAATATTTAAATAATCCTTGCATTTTGATATAGTGGCTTTTCACATCTTATCAACGTCTCAAAGCGCTTCACAGAATATACTGTAAAGTGAATTGACTATATATTTGGGGGGGGAATTACTAGATGTAATCCATCTAGACACACAGGATCTGAACTGCATCAAAGTGAATACAAAAGGTGCAATCTCCAAAGGCAAAGAAAATCTTAAATTATAAAAAATGAATGTAGAGAAAGCTGATTTCTCTTTTCCTCACAGAATTTATAATAATAATAATAATAAAAATCCTGCAATTGATGAAGCAGTTTTCACATTGGGAGGATATCTCTCAAACGCTCCGTAAGGCTCCTGAAAAGTGTGTATTTTCTGCACAATATCTAACCACTTGATCCTATGATTACACGCAGGGAAATTGATCTAACTTTCGTGCTTGAATGAAACGAGGCTGTAGGACTGTAAAATTAAATTAGACTAATTGTGTATTTAGGTTAATGGACCCTATGTCGATGAATAGCTGTAACAACTTAAATCAAGCATCCAACAAACACACAGGTGAAAGTGAGCAGTACACTGGGGTCTCATTTGTAAGATTTCTTAATGGGAATCTTCAGTAAGGAATGTGAGTCACTAAAATCGTGTCATCTTCTGGTACCTAGAAATACATCAAGTCAACCTATGGGAACTGGAACGCAATCTTCTGGAGCACGAGTTTCCACGAGTCAACAGGAACCCTAACCGGAGAATCAAAAATGGGTTCCTTCCCTGTGAAGAATTATCGCAAATTAGACACCGGGTCTCCCGCACTTCAGAAAGACTGGCGCCGACCGCCTTATCCCATGTTAAAAGTGAATCTGGTTGATTCGATTCCTGAGGAAATGTCTTAAGCGTCCACTTAATTACGTATGTATATTTCCCCAAGATGTGCGTCTCTGTTCTTGATTGAGATGTACCTCCAATAGATCTCCCGCAGCCGTGTTATTTTGCTTCAATCGGGAGTTTGCTGTTTTGTTTGACTTGGAGGAGCCTTTACTGAAGTGGCGAGTTGGGAATCCCTTGATATCTGTTCTATCTGCCTTTGGTGTCGAAGTCTGCTTATAACTGATCTCTATTGTTAGCTACGGCTTAGATAGCTCTTGGTCTAGCGACTTGAGATCTAATCTAGAGAGTAAATGCTCCCAACCACCACAACATTCTTGACAAGTCTGTAATAACACTTTCATTTGGGATGTTCACTAGTGCGCCTCTTAACCAATCATTTCTTTTGGAAGTCATGCCTAGCTACATAGTAATTATCAATGACTTTTATATGCAGCCATTTTAATTACCGTGCTATCTTCAGCATTATAGTTCATACAGGCAATGTGATCATTTTGTTTTCATGACATTTTTAAACCTCACAGATCTCAAAAGCAAAATGGTTTGATCACTAACAGTGCCCATTAAAGCAGTTGCCAGACATTCTGTATTCTCTCTACACCCCGACAGATCATCACAGGGAATGGCTCGGTTGTCGCTGCTCAAACGATCAACGGGGGCTCAAAATAGAAGCACTGTAACAACAGCACGACACAGTTATAATTGACACGGAAATTACATTTCTGTCAAAGTTATTACTAATTATATTAATTATTGTATTTGATATCAAAAGTTCCCAAGATTAGTTCGGATGCCGAAAACCCTTCAAGCTTTTTGACCTCATCCTTCAAGAATACTGTACTCACCTTATCTTCATCGTATCACAACACTGTTATTTTGTTTGAATAAGAAGGACGTGTCATGTCAAGAAGGCATCTTAAAGTGTTTCGCTCAACTTACTGTAAAGTGTAGTGACTGTGAATTGTGTAGGCAGTTTACTATTGAATAGGAAAACTCTCTCAAAGTATCTTGATTCATAATAATAATAATAATAATTGCATTTGCCACGCGTGCGCATGAAGTGTATTGGGAGATACCGGTTGGTTGAGTGTGCTGGCTGGTTGGATACGGGATAAACAAGGTTTTAACCGTACACAGTTTTGAGAAATTAAATGGAACACAAATTTAAATCGTTCCATACATCTGCCAATGAATTTGTGCATAGAATTTGTGGTGCATGTTGTCACTGTGTGGTACAGTGATACTGTGTGTGTGTGTGTGTGTGGGGGGGTGGGGTGGGGTGGGGGGGGGAGAAATAGAGTACAATTCACAGTACAGCCTCCACATTAACTCAATGACAATCTGACTCTCACAGGATGGAACAAGGATGTTAAGAATAGCATGGACTGAATACATTATAATGTGTAAAACACTTCATCACCTTAGCATTAACATCCACTAGCTGAGTAAACAAGAACTTTGTACATGTACCACAGCAGCTCTCATAACCGCGCACTTTTAAAGGTTAATAGAAAGATTGTGATGATATCTGGAATTCCGGCTGATCTATTTGCATTTTTAAAATCCATTTTTGATCCATTGTATATTTGGCTCTGGGGTTTGGAGTGAAAGTTTTCATTAAGCCATCAAAGTCATTCTCAGAAATCAATACAATTTTAAGCATCTCATTATGCACGGCCATGACACAGCTAATAAATCCCATAAGACTTTTCAATATAACTGACGTAGCACAATTTCATTCCTATTCATTAAAATATATGTTCGCTCAGCAATGTTTCAACACATGTCCATCTCGATAATAGTACAGTGACTAATTAGGCTTTTCTTTAATGTGATCTAACCACTTAAAACACAAAGTGATTTGATGCAGAAAAACGCCACACCAAATGGAAATCCGCTGCTTTCGCATAAAACCAGGCACTCCAATCCGCAGTGCAAACGAGGGCCATGTAAATGGTTATGAACTGACAATTCCAGACAATTCATTTCATTAAACATGAAAGGAAAACATTGTGAACTGTATCACAGTGTGGTTTGATTTCGCCGCTGTCAGGGGGAAGCTGTGTGAATGACGATTGTTACGTGTCCGGGTTGTTTGGTAGAATTTACTGTGAAGTGGGGCAACTGTATCTGTAGCTTAATTGCACACAGGACAATGTCGTACAAACAGCCATGAAGTGAATGAGAATTTCTTTATATAGACAATTGTTGGCCAGGATATTGGGAGAAACTAATTTCTTTTCAAGAATAGTGCCAAGTGTACCAATTATCCTTCTCCCCCCACCCCCACAATAATACTTCCTCCCCCACCCCCCCACCCCCCAACCCCCCAATTATACTTCCTCCCCCACATCCAGTCAGTAATCAGCACTGATTTCTGCCAGTCTCTGCCAGTACCTCACCCCCAAAAGCCACCGAACCACTGGTCTATGCCTTTGTCACCTCTCGCCTGGACTATTCCAATGCCGGTCTCCCATCTGCCACCATTCACAAAATCCAGGTTATCTAAAATTCTGCCACCCGCATTCTCACCCGCACCAAACTTCGCTCCCCGATTACCCCGGTCCTTGCCATACTTCACTGTCTCCCTGTCTCGGAGTGGATCGATTTCAAGATCCTCACTCTTGTTTTCAAGTCCCTCCACTCCTCTGCACCCCCCTCCCCTACCTCTCTGACCTCCTCTCCCCTCACAACAGCACCCGTTGCCTTCGCTCTACAGGGTCTGGCCTCCTCCTTGTCCCCTGAATTCTCTGTTCCACCATACAAATCCAAGTTGTTGTTGTTGTTGTTGTATGCTTGGGGATCTACGATTGGGATTCTGAAGGATTTGCGAAGGAAACACATAGCCTCAAAATAAATTGTAGAACTGAGTGTGAATGGTGGTCACAAGGTCAGTAGAGAAACAAGGCTCTAAAGCAAGGCATTACTGAAGTGCTTCAGAATGATGTTGGAGGCAGGCCATAAGGTCAGTTGCTGTAAATTGTCCTGGCTTACACGTCAGGCAATTTAACCCGTAACACAGCTGCTTTATAATGGTGTAATAACAATTGCAATGAAAGATTTTTCAACCTTGTTCCTTTCGTTCTTGGGACCTGGAGCTCGTGTGATAATACCGTGCTTTTATTTCTCAGGCTAATCGATACCAGTCAATGAATTCTTGCGTTTTGGCCCAGCCAGTTCCCCAGGACTTTGAATACTGTGACATTTTCGACCGATTTAGTTAGCAGCTAAATCCAGTTTATTCTGTTCAAATCTCGGTCACTGAAATTTAGGCTTATCAATCTTCAGTGACAGCTGATTGGAATGTCACTGCCAATAAAACCTTATCACCATCACATCAAACGACAGAGAAAATGTCAGAGCATTGGACAGATGTGCAATGGTGTTGTTGTGGCCAAATATTTGGAAAATATAATTGTTGCTTTATGTACATTCTCTGAAACAACCTCTAACAGAACAAATATAATAGTATGAACCATTCACTGATCAGTAATCATTGTTTCTTTAATTTTTATCGAATCTTTGTTCAAAACGCTGTCTTCTGTTTTGAGTCACAGCTTCCCTCCGTTTGATATCGTGCCTTAACACATTGTCATAAACGTCTCGACGTTTCACAGGATTTTTCTGTGAAATGTGGCAACTTAATTGTTGTCGGGAGAACCAAATTGCACGCAATTTGCACACAGCAAAGCCCCGTGAAACAGCCGTGAAGTGGCTCGTCTCTGTCAAGCAATCTGGGAGGCTACCCTGCGTGAGGGGCGCTATATAAACACAAGTTGTTTTTGCTGTTAAAAGACTGATTTACTCTGGAGCATTTTTGCTTAGGACACCAAGCAGAAACTCCTTTCTCTCGTGTTTTGCTGCCATGGGATTTTAACACGTCTCGTGGGAAGGAAGGCGCCTCTGACAAAGCCTCGCATCACCCAACAAGTAGTTCAACGTTCCAACGTGGCCTTGAACACACAACTTTTTGACTCAGCGACAACAATGCTACCGTCTGAGTCAGGCTAACACTTAATCCAACAAAGCGTTTTTTTTTAATGGATTGCGCTGGCTTTCCCTCAATATTGGATGCATTCAAAGAACTTTCCAGTAGTGACTAAGTATGTATTGAAATGATTCAGTGATCAATGATTAATTTCGCTGCATAATATGTTTTCTGGGCAGCTTGCGAATTCCCTATTTTTCATATTTTTCACAGTCAACAATTTTTGGAGGGTTTGGCAGTGCGCTCGTACCATAAAAAAAACACAAAATCAACATTAAACAAATTTTCCACCCACAGACGTTTTCTGCATGGATGGAAAAGTAATGGATGGAGATGTGCTTGAAGGCTAAAAGGCATTTCAGGTCTACAGTAGTTATAGACTTTGTTGTCATCTAGGTATTGAAAGTGTTTTATTATAATTTAATATTGTGCATTACAATAACAAAGCTTAACTCAAAAAGTTTGAGTAGCTTTCCTGCTGTATTTCTTCCAGCGTCACATTGGATGACTGAAAAAAATGACCAGAATCGATTGAAGCATAGAGGCATGAGTGTCTGAAGATGGGAATCTCAGAAGTTTGGTGTTATTGTACAGAAACCCTGCAATTCAAGGGGTAAAAATGGGTGACAGAACTGATTGCAGTAGTGTTTGCTGTGTGTTGACAGTCAAAAGCTGCAACTGTTTCTGTGAAGATGTTTGCACAAATTAATCCATGAGATAAACAAAATAAGGACACGCAGTTAAAGCAGTTAAATTAGCTACTTGTGCGTCAACAATAAGATTTGTTTTTTTTTTTAGTTTATTCGTTGATGTTGCAACGATGAGGAGATGTTGAAATGGAAATGAAATCAACATTACATCATGTTAAATTCTCGTATTAAATGGTTCATGGGAGTTGATCAATCAAGCGGTTTGAAATCAGAGCGTTCAAACAAAGCTTTGGACAAAGAACCCCTGAAACAGCCTGGGGTATTAACCCATATAAAACAACAGATTAATCTGACCATATGTCAACAATGCAATCCACACCCCATTTCTTTCACTTATGAGTCACTCGATCAGTACTGCACAAAAGACATATACTATTCGTCGAAGACAAATTTCTAGATTAAGGCAATTTCAACATTCCTATTGTTCATACTTCATAGCTGAAGTCGCCTCAATCTATAAAACACACAGTCACTACACCTTACAGTACTTCCTATGTAGTGCTATGAAGTGGTCCTACTGATGTGAAAGGTTCTACTGTATATCAAATGAGGTATTATTTATTATATTATTTCTCTTTTACATCACAGTCAGGCGAAATGTAGCTGATTCCCCCAAATCAAGATGCATTAGAAAAAACTTTGTCAAAATCTTGAGTCTGCGATTCTGCTAGGTTCAGGAAAGAGCTGCCTCATTAAACTCTCTCTTCACTCCTTTACATATATATTCCCTCTTATTTTGTTGCTTCACTCTAAGTTCCTCTAATCAACCTTGTATTTGAACATCCTTTGCAGGCTTTCAAAGTTTCAACCATATTTAGCATCAAACACACTTGAATGCATTTTTTTAAAAAGAAATTTCAGTTGCAGTTTGTTGTAAAGTAGTTTTCTGGACCCATTATGTCAAGAATTTCAGTAAGAGGGAATTAAATATTTTAATTTATTTTATGTTTAAGCCTGGTGACACTATCAAGCATTCTCACACTAGCCAAGAGCATTAAAAGCTCCCTCCATTCCAGCTCTCTAATGTACTTTAACCTCTGAAGTGTATCTACGCAGCTGCAGTTTTATTTCATTCAATTTTTCACATTAGCCTCCTTGTAGCCTCAGTCACTGAAATTGCTAAATTGGTGCCATTTTTGCTTCCCCTTTTCTCCTGTACATTTTTCTATGCTTCCATCCCGAAGGCACTGGCTCATGTTGGAGTAGGATTCCAGCTGGGACAAGATTAGTTGGGATGAAAAAGACCCTTTGGCTCATCTTCCAGGATATCCATTCTACCGTTCCTCCCATCGCAGCATCGGGCGGTGTTTGAAATGACTCGAACGTCGTGGCCTTCGCCACCCTTCCTGGGACCAATCAGTCCCTCAATAAATGTCCTCGGTGTAGGTGCCTGCTTCACTAATGAGGTGACTGGCCCAAATGGCCATTCTTTGTGTGAGAGCCAAGGCAAGGGCACTGACTTCTGACAAGTGATCTGACTCAGTGGGCGATACACCCAACCTCATTCCTGCCCTTATTTCACATTCACAGTGACACATGTTGTAGCAGGGGTCACTGAATGGGAATCAGATGCGGGGAAACCTGGTGGATTTTTTCTCCCTCTCCCTTGTCTTGGTATCACAAGGTCAACTGATGCATCAGTTAAGATCACAGACTGTGTTGAACCCGGCAGCAGCCTCTGATCCGTGCAGTTCCAGTGTTGTTTTTACCCACTAAGCCATTCAACGAAGCTCCTAATGTCAATTAATAAGAGTTTTGGAAGCTAAATTTTTTTTTTTTTTCATTAACCCCATCTCCCTCCACTCCCACCTCCCCCCTACCCTGCACCCCACCCTACCCTCCACCCTCCCCTACCCTCCACCCTCTCCTACCCTCCACCCTCCCTCATTCGGATCCCCAGCTCCAGTCCGAAATAGTCTGTGCTGTGCCTCGGGCTGTTATACAAATGTAATTTTTGTTGTTATTCTTTTAAATGCCACTTTTCATCCCGATTACAGATAGTAATAAGAAACAATCCTTCCATTTGGGTAGGGCCTTTTTCATTTCAGAAGGATACTGTACTTCAAAGCGCTCGAAACACTGTACAGTACTGTAAAAAGTGTAGGTACTGTGTATTATGTACAAGAAACTCAGTAGCCAAGTTATGCACATCGATGTCCTACAAATAACTATCAATTTTATCTGGGGGATGATTGGTCTGGATCCAT
The DNA here is from genome assembly GCA_035084275.1 of Hydrolagus colliei. Taxonomy (NCBI): domain Eukaryota; kingdom Metazoa; phylum Chordata; class Chondrichthyes; order Chimaeriformes; family Chimaeridae; genus Hydrolagus; species Hydrolagus colliei. Next base: position 815,406 of record CM068747.1, on the reverse strand, counting down.
TTCTTTTCGACAAATTCCATGGGATCTTTAATGTCCACCTGAATAGGAAGACAGTTTAACAGAAACTTCTCATCAGAAGATGGCAACTCTCACAAAGCAACATTTCCCCACCACCCCAGCACAGGCTAAAACAGCATGGCTGGCCATTGATATCGCTGTGTGGTAAGATATTCTTGCTGCTTGTTAACGCAACAAAGGGGTGGTGGAGTTCTCATTGATAGAAGTCAGGGGGTTAGCACATAATTGGGTGAATAACTATGTAACAATCATTTAATATTTAAATACTATCAATTACATCTTCTAAGCAAATCATCATCTTTGTCAATCGGGGCTATAAATAAATAAAGGCCCCAGTTACACACGAGGAATTAATTATTGAGAGAAAACCAATTTCCCGCACCCTCAATGCTATGGCGTTGGATTGTGGAGCTTCAAGCTCAAATTAGTGTCTCAATTGATGTTTGCATTCTTGCTTTTATGAGAACTTTTCCTGTTCGCAAGCTAATGGGAAGGAGCAGAAAATCAGGACAAAGAAGGCAGGACTTTACAGCACGGGTATAAAGCACATCTTGCGTCTGACTCATCAACAACAAACTCCACGTTTGTTCCCACGCAATGTCCCACAATTTCTGTTGTGGTCAGTCGTGTGTCTGACACATGAGTAAACTCATCGCCATGCTTTAAGACTGTCCATACCAAACTGAGAATTTCATGCATCCCACCAACACATGGCAATCCCAGAGATAGACTATTGGAATGGAATGATTTTTTTTATGCTCCCTCCCTCCCTAGAGGCACATATCCTGCTTACCTCATTCCAGAAAGTATTAGGCGCTGGTTGGCAAGAGCCAGAAGTTGGGAGACCCCAGAGAGTGCGTTGGGGGTATGGCTGGAGTGTAACCAGCTAAAATCGCACAGCTTGCTATTATTGATAGTATTCTTTGGCAAGCTTTCCCTCTTGGACCGACCTACGCATTGGGGCTGTGACTTGCATGGTAACAGGAGCTGAGTGGGAGGATTCCCTGCCCCCCCCCCCCCCCCCCCCCCACCCAGTGACTGTCAATGACAATGTCCCACAAACAGCAATGGAGCTAATGATCCATTTTATTTGGAGGCTTTGTTAGCCAGGACACTGGGGGAAGTTCACCTCTCTTTGTCACTAGTGTCATGGGTTTATCAATGTCCATCTGAACAGGACCCGAGTTCAACATTTCATCTGTAGGATGACACCTCTGACAATGCGATATTCCACCAGCACTGCCTTCTGCAGGCACCTGGATTATTCTCCTGAACTAAAAATGATAGACCTACCGGCCCAATTTCTGAAGGAAAGGACTCCTTTTAGTTCCAGACATACCTTACTTGGCAGATTCCATGGGAGTCTGAATTGATGTGTAGTGTACTTTCCTATTATCAATAACAACAAAATGACATTTGCGTAATATAGCGCCTTTCACGTTGGGAGGACATCCCATTCGCAGACTATCATGCCAAACTGTGCGCAACTCGCGATCGCATTTCGCCTACAAATTATACAGTATGTCCTGTGAAGCACTTTGAGACGTTTGAACAATGCGATTATTAAATTATTATTCAATGTTATTTTACAGCGCTTTATTATTATTTTAAATGAAAGTAAAAGAAGGTGGATGTTGCCCTGGTACAGTACTATGCTAAGAAAGCAATCTCCTGAGGATCCTTACTGTACCTATTTGCCCAATTGATCAGTTCAGGCTGATAAATAATTCAACAGGTCTTACCAAAGGCTTCGACTTTCTGCACATCAATATTAACACTATTGTGTTAAGTCCTACATTACTTTATTTAAAAAAAACATTGTATTCCGATGAATTGTGCTGGAGGATAAGGAACGAATTTCTGTGTTGTGTTTATTTATTTCCATTTATGTTGTTGAGAATAAAGAAAATAGAATTTATTCAATATTTGGGGTTTCATCGAGTGCAACTATTTATTTGGAGATTGAGAAATGATCTACAGTATATATATATTTTTTTACCATTACATTTCCAACATGCGAAGGCAATTCTCTTTAAGAGGCTTATAACTGACCGGATGATGAGACACGCTCGCACACATCAATTTGGCACTGGGGGCAGGAAATTGCAGAGTAAGCAACAAGAAATTAAGAGTGAGTCTTAATATTTTGCAAGTTGAGAAACCCTAACAATTTCAAACTACACATTTAAAACATCATTATCGTACAATTTAAGAGAGACTTGGGTGCAAAGGGGCCATCATATTCTTGCAGAAAACCAGCACTAGCAATTTTCCATTACAGCATCAGTGGTTTCATGGTTCAGACCTCAAGCACCTTTCCTGATAACCTATTTCAGCTGTTGATTGCTTCTGATGCAAAGGGAGGCTTCCCAGAAATCACCTTTAACTTGCGTGTTTACCACACTGAATTTGTGACCGCTCGCCCTGCTGCTCTGCATACTTGGAAAATTTTGTTCTGGGTTTTATTTTCTCCGTACGTTTGTGCTTCAATAAATAAATAAACCGTGCATTTGATGTAGCATCTCGTCACAGAAACAACTCAGCGGTCACTTCAATCCACACCTGTTTATGGGACACTGCTGTGCACAATTGGTTGCTGCGTTTCGCTCGCAAAATATACAGTCAATTCACTTTGCAGTATATTCGGTGAAGCGCTTTGAGACGTCTAGAAGTCATGAAAAGCACTACATCAAAATGCAAGAATTTTTTTTTTTCAAGAACTTCGGGAGATTTGCCGGCTAGCAGAAAAAAAAATCTAACACTGTTGTATTTTGAAATCTTGCAAAATCTTTGAAACCTCGTAATTAGGGAGTTGCTGGCTTTTGTAATGTCATATTATCGAGGTTTTACTGTAGCAAATAAACTTCTCAAACTTCTCTACTCCTAAAAGCAATAACAAACTGACATTATCTGATGCTCAGGTAATAATAGATTTAACCTTAAAAGGGTGATGTATTCATTCACACACTTCCCTTTTCCTGGTTTTAGAACATAGGAAAATGAGGATGCCATTCAGCCCATCAAGCCTGTTCTGCCAGTTTATTTACAATAAATTGGCCTTTTCAATCCACGACTGTTTGTGGGGGACGCTGCTGTGCGTAATTGGCTGTTGTGTTTTGCCCACAAACATACAGTCAATTAATTCACTTTATAGTATATTCTGTGAAGCACTTTGAGACGTCTAGAAGACGTGAAAAGCGTGATAATCAAATGCAAATGCAAGGATTATTATTTAGATCAGCGCACATCTTTTAATCCCAGTTCCCATCTTTTTCCATACCCCTAAACGCATTTCCCACATAGCTTTCTATCTCTCTTTCAAACAAACCAAACGACTTCCTCCTCTTCAGCCATCTGCAGTGCAGTGAAATCTACAATTTCACAACCAGCTGTGCAACTGAATATTTTCTGATCTTTTCTGATGCTGGAAGTTACACAGCGAGACCTGAACTCTGCACAAGTGTGCGCTGTTACCAGCAAAGCCTAACTCCTTTAGGATTCTCACGCAGATAGTCACCCCCTTCTGATCTCAGCGCAGATCCTGACCTGAAAAAGCAATGTGAACTGACTTCAATATTTATCCGTTTCTCGGTGATCTTCCTCTGTCCTCTAGTCCTCCGCAGTTCCGTTCAGCGCATAATCTCAGCCGCCCGCATGTTGGCAAAGGAGGTATGGAGGAGTTCACCTCTGGGCCCATTCCGTGCATTTCTGTCAACTCACCGTTTTTTTTAATATGCAAAAAGAACCTTGCTTCCTTGGAGTAGAAGTGTGCGTGTAAAGCATTCTGAGCGGACAGAAACAATATTCCAACCAATGGAGCATTGCACAGCTATTGTAGCTCTTAATGCGGATGAAGGAACATTTGAGATGAGGGTCTAAATTTATTTATTTGCTGTACATATTTTGAGATTCTCTGTCACTCATCTAACTTCTGTTAAACTGGATTATTGGTAGCAAAACAAATCCTGTAAGAGGGAAGTACATATCTCCGGTGATTCCTGGCTCGGTTGTGGCAATCTTGCCTCGGAAGCAGAAGGTTTAGAGGTTCAAGCCCCGTATCAGGCCTGTATTCTCTGAGCACATATGCTTCACGATGGTATTCCAGTGTGGCGTTGGGATGCCGCGTTGTTGGAGGTGCCAATGAGGGACAAACCAACCTATTTCAATTGTTAATTGCCTGAACCTCCCAAGGTAATCTTGTGTTCAAATCCCTCCACTCCTCTGCACCCCGCTACCTCTCTAACCTCCTCTCTCTCCTCACAGCAGTATCCGCTGCCTCCGCTTTACAAGGTCTGGCCTCCTCCTTGTTCCCCGAATCCTCAGCTGCACCATCGGCTGCCATGCTTTCAATCACTAGGTCTCGAAACTTTCAAACTCCCTCCCTCAACCCCTTGGCTTCACCCCCCACCCCCTCCCCACCCACCCCTCCTTTGCCATCTTCAGGTCACGCCTGAAGACGTTTGCTCTTCGACTACGCTGATGGTCACCTTCCCCCTCCCTGACTAGCGGAGTGCCACAAGGATCAGTGCTTGGGCAATTTACAATTTACATCAATGATCTAGACGAGGACATTGAATGTAACATATCTAAATTCGCGGATGACACTAAACTAGGTGGGAGAGCAAAAGATTGCAACGGGACATAGATAGGCTAGGGGAGTGGGCAAGTAGGTGGCAGATGGAATTTAATGTGGGGAAGTATGAAGTTATTCACCTAGGTAGCAAAAATAGAACAACTGATTATTTTCTAGAGGGAGAGAGATTAGATAGTGTTAGTGTTCAGAGAGATTTGGGTATCCCTGTACACCAGTCGCAAAAACTTAGTTTGCAGATACAGCAAGCAACTAAGGTGGTGAACGGCATGCTAGTGTTCATTGCAAAAGGTTTAGAGTACAAGAGTAGGGAAGTCTTGCTGCAACTGTACAGGGCCTTGGTGAGACCGCACCTAGAGTATTGTGTACAGTTTTGGTCTCTTTATTTAAAAAAGGACATACTTGACTTAGAGCTGGTGTAGCGTAGATTCACTAGGTTAGTTCCTGGGATGAGGGGACTGACCTATGAGGATAGGTTGAATAAATCAGGGCTGTACAGAAGAATTAGGGGAGATCTTATTGAAACATATAAGATTATTAAAGGGCTAGATAAAGTAGACAAGAAGGGACTGTTTGCCCTGGTAGGAGAATCTATAACCAGGGGTCACAGTCTTAAAATGAAGGGTCAGCCTTTTAGAACAGAGTTGAGGAAACATTTCTTCACTCAGAGGGCAGTGAATCTATGGAATTCACTGCCCCAGAAGGCTGTAGATGCTCAGTCTTTGAACATTTTCAAGGCTGAGACTGATAGGTTTTTTAAAAATAGAGGGATTAGAGGATACGGGGATAGGGCAGGTAATCAGAGTTAGGTGAGAAGATCAGCCATGATCTTATTGAATGGCAGGGCAGGCTCGAGGGGCTGAATGGCCTACTCCTGCTCCTAATTCTTATGTTCTTATGTTCCCTTGACTTTGCCTCATGCTCTGCCAGCATGGAGGGCGCTGTGCAAATGCAAGTGGTTGTTGTTGTTAGCTGTTGTGAATCCAATATACGAACGCAAACTGCACATGAGCCAACTGATAAATGGGTGAGATGGTCTTACTGTGGATTGTCTTGATGCAGTGCGGTTATTATTGTATATACAACAACAACAAAATTACATTTCTATAGTGCCTTTTACGTCGGGACTTCCCAAGGCGTTGGAAGCACCTGAAACGCAAGTCTCCGAGTAATTCAGCTGCGAACAGAGATACGCCGTGTGCTGAAACCCGAACGTTATGATGGTCTAAAATTCAGCACTCGTCTGAAACAGTCTTTCATCTGCATTAAAAGCCACAATAACTATAATGCGCTACATTGGTTTGAACATCAGTCTGCACACTCACAATGTACTGTGCACTCAGAGTTCTCCATGCACATTCGAACATCAAAGTAACAAACCTTTTTTTTTTGCCAAACAAAGCAATGTGTTTTTCTGCAGTGTGCACCCAGCTTAAAAGGACAGGTTGGAGCCATTGGGAATAAAATAATTGGTGCCTCAAAGTGATGGATAAATAGGACATGGTCAAAGAAAAAGCCAGAGATATGCCTTTGTATGAGCCAGCCTATGTTGTTTGATTTCTGATGTTTTGTGGAGTACTGTACTCCGTTGCAAAAGCAAATTATTCTTGACCTCCATAAAGAATTGAAGTGTGATTGAAACTCAGATTTGCAGTGAGGGCAGCGGGCTCAGTAGCAGTGCAAAGTGGGAGCCGAGATTTCAGGTCTCAGTTTACTAGATAGCACAGTGAAGGTGAGGTGAAAGGATGCTTAGGACCACGGCTAGGGTTATTGGAAGAAATAAAGGGGAAGACAGTGCAACTGTTTGGCTTGCAGAAGGAAGTAGCTGGAGAGAGCAGCCAGTTGCAGGGGGCAAATGGAGGAGTAATAAGGGTGGAGAGAACAAAAATAGAAGTTATTTCTGTAACACCTGGTATTCATATCATCGGTAACTTACCTTGAACGAGTTTTTAACTGAGTGGCAAAGGGAGAAGCCAAGGAGGATAATGCAACAGACAAGCAAAGTAGAGGAACTAAATCGAGATTATATGTTGAGATGATGATAACAATAAAAATGCTTTTATTTGACAGTATAACGCCTTTTACGACAGGAAGTCAATCGCTTGTATAATTTGTGTAATTGCTCGCGCCTACCTCTCTGTGGGTGAGGCACAGATGAAACCTTAACCAGCGTACGATAAACGTCCTCAAACGAAAACCGATTTCCCCACAATGTACAAATCCCTGATAAAGTAAAGCCATCACTTTGTCACCGAGCACGTTCGGCAGACACTGAGGCAAGAAAAAGTGCGGAGTGAACTGTCACTAAACCAGCTGGCACTCAGCCTAAATGACGCAGGGGTGAGACAGGCAACCTGCCACGCTGCTGGGTGAGTTGTGGTAAAATATGTTGTCATGGATTCCCCCTGATAAGGAAGAGAACATAATGAATAAGTCAGCTCCCTGCTATGTGTCATTGTTAAGGCGTAAATCTCTTTCTTTGAAGTTTGATGGCGACAAAAATCTTCCCCCACCCACCCACCCACCCACCCACCCACCCAGCCAGTCAGTCAGCCAGCCACTGAGAACTTTAAGTTTACATCAGACGATGTGTAATTTTATGCTCTGATCACAGTGGTTAACGGCATCGCTTTGGAAAAACCAGAGTTCAGTGCGGTGAAAACCCGAAAGAGGAAAGCTTGAAATGTACGCTGGAGTTAACAAATTTGCCCAAGAACATCCGGTAAATCAGTGTCACAATACAAGGCGGATATTTGGGAACGCTGTCGTTGTATGCCTCAGAATGTGTGCAGTCAGCGCATAATTATCGCCTTTAAAGTCCTTTAACCCTCAAGCAAAAGCCCCCCCAAGCACGTCACTACAAAAGACACGGATGTGATGTGAACTGGATTAATAGCTCAGGCAGAATCATGCTGCATGCAGCTGTCAGCACCATTTGGGTAACGTTTAGAGCTACAGAGATTTGGAGAAAATTCCTCAAGCAAGGACTAACTGCAAGCTGAGTTGGGCTTAATTGTTAAAATTCGAGCCTCTGGGCTCGAAGGTTTGTACATTGGATCCCTGACTAGGGTTGAGCTCTTAATCTAGGCTGGAACGCAGGTGTGACGCTGAGGGAGGGAGTTGCATTGTTGAATGTGATGTCCTACGGATGAATCCTGGTCGATATACCTTCTCATCCCGCCACGATGAATAAAAAAATGGGTAATTGCCCGTTTCAGTTGCTAGTTTCAGACTAGCTGCAGACTTTTGTTACCTACAACAGTCACTACACTTCAAAGTAATATTACTTAAAGGAGTTCATACCTTTACCATGTGATTTTTTTAAGGAAAAAAAATTGGTCAGCCGGGTGTCTGGAATGGAATGGAATGGAATGGAATGGAATGGATGGCGCACTCTCTGTCCCTGGAGTGATACATGCTGCTGCTTACGTAATGGAAGTATTAGGACCCCAGAATGTAGGCCCCAGACTGCTGGAGTCTTAACAACAACAACAAAAACAACAACAAAATTACACTTGTATAGAGCCTTTCACCAGCTTAAACCGCACAGCTTGCTCTTCATATTGCTTCCAGCTGAGTGGGATGACTCTCTACGCACGCCCATTGACTGGTCAGAGTCTTTCCGGATCCCGGCGATGAGCCAGGCTCAATTATTTGGAATAATTTGAACTCGCCTGACTCAGAAACCAGACAGAAACCGAGATTGCCGCAAATGCGACGAGGATTTGCGTCAAAACTAAGAATGATGATTGATTGTTGGACGCTTAAAACAGCCACCATCACCCCTATCCTGAAGAAACCCTCCCTTGATGCGTCGCAACCATCAAGTTATCGACCCATCTCCAACCTCCCGTATCGCTCCAGGGACAGAGAGTGCGCCATCCATTCCATTCCATTCCATTCCAGACACCCGGCTGACCAATTTTTTTTCCTTCAAAAAATCACATGGTAAAGGTATGAACTCCTTTAAGTAATATTACTTTGGATAGAAAGAGTGGTTGCCTCCCAGCTCCGCTCTTTCCTTTCAAATCACTCACTTCTTGAACCCCTCCAATCAGGTTTCCGCCCTATCCACAGCACAGAAACTGCCCTGGTCAAGGTCACAAATGACATCCTAACCGCCTGTGACCAGGGCTCCCTCTGCCTCCTCGTCCTCCTTGACCTGTCTGCTGCGTTCGACACAGTCGATCACACCATCCTCCTCCAACGTCTTTCCTCCCACCTCAACCTTCAAGGCACAGTCCTTGAATGGTTCCACTCTTATTTGACCCACCGTTTACATTTTGTTTCTTCCAATGGCTTTTCTTCAAACCCCCGCACAGTTTCTCACGGCGTCCCCCAGGGCTCTGTCCTCAGCCCCCTCCTTTTCACCCTTTACACGCTCCCTCTGGGCGACGTCATCCGCAGACATGGGGTAAATTTCCACATGTATGCGGATGACACCCAGCTGTACCTTTCTGCCTCATCCCTCAACTCCCAGACGATCGATGTTCTGACAGCATGTCTGTCCGACATCGAATCGTGGACGAGGGACAACTTTTTGCAATTGAACGTGAATAAGACCGAGGCCCTCCTGATTGGCTCAAGCCAGCGCCTCCGCACATCGGGCGCTGCCAGCCTCAACATCCAAGGCTGCACTCTCCACCTCACAAAGCCAGTCAGGAACCTCGGCATCACGTTCGATCAAAAACTTTCCTTCCTCCCCCACATCCGTGCCTTGACTGGCACCGCTTATTTCCACCTGCGCAACATTGCCAGGCTCCGCAACTACCTTACCCCCCGCGCTGCCGAAACACTCGTGTACGCGTACATCACCTCACGGCTGGACTACGGAAATTCTCTCCTAGTCGGCCTCCCCAGCTCCTCCATTCACAGGCTGCAGGTCATCCAAAACTCTGCAGCCCGTGTACTATCCCGCACCCGCCTCCACGACCATATAACCCCCACCCTCGCCCGTCTCCACTGGCTCCCCATCCTCCAGAGGATCGAATTTAAGATCCTCGTCCTCACCTACAAGGCCTTACACGGCCTTGCCCCATCCTACCTAACCAATCTACTCTCCCCCTACACGCCCACCTGGACCCTCCGTTCAACAGGACTTGGCCTGCTCCAAGCCCCCCGCCCGAACCGCCCCACCATCGGAGGCCGGGCCTTCAGTTTCTCCGCTCCCACCCTATGGAATGCCATCCCTCAATCCCTCCGTTTCGTCTCTTCCCTTTCCTCTTTCAAGGCCGGTTTGAAGACTTTCCTCTTCGATCGTGCCTTTTGTTCCACCCCGAACTCTTTTACCTCCCCTTCGTGTTTCACCCCTTCCCAAACACTCCCCTCCCAGCTCGGGTCACACGCCTCCTGTTCAGCGCCTTGGGACGTCCTCCCGACGTGAAAGGCGCTCTATAAATGTAAATTGTTGTTGTTGTTGTTGTATATTTATTATCTGAGCAGGGTTTGGGGAAAAAAAATTCAAATGCATTTTCCACTTCGTTTTTAAAAAAAATAATTTCATTTGATGTAAACGCCTTTATCGTGTTGTTGAAACATCTCATGGCAATTCATAGGATTTCACGTTAAACGTACTCTGGCAAACCTGTGGTACACATAAGATATTCAACTGCTCAAGTATTGTTTTATCAACAGCAACTTGCATTTACATTGTGCCCTTCATGTGAGGTAACATTCAACAGGAGGAAATGTGCTCTTCAACTGGGGGGTAACTGCTGGACAGTAGCGGAGTCTGACTCCAGGGGACAGGGAAGTGTTGGGGGGGGAGCTGACCACATACACAATAAAAAAAAATTAACCACTGATTTCCTTCCTTTCCATATCCTAATGTACAGATTCCACAGTCACTACACGCTTCACAAACTGTGTCGAGCGCTGCCCGCGAGGTGTTATTTTAATAATAGTGAGGCTCTATCCTGAGCAGGAAGTGGGTGCCGTGAATTAATGACTGAGCGGCAGTCTCTCAATCTACTGCCGGCAGCGAGTGGCCAGACGTGGAAACTCACCCGAGACGTCCTGAGGATTAATGACGCCGCTGCGGTGGATCCTCTCAATTTAATTTTCAGGAGATTCCGCAAGAAAAGTATGTCATCCGGGAAGCATTCAACGTTTGAATCACGTTAGCCCAGTAAATGCTCAGTTCACTGCATTTCCATCTTAAATATCATTAATTGCCTTTCTTTCTCCAAGCGTATAAAAGCAAAACTGTTGATGGAGGGGGGGGGGGGGGGGTTAAGGGGTGTTCTAATTTGAGATATTTCTCACTGAGATTTCTTATTAAGGGTTCCCATTAGAATTCTCTCCAACCCAAGGAAACTGCTCTAGATGTAGATGCATCCATGTGGATTTGTTGCAGGTCACTGTAATTGTGTGACTCGACAATGTCCTCATTTTTACGACTCTGATCTCTTATCAAGTGATACAGCTGAGAAATATCATCAATTAGACCCACTATTCTCAACTGCTTCCAGTGACAGTCACTGCTTTACAGTGAATACTGTAGATAGCCTAGTCTAACTCAGTTTTCATTTCAACTTAACATTTTTTTTAAAAAAGGGAAAACCTTCCATTTCCAACGGTCTCGCTGGGAAACACTGTTCTCTTTTAGAGACTGAGTTCAAGTTTGCCCCACTTTGCTTTACTCATCATGATTCTTCCAAAGGTTCTGCTTCACTGAGCACAGACACAAAACTCTCTTTTTTCAAGAGATCCAGGACTTTGGTGAAAAAAGATTCGACCTTTGTTTCTTCTCTCATAAGTACAGTACCTGGAAGTCTTCCACCTCCCAACAGAATTAATTGTATCGTTTAATGGAGTTGATGTAGCCTGACTTGCAGTGAAGCCTTAGTTGCACCAGGACTTCTGATCTCTTATAGTAACGGGGCACTCTGGTTATTTAAATCCTCTGTATCGTGGCCAGCGTATACATATGGTGGTTTCAGGGGCCACACATATAACCGCAGGATCAGATTGGAACGAATTTCTGAAAATGTTCTTGGATCCTGCAGTCTCTCAGCTGTTGAAACATCTGCCAAAATAGTTAATTAAATGCAGGAAAACAAGAGCGTGGTGTGATAGTTCTCACCTGATTTGTATTTTTGATTGTGCTGAAACTCCCTTAGATAATAATAACAATGGAGAATAATTCGGACGGCAAAATGAATCTCAAACGCATGGCTTGTGAGTGTTTTGCTTAACAACCGTTTGCACAAAACCGTGTACGGTACAAACCTGGGTTAGCTCACATTTGGAATCCCTGTCCATTTCTGGACTCTACACTACAGTTTGATAAGCATAGCATAAACAGGCTGCTGTGGTGGGGAGAGAGGAATCAATAAGCGAAATTATAACATAGCGATGAGGGGAGGGAGGGAGGGAGGGAGGGAGGGAGGGAGGGAGGGGGGGAGGGAGGGAGGGAGGGAGGGAGGGAGGGAGGGAGGGAGGGAGGGAGGGAGGGAGGGAGGGAGGGAGGGAGGGAGGGAGGGAGGGAGGGAGGGAGGGAGGGAGGGAGGGAGGGAGGGAGGGAGGCTGGCGTGGAGTGTATTCACCGGCATTGACTAGGTGGGCCGAGTGGCCACATATTGTGACACATCACTGAAACACGTTTACATTGGTTGGCATGTTAGCAAAGTGTCCTTATACTTTACCTTTGTCGGAGAACTTGTTTAAATCTCGTTGCAAAAGAAAACATTAAACTCACATTTCTGCTTCTGAAGCTCATCTGATGCCTTGAATACTGATATTGAAGGGAACAGATGTCCAGGAAAATAAGTAACGTTAGAGCCTCTCCCCTCTCTGTTTTCATGATTACCAATGTGTCATTTCTATTAATGCATAGTCTCTGAAAGCTTTATTCTGAGCATCCCCCCCCCTCACCAGAATCTCGAATTTATGCAAATCACCTTTGCTTCCTAGCGTTCTGTGTTGTGGCTACAAGGTGCAGTATTTGGGCGCTGGACAATGAGAGAAGCTGTTGGGTGAAATATAGGAACGTTACCCACAACCAGATGGCATGGCTGAACTCTCAATGGCAGGGATCTGTTGGGCGAGTTCTTACAAGTGATCTATAGATGGTATTAGATTTCATTCAAATAATGTAGTAGGTGCCGTGCCTTCTACTGGACCCTTGCATTGGTTGGCACTCCCAGTTTATCAACCCGCTGTGCATCAACAGAAGCTCTTCATACTCTGTGTTGAACCAAGACAACAACCACAACAACAAAATTGCACTTATATATAGCGCCTTTCACGTCGGGAGGGTGTCGCAAATCACTGAACAGTCTGGTCGGGACCCGAGCGGGGTGGGGGAGGGTCGGGGTAGAGGGCAGAGGGAAGGAGAGAGGGAGAGGGGGAAGAGTTAGTGGGGCAGTCGAAGGCGCGGTCGAAGAGGAAGGTCTTGAGACCGGCCTTGAAGGAGGAAAGGGAGGAAGCGAGGGGGGGGGGGGGGAGGGGCTGCGGGATGGAGTTCCACAGTGTGGGAGCAGAGAGGCTGAGAGCCCGGCCCCTGATGGTTGGGGGGGTTAGGGCGGTGGACGCGGAGCAGGCCTGAGGCTGCTGATCGGAGGGTGCGGGCACAGGCTGATAGGGGGACAGTAGGTCAGAGAGACAGGCGGGGGCAAGGGTGAAATAGGTGAAAGCTCTGCACCATATATTTTTAGGATAGAGACACATTTCTGCAGCAGTACTATATATGGGTGAACCCAGCAAATGGACTATCTTTGGCTGGAGTCTGTGGTAGATTCTAACCACGCTGCACCTCCTATTATTATTATTATTATCATTATTTTGTGGGCTGAGCAACTAGGAAGCGACAGATTTGCCAAACAAATCAATATAATTAATGGATCCAGCGTGTCACCAATCACCTATCACAGCCCAACCCAACCGGAACTCCAATAGCTGCCCTTCTCATAATTCTAGATCTTTTAAAAGTTTTTTTTTTTTGGTGTGATCTCCTGGAATAAATGGCATTGCAAATGGCATTCAGCTAAGACAGAATAAGACGGAACCAAAACAGAAATGGCTGGGAACACTCAGCAGGTCAGGCAGCATCTTATGGAGAAAGGAGAGTGAGTCAACGTTTCGGGTCCACGACCCTTCGACAGATAAGATGTTACTATTAGTTATGTTAAGATGCACGTTCGTCCAACCTTTTGTGTATCACTCTATTTTGGGACATGCTCCCAACTTGATAAGTGCTGTACAAATGCAATTTTGTTGTTGTTGTTTGTATTGAATAGCTATTTGAACATTGAAACAAAAATATCCTGTGTTTCTGGATTGATAACTCACATAATACTCTGACCTGCCTGCTGGGTGTCTCCACACATCATCCAGCGGTGACAAGACTACACTCAAAATGCAATTGGTATTGCAATGTGTCTTATTTTCAAACAACAGCAAAATATATAATTCATCCTAACTTTAGAGTAACACTTAAATCATATGGAACAGCTGATATAATACAATAGTCCTATTTCTCTAGTGTCCACGGCATCTATGCGATCTGTGGAGCTCCTGTAGCTCAGTGGTTAGAGCACTTGCCTTGACAAGCGCGAGACCGTAATTCGAATCGAGGCAACTCAGGGCGAAACCTTGGGCAAGTTTCCCCACTCCACACGCCTAATAGATCAACGACAACAACAAAATTACTTTTGTAGAGCGCCTTTCACCTGATAATACTGCCTCCAAACAAAAAAATTATAAAATTGGTCATTTCTATCCACGACTGTTTTGTGGGATACTGCTGTGCGCGATTGGCTGCTGCATTTCACCCAAGTATACAGTCAACTCACTGTACAATATATTCTGTGAAGCACTTTGAGACGTCTAGAAGACATGAAAAGCACTGTGTCAAATGCAAGAATTATTATTATTATCATTCCTATTCGTCCATTTGTTTATATCTAACACATCCTGAACTAGGAACGCAACCGCCTTCACTTATAGCAACATATGTGGTCATATCTAAAATGAAAGAGTTACCTTTGTAGAAGATATTGTACGAGTCCAGTATAATTCACAAATGCCAGGATAAAGCAAACAGGATAAATCATGTTCCTGGATTACTATCTTTGTTTTCCGTTCACACCGAGTGTCAGCATTTCGCTCAGAGAATGGCTAAAATCATGCAAATTGACCTCTTAACAAAGCTAATGTTTGCGAAGCGCCTGATGCATTGCGAGCAAAGATATACAGTATCGCAAAGACTGTGCCTGACAACTCACCATGAATAAATAAAGAGTTGCACAGGAGGATGTCCGAGGAACACAGGGAAGCATATTGTATGAAGTGGTCTTAGCAAAGAGACTTTGCTGATGTTGCCTCTTTTGATGTGTGTGATGATCAGCAGGTATCAGCTGATAAGCCAAGATATCTGTGCTGAACAAAATAACAGAACAATCAACATTAACACAGCATGAAACAGATAAATTTCACTCAACCAGAAATGGATATACTTGCTCTCATGCTGTTTGTTAAGTAGGTAATTAATGCAATAATAACATAATAATAATCCTTACATTTGAAAGAAAACTTTTCACTCCAGAAGGACATCTCAAAAAAAGCTTCACAGAATTTGCAGGGTGTTTACATCCAGTGAGTACTTATAGTTTGGGTCCTTACTCCACACTCCTGATAATAAGTCCTCAAAAAAATCAAACAATAATAAATTGGTCATTTTTCACGGCTGTAGAACGCTGCTGTACGCAATTGGTTGCCGTGTTTCACCCACACATATGCAGTCAATTCCCTTTACAGTATATTCTGTGAAGCGCTCTGAGATGTCTAGCAGACTTGAAAAGCGTTACATCAAATGCAAAGGATTATTATTACAGTACCATTAAAATCCTTCTTTACAAAGCGTGTGCAGAGATATCAGTGAGTTGTGTGGGCCTTTCATATCTGGCCAGAATTCCATTCCAAACACCATTCCACATATCAAAATGCATCCATTGGTGTTATGCATATGTGGAACTCTCACCGTTAAACACGGGAATGGGTAGCTGCGTGTGGTCAAAAAAACCCTCTCAAAATCCTGCTGAATGGCCCATATGTTTCATCATTGGAACCCACCCTGTTATCACTGATCACCAAGATGCGATCACCTTCTGGATGTGGATAGGGAACTAAAGTAAGGATTGTGTCTCCATTACGAACATATTGTGGAA
The DNA here is from genome assembly GCA_035084275.1 of Hydrolagus colliei. Classification (NCBI taxonomy): domain Eukaryota; kingdom Metazoa; phylum Chordata; class Chondrichthyes; order Chimaeriformes; family Chimaeridae; genus Hydrolagus; species Hydrolagus colliei. Next base: position 799,629 of record CM068747.1, on the reverse strand, counting down.
GGTTCAAGTGTATATATAGTCCTAACATAATGTTTACAGCGTCAATAATCAAGGAGCTAGACATTGAAAATGACCCCATATACAGTATAATGAATTACTAAAATATACACCCATTAGTACATTATGTAGAAGAGCTAAATAAGGTTTAGGTAAACAGTCCAAGTCCTGGAGCTCAATAGCTACACAAAGGAAAGCTCTTTGGATAGCAATTCAATGAATAATCTGGACCGGGCTTTGAATCATAGGGAATTGCAGGATAGGCGGCCATTCGGATCATCAAGCTGATGCTATACCATCACTCCCTTTGCTCCATTCCTGTAGCCATCAAGTGGAAACAATCTACTTAGGTCCATCTGATCGAATCCCTCTCACGATTTTAAACACAGTCGCTGAAGAACTCCAATCAATTACTTTCCACCTCGACCACGGAATGATCCCCGCATGCTATACCTCACAGTAAAAGGCAGATTAAATAGTACTCGCGCTTACAGGAAAAAAAAAGCTTTTTCATCAATTTACAGTCTTCCACAATGCGTTATATTGGTTGTTTTGACTACAGCTGCTTCACAGTAGCAGGGAGCGATCAGAGGAGAATACTGTGATTGAGGCATCATACCAACGAACCAATACATACCAACGAAGGAACAATTAGCTGGTATAACTAAGCAACAAAGTATGTGTTGCTATACGCTCAGCACAGGCATTCCCATAGGTACTGTATTATGAATTTCACAAAGACCTCAGACCTCTTCCTGTTGTTGCAGCTGCTTTGTTGGGTCAACACTGTTCTCTGGTGTTGGCCACCTACATGAACCGAGATATAAATCCAGATCTAAACCAAAGTTGTTGTTGTTGTTGAGATGCTATTGGAACTCTTCAAGCTCCATTCAGTCTGTCAATCGTGTATCACCACAAAAAGGAGATCCCTGATGCAAGGCCTAACAAGGTGACCTCAATGCGTTCACTTTCCCGAAGCAAAGCAAAGCCGGGTTGGTGATTTGGGGGCCATATGTGGATTCCCAATGTTACACTTGTGTGAAGGCAAAGCTGAAACTATAGAGCATCACATATATTATCTTCCCATAGGATTCTAATTAATGAATTTATAACAAGGAGCTGGCCTCGGATTTATTCTATTACAGAATATGCTCGTACTCTAATTAACTCAGGCTCCAACACAGGATTTATAAATACTGTCTCAGTCTGCCCCCCACCAGCTAGAAGGTTTTTTAAAAAAGATAATTGTTGTGAAATCAGAGATATGAAAATTTGCCCAAACAAATAACTGACTAAAACCATGAAGCGCTTTGGGACGTCCTCCCTACGTGAAAGGCACGACACCACCATGTGTATTGGTATTATTATTATTATTATTATTATTACTGGTAATCACGGTGACAGTTTACTTACAAGTTAGAAACACCAAACTGACCAAACACACAAAAGCTCGCTTTAAACCTTCAAGAACTAAGGTACGGTTATATTTCACGTCGGGAGGCCGATCAAAGAGCTTCACAGGAATACTGCAAAGCGGAGTGACTGTGTATTATATAGGCGCAGTGAGCCCAGCAGCTGATTTGCACACCGCAGTGTTCCACCGCCAGCCGTTAAGTGAATTATCAATTTTATCTAGGGCATTCATTCATAATGAGCAGCAACTCCTCGGTCCACACAGCTGTCTGTCAAGCCCAGCTCGCAATAAATTCCATCTGAATCACGAGAAAGGTTTACAGCAGCAATTTTCTAACTAGGAATCGTTGAGGACGTAAGTTATATAACCCTACAAACGATTTCAATAACTTGGCTATTACCAATACTGACATGTCTTCAATTTCAAACAGCCGAGTGTAAATAATTTAGAGCACAGTGTGAACTCCTCATTGGCTTCTGATACACCACTTGGAATAAAAATATGTGATATTCATATTCGTTGAAAATGCTTTTCAATGAAACACAAGAAAACCAAGGGCGCAGTACACCAGATATTTGAAGAACTTAATGTAATTGAAATGAATTGCCACGAAATAAACCTTTTGCACTAAAGCAGCCGTAATCTGGATCTTGTGCAACTTGACAATGGAACCGTTTAGGCTGGCAGAGTAAAGAATTGACAGTCATCACACACAGAGCGAGGCTTAATAAACTATATCACCGAGGTAAAGTGACAATGGGATGATAATGAACTTAATGGGCAAATGCTCCTAACTTTAGGTTCCAGAGCTAATCCGTCAGCAGTAGCTTTCCGACTGGGAGCTGCTGACAAAGCTGGATGGGAAATTGACTTGTGATTAATATGCAATTTCTGTTGCTAAAAATGGTGCGAAGGCAAAACAAATTACAGGAAAAGTTCTTCAGATTCATGTTTGATATTGAAAGCGTCATTTTATACCCTTGCTCTTACAAGCGTGAGACCTGTATTCGAATCCAAGCAGATGAGAGCGAAACCGTGGGCAAGTTTCCTTACCCGACACACACACACACACGCGCCTAATAATCATCCATCCCAAAAAAACACAATGATAAAAATTGGTCATTTCAATCCACGACTGTTTGTGGGGACTCTGCTGTGCACAATTGGCTGCCACGTTTTGCCTACAAATGTACAGTCACTTTATCATCTGAAGCAGTATCTATCCAGCACCTTGGGACGTCCTCCTGACGTGAAAGGCGCTTTATAAATGTAATTTTGTTGTTGTTGTTATTCTTTGAAGCGCTTTGAGACGTCGATAAGATGTGAAAAGCACTATATCAAATCCAAGGATTATTATTATTATTATTGCTCCTACTTGGGCCCTTACAATGAAAGTACAATCAATAAGCTAATCAGCAAGTTTAACTTACGCTCTAGCGATGCACAGATTTAGCTGGTTGTTTGTTAAAAGCAAAGTCCACCAAAGATCAGGGACATATAGCAACAAGAGTAGAGTAAACGCCAGATCCAGGGAAATACAGTTTGACTTAATTGACTCGCTTTCTACTTAATAGTAGGGAAAATCCAATATTTGCAATTGAAAAGAGAATTCTAACAGCACTGTAATAGATTTTATTGGAAGGTTCCAATTTCATAAATTTAATAGCAATGTCTTGGATTTATATAGCCACTCTTCATGAAGGGTAATGTCTTGAAGTTATTTAAACGCACATTTGCCACAAAACATTCAGCGGGCTGGTGGTTCTACAGTGTAAGTTTGAAAGTGCTGTACAGGTTCAAAATGAAGAGGTATCAACAATAACAACAACAAAATTACACTTGTATAGAGCCTTTCCCGTCAGGTGGATGTCACAAGTCACTGGACAGTCAATTGTTTCAGACCCGAGCTGGGTCAGGGACATGGAGGGTGGAAGGAAAGGGGTGATTTGGGATGACCGATGGGACCGTCAAAGAGGAGGGTCTTGAGGCGGGAATTGAAGGAGGACAGGGTGATGGGGAGGTGGAGGGACTGCGGGAAAGAGTTCCAGAGGTTGTGGAGAAGAACGGATGGAGACTGCTGAAAGGAAGGGGCGGGCAGGTTGATAGGGGGTTAGGAGGTCGCAGAGGTAGGGTGGGGCGAGACCGTGGAGGACTTTGTATGTGAGGACTAGGTTCTTGAATTGGATCCTCTGGTTGACGGGGAGCCAATGCAGTCGGGCGAGGATGGGGGAGATGGTTTCATGTAAGTTGGAGTGGTAGAGGGCACGGGCAACCGAATTCTGGATTTTCTGCAACCTATGGAGGGAGGAATTGGGAAGACTGTTCACTCCAACACTGTGACACTCCAATGCTTTACGTTCTTACCTCATGACTACAAATCTCATTTTGATGAAGCTTCTAGTTTCAGGACTAGGTACTGTATCAGAAACTCACCTTTCCCAATGGATGATGTGTGGTATTAAATGTAAACGTATTAAATTAGTTTTCATCTCTTACAGAGCTCGCTCTCTCTCTCTCTTTCTCTCTTTCTTATTAACATAGAATGTCAAAATGAGAAACATGCTTCCAAATTTAATATTTACTCTTGTGAAATTACATAAAGCTTTTGAATTGACAAAGGAATATTCCCGTTGCTTAGGGAGAGAAGACACACAAACTTCCTTTATTTTGTCCAAGTTCAGGTTATTTAAGCAGGAAATCCTTGATGTGAGGCATCAAATACAATGCAAATGTTACGAAAGGTTAGCCTGGAAGCTATAATCTGAGATCTGCCATTCATTATGAACCAAATTTCCGGGAGTTTTCATTAATTAATTTATAAAGCTTTTGTTTCCTGACTTCAGTACCAACTCGGTCTTAAATGGGACATAGAATTATTCCATAAATGTCAATCATTTAAATGTCAGTCTGGCTCAGTTGGTCGCACTCTCTTGCCTCTGAACATTACGAACGTTATGTATACATCAAACCTCGGCGAATCACAGTATAGGTTGACATTCCAAAGCAGTTTTTCGGGTGCAACGCAGCATCGTTTTGAAATTATTAATGAGACATTAAACCGAGGTCCCTCCAGTCTGGCGTCCAGGCAGATGTTAATCATCTGAAAGTGAAGGGAGTTTTTCCTGGGCAGCGGACCCTCCAAATGAAACTGATCATTCACTTCAGGGCTGTTGCTGTGTGTACACACTGGCTGTTGCCAGGATAAATCTTTTTTGACCCTCTTTGAGACTTACACCTGACATGAAAAAGTGAATAGCTGTTTCAGATCAACAATAGATTGAAAAGTGATACATGAACTCCAAAGAGTTATTATTAGTATTATTATTATTAATTTAGGGTCATAGCAGTTACAAACAAGGAGTAACAATGTCTTGGTTTTAGCTCCACCACCGTAAAGCTTGCACAATACTAGTGAAGAAAATGAAGAATTATGATATAATTGTTAGTACAATAATATAATCCTGGCATTTGGTATAGCGCTTTTCACATCTTATCGACTGTGTCTCAAAGCGCTTCGAACACAGGTCTCATGGTTGCAAGAAGAGTACTCTAACCACTGAGCTACAGGAGCTCCAAATTCCCCCCACCCCCCCACCCCCCACCACACCTTCCCTCACCTGCCACATTCAAAGGCAATGAAGGCAAGTGACGTTCAATGGACAACAGGAATTCTCGGAAAATCCAGGCTTTCTGAGCAAGCCACCCTTTTAAGTTATCGGTTCACGTTCCGAGACATTACAGTAATAACGTTACTCAGACGAATCGAGGCTCGCACAACAACAGTGAAGAAAATGAGCCGTATTGTCATTTTGATATCCATTCTAATATCCATTCATTTAAGCTTTCAGGTAGCTGTATTCTGAGTGCTATCCTGCTAAAGTAAAAAAAATACATTTCAATCATTGCAATGAGTTTATGGTTTTGCCCCCGACGTCCTGTTTTAGATGCAAACATCACATTGCATATTGACCTGTTGCAGCAAATGATAAGGCCCCATCAATCATTTTCTACAAAGAAGCCTGGAAAGCATGCTTCCAGTAAACTCAAATTAAATTATTCCTAAACTGCAAGGCAGGGGCAAGGAGAGCGAAGCCGCAAAGAGGGCAAAGAGGTGTCTAGCGGGCAGAACAAGAATCTCACAAAAGAGCTCAAATAAACAGGAAGGAGTAAACATAAAATGAAATTAATAGACAGAGAAAACATAAGGAGAGAGAGAGAGAGAGAGAGAAAGATAAATACCACATAGTGAGCTCAGGTAAAGGTTCACCCACGTGCAAAAAATTGCACAGTCACTACACTTTAGTGTGCATCCTTGTGAAGTTCCTTGTGAAGATGTTATACCAGATAAAATCATAATTATTTTCATTAACATTTCTAACTATAATAATATAATAACTAGTGCAAGGCTTATTTTAGTGTCTATGGCTGTTGTTTCAGAATGCGGTGGTTATGATTTTTGATGAGATTCATTGCTATAATGTTAATATTTTGCCAGTGTCAGTGAGCGAGAACACATTTCTCTTCACAGGGTCTGCTGTAAAAAGCACAGCTGTGTTCAAACGGAGCGGTCGATTTGTTCACAGCAATGATTCACAAACAGCCACAAAGTAAACAACTTGTTTTATCTGGAGGATTGCTGGCCAGGACACAGTGACATACTCCCTTCTCTTTTCGAGTAGTGCCAACAACAACAACAACAACAACAGCAACAGCAACAGCAGCAACAACAACAACAACAACAACAGCAACAACAAATGACATTCGTTTAGCGCGTTTCGCATCAGGAGGACATCCCCTCAAGATGCTTGTACGTCATGGAATCATTAACGTCCACCTGAGTAGGCCCATGGGACCTCTGTTTAATGTTACACATTAGAACCATAGTGATCTGATTCACACGTCGCTGGACACTTTGGGATTTTGTGATACGTACCCATGGCACATACAGCAGCAACAACAACAACTTTGATTTATTTAGCGCCTTCCACGCCGGACAGCGTCTCAGAGCGCTTCAAACCTTTAAAGGAAATCAAATAGCTATAGATGGGTAAATAGTACAATGTCTTCTGATATTCTGATGTAAACACGCAGGATTCAGGCGTAGACGGCTAGCTCTAAAACAACAACTTTTATAAAATCAGTTCTGACAAAAGGTCATTGACCTGAAACGTTTATTCCTTTTCCTCTCTCCATAGATGCTGCTTGACCCACTGTCTATTCCCAGTGACCTCTGTGTTTATGCCAGATTTCCAGCGTTTGCAGTGTATTGTACTTTGCCTTTTTGTTTGGTAATCAGCTACACAGATAAATAGATACACATCACTAGACACAATCGTCTGTTTATATGTTCACACACCGCTGGCCACCTCAGAGACCTGTGAAGTTTTCTTTCGAAAAGAAGAGCAAACTTCCTTATAAACAGAAGTGACTCCTGTGCTGTCTGTGTCATGGCAACTTTGAATGTCTGCTCGAAGATAAATGATGCAAAACCACAGTGAAAGAGATAACAGTCTTTCAAATTGATTTCATTACTAAACCTTCAGGGACACTGTCAGTCTGAGGGAACAAAAATTTTATAATCATCGTCAGCAATCAAGATCTGTGAAAATTATAGGGAGAGAGAAGCACGAGAGCATATGAATTATAAATTTACCATAGTTTTCCAATCTCACTAATACACCTTTTTAACAATTAATTCACTTTATTATAAAGTATGTAAATTCAGCTGATGAGAACAGAAAAGTCCTAATGATTTTTTTGGGGATATTTAAATGGCCCCTTTATTAAGATCTAATTAGGTAAAAAAAATTAATGTGTAAAATCTTCCCCCCTGTGTGCACGAGGAACGGATTCGAAGAGCATTAATTGAAATTAAAATTTAACAGCTAATTCACCGTGATGTAAAACTCAAAACTGTTGCAAACTATACCAAAAGTGACCCATGCAATATACTGTACATCCACTTGATTAATGGGTGAAGTCACAAAGTGTGAGGGCCACAGGTTTGGCTGAAGACACACATTCAGCAAACAACAACCCGTGGAGAGAAACATTAGAGGAAAATCTGTGTTCTGGATCCTTAATGTAGCACAAACCAGTCAATCGCTTTGCAATGTTCTTAGCAAAAGGAGACCACAGGTGTTACATTATTTCTGCAAATATGTTGTTTTCTAAAGGTAGAAAAATAAATGAGTGTATTATCCCTTAATATTGATGGAATGATGCGTCTCAGCTTTTAGAATATGCAATTACCTTTTGTAACAGCACCAAGATCCTTCAAGGCCCTGAAATGTTGGATAAATGCAACAGCCTGCAATAGTGAGAGGAGGAAGGAACCTTATCAAGACATTAGGGCAGATTTACCAAGCTTGGCAGCAAGCCGTGGATACTTCTCCAATGTACTTGGTACGTTTTACTGACCTTGGCAGGCATGAGCTTATATTGCCATTTATTTCTCAACTTTTAGAAAGCAACGCGTTTGTAGAAATAATACAGCCTCCGTCTGCGATCTCCCCAGCAGCAACACCACGCTCTACTACATCAGGAATTAAGACTTTCAGAACTTCCAACCCGTTTTTATGATTAATGCGGGCAGCCTCATAGATTCACGTTAAGGTAACCAAGGTTTTGTGATTCAAGGGCCCACCAGAAAACAATCTCTTATTTCTCCAGCCTTACAGAGACATGGTTTTTTGAGCCGCTTGATAAATGGTTGCACCTCACAAGAGACTGATTTTAATCATCTCCGCAAAATTAAATGGCAAAAATGGTCAAGTCGATATTTACTCCAAAAGTGTTTGAGGGTATACCTGGAGAATAACCAGAACATCCCAGCCAGATTTTGGCTCAGACTTACTTTTAATTAGCACTTAATTATGCTTTTAAAAATCAATAATCCAAAAGCCTATCAGGAGAAATGGCAATAAAAGTTAAATAGCCCAGAAGGAAACAGGAGACCTGCCTGGACTGTAAATCCAAAAGAGATTTTTTACTCTCCCCCACATCAGGTTGTATATTTGCAATGCTAGGAATTATGTCCGCAGTATTTTACTGATGTCTTCTACCTCAAATTACTTGGTATGTTAACAGCCATGGGATGATACTGGCCGATTTCAAGGTTGATTGGATGGAATCAGAATATCCACCTGAATATTTAAAATGAAACAAAGAAGACCTTACTGGACCTCAGGGTAACATCTTATCTAAAGGACAGGACCTCCCGCCTTCACTATAACTCAAAGTCAGCCCCTGTCTAGGACCATACCCTTCTGACCCAGTGGCAATAGCGCCAATTTCTAGGCCAAGATGACATCTACAAACCTGGTTCGAAATGGCCACAGAATGGATTATTCCTACGTGTGTTGTTGTGTTTCGCATCACTTTGCCTCTATGTTGGGTGGTTTAACCCATGTTATCGACTTCAAGATCCTCACACTCGGAAGTGTTCAAATTGCTTCATTTCGTCACTCGCTCACTCACCCACCCACTCACTTACTTGGACCGCACACTACATCCCCCATCTCACCAGTTCTGGCCAGGTTCCACTGGCTGGAGCTGTGGCTTGTAACATTCCAACCCTGAGAGATTTTAATTACAATGTGGGGAAAATGTACAGTCAAAATAGATGTTGATCATCTAGATATTGGAGCCACACTCTGTGACGATGAAGGTCAAGCCACTGCTGCAAAGGAACACAGAAAAAGCACCAATTCACACTAATTTAGGGCTGCAGAAAGATACATTATTTCTAGACATACCAATTAAGAAAGTCTAGTCTTCGACTTTGTCTGTAGTCACTTTTCCCTACTCATTGTTCATTCAATATTGTACAGTACAGTACTGTGTTCTAGGACATCGTTCCACACGAAGGGCACTGTACAGGGTGAATCAGTTAATCATTGCTCACAGAGAGGTTTTAATCATTAATTATGTTCTTTTTAAAAAAAAACGCTTCGGTAGAGAGCGTGCAGCTACTAGAGGAGATTTATTTCGTCGCGCTCAAGAACATTTTTGAGAACATTTACACGGCACGCGGTTTAAACATCTCATATAGGTGTACAAGAGCAGAGTTTTTATGTGGTTCGGTAGTAGAAAGAGACAATAGATAAGTCAAGGAGTTAATTTATTTAATAGCATGAACCAGTTAGAAGTTTCATGCTTACCACTGCAGAAGGCGATTCAGGACAGGCTGATCTCGACCTTCCCAGGGACGCCAATATACCAATAATCTTTTGGGTAATTGCTTAGACATGAACCCACATGGCCTATGGGTCTAGTATCTCAGAGTGTCTAACTGTGCTTTAACAGTGTCCCACGGTGTCAATTTGTTTAGTTCTTTTATACCTCAAAGTTCAGACACATAATTGGAGTCCTATAGCTCAGTGCTTATAGCACTCACCGTATAAGCAGGAGACCTGGGTTCAATCCCAGGTCAGGGCGAAACCTTGGGCAAGTTTCCTTACTCCACCTGCCTAATAATAATCCATCCCCCAAAAAATTGGTCATTTCAATCCTTGACTGTTTGTGGGACACTGCTGTGCGCAATTCTCCCACATAAATACAATCAATTCACTTTACAGTACTGTATATTCTGTGAAGAGCTTTGAGATGTCTAGAAGATATGAAAAGCGCTATATCAAATGCAAGGATTATTATTATTATGATGATTAAATAAAAAGGCAATTCTATCCAATCAAAGTTCGTGGTTTAATTGTCCAATCATTTTCCTGAATTGATCCATCCAATCACCTTTATACAGAATTAAAGCTTTTAATATCAGGAATTTGGGAGTTCCTCTGATACAAAGTGTGAAAAGTCTGAATTTTGTGAAAAGTTCAATTCAACATTTAATTGTCCTTCCTTGACACCCCTGTTGTTGTTGTTATTGTCGTCTTCACAATCCTTTCATAGGATCATAGAATCTTACAGTACAAAAGGAGGCCATTCGGCCCATCGAATTTGCAGATAAGAAATTTAAAGCATGTTACAGTATACCCTGTGAAGAGTTTTGAGACCTCTCAATAATATGGTACGGCATAATTCAAATGCACGGATTATTATTGTTGTTAAATTCCCTTTGCCTTTGAACATTTCATACAGGCATATGAGCCTATATTTATCACACTTTTTATTCACACATATGTTTATATGTGTGAATAAAAAGTGTGATAAATATAGGCAAGTTATTGTGTTCCACAGTGACATGATAGTGTATGTAAACTCTTTAAGCCTAGCCTAAGTAAACGTTAGTATATTAAGGATAAGTTTCTTCCCTCCACTTTGCTTTCCACTCACTCTGTGCCTCCAAGTCAACAGTGTGAGCTTCATTCATTAGTTGCACTATTGGCAGCGGAATTCTCCTGCTATATACAATTTCCAAATAAAGCAAAAATCCGAACAAGGCAAAGTCATGAACATTGTAGTGCAACAGCCATCCAATACAGTTTATCATCCTGCCAGAGTTGCCGTTCTTTCATGAACAAATGGGATCTCTGGCAGAGGCTCGCTTTTTTTGCTTTGAAAGCAATAACAGAAGAGAGCTGGATTCCTTAAGTGCTTATGAAATGCCTCATTACTGTCACTGCCAGCCGAGCAGTCAGACTGGGGTTTTGTTATGGAAAAATCGCTAATCTCCTCCTCTTAAAAGGCAGAGCATTTTACCAATGGTTCCTCGTCTGCAGAAACACAGAAATAATCAGCTCATCGTGTCTATTCTTTTCAACAGACCTTCTGCAACGCTGACTATCTCACCTGTTCAGGTGAATGTTAAGGATCCCGTGGCACTATATGAAAAGAGAAGAGAGTTTTTCCAAGCATCCCAATGAACAATCTCCCAAACAAAATCATTGTTCACCCACCTCCTAGCTGTTTGAGAGACATAACTACTGTATGTGCAAATTTGCCTGTGGCAGTTTACATGGAAATACATACACAGTCACCACACTTCACTGCAAAATCCTGTGAGATGGATTAAGCCGCTGCTTAATCAAACCCAAGGCTTATTATTAACACTAAAATACCGCAAAACACTTTTAAGACATTTCGATGTCTTGAGGTGCTCGATCGAATGTTAGGATTATTTATTTTCTTGCATCAGAGTTTGCATGGAAACCGAGCCTGGTGATGCCAGAGCTCGTGAGGTGGCATTGATGCGAAGGACTTTTTAATCAAAACGTTCCCCCCAACTTTGGTGCCCCTGTATTACCAGGGGGCGATCATTTCAGTGGTTGATGATCTGAATTACAGTTAACAGTTGCAAACAAAAACGAACGGTATCAACATCTGCTGCTTCCTCCTCCTCCTCGTCGTATCATCAGTAATCAAATTTGGATAAAAGGAGAGCATCCGAAAGGGGGGGTGGGGGGGTGGTTCAAAGCACTAAGATCATAAAAATAGATGCCTTCGCTCAGAGACTGATGAAGATTATAAGGTGCCATGCATGGCTCTTAAACATTTCCTGCTTATTGACTGTGCACACACACTCCTGGGATAGAATCTAATCATGCAATTGTTCTCACACTTCACCCCATATATTATTCATAAGGAAACCAGACTACTGCGGGTGAATTAGTGATGCATTCTATACCAAATTAAAATTTCATTGATTTAACCTTTGGTGTCTCGATTCTTTTTTTTCTGTATTATGTTGTGAAACTCAGAATGAGCCCTCCTGTCGACTAGTGAAATGCTGTACATCGAAAACAATCGCAAACAACTGACACTGGAAGATTGTAAATTTTTTCATCGTCTATAAATACAGAGTAATGAGGAAGTAACAACACCTTCACCCCAGGTAGAACACACACTTGTACTTAGCGCTGTGGCTTTCACATCGAATGAGTGTTTCAGGGAGTTGACAGGTAGATTGGTAACCAGGGAGGCTCCATTGATGAAATGTATTTACTTTTCAATTCGGGGATTGCAGAAACCCATCACCATTAAGAATATCAAAACCAGTACTGAGAGTTTGACATATGTATGTCCTTAGGCATGGACATTTGCCTTTGTCTGGAATGGAACAATAACAATAATAATAATAATATTAATAATCCTTGCATTTGTTGAATTGACCAGTTTATTATTTTTTTCTTCTTCAGGGATTGTTATCAGGCTTGTGGAGTAAGGCAACTTGGTCTCGCTCTGCCTGGAATCGAACCCGGGTCTCTTGCTTGTAAGGCGAATGCTCTACCCACTGAGCTACAATACACACTCTCTCCTTTGGGGTTTGGGCAGGAACGTGAGCCAGTTGCAATTGCTTACTGAAGGATAATTGTTCAATTAAAGATATTTTTAAAACCTATTCAAAGCTTTAAATTGTTTAAGCAGCTATCCTATATGAAGGTTGCTGGACAAAAATGCAAGCAGTTGTGTTACCCACTGCTCTGTTTAGTGCATTCTGCACACGATAGCCATAACTTACAGCAGCTCAGTCACCAGCCGTTCCACACGTTGCAATGCATTAAGTACTTTGGAAGCTGCTGACACTGGTACACAAAGAAAAACTGTGGAGTAAACGCTTTTCAGTAACACTCTGACTTAATCCTCTTGGAAATGGATTTTCTGCTGTTTAATTGGAAAATTTTATTCCCCTGAATTATTATTTTTTTTTTGAAAAAAGTATATCAGTTTTTGAAACGCCGGCACTGCCTCAGAGAGTATAAATTGTGTGCGGAACTCGGGAAAGAAATTATCAGAGTAGAAACCCAAATATGCTTTTGCTGTGTGAGTGAGCCTGTAGCCAAGCAACTATTGCTAATTCCAGGAAAAGTGAATTACGACCCAAACATATTCCCTAATACAGTCCGCGTGTCTTCAACCCAGTGTTTTGGGCCAAATTTGAACAGCTTGAAGTGATTTACAGTTTCTAAACAGCACTGAAACAGTTCAGGCAATATTATACAGGGCAAGCAACAAGCATATTTGCTAGTGGATGATTCAAAGTACAATAAGTGCTGCAGATGTATATTTGGTAGAAGAATTCTCCTGCTACATTTAATGCGGCTAAAGACTGAATCATATTTTATTAAACGATTTAGAAATATTCATTTTTCCATACACGCCGTTGAAAAAAACATATACAGATACATCCAGAAACATCCAGTACAAGCACTAAATTCACAGCAAGAACCATCTCTCGCCTTACAAAGCAGCTACGCTCAGTGATCGGTTTTATATTTTACTTACCGATTCACTGGTTGTCCGATACCCTTTGTTCTGCAGCCGTCTTGCTCACTCAGGTGGGCTTGAAGCGTTGTAATGAGATACCGGTTGCTGAAAAGAAGTAAACGTGAAGGCATATTGTCTCATCGAATACAACAACAGCAAAATCACATTTATACAGCGCCTTTCATGTCGGGAGGACGTCCCAAAGCGGGAGGGGAGGGAGCGAGGCGGAGGGGCTGCGGGATGGAGTTCCGGAGTGTGGGGGCAGAGAGGCTGAAAGCCCGGCCGCCGGCCGATGGTTGGGAGATTCGGGCGGGGGACGTGGAGCAGGCCAGAGCCCGCTGAACAGAGGGGACAGAGGGGAATAGCTGAGTGGGCAAGAAGACCCAAAAGTCAAGTAGCGGATATGCGAAAAACAAAAACAAGAGATGACACCGGACAAAAAGTCGGTAAAAAAAGTCAAAGCAGTTTTTTTACTTTGAGAAATGTGCAAATGTTTTTAGTTTGGGTGGAGACCTGTTGTTCTTTCCACTACAACATGTGGAGTCCTGTAGCTCAGTGGTTAGAGCCACTCGGCTTACAAGCATGAGACCTGTGTTTCGAATCCAGGCAGGTCAGGGCGAAACCTTGGGCAAGTTTCCGTACTCCACACACACCTAATAATAATCCATCCAAAAAAAAAACGATAATAAATTGGTCATTTCAATCCACGACTGTTTGTGGGGGACGCTGCTGTGCGCAATTGGCTGCTGCGTTTCGCCCACAAATATACAGTCAATTCACTTTACAGTATATTCTGTGAAGCGCTTTGAGATGTCTAGAAGATGTGAAAAGCGTCATATCAAATGCAAGGATTATTATTGTATTATTATTATTTATTACAACATGGGTTAGGAACAGTAAATGAGTGGATGAAACATTATTGAATTTGAGGTCCACAGTGTTCTTTTCTCTCTTCGCTCACTGTGAATGATTTTACTCAATACAATTCCAACTGTTCATCCATTGCTAGATTTCCATTTTTTAAAAAAAATCTAATCGGAAGGGAATGTTTGTCTGTACAGAAAGGTTTGCTGGAGCCTGCTGTTCCCTCAATTCTAAATTGTCCACCTTCCAATGACTTATTCAGCTGTGCGCAATTGTATGCCGCGTTTCGCCCACGAAATATACAGTTCATTCACTTTACGGTATATTCTGTGAAGCGCTTTGGGACGTCTGGAAGACGGTATAAGGCGCTGTATCAAATGCAAGGATTTATCATTATTATTATTATTATTGTGCAGGTTTAACTGGAGAAAATGCTTCCTCCGTCACTGTTACTGTTAATAATAATCCTTGCATTTGAGATAGCAACTTATCAATGAGCCATCGCAAAGAGCTTCACAGAACACACTGCAATTACTCTTCAGATATTAGCTGCAACTAATTATTTTGCTGTTCTGGTCGCTCCAATTGCCATGAAAGCTTGACTTCCTCGTGTTTGTTGTGTCCCCTTAGGTCACAAGCAAACAGTCGTCCAGAGTACATGGATTGCCTTGGCAACCCAGTCAAGACTTGATTGACTGAAGAGCCAAATCCTCTTCCCACTAAGATATTGAGGTGGGCAGAATACTCACATCAATATCCTAACAAGGCGGCAAGCAGTTTTGCTGAAGGTAATCAACCTACCTCCTCTCACACGATTGTCAGCTTCTAAGGATCTAAATAAAGGTATCTCTTTCCTGGAAGAACATTTATATATATATATATATAATCGATAACACTGGTGAGAGCAAACAGTCCAGTAAGGACAAGCGGCACAGACGAGCTACTCGATTTGCAAGTAAAGCTGATGCAAAATGTTATTCAAATTGCATCATTTCTGCACTTTATCTCTCTTTATGATTTCTTCAATAGGGCTAAAACAGCACCACATGACATGTTGCCTCAGTGAGTGAGCGCCATCCATTCAATACATGAGTTAGTAGACTTTATGCTTCAGGAGTTTTATTACTGAAATAATTTAATCTTGTGTGTCCCCTCTCGCTGGGTTTTGCTACAATGCGCCTTGACATCCTTCTGACGTGAAAGGCACTATCCAAATGTTATTTGTTGTTCTTCTGATCTTGTAGATTTTTTTTGTTCGCACCCAAGACTATTAAATAAGCCTTTGACCCGCCAGAAAAGCTTGTGCTCACTGTATTGCCACAAAGCTCCTTTGCAATGTGGATATTAAGGTAAAGATCAGCAAATGTTTACTACAGTAAATATTGTGTTTACAGCTAATTATGATAGCAAGACATTTACTGAGATAAACACTAGTGAGCACGATTGTACGGCAACAATTAATTTCAAACCATCTGCAGAGGTTAGCTTATCATTTGTAGGTCACGCGTGGTCTTTTCAAATGGACGTGCTTTAATGTGCTTTCTTAGAGTCAATGGAATTTCAATAGCATAGAAAGAGACGATTTGGCCCAACGTTTGTGTGCCTGCTCTCTGATAGAGCTAGTCATTTCTTTCCAATCCACCACCTTTTCCCCAAAAAACCTCTGTTGTAAGTTTTCTTTTTCAAACATTTGGCCATATCCTTTCTTTCTTCAAAAGTTTGATCCAAAGAATGGACCTTCCCAAGGTTCGCCATTCACCACCCGAAGAGAGTGTAACAAGATTGAGAACACTCAGGCCTGAACCCACTTAGCAGAGGTTAAAGGATTTACATCATACTTTTCATGTCCAAGGTGGATTTTGACAGCTGTCTACCTCTCATGGCATCAAAGGCCAATTGTTACTGCCTGGCATCCTAGATCTGTGAGATACACATATGGACATTTCTTAACACCTTACTCAACCAACCCAGGATTCCCAGCTGAATTCAATTTGCCTGATCTCATCTTTCAAACAGTCAGAGAGAATTCTCTGCCAACTGTTGATGGTGCCAGACCTTGCAGAGATGAGTTTCTATTTTCCTTAATCCTTTAAACGCTACAAGAACATAGCAAGATCCAAAAGCTCCAAAATTTTGTGTTTGTCCTGTCCAGCTCACAGCTGATAGGACTTGTCAACAGTGATGTCTTTCAGGTGAGACATTATCTCTTCTGACTGTTCAGGTGGACACTAGACTATCCCCTAATACTTTTTTAAAAAGAGATGTACGTTTCTCTCAGTATCCTGGACAACAATCGTGCAGATTAATTGGTCATTTATCTCATGCCAGTTTGTGGGACTACTAACAAAATAGCCAGTACGCTTAGCTCCAAAAATAATCTTCAACTACTGTGAAATTTTTCAGATACATTGAAACTATTAGCACTGTAAAAATCAAGTTCCATTTTTCCTACATATCACACATATGATATGATGCATTGCAGCTCTATTGTCCTTTCGTTCATACATATCAATGGTAGAGGGAGGCAACTAATATTCCTTGCGTTTGATATGGCACCTTATCATGTCTTCAATAGCTCTTCACAGAATATATTGTCAAGTGAATTGACTATATTTTGTGGGAGAAACTTGGCAGCCAATTGCGCACAGCAGTGTCGAACAAACAGCCATGGATTGAGTGACCAAATTGTAATATGAAACCAAAGCCATACTTTCTGTAGAACATTAAAGAAATATTCTTTCAGAAACCATTACGGGTAATGCCTCCATTCTGTTTCACATACAGTGTGAAGTCAGCCTTACCTTCACAAAGCAGCTTTACAATGAACAGAATTTTTAAGCTTCAAAATTCCTCAGTCAGCAAATATTCAGAGAGACGAGGAACCAGAGTGTCTTCTTCAGATTATTGTCCCTTTTTGAATTTATATTCCTCGTCTCAGACTGGGATTGAATGTAAATTTGGAGTCAAGACTTTCCAATCGTGTTGCTTCTCCAAATGTCCTCTAACCATCCAACACAACATCAAGCTGTTTAATGAATCCATCATCCCTGCCCTCAACCATCCTTCCAGGTTAGCACTCCATCTCAATCACCCCCAGCCCACCTACCCCTTGCTCACACCGGGGGAGGGAGCAGGGATGGGTGGCAGAGAAGGAATGATCAGTATATCCATAGGTCAATGTTTAGGAATGTTATTAACATTAAAACAAAGTAAATGTAGCACTGGAAGCTGGAGTGAAATCTAAACTGTAGTTGAATTGGTAAGCAGGCCTAGTATGTTACCAGGATATTCTCAAAGGGAAAGAACACGGGAGTCTATATTGCTGCTTTGAATGTATATTGCTGCTCAGGAAATATCTCCTGAAACGTTCTGCCTCTGAAGAATTTTTTGTGAAGTTAAAACTATAAATATTGTTTCAATGCAAACCAGCTCACCAGAGATTCATTATTGCCTGATTTACATGACATGAATAATAAGCGTGATAGACTGAATAATTTTCATTAACATCAGAAGTTGTGGAGACTAGTCATGAGTGCTTTCCTTAAGCAATTGATTGCTAAAAGGTGTGACATTAAAATACACATCATTGGGTACGTCAGTGACTCAAAGCAATCTCAACTAATTACTCAAATAGGTCACAATACTTCAGGACCGTTAGATATATGCAAATGCTCCTAGTTGACACACTGTTTAATTAGTGAGGTGTGCACACTCATCCCAAGGTTAGCTCCGTGGAACCAAATTCGCTTACTTTTGCAATTTGACTTTATAATTGTGTCCTAAAAAACTAATTGGATGAGGAGACCTTATGCATACGAATTCCGTCACTTTCCAAACCAGTATAATTTGCGACATTGTCGTGTTTTTTTTTCCATTTGCATTCAGTGCAGACTTCCACCGTGACATTCCCTTTGACTACTGTCAAACGGCGTATTCAAACCAGTATCCTGGACTGTGAGCCTGATCTATAATCAGAGTTAAGCACTCAGATTATGAGGGATTCTTTATTGTGTGTGTTTTATTTTGTGAAACACTTTTGGACTGGCCCTGTTATCACCCATTACACTCATTACAGAAAAAAGATCTGAGCTTGCTTGTGTATAAACGAAGGGTGTGCGCCATTTCGCGTCCGCTCGGCGAATTCATCTCTACGGGGAAGGGGAGGGATTGCCGGACAGTGGGCTTCTTGGGTTCACTTCTGGTGCCCTGGATTCCTTGTTTAAGGAGACCCCGCCGGGATTCATGACGATCTGCGTGAACGCCAGCGACGGAAGCAGATATTTATCGGTCGGGATGCTGCGCCCAGTTGCGCCAATACCAAGATTGAAGAAAATTACATCAAAAATTCTTCAATTGCTGACTTGGTTTCACAACCCATGGTCGGTGGTGTTATCTGTGGTAGCATCTCCCTTATCATTGTAGAGCATCACAAAGTAACAGTCATACCAATCCTCGCGTTTGATATATCGCGCCTTTTCATGTTGTTGAGACATTACTGTGCGGCGTGTGTCCAATGGAAGGACCTTCACTGTGAAAATGCATTGACTGTGCAGTTGAACGCAGCAGCCAATTTTGCGCTCAGCGATTGTCCCATAAGCAGTCATGAAGCGAGTGACCATGTTTGGCTTGTAGCGATACTGTCCCACAGTTTCATCGCTCGCTTGGGTTTAAAAGGCAAACCCAGAACGATATGGAATAAACATCTTCCTGTGATGATTTCATTGTTAGTTTGTGAACAATATGTGGCCACGTAGACGAGAGAGAGAGAGCGAGAGATGTAATCATGTTTCGTGTGCTCTGTAAAATGGCATTGCATCTCACACAGTGTCTGTCAAACCTCGAAGTCACCTCAGAATTTTAGATAGTCTACTTTTTAATTTGGGCCTTCATCCGGGTGAGAGAGATTGTAATAACATTAATAATAATAATCTTTGCATTTGGTATAGTGCTTTTCACATCTTATCAATGTCTCAAAGCGCTTCATAGAATATACTGTAAAGTGAATTGACTGTATATTTGTGGGCGAGATTGTACCGGGAAATGGAAGATTTTCTCTTACTACTGTATATCTAGATATAGTCATTGTTTTCCAATCTGTCTATGTCTGCTCTGAATGTTAAACTTTGATTTAACAAAACCCCACGGGTCTTGTTGTTTTTGCAGTAATGTAGTAATAATAATAATAATAATCCTTGCATATGTGTAAACAAATTATTGGAATAATCCTTGCATTTGTTACAGCGCTTTCAAAGCCCCTCAAAGTATATTAAACATTGAGTTGAAGGAACCTATATTTAATTGGATTGATCGCAAACACTTGTATTTATTCATATACAGTAACACTCTTTGCGTAGGATAGCGTCTCAGAGCATTTGACAGTGACTGGGTCAGATGTAGAGGAAGGGAGAATGGGGGAAGGGAAGGAATGTGACCACAAGCAGGGTCGAAGAGATAAGATATTTAGGTGGAATATAAAGACAGATTGAAAGGGGACAAAGTTTGGTGGCACAGCAGTTAGAGACGCGCACGGTTAAAATATTATGCTTTTTATTTTGTGCCGATGCTTTTCACGTGATGGTTGGAATGTACGAGTTAAACCTTGTCAGTAATTTCGCTGTTGTTCTCCCGTGATACCATCGTAGTGCCGCCCGCCTGATAGGTGCGATTGAAGCTTTTCTCCATTAGTAAAGCACAAGGATGCTGGAAGAAAATGAATGCATCCTCTTCAATGTATCTTTTGATGTATCCAGGCAAAGCATCTAATTAAAGATATGTTTAAGCACGCATAGTCCTTAGAAATCCCATTACCAATGAAATAGAATGATCTTACCTTTTTGTGATGCCTGTTAGCACAGATCTCTATCAGAAATTACCTTAGGCGGCAGATACCAAGAGATCATATCTGGTTTGTCAACAAGACAGATTATATTAAGGTCTTGGTAATGCTTTCTTCTTCGCACGTGGTGATGCGCCTTGACTGAGTTAAGGTAAAGTGTAGATTGGAAAAAAAAACGCAGTTTGTTTTTTCACTCCTACGATAATGTGTTTGATGTCAGACCTGAGAAAAAGGATTCCTCACTCTAATGTAATGCTTTCTGTATTATTTCCCATCTCAAACGATTCTAGATATGAATGTGGTTAGTCATTAATAGGAGACTGGAGATGCTTTATATATATATAAATATACATATCTAGAGATATATATACATATACACGAGGAGATATTCTGTGTACAAATACTTTGCAGTTGAAACAGAATTGAAATCACGATTCAATTATTTCACTTGAATGTATGTGTTGTGTGTGTGTGCACGTGTGTGTTGTGTGTGTGTGCGTGTGTGCCTGCATGTGTGTGTGTGTGCGCGTGCATGTGTGTGTTGTGTGTGCGTGCATGTGTGTGTGGGCATGCATGTGTGTGTTTGTGTGCATGCGTGTGTGTGTTGTGTGTTGTGTGTGCATGCATGTATGTGTTGTGTGCGTGTGCATTTGTGTGTTGTGTGTGTGTGTGCATGTATGTGTTGTGTGTGTGTGTGTGTGGAGTATTATTGCATTGCCATCTTTCAGGTGAGCTGTTGAACTGAAGGTTCATGTTCATGTGAACATTAAATATCCCATGACATTACTCGAAAAGAGGAGGGAGTTATTTTTTCCATTGTCCTAGTCAACATTCGTAGGAACATAGAGAGACAGAAACAAAAGGAAGCAGTTCAGCCCTCAAGGTTGTTTTGCCAATACATTAGATTATGTGGAGCTCCTGTGGCTCAGTGGTTAGAGCACTTGTCTTGCAAGCTGGGGAGACCTGTGTTCGAATCCAGGCAGGTCAGGGCCAAACCTTGGGCAAGTTTCCTTACTCCACACGCTTAATAATAATCCCTCCAAAAAAACACAATAATAAAATTGGTCATTTCAATCCACGACTGTGTGTGGGACACTGCTGTGCGCAATTGGCTGCCGCGATTCGCCCACAACTATATATACAGTCAATTCACTTTACAGTATATTCTGTGAAGCGCTTTGGGATGTTGATAAGATGTGGAAAGCGCTGTATCAAATGCAAGGATTATTATTATTATTATTATATCTGATCTGTACCTCAACTCCAGTTATCCACCTTTGCCCCGTATCCCTCGTAACCCGGATTGATGTGAATCCCCCCCCAAATAAAACTGGTGATTTATTTCATGGCTTTTTGTGGGACATTAGCTATAAACACACAACCACTCCAACTCACAGTGAAATCCTTTGAAGCGATTTGGGCTGGGACCCGTTGTGAAAGGTTCTAAACCCATTGCAAGTGTGATTACCTTTAACTACACATTATTATTCGTGGAATAAACACTGTTATTCAAAGATGGTTATTTACTTTAAAGTTATTTAAAACTACACTTAACGTAGGTGAATTATCTAAACGATCTAAGTACTGTATCTGGCAATGCCTGGGGTGATATTGTACTTGAATATCCTTGGGACGTCCTCCCAATGTGAAAGGCGCTATACAAATGCAATTTGGTTGTTGTTGTTGTTGAAAATGTCAGGTTTTCCCAAAGTATAATCAGATTTGAATGTTCGCAGTGGACGTCACCTTTGGCTTAAATATTAATATCTTAAATATCTGATCAAGAACCCAGGGTGTGTAATCCAAAGTTCGGGTTGATTGTAAGTGGTCTGAATATGTAGCCTCTGTACAATCGTGTACCAAACTATTACCACTAAATTCTACTACATATTGTGCTATTCAGCTCTAATGTGCAATCTATTGCGCTTTGAAATACCCCCTTCGTTTCTGCGGGTTAATTTTTTGCGGAATGGTTACAAAGCGAAATCTGTGAAGCCCCAAATGTCATTCCGGCAGCAAGACTGTCAATAGCATTTTGTGACCTTTTGTTATATTTACATTTCCTCGCTATCAGTGAGGAACAGACATGTGCCTGTGTCAGTGCTGGTGATGGAAAATTCTCGGACGTCTTTTACACGTGGGTTCCACACACCGTGATTCATAAGCGATGACATCCTCCATAATTGTGGCTGAAGACACATTTGTGCCTTTCTCACCGGGATTATGTGAAATTGTGTTAACTTACGCTGGTTAACCCTTTCAACTACACCTTGCATTGCAGTTACCTCCTAGCTATAACTCCTCCTAATACACCTTCCAAACAAACATGCAGTTTTGCAGACACTGGAATGGATAATGAGCAAGATGAATATTGTTTTTATTGCATCGGTATCAATTCTATATCAGCAAAATCTCTACATAAAGGCGTCCTCCTTTATCATCTCAACTCTAAATAGGTGACATTTTACACTGGGCTATGGGACTAATTATATCAAATGTCACCAGCATTATCTTTTTTAGATGAAGTCCCTGCAAGACTCATTACCCACAAAAACATGTTTTGTTTATTTAAGGATATTAAAGTCGCAAATTCACAACAATGTCACTCGATACAATATGAAATAGAAATAAATTATTCATTAGTTAGAAGCTTTCCGTTTGGGCATATCGACAAGCTCGCTTTGTGTTATGAATGTGCCTTGAGCCTGGGTTATCTTAAACCTTTAAATAGGCTGCATCACATTCCTCTAGATTCTAGAAAATCAATACGCAGGTAAACTGATGGAGAACGTGGCTGAATGTGATACAAGTCTGGTCCCCGTAGAAAGAAGCTTTTATGATTATGAATAGCACAACTGATTTTCTGAACTGTAGGCAGCAAAAATGTCAAATGTCGCCATCTGATGAAACACATCAGATTATTCAGAACCGTTTGAGCACTGCTTGCACCTATATATAATATGCTACAAACTGTACTTATAGTATTTCACAGTTCAGCATGAAAACGATTCTTTGAATCCCAAATGATTGCTATTTGTGCTTCAGTATTATAGAGGTATTGCAAGCAGATTCATTGTTGTGTAAGGGAGCTCTGTTAAATGCACTATTTAGTATTTTTAACAGACAATGCCTCTGTGATATATTTGCTCGTATAAAAATTCTTAAATTTGACTAAATCCAGATTTATAACTAAGGTGAAGAGACTTGGGGAATATGTCCAATTCGAAGTGTTATTTACATTGGATACCAATGAATAAAGATTTGCTTTTATGTTTATTAACCTTTTATCAAAAGCCTATTCTTGAAGCAAACGATTGAATATTAGAAAAGTAGCAAAGAAAGGAATGTTGCTCTTGCGATGTAGTAACATGTATGTCTTTGAGAAATGAAACTTGTGCTATTGTAGACTTTAACATAAAATCAATTTCAAGCAGGAAATCTACCTCGCCCAACCGAGTGCTGAAAATGGTCTCTTTGATACAACGAAACCTGAACAGTAATTACAGTGGTCAGAATCAGGGAGCAGAACCAGAGGTTACTGATTCGGGGTTGTGAAGGACAATTTCAGGGCAAAAGTGTTTTCTCACCTTGAAGATAATTAACAATTAATCACTGGAGCGGATTACCACGAATGGTGGTTCAAGCCAGAATGCTGGAACTTGTTCAAGAGGCAGATTGGGACTGGAATGGGAGAGATTGTGCCTTCTGAAAGGATGGAATCAAATGGGTACAAGGGGCTTTCTGCATCCGAACCTCCCTTGTGATATTGTCAAATATTATCGGTATTCTAAGGAATGATTTCACTCAACCAGGAAATCAAATAAACATACAATAGGTTTATTTCTAATGATTGCTCCTGCAAATACCCTTTTTTTTAACAATAGGCTAATGTACACGTTTGGGTTTGAGAGGTGTAAGATCTTAAACCAGTAAAAAAAAACTTTTTAGATTATTGTTTGCAATAAGAGTAGTCTGGGGGGGGCAAACGTTGCTTATTCAATCTTTATATTCTTTTATCATCTATTTTATGGTATGTACGTTAAAAACCCCCAAATTGTCATGGTGTCGCACTGGATATTTTGTGAACACTTTCCAGTGACAGAAGGTTGCATTCCATTTCCAAACACAGGGATATCTATGTGGAGATGGCAACCAGTTTGATTTCCGCGCGTCGCAGATGCCCAACCCTCGAGAACTGAAGGACGAAATAATTATCAGTTATTTCGGCTTCTCAAATCTCGTAGTTCTCTAATAAGAATGATTATTGATGGATTCTGAATCACTCTCAATTTTATGTTCCATTTACTCTGCACTTTTCACCACACTGCATGGACATTGCACAATTGCTCAAATACGGGATGAGGAATTATTTCAGAATTAAAATAAATAACTCAGCTTTCGATTTTCTGATGGTTAAAACTAACAATGTATCTATATATATATATATATGGGGTTCTCACTAAGCAGAAAGTCAATAGAGGTTCTGCTTGAGAGAGGTTTACTTTTCAATGTATTCCCTTCGCTGGGATTAACTATTCCTTATAAACAAGGCTTTCTTTTACTTCTAGCGCGTATACTGTGAAGCCAAGAATACTGGATTCTTCTGAATGAGATACCAACAACTGTTAATCAATGGTGTCCTGGCTTTTGGAAACCTCCCATGCTGTGCCTGAAGGTGCCGGCTTCATATATAATTCCTCTAAACTTTTCCCTCTGGGGTGAATTGTTTGCAGTGAGAGAGAAAAAAAACACACGGATCCCTGAGATGAACAATTCTGAGTCTAAACCTTGGTATAAATGGGAAATTGATTACCGATAAACAATTCCTGTTGTCCTGCCTTGTTTCCAGCCAAGGTCCAAGAATTCATTAACAGTCTTGAACATTTTTGAAAAAGAAAACAAAAAGTATTCGATTTGTTTGGAATTCAAAGAGATGTGTTATTAATTGGTTATTCCTTTTGTAACCTATCTTCTGTTCGTCAAGGTCAGAGGTGTTAAATGTCAAATACTCAATCGATCTGCCGTGGCAGGGCTGGATGCCTCGTCCACTCTAGCTCAATAGCCGTACAGGCTAAGACTAGGTGGAATTCCAGAAGCAGCCTTAGAGGCTGAATGCATTGGTGCAATCCAAGAATGCATTGGTCTGATATTTTGTATTTCACGCAGCAACAATCAGCGGCCACTCTGAATAAGAGTATCTCAAACCTTGTCATGTCCAAAAAGAATTCAGGAGAGATGTGTCATTCCCCAGTCCCAGAACCGTGATTACACCCACCCCCTCACACTACTCAAAAAGGTATATACCATTGGGAGGGTTAACCTCAGAAAGTTGTGTGTTGAGAGTTCACTGTAAAATAGTTTCCAATATCTCTCTTGACAGATTGCCCAATTCTGATTGACCTCATTTTTTGTTTTGTTGCCAATATCCAGGAGTTGAAAAGAACAGTTCAAGAAATTCAGTCTTTTAGCTGGAAGTCAGCAAAGTGACGCGTTGATCAGACATCGAATAACTTGAATCAGGCATAAGTGAATTCCAGCTGCAAGCAGTTCAAGACATGGGGCCCATCATTGCTCATTTGTAGCCTGGGAAACGTAGAGTATAGTCAATGCCAAATACCCAACTGGGATTTCAACCTCCAACATTTCAAAGCCTCGGGTGCTTCAATCTTCTCTCACTCCACTTAGCACTATACTATCAATTACATTGACTGTTTGCAATCTCCTTCCTGCCCTTCACTCATCTAACCACTGGCATTTATTTCACTCTCTGCTACTGCATCTGTAATTCTTCGTTCCTCCAACACTCACGTATAAAACGCTTCTTCCAAAGTCCCTTGGCTGTGATGTTGTAACAACCCGGGCTAACTCCTATGTATGCTTGCTGCGGGAAATCAGAACTGCCACCCATTTACAAGGTATTTGCCTGAGGACAGATCATTCACTAGATTCAAGACTGTGTTTGATAACTCTCCTCCAGAAGAAAGATGTCCTTTATCAGTCTAAATTATAGATACAACAACAGATGGACAGACAAGGGCATTTTACCACGGAGTCCCTTTTATGGCTCACTGATTATTTTGGAATCAACTGAACAATGGGTTGGACAAATATTGGCGAATAGGTGCGGAACAGATTAAATGCATTAACTCACAGGTTGGACACATTAATACGCGAAAATAGGAGAATCAGAATCCAGCGTGTATCCAAAAACAGCTGATTGCAAAGATTAACTGAGTTGACAAAATGTAGCAAGTTCTCTTGTGGGTAAGGATTCAATAGAAACAACTACGACAACAACTTGCATTTATATAGCGTCCCCTGCACACGTAACAATGATGGAGACCGAGGCCAAGCCAGAGGGAGGGGGGAAGATGTCAGTGGAAGAGGAAGGTCTTTGGACACAACCTGAAAATGGGGAAAGAAAGGGGTAAAGTCAAGGGATTGAGGGAGAGAGTTCACACAGCTTCAGGGCATAGTGGCTGAAGGCATTGCCGCCGATGGTGGAGAGTAGGATTCAAGGGACAAGGAGAAGGCCGGTGTCAGTAGAGGGGAGGCAGTGGGTAGTACTGTGAGGAAGGAAGAGGTTGGAGAGAAAGGGAGGGGTGCCAAGGCATGGAGCGACTTAAACATTAGAGTGAGGGTCTTGAAGTCAAGGGATTCATTTGGTGTGAGGAGAAGCCTGTTCCGCCATTGCCTAAGGTCATGGCTGCAAGTCCAATCACCCGCCTTGCCCCTTGCTTGTCTTCAATGGGCCAAGTTAACAATTTTCATTCGATGCTTCTTAACATGCACTAAACGAGAGGCGTTCAGTAAGCCGAGCAGCAGAATTGGTGACTTTCTTTCAAAAGGCGCAGAGTGAGGCAACGGGTCAAAGAATGAGACGCCATCGCTCTTGGTTCATTGCCCTAAATTTGGATCTCTGGCCTCAGTTTTGTGACTTATTTGCTCTTGGCCAAAGGCTGGTCTCAAACTGGTTGCTCAGGTTGCCCACCAGCGCCCTTGGGACATCCTCCTGATGTGAAGGGCCCTCCATAAATGCAATTTTGTTGTTGTTGTTGTTGTTGTTATTGTTGCCCTCCCACCCGCAGAGATTCAAGTCAGTGCTTCCACTCCTCGCCGCACATATCACAAACGACACCCTCAATAAGCAATGCTGTAATCATGACGTGTTTCCACCCGATGTTCCCCGGCGAAGAGGTTTTTTTTTGTCGGGCAAACACAATAGATAACGGAGGGCACCAGGCAAGCGCGAAGGATTGAGTCACTCTGTGTTAGGTGATACTTTTCTCACGATTCACAACCTCAACATGTGAGGAGGAAATGTATTCTCTTCACAAAGCTGTGGGGCTCTTGTGTGAAGTGAGAATCACCGAGTGAACTTTTTCTCCCAATGGAGAGAGAGAGAGAGAGAGAGAGAGAGAAAAAAAAGAACGCTTGCTTGAAAAGCGACATTTCACTCAGGATTGGAAACTGGTGCAAGGAATGAATAATGCAGATAGAATTAAGATTATTTCACTTGCATTGTGAGCGCGGAACTAAAGGACACGAGTATTGCAATGTTTTGCAGCACCTGAACTTGGAAGGAAACGCATTGGGTCAGGCACCATTCTTGACCTAGATTCTGCATAGCTTGTCACAGGTCACAGATGGTCTATAAAATAATTCCCATTCAGGGGGCCAAGTTAACTGCCTTCTTATTATGCCGTAAAGAAGGATTCTGTAACCTGGAAGTCGCTTTAAGTAACGGGAGGCAATTATCTCTGTAAATAAAAGTAAGGAATATTGCATCCTACGCTTACAGACTCCATTCGCTCACATACTCATTTGTTCACAAACAGGAAGTTACTGCCTTTGTTCACCTACAGTACTTCATTCTCCTCTTCCCAATGAAAAGACAAATTCGCCCACAAAATAGGCAGGCAATTTCACTTTTCAATGTATTCCGTGAACCCCGTTGAGACAACATGATAGGGCGCTACATCAAATGCAAGGATTATTATTCTGATTAATGGAAATATTCTAGCTGCTCATGTTGTGAACAGAATGTTTGCTGCTGTTGTACGGCCAAACAGTCATTCCTTTATTCAGGGATGAAATTTATATGATATTAGTAAGGCTTTTAAGTAGCATACAAATTACTCAGAACTTCTATTAAGAGTCATGGAAGTGGATATTCTAATAAATTAAATGAGGTTTACTTTACCTTCAGCCCTAATCACTAATACAGACAGCAATTTGCCAACACGGCAGATTCAATGAAAGGCAAGCAGTGGGTTGGATGTGAAAAAAAAATCATGCCTAAAAATAGCTCAGTCATATTTACGAAGAAACAAATTGGAAAATATGAACACTCAGGCATCAAGAAATTAGAACAATCTAACATCGTCGTGAAAGGCAATCTCCAGACAGACTCCAGCAAGATTTTCTTTACCCAGAAAGTAAGTAACAACTGAGGCAGGTTGCTAGGAAGGGTGTTTGAGACCAGGATGCTGGATTTCAATCAAGAAGAAATTGAAAACATGATACCAATCAAACACAGACTTACCTAGACTCGCGTGAATGTTCTGGTGGAGGGGGGGGGGTGGGTGGTCAGGCCCCAGGTTAGTTACCACTGTGGTAGGCTGTCACCGTGATGGGATACAGACAGACAGCACCATTGGTTATACTGTAGAAGAGAAAGCAAATGCATTGGCACGTTCTGAATACATTACAGAGAAAATTTGACAGGCATAAATTAGAGACAAGACGCTCCGATCGAATCTTCATAAATGCATAATTACTTAGCCAAACATTGGTATGTTTGCAATCAAGATTATGCGGGGATCACGAGTTCTATAAACCACAAATGGAAACAGTCAATAGGAAGCCTTCATATTACAGCCTATTTAATCATTTATTCAGAAATTCAATCCGTGCGAAAACACAAACCGTTACATGCAAAAAGTGATTTGGTTTCTAAACTGCATTTTTTGTCTCTGCGTGGGACTCCGTGAGTGCTGAGCATCCAAACATTGTTATTCCAGGTGCATTGGACACTGGAATCAGGAATTCCATCCTGATGGGAAAGAGTGTGGATTAATATCGGATCAGAATTCTCCTCAGATCAATGTTGAATTGCTTTATTTCCTCACTTTAAAATATTCTCATTGTACCTCTGCTGCCTCAACCATGCCTGGATACAGTTTCATGGGACCTTACCAAAGAGTTTGTTCCTCATATGGGAACTTTGTCTTCCTGGCCTTTTGACTTTACCCAGTTGCTAACTCAGGAAAGACCGGGGAGGAGGGAAAATTAAACTTTAGATCTTCCAACCCTCTATTATTTAGTTTCAGCTCAGGCACCGGCTTTACGAACTAAGCCATAGAGGAACTTTATACTGCATTGAGTATCTTTCATTGAATTGCGATTAAACTGAATTACAACCACAAATTTAATAACAATTGACATCGCCTAGATACATTTCATTCAGATCATTGTTTTCTGTTATTTGTCGCTTACATCCTTTCCTTTATTTAATACTAAAACTGTCTGTCAAGCCAAGGAAATGTGAATACAACTGAAAACCGCAATATAGATATGTATATACAATACATCAACCTGCGTTCAATTCTTCTACTAATCATTGAAGCATTTCAACATCATAAACCGTATCAACCACATTCATCCAGTTGATGATCAGGCTCCATTACTGAAGACTTCATTGAAGAATGGATTCCCCAAGAAATGTCTTAGGTATTGCCAGTTGCTGCTATCTTTTCTTGTGTTTTTCATGAACTTATACAGTACAAATCTATTACGTGATAATCCTACAGCCGTTACTGGTGTAATGTCTATTTTTAAAGCAATAATAATGTCCAATTTAGTCTCTCATGTACAATGATTTCCAATTGATGAACTCAGAGCTCCTATAATTACACCAAGCCCACAAGTGATCAGCTAATATGGTTAGATTCAAAGAAAATGAGCAAATCTTATTATGAAGGAACTGAACTGTACAGTGTATACAGAAGCATTACCTTAGAAAAATAATGACTGCGGCCAGAAGCCACAGTTGAAGCAGAAAGCACCAAGGTAGACCTCGATTAACGTTGCTACAGTCAACGTTGTTTAGTTATTATGTCGCTGATACATAGGGGGAACATACATTCATTTAACGTTGCGACGTTCGCTATTATGTCGTTCGCTAGTGGGTGGAAACAAACTACTCTGGGTAGCCTAGGGGTACATAGACGCTGAACATTCTTTCTCGGGTTCACTTAATGTCATTTCGCTTAAAGTCGCACTTTCCCGCGAACACGGCTGCGACGTTAAGCGAGGGACTAAGCGTATTCAATCCTCCCATTTGATATTATCGCCTTATCGCGTCTTCGAGGCAGCTCAAAGCCCTTCACGGAATATATTGTACAGTAATGTGAATTTCACTGTGTATTTTGTGGGTGGGTGATAACACCAAATGCATTTACCAGATAACTCACTGGGTACACGATGGAGAAGCAATAAAGTGGGTGTGGAGTGAGGTTAGAGAGGGGCCAGAATAGCCTGTTCTGGTGTTGCCTGATTGTGTGTAATTCCATGTTTCGCTTCAACTTTCCACTTCTACATCCTCCCAACGTGAAGGACGTTATATACATGCAATTTGTTGTTGTCGTTGTATTTTAATGCACTTTTTTTTTAATAACGAGAGGGAGCCCAAATGTAACATGTAATGGATTAGTAAAAGTGCTACCGTTTATAGAAGTTCAGGAATAGAGAAACTTGGTGAAACGCCAGACAAACATCTGTTAGTCATCTGTAGGCAACGTCTTATTTCCGAGTGTTTGACACCTTTTGATATAAATGCCACAATCTCTTCCCAGCCTCTTAGAAACGCAGCTGTCAGGGAAAATCCCTCCCCCCCCCCCCCCCCCCCCCGTAATACCGTGGTGGAAGCCGAGTGCAGCCTGTAATCAACGGCAGAACTCAACTCAAATGGGACCGCTTATCGTTCATCGTTCATCAAGCAAACTCTTTTTTTTTTGTCTGTCTGTTTGTTTTTTGTGTGTGTGTCTTCAGCTCCACTCGTTCTCGACCATCTGGCGTGTTGTCCGTGTGGCACGCGTGTGCGCATTCTCGCCGACGCATTCCCACGCTAAAGGCACCAGATAAAGAGACACGGCCCTCGGGATATCGCGGAGCGTCGGCTGGAGTTTCTGGCGCGGGGGGGGGGGGGGGGGGGGGGAACGCAAATGGGACGCGGCGCTGTTGTGAGGAAGAGCCTTCACGCCAGCTCCGAGCACCCCGAGAGCATCCGAGCCATCGCCGTGGCAACCGTGCCCTACTTCTCTGTGCTCGGCCGAGAGAGAGAGAGAAAGAAAGAGAGAGAGAAAGAGAGAGATAGAGAGAGAGAGAGAGGGAGGGGAGTGGGCTGAACTGAAAGCTCTCACCAGGAATCGGAGATGGTGCTTTGAGACACGTCTTGTCTGGTCGTGTTCCGAAGCATTTCGCACGCGTAAATGGTGTCAAACGTAGTGACTGTTTGAGCAGGTAAACATGACAGGCATTTTTATTTAGTGGCAGTTAGATTTCCTGACCCCCCCACCCCACCCCACCCCACCCCACCCCACCACTAAGGTACATAATTGGCCAATACATTGGAATCCTTAATCTTTGTGAATAGTGTCACAGGACAACATCCACCTGAACAGTAGGCTCGCAGGACTCCTGGTTTAAAGTCTCATCCGAAGCCTGGCAGCTCCGACAATATAATACATTTTTTAAATCCTTTCATTTGATACCTTGCAGTTCATGTCAGGGGAACGTCTGTACAGCGACTGTATCTTGTAGGCAGCAGGCAGCGAAACGCAATGTTCGATCGGCACGGCCAAGAAGAGATAAGTGGACAATTTTTAATCTGTGAGATTTTATGGCCAGGACACACTTTTCTTTTCAAATAGTAGCGTCAACATTTAAACTCTCCACCCTGAAGAGAATTCAGGACCTCAGTTTAACGTCCGAAGGTTGGCACCTTCATCAAGGCAGGGCAGCTGCAGCCTTGCATTCCCTGCCATTCCGCCCCCCCCCACCCCACGTCCTTCATTATCAAAGAATCATAGAATACACGCACGAGTGGAAGCAGTTTTTCCCCTGTTTACTCTGTCGAATCCCCGGCCGTGACCTTAAAAACCTCAATTGGGTCTCCTCGTAACTTTCTCTGTTCCGATGAGAATAAACCTAGCCTCTCCGGCCTTTCCTCTTAGCTGAAGTCCTTATTCCTGGCACCATTTACGTGAATCCCAACATGGGGCTTGAACACACATCTTTCTGCCTCAGAGGCGAAAACGCGACTAACTGAGCCAGGTTGACACCAACTTGAGGATCTTTCCCCCAAGTATTGCAACCGGAGTGCCAGCCTGGGCATTGAGCAATCCTAGTCAAAACACATTTATTTATTTGAATTGTTTGCGCAGAATCTGATAAAGCGACACCCATACGTTACATAAGAACATACGTGACATAAGTAGAAAATCACGATGGGTAACAGTGAAACATCCTCTCTCTCCACGCTTGAAGGAGGTCTGTATGATTGGCTATTATCAAATGTATCGCCTCCGGAATAAAACAAAAATACTTCTTAGAAATACTTCCTTTTGAACATTTCCTTTGCATTATGCAGTAACCTGTTTTTTTTATATGGCTACTGCAAAGGAGCCTTATGTGGAGTATTAATGTATGTGCAAGATGATGAAACAGCTGGTGATAGAACATATTTTATATTCTTGTAAAAGTTGTTTCTTATCACAGTACTGTACCTGGCAGGATTCTCCAGCTATTCTTCATAATAAGGCTGGCTGAAAGCACTCGTTTACCAAATTAATGTGTTGCAATAAATATGACCCCCACTTTTCCTGTCCTAGTCACGCGCTCTGACACCCCGTCTGACGTGGAGGGTGCTATATAAATCAAACTTGTTGTTGTTGTAATCTGTGTAAGATTTGCCAATTCGTTGCTGTTGCAATGTTCCTGGGAAAACATATGATATGATTCTCCAGGATGATTTTAGCTAAAATCGCAGAATCCCTAAAAAGGCCTGAAATGTTACGTTCAAATTGTTCAATACAAAGTTCCGTAGGTAGGTCTTGGGCGTTTCTCGTGTGGCCTTTGGGAAGGTTTGGGGTGTCAGGTTTCCCACTTTGAAATGTTCAATAATACTTGCGTTTTGATGTATTATTACGCCTTATCGCGTCATCCGGGTGTCACAAGGTCTGACTGTGAAGTGCAGTGACTGTGGCAAACGCAGCAGCCAATGTGGGTGCAGGATTGTCCCTCAACTGGCCCGGGAAGCGAGTGACCAATTTTAATTTGGGGGTTGGGGGTTGGGGGGTGGTGGTGTGGGGGGAATTGTTGGCCGGGTCAACTCTCTTCTCTTTTCGAATGGTTCCATGGCTGGGATCGTTAATGTCCATCGAGACAGACGGAAGGGACCTGGGTTGAAGCCTAGGGACCCTACTCTGCGTGAGGGGAGCTACATAGGCCCAGGTTATTGTGGTTAACATC
Organism: Hydrolagus colliei; assembly: GCA_035084275.1. Taxonomy (NCBI): domain Eukaryota; kingdom Metazoa; phylum Chordata; class Chondrichthyes; order Chimaeriformes; family Chimaeridae; genus Hydrolagus; species Hydrolagus colliei. The sequence goes on along the minus strand of CM068747.1, from coordinate 765,820 downwards.
TCATCTGAAGGAAGGCGCCTCCGTCAATACACCGCAATACACCCCAGCCTTGAATCCACAACCTTCAGAGTTCTTGTGGAACTAACTGAATAGACCGATACTTGAGTGGTAGAGGTATAAAAAGGCCTGACTAAAGGGTGAAAGGTTGGGATACAAAGATGGGGGCAGGTACCTTGAATATTTAGGCATAAGTGGGGTAGTATTTAACAGATGTAATTATTATATTAATTGGTTTAAATGCATATCCAAATGAGTTTAGGAAGACAATACCAATTCAATAAAAATTGTATGCGCAACCATTGGGGGGAGTAAAAAATTCTCAGCATGTAATTGTTAGAATAAGAAGAGAAAGACAGTAATGAATTATTCAAATGAGGTATTATTTAAATTAAGTTACTGACCTGAATATGACATTCAATACCAGACACTCAGGTTACATGTCAGCCTGGCAGCGTTGTTAGTACTCTGAGTCAGAAAGTTGTCGGTTCAAACCCTGGTACTTTGAGTTTGTAGTTTGGGTTGGTGCACCAACACAGTGCATGGGATGTATTCTAACAACAACAAACCTGCATTTACATAGCATCCTTCACACAGGGTAGTATCTCAGAGCGCTTACATGAAAGAGAATTATCAGATGCACTCTACTGTATCAAAAGGATTATTAGGGGACAGTCACATAGTGTAGTGGTTAGTGCGCTTGCCTCACAAACGAGAGGATCCAGGTTTGATTCCCGGGCAGGAAGACAAAACCTTAGGCAAGTTTTTCTCACGTATGCACTTTCAATCCACTTTACAATATATTCTGTGAAGTGCTTTGAGACATCTCACCAATGTGATCAAACGCTATATCAAATGCAAGAATTATTATTATTAGTATTATTAATATAAATTTCTCTAAAACACTTGCCAACTCCTCTAAACTTAGAGGAGTTTATATAAATATATACATATTCATAGTTCTACCGCAACTAATAGAATGGATGGTTATTTTATTTCAAAGAGTTAAAGTGGATGCGTAGGTGGAGAGCAGAAAAGGTCTCCTGTCTAATTTTAGAGTTCCTGCAAATGGTAATTGTATTAATTTTACTGAGTTTAACGCCATAGAAAAGGCAAACCGATTCCCTGCAAAATAATGTTTTAATCATATCCTCTTCGGATTAAAATATGTAATTTTGACCTTTAAAAAACTACGAGGGAAGATTTGCAATGCAATTAGGAATAATGTAAATACTTTCTGATACTTAGGCCTCATTACATATGCACACATATAGCTGCAATATTAGTCGCAAATACAATTTAACATTTAACACTGCCCCTTTAACTCAGAAACTGCAAGACGCTGTTTAAATGATACGTACCTAGGGAAAGCTTCCTCTGCATAAATGTACTAATAATTTGGTCTAATTTATGTGCCTGCCTATCATAAAAATGTCAAGGAAGTTTTAGCAGCCTTCAGTCTAAATGATGCATCCTATAATGATGAAACTTACCAGATGTAGTGGTGTCTTAAATCTCAGAAACTCTTGCTTTGGTGGCATGAAAACTCCTACATATATTATTGACGTAAATTATGTTTTAAGACACAATAAATAATCTGGGTACAATAATCTGTGGTAGATGTCAAGATGGAACTGGGATCATCTTTCAATGCATTTGAGAGACACGAAAACGGTTTTGATCTTAGCTACTGATGTACAGAAATGCAAGAGTTGAGGGTGAAATAGGGAGCAAATGAAACGCAAACCTCTGTATTACAAAAATAACTTTTTTAAAAAACATTTAAACCATTTCTTCCGACTCCCTCATTCTTAGGTCCTTCTCATTGAATTTGCTACAATCTCCATACTTCATCCCCCACCCCATCCCCTTTCCCACTTTTTTAAATCTTAAAATCCCATTTTAAGATCGACCTCTTTGACCTCTAACATTCTCCCCTGTTGCACATCCAGTACTCCAAGGTCCTATGTGAAGACCACAATTTAAATGTTGTTCTGTGATTTAATCCACAAAATGCAATGTAGATTCACTCGGTCCTTTAATTCAGACTTTACAAGTCAATCTCTTTCAAATGAAACCTCCATCACGCTCTCTTTCAAATCTGCAAGTCTCTCTTCCCAGAATACCCTTTTAATACTGGCACTGTCCATATTCAATTGGAACTTACGCGTCTTCAAAGCCAATATGGAACAAAAACAACTTGTCTGTATTCTCGAATAGCTTTTTATCTCGTTTATCTGGTTGAAGTTTTGACAGCAACTTAAACCTGTCGCACGCTCCACATCCCTGTACTGCTAAAAGCAGAGTAGCTTTCACCCTCTCGGTACCATAAAAAAACAGTCGAGACTGTCACGGTGTCTCTGTGGACGGCCGGTCAGAGTTACTGTCAGCGGCGGAGTTTATTAACAAAGAAAGCGGATTCATTTGTTCAGCGAGGCGACGAAGCTTGACTAATATGTCACATAGCCTGTAATTACTACCAATAACAGCAACAGTATATCACAAAGTTGGAATCACTGCGTGAACTGTTCAAGTCTCTATCTCAGAATGTGTGATATTGGAAGCCCGTTTATTCTATCACTATCTTATTTATAGCGTACTCTGAGTCAGCTACTATTGTATTACGTGAAATATGTTTAGGAAGGCAATACGGACAATGAGCTACCTTACGGTTTGGGTAAAGTTTTATCAATTGTCTGACCTTTGCCTGTATGATTTATTACATACCTGAACCTGTCATTTCTGTCAGCATTCTGTATTTCCTTTCTAACCACGTTATAGGTCTAGTGAGCGGTGGAGAATGGTTGATTTTGTTCATATTTTACTGAGGTGAATTGTCAATTTTTTTTTACATGCCAGTAAGAAATAGTTTTGAGTTATGTAAATCTTGGGAGTTTCCTCTATGACGTTCTTTTTCATCCAAGCAAATCCTTTTGTTTGATACAGTGCACTTATCTCATCTTCAAGATGTCTCAAAGTGCTTCACGGAATAAACTGTAAAGTAAATTTGCGTGAGATGCCGCAGTCCAATATGCACATTAGTGTCCCACAAACCAGTTGCGTATTGAGTGACAAAATTATTATTATTTTATTTATTTATTTGTTTTTTTTTGTACACTTTACCTCCGTGTGTATCTTCTGTTGCTCCTGTTCGATGTTTCCTTTAAATTAGATGAAGTTTGGCCTCTTTATAAACAGCCAACAAACCAATTGATGTTGCTTTTTCTAGTTGTTTTTTTTGGCATCACTTTAATAAAAAGAGCATCTGAAGAAAACCTAAATTCTGTGTGTTTCCTGACAAAACACAAAGGCTGTTGGTTTCCCAGTTTCATGCCGATTTATTCAAGGAAGCCTCCAGTCTGGCAATGCTGTCACTTTAATCCATGTTTTTGACTGTATGCAGTTCTGATCAAAAGGAAAACTCAGATGTTACTGAATGATTACATTACCAGACTATCTCGAGCACAGTTATTCGCAGTGAAATTGGAGGAGACACAAATTGCAGTTCTATGACACCTGTCCATTATTTTTCCCGCAAATACGGTTTTGGGGGATATTTTCGGTAACATTGATTATTTGTAAAAGTAAAATCAATTTCAAGCCAGACGTAGGGAATTATTCCTTTTCCCAGGAAGGTAATAAATGACTGGAACGGGATGATAGGACATAGGTTGACTTGACTGACTCATTAAAAACACAGTGATGGTAGCTTGGTACAGTATTCTAGAATGATGGGATCAAATAGGCCAAAAGGTCTTCTTCATTCAAACCTCTCGTGACCTCGTGAAGCCGCTGGTCAGTTCCAAGAGCATCAACTAGTTTTTGCAGATCTGCATTGATAACAATAAAAATAATAATAATCCTTACATTTGATATTGGGGCCTTATCACCTCTTCAGTGCATCTCAAAGAAGCACTTAACAGAATACAGAGACTGTACGTTTCTGCAAAACCTATAAAGCAACAGATATCAGTCGAACATTTCACATTCCACATGAAACCAAAAGAATAGGGTTTTAACGACCTGATAAGGCGCTGTACCAAACGCCAGAGTTTTTATCGTTAGTTCAGTCATGTTCCAGCTATTCCAAGCATATTGAGTTGCTTTAGATTCTGTTTCCATCATACGTTGCGAGGCTCAACAGTTTTGCGCTTTCCTTTTCGACTGTCAATTAAATGTACAAGAGGCATTACATTTCTATTGACACTTCCTTCGCAATCAATCAGGAAATTATCCGTACAAAATGTTCATTTTGAAGCTCGCAACATCTATCATGCAAAAGCGTATGGTATAAATCTGTTTGATTTGTTTACTCTGAGGGGATAACAATTCCAGAAGGCTCATCTGACAAGAATTGTACATGTTTAATTAACCATTTCCAGCAATTATTTTTGTTGTAATGTCCTTGGAACCTCCAACTTTATTCCTGAGCAATTCTTTTAAATCATTAGCCTCATTGAAGCGCTCTGAGACGCCGTCCGGCGTGGAGGGCACGATATAAATCAAAGGTCGTGTTGATGTTGTTGTTGTTGTTGTGATTTACTGATGCGATCGAGGAACATGAATAGTAATAATTCTTGCATTCGATCAAACTCTTATCATGTCAGGAGGACTTGACAGGCTACACTATGAGCTGTATGTTGTAGGCAAAAGCATCAGCCAATTTGCACAAAACAACATCCCACAAACAGCCACAAAGTGAATGATCAATGTTATATGGAGTAATTGTTAGCTGGGACACAGAGAGAAACCTGACTTCTCTTTTCGAATACTGCTAGGAGATTAACAATAATCCCTCCAAAAAAAACAATATTAATTAATACATTGGTCATTTCAATCCACGGCTGTTTGTGTGGGGGGGAACGCTGCTGTGTGCAATTGGCTGCTGCGTTTTGCCCACAAGTATACAATCGACTCACTTTACAGTATAATCTGTGAAGCGCTTTGAGACACAGTCCAGAAGGACGTGAAAAGCGCCATATCAGATGCAAGGATTATTATAATAATAATTATTATTATTATCTTTAACATCTGCAGCAACAGGATCCTTGCTTTAACATCTCTGGGAAGTTTTCAGGTTCACGGTGTAATCTGGAAACCCGTTAGAAGAATTGTTAAAAGACCCAGGTAAAAATAGCTTCTAAATTGAGACTGAATAATAATAAGATTAATACAGTATTTGATGTCGCGCTTTTCACGTTTTCTAATCTAGAAGTCTCAAAGAGCTTCACAGAATATACCGTCAAGTGAATTGTCCGTATATTTGTTAAGAGGCTTGAAGACGCTGGTGTAATTGTGAACCTCGGGATCAGAGGTGTATGTCGATGTACAAAGGTTCAGCGTTATCTTTTACTCTTTTAGCGTTCTTCAAACAGATCTCAATGACTTATTTTCAGGTTTTTTTTTTTAACACAGCCGACTAACAAATGGCTGTATGTACAAACAACAATCTTGTTTAATCAGTGCAATATGCCATAGAGTGGTGCTCATTGACAGGCTTCTAGAGTGGAGGTGCAGTACATTTATTCCCCCACTAATATTTATGGAAATATATTTAAATGAGAGCTTGCCTGCAGCTTTTTGTGCCTGCGTGAGCCCGCTAACACTTTAAGATGAAAGGAAATGCTTCAGCCTCAGGAATCAGTGTTGCTGGTGGAGGTGGCGGAGGTGTCTGCGCTCCTGAGAATTGTATTTGGGTCATTTGGTGATGGAATTTCTAATGTGCAGCGTAGGAATAAGCCAAAGGAAGTCACTGCCTCCGTGTTATTTTCCAACCGCCTGAGAACCTCGTTTTGACTGGCAGGAGATGAAGCAGAAGGAAAGAGAAGCAGAGGAATTTCTCCTTTAATTAACATGGTTTCTGGGGAGGTCGCGCGTTGAAAAAAAAAAGGAAAACGGCCGGAAAAATATAAAAGTACAGCTGTGTTTCGGCATTTACTCGTGACTGTGCAATACCAGCTTCGGCTTGTTATCCGAGGGAATGTACAGGTAGTGGCGGCTCGATAGTTCTGAGGAAAGGTGTATCCATGTGAGTTGATGGGAATACTTAACCTCAGCGATGGGCACTCGCTTACTCAAGCGAAAAATAAAAGTTTCCAACCGACAGATGGAAGCGACCGAAACCACAGCTCTCAAACACAGCGCTGTGTGTCTGCTCAGGTTGTGGCTTCGGTGCCTGCCGAGAGTATATCCATTTTGTGCCTCAGTGACTGAGTGACGTGAGAGGGTTAGTAAGTAAGTGCTGAGCGTTAGTATTGATCAACCCACTGATCAGACGCCTTCTCCAGTCGGCTTTTCCAAAGCGTGGTCCTCAAAGCAGATTTCGCCATCCCAATGACTCGTGCAATTTTCTAGGTCAATAAACCATTGCATCAAGAAGATTGCCCTCTGAGTTACCGATCGAGCTCAGCGATCTATTAAATAAAATCCCTTTCAATTTATGGAGGTCACGATCTTCAACTGGAGCTCGCTTATCTTTCGTCATCTTCTCACCCACACCTTCTCCCACTCGGCCCCTACTCTTCTTCTATCGATCCTCCCGGCTTGGAATGCAAACCCTCATTTGTCCAGTGTCTTGAGACGTCATCCCGACTTGAAAAGCGTTCTATAACTGCAATGTGTTGTCATTGATGTCGCTGATCGTAATGAGTTCACCCGATCAATTCCACAGCTTCAGAGATCCTTAACTATCCGCGGAGATCGCTCTTGTTTTCAAAGTTACAACAATAATAACGCTTGGATTTGATATTGTATTACATTTTTCACAACGGGAGGATGTCTCAAACCACTTCACAGGATTTACTTTGTATTTTATTGGCAAAGGTGGCACCCAATTATATTTTGAGCTTGTATCATTGCACACAGCGATGTCCCACAAACAGCCATGAATTGATTGACCGTTTCTATCTGTAGGCTTGTTGGCCAGGACGTAGGGAGAAATTCCATTTTTGGTCAAGTAGCGTCAAACAACGTCCACCCGAACAGGTTGGCTCAACGTCTCATCCAAAGAATGGCACCTCCGATAACGCAACACTCTCCCAACAATGTATTGAAGTGTCAAGATTAGACCACGAGCTCCCAAGTCCTGCCGTGAGGTTGGATCACACAACAACGCAGTAGGCGCAGTCAAAGAGAAAGGTCTTCAGGCACAACCTGAAGATAATAATAATAATAAGAAGAAGAATCCTTGCATTTGATGTATAGCGGCTTTTCACGTCTTCTAGACGTCTCAAAGCGCTTCACAGAATATACTGTAAAGTGGAATTGGCTCTATATTTGTGGGCAAAACGCGGCAGCCAATTGCACACAGCAGCGTCCCACACAAACAGTCGTGGATTGAAATGACCCAATTTATTATAGGTTTGTTTTGGACGGATTATTATTAGGCGTGTGCGGAGTAAGAAAACTTACCTAAGGTTTCGCCCTGACCTGCCTGGATTCGAAACACAGGTCTCACACTTGGAAGGCGAGCGCTCTAACCATTGAGCTACAGGACTCCACAGGAGAAGGGAAAAGGAGGGGGGAAGACAAAGTGAGTATGCTGGCAACTGAACTAGGTTGACACACGAAAAATAAATATGAAAATTTTTACTTTTGAGAGTAAGGTCATGCAAGAACACAACTAATAGAAAAATAGTGGAAGCGAAGGCTAACATAGCAGCTTCCAAACCTAGTTTCCAGACTTTATGTTAACTCCATTAGTCAGTGTGAATTCTTACAATGTACTACAATACTACCACAGTACTACTAATCATTAATGGGCCTGCAGTAAGTGAAAGAGGTGAAAAGAGTGAATGTAAGAAATGAATATAAAGCATTTCACCTGGCAGCAAAGACGTTTACTTTCCTTTAAATAGGGAGAATTGTTTAAAATCTAAACCTTAAACTACCAGTAGGCTGTGTAAATTCTGATCGCTAAACCGGTCGCCTATTAACAGCCAGCTTTCATACATTCATGTATTAGAATCGTTATTCTCAGAATAAGATTCTTTTTTGGTCAAGGTTCTTTGGTTATCATAATCTGGATTAAATAATGTAACGGGGACGGATAAGATTTAGTTCACGGTACCACAAAAAGTGATGGTGATAATAATAATAATACAGCAATATAACATTCCTTGCCTTGTCTTATCACGTCTTCGAGACGTCTCAAAGCGCTTCACGGAATATACTGTGACGTGAATTGACTGTATATTGTGTGGGCTTTACAGAGTACACCATCCACCCTCCGGCCTCTGAGGCTTGTGTTTGAATTCCAGCTACGCTTGCGCTCTGCCCTCTGCGTCTAGAACTTTGTGGAATCAAGGTGCGAGTCAGGGCTGGAGTTTATAACGTAGCCTAACATTCCTGTGCAGACCAAGGTGGGAGCGCAGCATTGCTGAAGGTCTATTGGGCGACACGTTTAAGGCAGACAGTAAAGACGCTGGAAAATATTTGCTAAAAGGAGAGAATTTCCTCTCAGTGTTATATCCAACAAAACAATCAGATTGCGAGGTGGGCTTCAGATATATTTCACCTGTTTGTTTGTGGGGACCTTCCTGACATAAATGATTTGGCTGTATCTGCTTACAAAAACACTGACCATCTTTGACAATACTGTAATTACTTTGCAAAGTGCTTTGAGCTGTTTTGTCATGCCAAGACGCTATATAACAATGCAAATTCTTTCTTTCTTTCTGTGCGAAAAGATTTGGTCAAGTTATCGTTGGCTGTCTAACATTACAGGTACATTGGTCATTGTTATACCCTCATTCCTTCATGTGTATCCAAAACTGTGTGCTACAAATGACTGTGACCCGGCTGAGTCGATGAACTAGAAACTCATTGATTTTTGTCTTTCAACTGTTGCCATCAGGTTTTTGCACTGCATAGAAAGTGACAATTTGACAGCTAACAGATGAAGCATTCTGGATGCCTCCACTTACGGTTAAACCTTTGGAAAGCACGCGGCAAACAAAAATAAGCACAACTCTCTGTTTATTCAATCCCCCCACTTTGGAATTGTCTTCTTATTGTGTTCACACATGCACACACACGCACACACGCACACACACACACACACACACGGTCATAGCATTATGTGTGACTAACGCATTACGTCCCGTAAAGCGCTTTGGGATGTCCTCCTGACGTGAAAGATGCTTTATATCAAATGTATGCATTATCATTTTCTTTCTCTCCTGTGCTTCCAACATTGTGGACCACACAGTTTTGAACGCCTGGCAGTTTGGGGGGCTGGAGAGAAGAAATGTTAGTCTAAGAATTCCATTTGAGTTTATCGTCGGTTATTCCCCTGACTGTAAAGTGAGTGGATCAACAATATAATCTTCTGTGCGGTGCCTGTCGGATACCAGTTAATAAATAAGAACCAATTGACGAAGGTCAATTAGGAGACAGAGAAGCAGAAGGAACTGACAGAGGGGTTTGATGACTGTTGTGATGTTTGTAACTGGCGAGCTGAAATAAAAATACTCTACACATTGTTTGTGGGGGAAGAATTGTTTGTACCTCACTTACGCAAACACAGAGGCGGTTACAAGTGCAGGGTTTAAATAGTGGCCGATGCCAGGACACTGGAATCGTTTGAAAAGCAGCTCGATGCTGTAATGGAAAGATGGAAGTGTTGTTAATCCGGAAGGATAAGATCAGATGGGCTGAAGGACTGTCTGTCTTCACCCACATCTTTCCAGTGAATTAAACTGGTTAATCTAACGCACGCTGTTTTGCTTGGTTCAGAAGTAGTTAAAACCTGTTGAGGGTAGGTCTAACATAGCATTGTATAGATGGAAATCATATTTCTCTGCAAGCTCTATTTTTAACTTGTATCGGTTCAAAAGACATCTGCCAGCTCCTGTGTATTGAACATTGTTGCTTGAGGATATTTAAATTAAGTTCTGTATTATCGTGAATATTACAGTATTCAGAAACAATTTTCCTTAGTGTCAAAACTGTGACCACCCAAATAGTTTGGCTGTTCTAACAATGACAATGAGTCAAAGCTGCACACATGTGGTGATAATAATAATAATAATAATAATAATCCCAACATTCGGCATAGTGCCTTATCGTGTCGTAAGGGAGACATCTCAAAGGGGAGGCTTGGGGTAAAGGAGGGCGGAGGGCAGGGGGGGTAGTAAGAAAGTGGGAAGGTCGAAGAGAAGAGTCTTGAGACGTGATCAGTTTTGGGGGGAAAAATAAGGCAAGTATCTCATCATATACTAGCTCATGTTGTCATACAAAGGCAATTAGTAGGAAAATTCTGTTTCAGAAAATAAGGTAAGTGAGTTTCATGAGAAAGTGCAGCTTGAGGGAAAGGCATTCAGCGCTGTGTGATACAGGAGACCGGATACATCTCCTGTGATGGTTGATAGTGAGGGGCAAACTCTCTTACCTTTTGCACCTTTGCTAATAACCATCTATTCACTGGGAAAGACATTGTGGTTAATGAAAAATAATGTTACTGCTTGAGTCTGACACAGAGCCTTACCGTGTCATGTGTGTGTGTGTGTATTTGTACAGGAACTTTTTTTTCCACACATCCTCAACTTATATCCTCCATTCCAATCTGACACTTCTGAAGGAAGTTCATTTGGGGAAAAACCTTTGAATGCCATCTAGCTCTTGAATGCTGAACGCATTTACAAAACAGTTTGATACAGTAAGAAGGTGGGGGTGTGAGGGGGGAGAATAGTGTTGGTAACTTGAAAGGTTAGTGAAAGGATAATGCATCAACCAGGGCTCTAGACCAGCCAAAATAGCTGCTGTTCTAGTATTCCCTTATCACTATTAGTCTCAGTAGAAATCCCACAGTTTGGCATAGGCTAGACATCCCATCAAACAGATGATAGCACAAGTGGCCCAATACCCCGCTCACAAAGATCTCAAGCAGATTTCCCAATTTCCTGAAGTTGAAACGATTCGTTCGGATGTATGTTTGCAGACAAGAGGTTTTTTTTCTCTCAACACTAGACATATTCCCTGATGCGACTTCACTGGAAATAGACAGATATGTCAACCAAAGGCACCACTGGGATTGACATCCAGATGGATCCCTACTAGGACAAAACACTTAATTATTTTTCTTCCCAGTGACAGTAGATAACAACCGGTGAACATACTATGGAGAATATGACCAAGATCATTCACTCCGCTTCAAGACTCTCAATCTAAATCGCGGCAATACTACAGTTTCAGTTGGGATTCGATGAATGACAAGGCAAGGTGTTATTGAAAGGGTTGAAATGTTTTGTTAACTATTCTCACTGGTTGCCAGTCCCTCAAAAGGATTGAAGATTTCAGAGCCAGCACTGAAGGAATCAGAATCAAATTCTCAAAGTGTACAATCTACTACTAACGTGATCCTTGATACTGTTGGTCACCAACTCCCCAAAATGTTTAGTTACATGCAGTAATCAGTGGGTACTGTGGCATAGGAAATTGCCTTCTCTTTCAACTTAATGTGACTAACACCAGACACTGTCCTCTAAACCCACATTCCTATCTTTGGCCCTCACTACCGATCCTACTCACTTAATATAGATCAACCTGGACAACAGAGATATCCAGACCAATGGATGGCTTCAGTGAATAACTGGATGTACTTCCAGGGATGAGGTGCCTGCCAGCCAGGAATATATTGGTTTTCTGACTTTCACTCGGCAGCAGATTTCTTCCTCCCTGCTCTGCTTGAAATGTTGCCTGTTCACAGCCACGCTGATGAAATCCTGAGTGACTTCCTTTGCTCAGAATGAGGTTCACCCCTTTGAAAATTCCTTCACCTCTCACACTAAGTTAAGGCCCACAATTGTTCACTTGTTGCTGACTGAGCTGCAGCACTTTTTTCATTGCAATTTATCAGATATAGCTGTGTGCAAATTGGCTGTCTCTCCACTTCGCAGTTTATTCTGTGAAGCACTTTGAGGCATCCTCCCCAAATAAAAATCACTACACCAGATGTACAGATTATTAATACAATTTTAGCGTCACACATTGAGTGGTGCTTGCACCAATGCACTTTTAGAGAGAAAAGCTGCTTGTGATTCTAAATCATTGCTGATCGCTTGCACACAGCACACTCTCCTCCGTTTCCAACTCACGTTTTGTCAAATTCTTGATGCAAATCTATATTATGCATAAATCATTCCCACAGATGCAGAAAATTGGCTAATTTGGGTAATTAAGATGCTGAAACACATCAGATGTGAAGGATTTGTCTAATTAAGTTATTCCCACAAAGGCCTTGAATGGTGTGAATATTTTCCAAGGAGATATTTACTGTACAGAAATTATATCATAAGGAAAAGACTGCAGCAAAGAGAAACTAAACATACAAACACAAAGGAATCAGCAAACGTCAGTGACAGGGTCTCTTAGTTAATTGTGGAAAATGTTATAGTAATCATTTGTTTCTCCTTACTTTAATGTGAACCATGCCCAAGCCATAGTTTTGAAACACAACAGGAGGAGGATTAAAGTTGGCTGCAATCAAACGCGTATTTTGTGAATAAAGATTTAAATAATAGAACACGTTTAATGAGTTGAACAGGAATTTTGTTTGAAAACCCGCGTGCCAAGAGATTGGGTCTGTTTTGCCGAGTGTACTAATTGCATTACATGAAATTTTACCCTGATTTGCACTTATTTATTAATATGTTGTCATTGGATCCTCAGAACCCAACACTCCTGCCCCATTCCCCCCCGCCCCCCACCACCCACCCACCCACCCACCCAACCCCTCATTGATTGACATGCTGTAATTTACCATAGAAATTTCCCTAGAAACTGCCAAGAAATAAGGTTACATTTTTAATTCGTAGATTAGTTTGTTCCTCAAAGCGTAAGTCTCCTCAAAGCCTTCGCACCATCTCCCAACTGAGAGAGGCAACATTGGTCAGTATTCCTCTATCAATCCAACTCTGTGACAGTCCAAGCATGACTGTGCACAAGAATGACTTTAGTCTTTCCTTATGGAGAAATTCTCTTTGAAACGGGAACCAGTTGGGCTTCCTGACCCAATGGTTCAGTGAAATTCAGAGACTTATCATTGCCATTGAGCTCTGGCCATCAGCTGATCAGATATGATACATAGCAGCTCACTCCACCTACTGAGAAGGCTTCACATCATCCGTCCGTCCGTCCGTCCGTCCATGTATATCTGAATTCCTTCTTATGCATTGTTTTGTGGTCAAGCCAGATGACACACCGGGCAATGGCTCCAGGAAAGGATGTTGATGAAGGAGGAGAAGAGTGCATGCATTCCAATGGAGGCTTCCTGAACTCATAACCTACTTAATTGCAGAATAATCATGTTTGTGCAATAAGCCAGGAAATACTGCAGATATTGGCAGAGCTGAGGGGGGGAGAAAATAAATTCCTCCGTTTCAAAGGCCTGTAAATGGGTGTGTGCGAAGATGATAAGGAAAAATTACACTGAGATATGCTTCCCTTGGGCAAAGGTTAATGAAATTATAGAGCAGACAGATAACATGTTAAAGGGATCTGTGGGGAAACCAGGGAAGCAGGACATGTGGGAATAAATTATATTAAAGAGAGACCATCTGAAAAAGCTGGAAAAAGGACACACAGCAGGTTGGTTCGGAAGCATAATGAGGAGAATAAACTGCGAGCACTGGTCTCCTATCTGTAATGAGGTGGACGTGGAAAGGCTAAATTGCTCGTGGCCATAACTGAAATGTGAAGAGTGGACTTAATTGGCATTTGGAAGCATGGAGGGAATGTATAGAATGTTTTGTGGGAAATTTATAACCATTCAAGTAACTTTACCTAATCTAAGAAAGAGTTGGGATGGATAATAATCATGGTGCTTGCAAACGGATTTGAAATCGTGGCTTTCACAGAAGGACTTGTTAACATCAAAGCGCTTCACAGGAATTCCCAGTCTCGTCCACCGCACCACCCTGTACTTTACTTCATCAGTCACTGAATAGCATTTTGGAGCAGGAACCTCGACTGATCTGAGTTCCCTTTGTAGCCCAAGCAGGACTGAAGCCATTAGCCTCACGCCAACTGCTAGCGCCATTGAGATCGGCTGGCTTAGCGCAAACCGCAAATCAACTCCATTAATGTTCAGCTGCGTTTGGAGAGTAACTTTATCTGCTGAACCTTCACATGTGCAATCCAGCAGTTCTACAAGTAGTTCATTGAGGGACAGAACCAATCTAAAATGAATACATGTAGTAGATTCAAATAACACAGTAACCTTGAGGGCTCTGAATGTTCACCTGGCTCTTGCCTACGTGCATCTTTTGGAACCTGTTTATTAAAGCTGGGAATGGCTCAGGACATAGAACAACAACAACAACAACAACACAATTAAATTTATAGAGCACCTTTCGTGTCGAGAGGACGCCCCAAGACGCTGAACCAACAGTCAGGTCGGGACCCAAACAAGGGAGGGGGGGGTGGGGGTGCAGGGTAGGGGGGAGGGGGGGGTGGGGGTGCAGGGTAGGGGGGAGGGGGGGGCTGGGGGTGCAGGGTAGGGGGGAGGGGGGGGGTGGGGGTGCAGGGTAGGGGGGAGGGGGGGGGTGGGGGTGCAGGGTAGGGGGGAGGGGGGGGTGGGGGTGCAGGGTAGGGGGGAGGGGGGGGGGGGCGGGACAGAGTTAGGAGGGGAGGGAGGACAACAGAAAATACAATCGAAGAGGAGGGTCTTGAGGCCAGCCTTAAAGGAGGTGAGGGAGGGAGGGAGGGAGGTGAAGGGACTGTGGGATGGAGTTCCAGAGTGTTGCAGGTTTAGGTGCAATAGAGAGCAATAAACTTAATGCAAGTTGTTGTTGTTGTGGCATAAAGTACAAGGTGCCCCGTTCATTTACGATGACAATCCCCAGATTGTAAATGCACTGATAGAAGCCAGTGAATCACCAGACGTCAGGCTGAACGCTGAGAAACTGCTCAAAAATACACTTATTCATATTCAAGCCTGTCTTTTCCTGAAAGCAATCAGTTTGTAATGATAATTAATTCGATTCATTTAGAAACTCTCCTTGAGAACAATATCCTTTAATTGGCTATTAAACAGGCTGCGAGTAGATAAAGGGAGATGTAAGAATGGTTTGGTAGAAGTGCAAACAAATTGCAAACGAGCTCCCAATAAATGCTTATCGTTTTTGCCTTTGCTGCCAGGTTAGGTTAGGTTGCTAACCCGCCAGTTTTACTCGGAAAGTCTACTGGGATCTTCTCCTTCTGTGAAATTCCAAACGTAACAGACTGTAACAAGTTAGGAATTTGTTCGTGTAAAAACCACGGCTCGGCGGACTAAACCGGGGACTAAACTTTTTATGTCTAAGGTCATTGTTTCCTTTTGTGCCCGTCTCCAAAGTGATATTTCACACGAGAGAAAATAAAAACATTGTCGCCGCATCAGTCTGGATTTGTGCAGAACCCGTGAATAACATCGTCCTCAGACCCTGATGTAAACTCCAGCCATCAAAACGCTCATAAATTAATCGAAACAGCGTACGTGGGTGATGGAGTCGTCTTCGCATTTCAATTATTCCGTTGGCTCGCGTGAAGGAGCTTCGCAGGCCTTTATACCTCTGCCACTGATGATTGATCAGTTTTTTTGCACGATCATAAAAGAGTAATGGGATCCCACCTTCACTGTCGGGATCTGCTGTATTTATTCGCTTATTTGAATGTATTTGTGCAGTCAAATGCCATTTCTTAAGACCGGCATTATAGCCCTCTCTCAATTTAACTTCAAAGTGTTATGGTTTTACCTATGCAAATTATTGATAAGACTTTGTACACCATTGTCAAAGACCCAAAGCAGAAATGACAGGTCTGATGCAATATTAATTCCTGCCGAGGCTTGAAGTCTATCCACATTGTAGTCAGTTACTTATCTGTTCATACATATCCTGATCTCATACATTTTACATGCTGTGTATGAAGCACTGTAGAACGTTTTATATCACCCACTGTTTTTTAAAAAATAACAGAAAATTGCCTTGCCTAGTTTCCTAAATAGCATGCTAATAAGACACACAAAAGCAGAGCTGCTTAAATGGAGTTTCATTTGGGGAATGAAATTCGAATAACATGCTCCAGTAATTACGATACTGGGACTGCAATTTCCCAATAGCAGTAATAGATTATTGTACTTTGTAGGATTTCAAGCAAATCACTGGTTGTTGCTTTAATTTGGACTGAATGTAATGGGGTCATTTCACAATCAAACTAAAATTCCCAAACATTCTGGAGTTGGCATATGGATGTTTGAGTTAACGCACTGATATTTTTTTTTGCGCATGTTGTTATATCGCGCTATTTTTGGTCAGCCTTTCATCACGTTTTGAATTCTCACAATGATGCCAGAACAATATATACTAATAAAAAGAATCCTTGCACTTGATAAAGTGCTTTATCACGTCTTCGAGACGTCTCGACGCGCTTCACAGGATACCGTAAAGTGAATTGACTGTATATTTTGTGGAGGAAATGCGGTAGATAATGATCAACATTTTCCCAGCTTCCTCCAACAACAACAACAACAACAACAACAACTTCTATTTATAAGGCGCCCTCCACGCCGGACAGCGTCTCAGAGCGCTTCTCACGGCCTCCTCTCCTGGCCGTGCTAACTCACTGGTACACAGATAGGTATAATCCTATAATAATCCTTGCATTTGATGTAGCACCTTTGAGACTTACCAAAGCGCTTCATAAAATAAACTGTAAAGTGAATCGACTGCATATTTTTGTGGGCGAATCGACTATGACTTCAACTCTCTACACTGATCCCAAGTAAATATTGGGTGTGAGGTCCCAATAATGATATTTAAACTTTAGACCATGTTCCCTTTGAAGATTTAAAACGATTTGTAGACTATACATCCCCCCACCACCCTCCCCCTCATCATACAAACCAACTAAACCCCAAATCTAAAGTCCCTTAGCTGGGGACTGGACACACACAATTCAACAATTGAAGCATTTATTTTGGCCATCGTCACTGCATGTCAGACCATTTGCTGCCAGGTGAGACCTCTTATTGAAGCTAAATACTGTAGTTACCACTGGGGTGACTTAAGAAGCAGATGGAGCTCAATTAGTGCGTGGAAAATTTTCAATTGTACATTTCCATGTTAACCCTGGTGGTATTAAATATCAAGTTGATGTCAACATTAATAATGAAAGTGTTCAATGAAGCGTGTTTCACTCTAATCACTGGCACAAAAGGAGCTGCGCGCGACAAAGATCTACCAAGAGTTAATCAAACAAGGTCCTCGGGAATTCAAGGCTATCACTGGGAGGGGTGGATACAATTCTTGAGGGTCGCAGTCGGCTGATGAAAGACTTTGCAAGTCCTTTGATCATTTTGTCTGCATTGCCAGTCACCGTTAAAGAGGCTGCGTCCACAGAACTTTACCCTTCCTGCTCCTTCCAAACACTTTTTTGCGTTAGTTTACAGTCCATATTTGCACAAAAGTTTGACAATAAATTATTCAAGTGAGGTCTTCTGAACAGTACCAATATGATGCATTGTTTGTCAAACCACTTGAACACCGTACATCTCAAAACCTGACCGGAATAGAAATTATTTTAATTGTAATGGTGCAATTATGTCTCATTATAAAAAAAACTCAACCACTCTGCTGGACAGAAATCTGTTTCCTAAGTTTAGCTTCTAGATGATGAATCTTTTTAAAATTACAGACATTTATTTGGGGAGGACGGGTTTGCGCGGTTATGGGGAGAGAGCTGGTGAGTGGGATTAAATCGCTCTTTTTAAAGAGCCGACACAGACTCGATGGGCCGAATGGCTTCCTTTTGTGCCGTGAGATTCTACGATTCTTGCAGTAACTTGGGGAACTGAATGAGAAAATGTTAGTTTATGGGGGAGACGGGGATAATAATAATCTTTGCGTTCGCTGTAACGGGTTATCCGATCTTCGAGACGTCTCAAAGCTCTTCACAGTATATGCTGTAAAGTGAATGGACTATTTTGTGCGCAAAACTTAATGGTTTAATAATAATATTCCTTTCATTTGGCATAGTGACTTATTATGTTGGAAGGCTGTCTCAAAGCACTTCATGAGAATACACACAACTGTGAAGTCGAGCAAACATGTATTTGCAGGCAAATGCAGGAAATGCATTTTTAATGCTCAGCAAAGCAATTGAGAGTTCATGCCAGGATTTCTCCTAAACTTGTTTATGCAATCAAATGCTTTAACTATGTGTTGCATCAAAATCTGCGTGTGTTAACCAGCATCCGCATAATGAAGCTGTCTGAAACTAGAAAGGCAACAAGCAATGAGTTCATTAACAGAGCTGGATGTGATAATGGTTTAAACCGATGAATGCTACAAAAATTGTTGCTGAAATAATTGCTAATAAAATGTAACTGGAAATGAGGAAGGCTAGTTTCAATTGCACTTGCAATCACTGAGCTAGCCATTAAGCGAACGCCTCCACAGGTTTACCAACACTTATGTTTGCCACAAAGAATGCTGTGCTGTGTTTGATGACGTAAGGTAGGTTGGAAAGCGAAAATAAACAACATTTAATTGCTGAAACATGACTGGAGTTGACCTGATGCGATTGACAAAATACTCATCCAAATGGTGGGTTAATGTTGTCGAGGTACAGATCAGCCATGATCTGACACAATGGTTGAAACAGACTCAAGTGATGGAATATCCTACTGTTATTCCTCGGCTTCATTAACGTACTGAGACAGACAGACAAGACAGGCCCTCAATTTAAGCACATTGAGACGTTCCCCCGGCCGGGGTGGAGGGCGCTATATAAATGCAAGTTGTCGTTGTTGTTGTTAATGTCAACAACAACAATTTCAGTGTATATAGCGCCCTCCACGCCGGACGGCATCTTGCAATAGCTGAACTAAAGCACCTCTAACACTGTAGCTGAACCTCCAGCACTGGAATGGAAATGTCAGCAGAGGCTATTTGAGTTCCAAATTCAAAGTGAATACCCCTGATGGTGTTGCAGGGTAATTGAAGTTGCAGGACAATCGAATGGCGGCAGATTTAAGGTAAAATCAGAAGTGAACTCCCTAACAGTTTGTGCGGGGAAGAGAGACTGGGACTCGACAGAAGCTAATAAGAATAAGAATAATAATCCTGGCATTTGATACAGCGGCTTTTCACATCTTATCGACGTCCCAAAGCGCTTCACAGAATATACTGTAAAGTGAATTGACTGTCTATATATCTGTGGATGAATCGCGGCAGCCGATTGCGCACAACAGCGTCCCCCACACACACAGTCGTGGGTTGAAATGACCAATTGTATTATTGTGGGTTTTTTTGGAGGGATTATTATTAGGCGTGTGTGTGTGTGTGTGTGGAGTAAGGAAACTTGCCCAAGGTTTTGCCCTGACCTGCCTGGATTCGAACACAGGTCTCCCCAGCTTGCAAGACAAGTGCTCTAACCAATCGGCCACAGGATGGATGAATGGATGGATGATGGATGAATCCTAGAAGGATTCCTGTGGCTGACAACAGTACTGTAATATCTGTTTTCAAACTGCTTCCTCGTGCAATTGGGTGTTGGGTGACAGGACTCTGCTGAAAAAAAGCCTTTAAAAAAGGGAGGATTATTTTGATCAGATGAAGCGTGGTGTGGAAAAAAAACATTGTAGGGCACAAAAGAGAGCTAACAACTTTACACCTCCCCTGATTATTTCCTTTAACGTCAAAGGAACTTGAAGGAATGTGGGTCAAGTTTTCAGTTAACTTCTTGCATAGAAAAGGAACGGTTTAGAATTGGTGCAACGCTGCAGGAAAAATATACTGTCGGTGATGTAGCCAGCCTTTCACACTGTCTGCAACGGCTCTACTGAGCCATTGAGCAACGTGCAAAGCACCAAACTGTGCTGGTGTCTTCCATGTAGAATAAAGCAACGGTAACAATGGCAGGGAATTGTAATGAGAGGATCAGAGAGGATCGACTTCAAGATCCTCACCCTTGTTTTCAAATCCCTCCACTCCTCTGCACCCCCCCTATCTCTCTGATCTCCTCTCCCCCCAACCCAGCACCCGCTGCCTTCGCTCCTCTGGGTCTGGCCTCCTCCATGTCCCCCCAAATCATCCGCTCCACCCTCGGTGGCAGTGCCTTTAGCCACTACGTCCCGAGGCTCTGGAACTCCCTTCCTCACTCCCTTCGCCTCACCCCCTCTCTTCCCAGTTTCAGGTCACAGCTAAAGACCTTTCTCTTCGACCGCGCTTTTGGTCACCTTTCTGCCCCTGCCCCTGGCTCGGTCCCGGGATCCGCTATTGTAAAGTGCTCTGAGACGCTGTCCAGCATGGAGGGCGCTCTATAAATCAAAGTTGTTGTTGTTGTTGTTGGGCGAGGTGTGCGAGAGACAGAACCAGGTGTGTTTCAAGTGTACTGCATTCCCTGTTTCGAGCAGACAACGCGACTCGTGCAGGGAGTCGAGCCTTGATTTTATATATCTTTGCAACTGTGTCCTTAACAGTGTTTGCGCAATATCCTGACCTCACGGTCGCTTACGTATTGGGAAGGGGCAAAATGTACACATGGCGGGCGTGTGGGTAAATATGGAGAAGGAAAACAATTTGGTTGTCACCGTTGACGGTTCAGTGAAAATCGCACCAATCAGAATATTGATGGACACGTGTCTTCTTTTGCAGAAGAATTTTTCTTAAATGGGTAATGATGGGGAATGCTGAGCAGGGAGAAGGAAGGGAGAATTACTGTACAAAGGTGGACTAGTTAAAATGTTTTTAGGAGGGTTTTGAAGGCAGGAAGATATAGAGACAGTGAGGCGAAGAGGTTCTTGAAATAAATGTTCAGAGATTAGGATCTAAAGAAATATTACATTTATAACAATAATAATCATTGCATTTGATAAAGCGCTTTTCACGTCTTCTAGACTGTGTCTCAAAGCGCTTCACAGAATATACTGTAATGTGAATTGACCGTATATTTGTGGGCGAAACGCGGCAGCCGATTGCGCACAGCAGCGTCCCCCACGCAAACAGTCATGGATTGAATCACCCAATTTTTTTGGAGGGATTATTATCAGGCGAGTGGAGAAAGGAAACTTGACCGTGATTTCGCGCTGCCTGTAATCAAACAAAAACCTTGAAAAACCTACAACTAAAAAAACGTATTGAAGGCGTTACCGAGCATTGTGAATCCCTGAAATTCCTTGTCGATAGTGAGAGGTTCTGGGCGTACAGCCTCGGCATAGAACTGACGGCAGAACCTAAAATGCAAGTTTTATCTTTGGAACTTTCTTAAGTAATGCATCACTTCCAGTTTCACTGCAGCCTGCGATGTTATAGTTTCTGCTGCTGCTCAAATGAACCATCCATCTGCGAACTCTCCTGATTGGTGGCAACTGGCTGCTTTGGTCTCATTGAAAATGGTCCCAAGGACTTTCAAGAGAGTGTTTTGTATAATAATACGAAAGCGCTTCACGGGATATATTGCAAAGTGATCAGTGTGTTGTGGGCAAACGAGGCAATTTAATTTTCACACAGGCATATGTCCCACAAGCGGCCATCACGAAGTGAATGACTTCAATTTTATTTTGGGGATTGTTGGTCCAAGACACTGGGAGAAACTCCCTTCCCTTTTTAAAGAGTAACATGGGATCCTCAATGTCTGCTTGATTGAGCCAAAGCAGCACTGACGGACATTTCGCACTGCCTCGGTTATGAATCGATATCCTGGTTGCAACAACTTCTGGCAGACTCCAGCAATCCAGCCTCAAGAAAGTTCCCCTCATGATTGAGCATCTCCTTCTCAGTTTCTGCAATGGTCTTTTAATAAACCAGTGATTCAGAGAGTCAGAGAGCTTGGATCACCAAAAGAGAGACATTAGGGTGACTTCTTGTTCCTCTACACCAACGCCACACCACAGGAATACACAGGCTCCGTGTTTGTGAAGAACAAATCAATGGTAAATATCAAAAATTCCTGCTGGACGCAAAAAGTTGTGGAATCGGCTACCGAGGAAGGGTGATTAAGGCTACATCACTGGACTCATTCAAGAAACAGCTTGATGCTGTAATGGGAAAACTGTGAGGTTGCTACTCTGGAAGAATGAGATCAAATAGGTTGAAGGGCCTTTAGCATTTCTAACCTCTCTTGTGATCTCGTTCAGCGATTACGCCTCTTCATTGGCGTTTGATCTTCTGCACAATCAGTCAGTGATAAATCAGTCAGTGATGATCTTATCAACACCGGCTTAAATACCAATCTATTAATAGCAGCGGGGGGGGGGAAAAAACCACAGAGAAAAGCTTGTTTCGATGATTCATAATTCTTTCAAACTGCCTGGGGTATTTTTGTTTTTTTTGCAGCCAATGTGAGTGAGACTCCCCATCTTTAAGCGTATTGTCACACACGTTCCGGTTCACTCTACGCCGCAGGTGGATGTTCAGCCGTACTTTACGGTGATTGAAGAAAGAACGGCACGTATTTGGCCAGTGAACCTATCCATCACTCCAGTGAAACTAAATTATATGAGAGCCATATCAAAGGTAGCAGGACGACAATCTCCCAGCACTCACGCCTGTAGACGGCGTATAATTTCTTGTGATTTCTGCGGGTAACTGGATTCCCACACGGCTGTCAGAATACGCCCGTGTAATTGCTGAAAAATCATAATTAAGTCAAGACTTTGAAACAGGATCTACTTGCATTAAAGTGAGTTACAACCCACTGGACAGAGGCAAATAGTCTAGCTTTCCACAGGATTGCATTATTAATTGGCTCTCAGAGAATGTGCCCCTTTCATCCGCCCCACCCCATAATCTGAGGGTTGCTACTTAGCTCACATCACCCACAAAGGCTGGCCTGGCATTGGTCGGGGGGTGGTGGGGTGGGGGGAGAGGGAAGAGGGGGGAATACGGGAGAGACACCTGATCGAGAGGAGGAGGGGAGAATTTTAATTCTAGATTTTATTTGATTTGTAAAGCGTGTTCAACGTGAGTACGTTAGAAGGTTGTGTTGTAAACCCGCGTAGGCAAGTCAGGTGGTTAAACCCCGTGCATCTGCTTTTATTTTCGCAGCAAACGTTTGTGAATGTCTGCGTGAAAAATGAACCTCAAAATTTATATGGGTCAAAATTGGCAATACCGTACGTCGCTGCGGATCGCTGAACCAAATCCACATTTAGAAAGAACAGGGAAAAAAAAACCTTAGGGAACTGCAAGGTCTTCAAACATCTCGCCAAGTCCGCGGCAAGGTTTTTTTCTTTCTGCCTTTCATTCGAAAAGAACCGTCTCTTAACCTTTCATTTGCAAGTCCACTCCGCGCAGTCTTATCTTGATTTCGCTTTGCGTCGCCAGTAAATGAGTTCGTATCAATTAAACAATAGGCCCATTGTGACTGTGACTCGCAGTCATCTCTGCGTTCACAGTAATTGTTCATTTTCAATTCTCTGCACCAGTCCCAGTTGCAATCTGTGAATGGTGCCTCGAGGAATGCCTGTAAAATAAATGCTGGGCTAGTTTGACACTGTACCACTATGTGACTTTGAGTTTTGTGCTTCGTGACCTGTTGCACATTGCCTCAATTACCCGGATTCGCGAAAATTCAGGGAAAGCCAACAACAAAAAATTACACTTGTACAGCGCCTTTCACGTCGGGAGGACGTCCCGAGCATGGGGAGGAGAGGGGAGGGGAGGGGAGAGGTAGGGGGAAGGGGAAGGAGAGTAGGGGAGGGGGAAGAGTTAGGAGAGGAGCAGAAGGCACGGTCAAAGAGGAAGGTCTTGAAGGCTTTGAAGGAGGAAAGGGAGGAAGTGAGGCGGAGGCACTGCGGGATGGGGTTCCGTGGTGTGGGAGCAGAGAGGCAGAACAACAAGTTACATTTGCAAATGGCACCAAGCTACGGTGAACTCAGCTGAGAGACGGCAGCTCATACCATACATAGAGAGTTGGGCAGGGGACTTGGGCACCTGGGCTAATCATGGACTGGCAAAATTCAATACATGCAAGACTGCCTTGGGACGTCCTGACAACGCGACAGGCACTATACAAATGTAATTGTGTTGTTTTTCATTTACCTTCTCAATCCTTCTTCTGTGCCGCTATTGAGGTCTCTTTTGGAACATCGCTTTCCGAGGCTGAAGACCATCGAATTGTCTAATTCCTCCTCGTGGCTCATTCCTCTAATATTGGGGGATTCACCACCATATTGGTTGCTCTCCACTATACAGTGTCTTTGCTGCAACCTCAACATCAAGGCTGTACTGCAAATACACCAGGTATAGCCTGACCTGTGCATTTTCCAATTTGACTACCACTTTAGGCATCTAAATTCAACTGATTTGATAACATTCACTTGACAGTACATCCGGTGAAGAGCTTTGGGACGTCTAGAAAAGCGCTATATCAAATGCAAGGATTAGTTATTATTATGGCATAGCCTAGCTTCCTGTTTATCATTTTTGTTGTTGTTTCACATTTAGCTATATTGAACTTCAGGTGCCAGCCTTCAGCCCACGTGCAATGCCATGCCAAGCTCTCTTTGTAAGGACCTTAATGCTCCGGTGAGGCCACACCTGAAGTCCTTCCTCTGTCCAACTCTATAAACACAAGAGGCTGTAACGAGGATTATGTAGAAGGATGATGAAAATTCTCTGTGTTAAAAGTATGAGTTATGAGCGATGAGTAGATGAGCTTCGGCTAATCAAAAGAGATTCCTCAGAGAGGTTAGTGGAGGAGATGGTGTTGCACTTATTTAAGAAACAGCTTGATGCCTTAATGGGACCAAAGTACAGTTTAGAAGGATACGAACAAATGGATTATAGGGCCTCCTTTATCTGATTTTCCATTATGATTGTGTGATTTGCATATTTAAGTAAAGCCACACAAAACTAATGGTCTCAAGCATTCCGCTATAGTAATGGGAATGGCAATCAAATCCTGTGGTTCTCAAACGCAGGAGAGACAGCAGAGTTGATTTACAAAGCAACATTTCACACAGGCAATCATCCTGCAGGACTGGGATAGCACTTGAAGCAATTTACTGATAAAACACAGCGTTTAACAGGCGTTTAAAACTGCTTCCTTTTTTTTCACAAAGGCGCACAATACTGTACATTAAAGTAGAGTGTTGCCGTTGTTGGTCAGTGTGAGACAAAGCACTTTAAACGCTGCTATGAATTAATCTGCCCTGATTAAGTATCGCTGTATTTAAGACGCTAAATTCCAAACATTTAGTTTGCGAAGATCAAAGAACAATGCTGTAAATGTTCACTTTTAAATGTTCAAACTCAGCTTCTCATTGGTGGTATAGTCACCATTAGTCCCCAGATTTATAGTCCTATTTGACTGCTTTTCTGATATTCACTGTTAACTATTTGAGGGAAGTTTATATCGAATCCGCTCCCTACTGTACGATTGACAACGGAACTCAAGGCATATCACTGAAAAGCATTCTCTTGTAGATGACTTGATAGAGGTAAACCGTCCTGACAAGGTTTCCTGGGTGATGGCTTGATTTTCAGGGCAATACCTAGCTCTGAATAAAGTCACATTGTAAAAAAATATGGAAGCAATTTCAAATCCTTTTTTCCCCCGCCCCACCATCCTGTCACAGTTGCCTGCGCTGCGGGAATTTTCCCCCCAAACGCATGTTAGCGGTCACAGATCTCACAGAAATCCTCTCTTTCAATGTCAGCGCAAGTCCATTCCAACAACAACAATCCAACACCAACCATTTGCCGTATATTGTATATTGCCTTTCATGTCACAAGGACATTTTAAAGCAAGCACTTCACTTTAAGGCCGTTTAGAAAGCAGAAAGACAGAACGAGCCACCAAAGAACACAAAGCTGTTTCAACTCACTCTTCAGAGGATCAGAAGTTTCATAGGTGAAAAGAAATCGAGTTGAAACCATACATAAAGGAATTTTTGTATGTAAATACAGATGCAATGACATGTGAAATTTGATTCAGGAAGGAGGTTGTAGACTGTTGAAGACTGGAGGTACCTATCACACGTCATTGTGGGAAGAGAATTTTTTTCCCTCCAGCAATAGTCAAGGAAAGATCAAGATTGGTGTGACTTTGATGATAATTTAGTCAAACATTCCTCGACTGTTTGTGGGGCGGGGGGGTGGAAGCTGCTGTGTGCAATCAGTTGCCACATTTTGCCCACAATATGTACAGTCAATTCACTTTACAGTATATTCTGTGAAGCGCTTTGGGACGTCTAGAAGATGTGAAAAGCGCTATATCAAATGCAAGGATTATTATTACTAATATTACTGTATTATGGCGAGTGCTGTTTGAATGATCCACATGCTTATCAAGAACTTTGCCACAGTCACTAATGTCAGTCAACCGTATGTGAACTTTTCATCAGTCACGTTCTCTATTTCAATTTTTAAAATAAAATATCTTTCATTTTAATTCAATAGTTTGTACAGTATACTTTGATTTGGTTTACATGGGAACATAGGAACACGGGTAGGCCATTTAGCCCTTCGACCCTGTTCCGCCATTGAATCAGATCATGGCCGATCCGTACCTCAACTAATCCTTTCAATTCCAATTTCCCGCTTTCTCCCCATATCCCTTGATGCCCTGACCTACCAAAAATATTTACAAATTGTTACATCATGGCTAAAATGTAAAACAATCACTGAATTTATATCTAATGACGTCTTCATTGATACCAGATACCTCGAAACGTACGTTTGGCTGCTTAGAAACAAAACTTAGTCACGATTGAATCGTTGGCACATCCCAGCGACTGACTGTGACTCGTTGAGAATTTGGAAAATATAGACCTGAATGTGAAATAGCAACTTAAAAACTGCCCAGACCCTATTGCGTTACTTGCCGGGGTTGATACGGGCTCAGTGATTTCCCTCTACCATGTTGGAACGTTGCTGGTTTAATTTAATACAAGGAGGCACGAGCCGAATTGCCATTTTCCCAAAAGCTTCAGCAGTCTCTTCGCTGGAGTTTTGATCAAACGACTCTTAATGCTAGACTTTGAATTCTGCAATATAACATTTCAGACCAATTCCATTACTCTCCTGTAAAATGTCAATGAGTTTCCTGGACGCCTTTTTTTTTTTTTGCAAAGCAGAAAGTGGCTGCAGCGTTGGAACTTTGATCATTTCAAACATTTGAAGTTGCACGCAATGAACCTCTTAACTGCGATCCGAGGAATTCTGAGTACAGACCCTGCCTCTCAAGCTTTAAAGCTCTTTGACTTGATATTGTGCTTCTTGCTGTGAGAATATATTAAAATGGGAGGAAAAATCGGAGCAGTGAAAATGCAGTCATAAACAAAATACAGTATTCACATTAGCATTTACTGTACCTCTAAAGACTTAGTAGATTTGCTAGGCATTTTGTGGTTGAACTTTCCAAAATACCTGATTATTCACCCACACACAGGACATCTATCAACTTCTTCTCCCCCAATTCAATCTGTTGACATCTAGTCAAGTTTAAGATTATTGTTGCAGGTGTTTTTCTTTCATTACTCACCTGAACAATGTTATCAATATCTCATAGATGTGCTTTGCCTCATTACTTAATCATTTTTAAGTGCGCTGCCTTCAATTTTACAGCAGTTGAAAATAATATGATAACAATTTATCGAACAAGTATCTCCAATGGGAGAACAAGCTCCATGCTTTTAATCAAAAGTGTGTTCTCCCATATATTGCCAAAATATTCAATGTCATGATTTGGTCAAGTCTACCCCTCAGTGAAGAGATTCACAAAGAATTATTTGCTTCATACTGGATCCGGCAGTTTCTGTGATATTGGATATGTGTGTGTTTCTCACTATATTGGATATGTGTGTGTATTTAATAATAATAATAATCCTTGCATTTGATATAGCGCTTTTCACATCTTATCGACGTTCTCAAAATGCTTCACAGAATATACTGTAAAGTGAATTAACTGTATATTTGTGGGTGAAACGCGGCAGCCAATTGCGCACAGCAGTGGATCTATATGTTTTACTGCAATATTCTCTATTTCCCCAAAAACAATTGTGCAAAAAACTGCTAACTGAAGCTGCCACCATTTTTTCTGTCCTCTGGATTGTGCTATGGATCAGTTAAATTGCATCTTTTTCTGCCTGAAAAAGCTGCAGAGGGATCAGATGCAAATTCTATGTAAGCTACCACAAAAGCATTATGAACACAGAGTTCTTAACCAGACTGCAGTACAGAAATCCTGTTCGAGAGAGAGATTGACTGATACCTGATAACTGTTTCATAGGAGCATCAGTAATTTTCCTTTATTCGCTGAACTCCTTCAACATTGATTTTTTTCGCTCTCATCTTGGCCATTTCTGAATTGAAAAATTAATAGCGTTCTCAATTTCACATCATCTACCCATTAGCTCTTCTCTCCTTTTATGCCTGGTCACTTCTCCTTCTGCAGATTTAACCGTGTATTTGTAAAAGATCTCATCTATATTACAATGCAGAATGTTAAATTGATATTTCTTCAATACTAATCATCCATATTCCATCAGTCAAAGTCCTTTGAGGACATGAGGATTAAATCATAATGTCAAAGCGATGGTATCGTTTTTTGACCTCGGCTGACCGATTTGAACAAAGGAAATTCTCTACAGACCTCTTCTTCTTCAGAACAACACTCTCCTTTGTAGAGGTGCAGCTTTGAAAGCTCCCTTACGTTCCTATATAGATTCCATTTATCATTGAGGGATAGAAATTACAGCATGGAAAGAGTCGGTGTCATCTCATCCACTGGAACCAATTATGCAAATCTCAATGCCCTGTTCTTCTCTTTAATATATTTATGTAATCTATGGCTGTTTGTGGGACAATGCTGTGCACAATTGGCTGCCGGGTTTCACCCATAAAACATACAGTCAATTCACTTTACAGTATATTCTGCGAAGCGCTTTGAGACACAGTCTGGAAGATGTGAAAAGTGCTATATCAGATGCAAGGATTATTATTATCATTATCAATTTCTTTCAAAATGTTCTCCCTTTTAAAGCTTGCCAAGGCCTCTGGTCATGAAATGTCCCAGACTATCTTTGTAACCAAGGGGTTTGAGCCACAGAATTCCCTAAATCTCATCTGCAATTTGGCTCAAGCAGGAAAAAATACAATTCGATTCATACAAAGCCCTGTCTAGTTTACGAACATCAGGTGTCAAGTTTAGTACACATGCCGTGGCTTATTCTCTACCCAATGCTGCCGCCAATCGCAACAATATTAGAGCAGTAGTAATTAACTAATTAATGTTGAATTAATATTACGTGTGTAATAAATTAAGGATACAGAAGCAAGAGAAAAGCTTTACTTTTTAAAAAATATTATTTAAAAGTGTTACCAGAGCTATTGTTACAGTAACTTTCAGTGACAATAAACAATCTGTGTTCCTGGAGTGGGGATTTATCATTTTTCTACTGTAAAATAATGTGCTTTTATTACATTTCCCATCGTTTTTCTCTATCATAATCCCATCAATATAACCCACTGACACACTGCCTGCTTCACCTGTAAAGGGGGAAATAATCCAAGACAACAATATTTCTCTGGCCTTTGCTTATTGGGTTACATAAACTGCCTTGGCACAGGGTAGCTGAGCTCTGGCTAGGAGAGACAGGCTTATTAGCTTTTCACTACTTCCCTCGAGATACAATGCATCGGGGAGCTGTTCAGTCCATGGTTAGCAAAAGATGTTGAGCGATAGGAGGCTGGGATTCAAACTGAAACCCTAGAAATGGAAACGCGGAGCCTAAACCATAGTAACGGTTCACAAGACTGTACAACACCAAAAGGTGCATAATTTTATTTAAACTAGGCCCTGGTAACACTGAAGCCAAGGTTTAATAACCGTTCATTATCAGAGGATTGATCAATGGCTTCAGAGTAAATTTCAATTTGACCTTCAACAATCAATCATCCAGGTTTGTGTAGAAGGATCAATCTTCTTAATAAGGTATTTAAACTGTGTTTGTATCTGGATTTCACAACTCCCGGCTAAAATCATTGTTTTTCACAGACTGATTTTCCAAATATTTTGCTGAGTGCAATGGCAGAGGTTCATCTGGATGATGCAAATATTGCTCCACTCGATAAAAAAAACACTGGAAGTTGGACAAGAAAGAAAGAATCATAAGGGCAGCTCCTCATGAAGCAAACCACTTGGGGAGGGAGCGGGGAGATAGATAGAGTGAGGGAGGGAGGGGGGGATGGAGGCAGGGAGGGAGGGAGGGAGGGAGGGAGGGGTTGGGGGAAGGAGGGGGAAAAGAGGAAGGTGGAGAGAGAGATAGAGAGAGAGAGAGATGGAAGGAAGAAGATTAGGGAGAAAAGTGCCACATTTAGAAACAGTATACAGAATGATTTACATTTCAACAAGAGAGCAATGAGCTGCAGTATAATGACCAGACTCACTGGTGGAGTATGTAAAACTTTCAGCCTTCAGCTTTGGAGGGAGTTTCACATTCCGCAGGGTGAAAAATGCCTTGTGATGTGACATTATTTTGACTAAAATCGCCAGGCAAGAAGCGAAGTGATCTCTGGCCATGGAAATCAACAACAACGTCTCCCCAAGTACATTCTGTCACATTCATGGCACATTCTGTCGTCCCGAAGCGATCACAACTCATGTTGTCGATATCAGCGCATTTGTTTGAGTGGCTCGCAAGATAGACAGACAGATAGTGGCTTCATTCAGACTGGCTAACTGGTTCGACTGTCAATTTAGTCAATGTTATAATTGTCATATCGCACGATCTCATTTTCTTAAACCGTAGAAGGGGGGTTTATTTGGAGAGGCGGAGGCTTGAAGGGGTAAAGGGATAGGGCAGAGCCACGGCATTTAAATGAACATCTTGCTCTGAGAGTCGTTTCAGGCTTGATGGGCCGAATGACCCTTTTCTACGTTGTAAATATCTATGATTCTACGATAAAAAGGCAATGCATGGTTTAAATAAAACATAGGCTTCAGTGGGACAAGGACATGAGTTACAGGGTTGCATATTCCAGCATTGTCTCTTCGAATGCTGCTGGGTTCTGACAATTAGAAAGTGAATAGTACAAATTTGACAACATGAATACTAAAAATAGGCCTGATGTTGGTGAGGGAACAATGTAATATAAGAGTTAATGTAAACCTATACTGACAGTTAATAGAATACAATTACAGTACTGTGATTTGTCCCTGGAGTATTCCTACGATTTCTCAATTCCATAAAATGCTGTAGCCCTGTTCACTTTTGTAGTGTAATGGTGAATTTTGCTGTACCTTAGAAACTAATAAATAGGGATTGGGTTTTTGATGATTTATTCTATGATAAATGGAGTGCAGCGTTACTTATGTCCCCCGTCTTGCCCCCAGCCATACCAGACATAACCTCACCCACAAGGAGCACATTAGGTAGTTTGGCCAAAGTGGCCATTGGTAATTGCCAACTCTGAGGTATGAAAAATTCATTGAACCTCCAACATGCTGCATGTGGCACACATCAATATCTGAATCGAATAGACTTAGCAATAACCAGCAGTTTGGCTGCGATAAAGCCATCCTGATTGTCCCTCACGCCCTCCGCTCTTCCATTGGAAGGTTGCGTATTCATCCCTTACTCCCCCAAAACCCAGGAACACCCTCCCACAATCCTTCTGCCTTGCTCCCCCCACTCCCCTTTTCCGAGTCCCACCTGAAAAACGTCCTTATCGACCATGCTTATCGTTTCCCCCCCCAACCCACCCCACCCCACCCCCCAACCCCCCCCAACCCACCCCACCCCCACCCCACCCCCCCACCCCCAACCCACCCCACCCCACCCCAGAGTCAGGTTCCACCTACCCTTCGAGACATTACCAATACTGCAACTTGTTGTTGTTGATAATCCTTGTTAGGCTATTGGCTGAGGTATTGTTGCTTCTTGGAAAGGTAAAATGGATGCAAAGTTCTCCTTTTCTGTTCTTGTGACTATTTTAACCCTTGTAGCATTGTTTCAATCTATGACTGTTTGTGGGGGACGCTGCTGTGCGCAATTGGCTGCTGCGTTTCGCCCACAAATATATAGTCAATTCACTTTACAGTATATTCTGTGAAGCGCTTTGAGACGTCGATAAGATGTGAAAAGCGCTCTCTCAAATGCAAGGATTTTTAAAAATCTAAATTGGTAAATGGTATTCCAAGAGGAATGTATTCATCAAATGTATAGTTCACTCCTTGGTGAATTGATCAGCTCTGTCTCACGTATCAAAAGCACTCCACAGGGATTTACCAAAACATGTAGTGACTGTGAATTTTGTGGGCGATCACGGCAGTCAATTTTCACACAGCATTTCTCCCACTGCCAAACATCCTCCAGTCACAGGCAGATTTAAGATTTGTTTTGGTTGCAGACTATGACACCAGTGTACAAAGCCAGTGAAAATGGATTTCATATTGGCTGAAAGAAAACACATTTACGTTGGGATAAACCCCCCACTAATGCGTCAATGAGGCATCACAGCTTCCAACATTGGCAGCACATCTCAAAGATTCAAAACTCTGTTCTAATCTACAATTCTGCAATAGGAAAAGAAGCTTCCCTTGTGTAATGGGAAAATAAGATACTATCCACTATTCTGGTTTTTACCAAAATTAGTCTGAAATTGACTTTAATGGCAGGATGAAAACTGCAGCTGCAAAATATTAACATAATTGTAAAAAAAAGACATGAAAAATTAAACTTGTGATGACTTATTGGTATTTTGGCTTAATAAATATATGATTAGTTTATTTTTATTATATAATGAAAATATTAATATTCCATCTTTAAATAAATATAAATAACCCTTACTGTTGATAGAGCGCCTTTCATATCAGAACATCCAACAAGCTTTTACAGTAAGGTATATATAGTGACTATACATTCCACAGTGCTGCGTACCACTTTCACCAGCCCTGCACTGGGGTGTCAGGCTAGACAATAAAGGGACTCCAAGGCCCAACTTGAACTCAGTCAGGGGCTTGAACACACTCTGATTCGGAGGCGAGAGAGAGAGAGAGAGAGAGAGAAGTGAACTTAGCTTGGCTGATCTTCTTGTACATATACAACTGAAGAGACTATTTCTTTTTACTGTTTAAAGGAAACAGATAACTTCGAATTCTGAAGGCGAATCTTGGAATTCTCTAATGCCATGGTGGGACACCTAGCTGTACATCTCTGAGGATGCTCCTTTTAAGATTGCGGAATAAATTAATTTAATTGCTCGAATCGAGCACGAGCTCACTAGACACACAGACTGTCATTTTAAGAGTCTTTTATCTTTCCGGTCATTAAACTTGTTTATTTTTATTTGAAATAGAAAGATTGCAAAGCTTTGCAATTATTGATGCCGAGTGTGATTTTTCGCACTGAAGATATTATTTTGTTCTTTGACTAAACAAGATTGAGACCATCTTGATAGCAGCATTAATGACAGACTTTTCCTTCCGCATTTAAAAGCCAGCAAATTATTCAATACAGTGCTTAGACTGTCTCCCTAGGCACAGTGAAAGATCTTTATCAGTAGCAGGGGAAAGTATCTATTTGATACTCCCCTAAGTACAGGTTTGAAGGCTTGCAATGAAAATTTCATTGAATGCGTAACCTTTTTGTTTGTACGTCTGGTTTCTCAATTTCTTGCTAATGAATCTCTTTCCCTTTTTTTCCCCACTGGAAAATACCCCCCAATACAGTCTCTGTGCTTTTTTGTGCGTTGAAGTGTCACTGTGGACCTTTCAGCATTTTCATTCTTGATATCGGGTTAACCACAGCTATGAGATTAATATCTATGCAGATCTATACCATTTACTTCATATTACCATCAAACTTTAATTTTTTTTAGCAGGAAGATCATCTAATTTATTTAAGTTAAAGTCTGTTGGAATGATGATATATACCGTTCGGAACTGAGGAATGATTGCATGTCAGAGTAAGATTCGAGCAAAGGACCGTTCACTGGTGAAAGCTAGGTTTATACGTCTTGTAATTAATTAATTGACATTACTGAAAGAATACTGGGAGAATCCATTTATAAAAATAGTGTGGCCTAAACATTCAGTTTGACGAAGGCAATTAAAATATTCAGTCACCTTCTCACCTGCTAATAGTTTCTCACCTGCTAAATGAATGTTTCCTCTGTAGTTTAAGCGTTGAAGAATGTATTTGCATATTCCATTCTTGAGGCTGGTCCAAACATCTTGTGTTTTGATGTATGACAGTGTTGTATTGAAAATAAATCAGCTGAACAACTGACACATTTGCCAATTGTTTCAGACATAAAAGGCCCAAATTCTACCTCATCTTAATCTTAAAGATAGTTTCATCTTAAAATGTAAAATTGCCAGCGATGAGTAAGAAAACTGGCTTCTAAATTTGTGACTGAATTTCAAAATGTTGCCCAATTGTGAGTGAAAATTTTGCCTTAAATTTTAGGACAAGGTAGGTTAATAGGTTAGGACAGGAGGAAATGTTGGGCTTAATTAATGTGAAGTCTTATTCAACGAGAAATGGCACCCTTCAGCCAAACAGATTGTGTCCTCAGTTACCTCGCAGAAGTGGCTACTATAGACTTCTTAATAAAGGATTTGAGTACATTTGTGCAAACGATTTCTGACCTCAGGAAATACTTGCAATTATTTGTTCATGTATTGTTAGTCTTTCTATCGGGTTTTAAGAAATGTTCCTTTAGAAGAAAAAAAGAATCCAACTGTTTAACATCAGGCAGCTACAAAGTCCAACTTTACATATTCTTTTGTTCGACCGAAAATCACCTAAAGCCAACTAGCAGATTGAGAAAAATAAGACGTATATTTCAACCGAGTTTGATTTACCCTATTGGGAAAAATTATCTCAATTAAATGAATGTAAATGAGGACATCACAGCATGGCTGAAACATGTGTAGACATTTTTGTAACCAGCGGAAGAAAGGACTGGGAAAGACTTCAAAGGTAAATCAAATTAAAGTGTTCAACTCAAAAGCCTATTCTTTTCATGTCTGCTTTTTGGATGTCACCTCCTCAAAAACAAAAAACCTCTACGGTTAGCCAGCCAAGAAACTGTTCTTTTTGAAGTTGTGCCTTGACAGTGGCAGCCTCAGAAAAACATCAGGGAAAATAAGAAATACTGTAGGCTCGCGTAGCCAAGTGTTCCGAAACAGTTTAAAATCCTTTTTGCTTTTGCCAACGCCTTGCTCGTACAGAACATTATGTCCCTGTGCCAAATCAAAATAATCCTTACAGTTGGGAATAACATCAACAACAACAAATTGCATTTATATGGCAGGTGGACCTCCCAAGGAACTTGGACAATAAGGGTTTTGCACCCGAGCTGTGTGTCGGGATCAGAGAGGGATGGAGGGCAGGAGGGGTGGTGGGGGAGATGACCGAAGACACGATTGCAAAGGATGGTCTTTAGACTGGCTTAGAGTCAGGCGAGGTGGAGCTATAGAAACGTTCCCATCTGGAGGGCATCTCAAAGCACTTTGCAGGATTTACTGTCAATGTGCAGTGACCGTAGAGGCAAATGTCTACAAATGGTGCTAGATTATCAAGCAAGGATTGTAATTTACAGTGTGAACATTCTGCGGATACTGCTGGTATCCTCGTCCTCACCTTCAAGGCCTTACACGGCCTTGCCCCATCCTACCTAACCGATCTACTCTCCCCCTACACGCCCACCCGGACCCTCCGTTCAACAGGACTTGGCCTGCTCCAAGCCCCCCGCCCGAACCCCCCCACCATCGGAGGCCGGGCCTTCAGTTTCTCCGCTCCCACCTTATGCAATTCCATCCCTCAATCCCTCCGTCTCGTTTCTTCCCTTTCCTCTTTCAAGGCCGGTTTGAAGACTTTCCTCTTCGACCGTGGCCTTTTGTTCCCCCCCGAACTTTTCGACCTCCCCTACGTGTTTCACCCCTCCCCGTACACTCCCCTCCCAGCTCGGGTCACACGCCTCCTGTGCAGCGCCTTGGGACGTCCTCCCGACTTGAAAGGCGCTTTATAAATGTAAATTGTTGTTGTTGTTGGTGATGTGGAATCAGTGCCAGACTGCAAATCTAGATTAGTTGCAGCGTATCTTCTACATTACTGTGTTGTCTTCAAAATTTCCAAGAGCAACACGTGAAGCTAGCCCACACATAATACTTGTACAGTTTTGGTTGTGTCAGTAACATAAGGGTAGTTTTTGTTTGAAAACACAAAGCAGAATTGATATTGTCAAAGGCAAAACCATCGATTGCCCTTGTCTTGATCTTAAAAGAACATTAATCGCAGCGGGGGCTGGCCAAATAAATGTAACAATTCCTAAACATCTGCATATTTTGACTGATATTTGATCCGCATTAGCCTGTCTCTGAACGATTATTATATGCAGAGTTAATGTGACCTGCCTCACTCGCGCTCTGAAATGTTCCTTTGCTATGCAAGTTGCAGTCGCAAAATATGTATTTATAGGTATTACTCAAATTCTTTTCCTGTTTAGCTTGCCCAAAGGTACATTCACCTAGTGCTCTTTTTTTTTGAAGGATTAATATGCATTATTTACATGTATGTACATTAAATGCCTTTCTTCAATTCTTGCCCAACTTCTAAGCTTCTCTAAAGCCCCCTGGGTAAATCTTATCTCTTGTAACTTTGTTTGTACCATCAGTGAACTTGAATTCAGCGCTGGGGGGGTTGATCTCCATGAGGACAGCCTTCAAATGAGACGTTGAACTGAGACTGCTGAGCCAGAGTTATCGACGTAAAGCAAGCCATTTTACGTTAATAGATTGGACTGATATATTCCGCCGTTAAAAAAAAAAATTGATTTTGATACCCTTTTTAGTTCATGAGTTGCTCCTCTGTTAATCTCCAGAATTTGACAGTGGGTTTGCAACTTAAGTCCAACAACAACAACAACTTTGATTTATAGAGCGCCCTCCACGCTGGACAGCGTCTCAGAGCACTTTACAATAGCGGATCCCGGGACTGAGCCAGGGGCAGGGGCAAGAAGGTGACCAAAAGCGCGGTCGAAGAGAAAGGTCTTTAGCTGTGACCTGAAACTGGGAAGAGAGGGGGCGAGGCGAAGGGAGTGAGGAAGGGAGTTCCACAGCCTCGGGACGTAGTGGCTAAAGGCACTGCCACCGAGGGTGGAGCGGATGATTCGGGGGGACACGGAGGAGGCCAGACCCAGAGGAGCGAAGGCAGCGGGTGCTGGATTGGGGGGAGAGGAGATCAGAGAGATAGGAGGGTGCAGAGGAGTGGAGGGATTTGAAAACAAGGGTGAGGATCTTGAAGTCAATCCTCTGGGATAGGGAGCCGGTGAAGTCTGGTAAGGACTTGGGGTAATGGGGAAGCGAAGCTTAGAGCGGGTGAGTGTGGGCGGCAGAGTTTTGGATTAGCTGGATTTTGTGGATTGTGGTGGGGGGGAGACCGGCGAGGAGGGCGCGTTATATCAGAGCTCCAGCCACTGGACGCAAACGGCAGGTTAGTACAGTACACCTTTGGCACATTGACCGACCAGCCTGATAGTGTAACACGGTCACTCGTTCAAAATGCTCACTGCCATCCATCGGCAACATTCACAGCAGCCACAGCTCACTCGCTGGAAGCCTACGTAGCCCCCCCCCCACCCCCCATTCCCAGCAGTCTGGTTAATGAAGGCTTGAGCGTTTCGAGCTGACATGTGTTCTTATATAGCCGCAATTGCTTTGTTATTGCACTGTCACATTTTCTTGACGCCGGGAACCAGGCGACTGACAAATATATATGCTTGTTCTGTTCCCGATTTTCCTGTTATGTTTTAGACTGTGAGCGGACGAGAACCCACTAAAGTGGCAGGTTTCTTGTCCTCTGTAAGGATGATGAAGGACTGGTTCGCTCCCAGTTGTTACAGCATTTGTAACCGTGACTCTTGCATTGCTGACGACGTGAATTATGCCCAGTCTTCAACTCCACGGTCATTTTTCTTCAGAAAGAATGGGTGAAAAGGGCGTGCGGGGGGGGGGGGGGGGGGGGGGGGGGCGGGGAACTCTCACCTGGAGGAATAAACGAATACTGTACATTTCAAACACAGTCGTTTGTTGCGTTGAAATAACCCAGTTTCATTTAAGAAACCAGGGAAGGGGAAAAGGGCGTGAGAATGAACGCTCGCCACGGACTGAATATAACATGAGGCTGAAATATAGAAATGTACTCGACAGTCTTATGATCTGAAACCGTTCAGCAAACACAGCTTTTGTTTGCCCCGAGAAGTTGCAACCCAAAATAACCCTGTCAATTAGATACCGTAGATGTGAGGTGACTTGCTTTCATTTGTTTTTTTCCCTTTGACTTTCAGGCGGTTATGCTAGTCACTGTGCTTTACTGTCATAACATTCGCAGAAGGCTATTGGTGACATATCAGGGCCTCGTAGCTGTAATCCGTCAGCTGCGATTTTCTTTCGACTGCGAGTTTACATTTTAAATGCTATTCATACGTGACCCATTCTAATTAATGCCAGGGCATCGATTTCCATTTGAAGTCTACCTACAGGTGTTCATGGTTCCCAGGAGATAACCTAATTGAGACTGTGAGAAATGTTTATTCATAGGTATTTTATAATGTTGCTTTTCCAAGTTAACTCCCAAAAGTTAGGAACGAGAATGAATGAAATATCAACTTTTCTGTTTTTTGTACAACAAGGATTTTTAAATCCTGGTTGTTGTTTGTTTGACAGAGTTTGCAGTCTGCAGTTTCAGTTACTAACCGTTCAACTAATTCTGTACTCTCTCTCTCTGTGCCTGATTTTAACCCTACTGCTGAGCTGGCTGATCTCAGCTGAGACTTGCCTTGGAGAAAAGGGAGGTGTAAAGTCTTGTGATTTGGTGGGGAGCAGGATCCAGATTGACACTATATATGTGGCATTTCACAGTACAGTGCCTAGAAATCATCTGCAAAACAATCCGTTCACATTCCTGATGTGGAAAGTGCCGTAACGGATGTAAGGATTTAGCCAATGCAGTTCTTAAATAAATCCTTAAGCTGGTACCTTTCATGAGCTGCACAGAAGCAGGTTTTGAAAGACTGAATTTCGCAAGTTGCCAAACACTGCACGCTCCAAAATACCGAGCAATCGTTGACCTTGGCATTTCCGCGATGCGTCCACCCCCACCTTCATCCCGTCTACACACACAGCCCTACTGACACTGTCTGGGCCCACGCATAGATAATGACCACGTGGACATTTCTAGAGGGATTCATTGTTTTGGGGGACATTGCTCGAACATGACTTAAGCACTCCGAGATGCTACCCCATGAAGGATACTTTGTAAAATGCAAGTTGTTGCTGTTGTTGTCAACTGTGTGTGGGGCCGGAGGAAGAGGAGCACAGAGATAATATTAATTACTTGATTAATTGATTGAAAAATAATAACTTTAATCCTTACATTAGATATGGTATCTTTCAGGTCAGAAGGATATCTCAAAGCACTTCGCGTGAGATACTGAAGAATGTACTGACCGGCTAATGATAGGAATAGTCCCTCCAAAGAAAACACAATAATAAAATTGGTCGTTTCAATCCACAACTGTTTGTGGGGGGGGGGACTCTGCTGTGCGCAATCGGCTGCCGCGTTTCGCCCACAAATATACAGTCGATTCACTTTACAGTGTATGCATCCGATACAGCGCCTTGTCATATTATTGAGACGTCTCAAAGTGCTTCACAGCATACTTTGTAAAGTGGATTGACTGTGCATTTGTGGACAACAACTTCAACCGAGACACACTTCTTGCGACTACATTTCTATGTTTTCAATTTCATTCCTACTGTGAAGCGTTCAAATTTATGAGGACATCGATTTTCATTTGAAACCCGGTTACAGGTGTTCACGGCTCCCCTGGGGTATTTACCTGATTAAAATCACAAACAATCCGCGTTCATGAACTTGTGCGCAACAAAATGAATAATTGAACATTCTGAACATTGTAATTCAATGTAATATTAATAGACACAATAGATAACCGGCAGAAATACACATGGGGTTAACATTGCCCTTTAGAAGCTTGAAATGCTCAGCACTTAAGAGAAATTGTGAAAAAAAACAACTCTCTGGGTGTTGGTTTACTAACTCTAAAATCACACAGTCAAAGTCGATCTTTTGACTCTTCCCTTTGGAAATGGTTTAGTTCTGTTAATGTGTGAAGTTAAACCATATACAGTACCATATGTAGTTGTTATGGCTGTAGTTATAACAGCAATATTGATAGTTTGAGATTTCAAGCCCCAGTTTAATGCTTCTGTAGAGTAGCTTAGTAACCTATGATGTAAACACAAGTTCGAATGGCCGGTTGTCTTTTATGAAACTTAAGCTTTTGTTTTTATCCAGTGCTGGCCAGTCGGGATTTTTAACATCCTACTCCTTTCACTTTATTATTCTTTTCCTTTCTTCTACAGTGGATACCTTCCAGCTTTACCTTCCGTTCGTTTGTATTTGGGCTGTGCTTTGGGGCATCTGGTTGACATTATTTCGTGACATCAGATGTACAGGACAAACCTAACACAAATGACGCCCGAAACAAAATTTCTTGATTTGAAGCAACAATCTGAAAATATTATAGCTTTCTCACTTAACTCGTGGAGCTGTCACTTCTTAACATGACAACAACAACTTTGATTTATATAGGGCCCTCCACGCCGGACGGCGTCTGTGATGTACAAAATATACGCCTTAAATTGAAATAGGAACAACAACATAAAAATTACACTTATATAGTGCCTTTCACGTCGGGAGGACGTCCCAAAGCGCTGAACAGTCAGGTCGGGAGGGGGTGGGGAGGGTCGGGGTAGAGGGAAGGGAAAAGAGAGTGGGAGGGGTGGGGGAAGAGTTAGGTGGGGAGCCGAAGGCGCGATGGAAGAGGAAACACCAGTTTAATTCTGAAAACTGCAACTTCAAACTTCAGCCAACGGAGATGCTGAAACTCTGTTGAAACAGAGTTGTTGAATCTTCAATCCATTGATAGGGTTGTGTTAGCCAACCAGGTGAAAATGGGAAGGGAATGTGTGCTTGAAGCAGTGCAGTAAAGAAGTGGAATAGTGATCGGTTTGACTTGTGCTATCCATCAGTACAATTGCCTCAACTGTAGAGAACACAAGATTACTTTAGATGAAGAAAATGCTTTGAGACATCTGATCTCATCCCATCTACCCTACTGCCCTCCCACCACAGCCAACAAGCTGTTTTTTTTAAAAAAAAAGCATAGCTCCAACCTGTCCAATGTTTCTTCATAGCTGTATTCACTCAACACTGGTAACATCTTTGTAAATCTATGCTACAACATCGGTCTTGATGGGAATAAATACATAAAGGCCACTTGGTAAGCTATCAACTCATCAAGTACTTGCTTCACCAGCTTCCAGAGAGGGTTTCTGATAGATCTAGGGAGATTGTTATCCTTGTTGTGTAGTAGCCTTTGATTTTATTTCTGAGAAATATGGCCTTTTAACCCACTAAGTGTGGTGATTTGGAATACAACCACTTGAATGTCGAGGTGTTTGTATGGGAGAGCCATCAATCACTTAGAAAATGCTTTCCATTGGTGTTAAACCGAGGATGGCAATTCAACCCTCATCCCTATTTGGAAAAGTTCCTTACGTAACGTAAAATATGATCTACAGTGTTTTGTTCCCTGCTTAGGTTCCTTCTTGAATCAAACCAATCTTCTGTTCTCCAGAGTTGAAACAATTCGACTGAGCGATGGCAATAAGTCACAAGTGATCACTGCTCCCTTCTGTACTGGCTGACACGTGCAGGAACCCTGCATCACGCACAGGTATCAAACCAGAGCGAGAGCTTCACATAAGGCGTGCTACTCATTGTGTCCGGAACAAAATGGGCACAC
This sequence comes from Hydrolagus colliei, assembly GCA_035084275.1. NCBI lineage: Eukaryota > Metazoa > Chordata > Chondrichthyes > Chimaeriformes > Chimaeridae > Hydrolagus > Hydrolagus colliei. Next base: position 724,001 of record CM068747.1, on the reverse strand, counting down.
TCTACCTGCTTAACCAATTCTGGAGAGCTAGTAATCGCGGGCGGGTTGGTGAGAGCTCGGAAACAGTGTATGCTTGGCAGCCAAACAGGCTGGAGTGTAACCAGCTAAAATCGCACAATTAATACCTACAGTATTAACCGATAGAAAATTAAGGTGGTTTTTTTTATACGACGTGGACAATTGAGGCTCCATGGACAACCAAGCGTTAAAACTAAGGCTTGGCTGACACAGACTCAGTTACGATTATTAAATTCATCATTTTCAGAAATGAAACCACTTTCTGTTTGAATGAATAAACTGCTTCTCCACATCTACACTATTGCATGCATTAAACCCTTTCTGCTACACGCCTAGAACGCTTCAAACATCGTTACTGCATGTATTTGTTTGGCACTCCTTAATGTCTGACAAAATGTTTGGTAACAATATTATTTAGGGGGCTTGACATATGACGCAGCGAGCGGTCACTCTCTAAACTCTAGAGGCATTTTATCACATCCCGTCATACAACAACAACAACAACTTTGATTTATATAGTGCCCTCCACTCCATGCCGGACGGCGTCTCAGAGAGCTTCACAATAGCGGATCCCGGGACCGAGCCAGGGGCAAGTTCATATCCATCCATAACATACCACTTGTTACCTCGTCTCTCAGGCGAGCGTGTCGCACTGATTATTCCCACTATCAGTACAAAGTGGATACTAGGGTCCAGCGATATATCGATATATCGTTTATATCCGACATAATTTTCATATTGATATGCCAATATCAGAATTTAAAATATATCGATACATCACAAAATTAGATATAAAAAAATATCGATATATCGCAAATATTGGTATATCGTGTCCGGCGATATATCGGTATATATCGATATGATGCGGACTTTTTCAACGCACGCACCTCTGAATGTGCGCGCACCTCCAAATGTGCGCACATGCGCAGGACAAAAAACCCCGCGATATCGATATATCGGTATATATCGATATGGGCAAACCGATATATTGATATCGGAAAATTTCGATATCGACGGACCCTAGTGGATACAGGAATAGTTGTCAGGAAGCAGAGAGGGGTTCGAGCGTGGCCGGTGGCTCACGGCACGTTTTCACGGGGGAAGCGCTCACGAGGTCCCAAACGAAGTCAGCAATGTAGAATAAATAAATAACCTTGGTCATCATTTACAATCCCTGCCGTTTGAATTGCAGAAACAAAGGCTTAAAAGGAAGCCTTCGCATTAAGGACAGGCAAATTAGATCAATTTGAATTGTTTTTATTTACAACCAGATCAATCAGAAACTAATTGAGTTTACAGTTCATGTACACACTTCGGTATTACAGTTCAATTTGATTTGTATCAGCTCTACTGTGTAGTTAGCCCAGTGCGTTTTAAAAGCCTAATCCACCAGAGCGTTTTATGACCTTCCCACAGGCTGTACTGAATAAAACGTAGATCCAGAAGGAAAGAACTCCGGGGAATGCAACCCTTTTAAACGCTGCTAAAAGCAACTTCAGAAAAGAAAACGGGCTGATATAAAGAATGAGGAATCTGTCCCTCAGAATATTTACCAACTTTAGAACAATACTTTTCATTAATAGTTTAAACCGCAGAGTGTGTCTGAAGCTTTTAGTGTGTAGTTTTTCACAAAAGAAAAGAGGGGCACTTTTCCAACAATGAATGTTCGGATTGAAATCCCCAGTACTTTCTGAGTGCAGTGGTGAACAATCCTGTAAAACACTGCCCCCACCTCACCGCCCACCCCCCCACCCCCACCACCAACTCATAACCACTTAGAAGTGCTGTGATTTATTTATTTCTGTAATAATGGAAGAAAAACACTACTGTGTGCTTGACCTACAAAAGGTGAGTCCCATTTTATCCTCTGACAGTAAAGTTGGGTTGATATTCGATCGGAAAGTATAATAGGAATCCTTTTATATTTCCAAGAAGTTTTCTTCAGAACTGTCAGAACAACTGTTAATACTTCTCACTCAGAAATTTGCTTCAATGTGTTACTGTCACCCTCCGTTCGGCAGCCTCAGGCCTGCTCCCCGTCCACCCCCCTAACCCCCCCAACCATCGGGGGCCGGGCTCTCAGCCTCTCTGCTCCCACACTGTGGAACTCCATCCCGCAGCCCCTCCCCCCCCCCCCCCCCCCCCTCGCTTTCTCCCTTTCCTCCTTCAAGCCCGGTCTCAAGACCTTCCTCTTCGACCGCGCCATCGGTTCCTCCCACTAACTCTTCCCCCTCTCCCTCTCTCCTTCCCTCTACCCTCTACCCCAACCCTCCCAAAGTGAAAGGCGCTTGCTAAGTGTAATTTTGTTATTGTTGTTGTTGTTGACAGTACATGAGTCAGGTTTGTGGATGTGCTGAGAAGCTCTATTGTTCATTACGAAAGGTGTGTCTGTGTCCCGAGGTATGGCTTCTGTTGTTGGTTTATGGAACTACCGTATTCCCGTTCCTCACGTGAACGAACGTTAAGGAACGTGCTGAATGTTCAAATTCATAACAAAAAATATTTTTTTTTGTTTGCAAAGGCTCTTCTACCACCACCAAGACAAAGCTGGAAAGTGACCACTTAGCCCTAGTCAAGGAAACAACGTGTGAAGCTTGAATATAATCAATCTGCACAAACCAGCTCCTCAAATTAGACTTGACAGCTGAGCTTCAGGGCAAATTAGTTTCAGACCTCACTCCTTCAACAACCCAGATTTATACTGCGTTTTTCACAGTGTAGTACAGTGATAACAACTCTTATGGTGGGTGTTTATAATGGGAAGTTCTATTAATACGTAGCAAAAAATAATTGACCTATTAATAATAGTAATAATCCAAGCGCGAATAATTAATAACTCGAGGTGTCTTGTAGCTCAGTGGTTAGAACACTCGCCTTGCAAGCAAGTGACCTACCTGGGCTCGAATCCTCGGGCAAGTTTCCTTACTCCATGCGCCTGATAATAATCCCTCAAAAACAAACAATAATAAATTGGTCATTTCAACCCACGACTGTTTGCGGGGACACTGCTGTGCGCAATTGGCTGCCAGGTTTTGCCTACCAATACACAGTCACTTCACTTGACAGTATATTCTGTGAAGTGCTTTGAGACGTCTAGAAGATGTGAAAAGCGCTATATCAAATGAAAGGATTATTATTATAATTAAATTATTATTATTAAGCACCTTAACAAGTCATCAAAAAACATCTTAAGGAACATCACAGAGCCTTACTGTAAACTGTAATGGCTGTATTTTTGTAGGTGAATTTGCGTGATAGTTTATATTCCATAGATGTGCATGTTGTGAAGAGTCTTAATCCACTTACGTTTTGAATGAATGACATTATGTTTACTACAAAATTTAATATCCCAATTACATTATTATTATTATATCATTTCTTAAATCCCATCAAATTGCATTTTCTTACTCTGCAAACCGCTGAATAACAACATTGATTCTATTCATGTGCAGGAAGTGAATAAGTGGACCATTCACAGTATAATATATACAGCTTGACATCCTGTAAGAATCAATGTTGGACAGCATAATGAGTTTGGTTGTCTGGCACTGATCTGTTTTAGTAAATTTATTAAATCTCGCTCTATGCGCTAAAATCTACCCTATAAAAAATCAATGTGTGATAATGAAATATTGTTTATTTACTCCAAACTCAACCAGTTAGCAATAAACGCTTTCGGTAACAGTCAAAACCACCCAGTCAGACATCACGGAGCATTGTCCCACACATAGTACAGTGTTAATATCGGTCTCGGTCAGATTTAGTGCCAGTTAAGAGCCAGTGGAGTGGCCCAATACTTTACATGGACTGATCACTTTGGCCCTACACGGCAATATGTTGGTTTGAAGATTCCAAGACTAAGTTGGTCCAAGCGGCTGGGAAGTGGAACCGGAATCCATTCCTCCTGAACGGATATTAAAGGAGCTTTAGCCTGGGAGTTCTGTTGAGCGATGGCTGGAACCCGATTAACGTCCTGGCTGATCAGTGATTAGGTATGCTGATTTAATGATAATTTTTTGGCATCCCAGAAGGGAGCCTGCCCTCGGTGACAGAGAATAACTAAAGCGTGATGTATCTTCGTCAGCAGTCAGACTCGAATTGACAAGAGCAGGGCACTGGCAACAGGGGACGCATTTCTGTTTAGTAATTACAACACGTTTGTTTTTTTTTTCTCTTTGAAATGTCCAAAAAGTGCCAAGCCAAAATCAACAGTGTGTGGTGTAGTACACGAGCAAAAGTGACCCGTTTTTGACACTCAATCGACACTAAAAGCGGAGCATGTTTAAGCTCACGTAAGTAGAATACAATACAAAGCGAGTACGCAGGCATTTCCTCGACTATTTGATTTTGATAAAACATAGTAATAATAATCCTTGCGTTTGATATTTCACCTCATCACATCTTCAAGACGTCTCAAAGTGCACCACAGTACTGTAAAGTGAATTGATTTTCGGGGGGTGGGGGGCCAAAACGCAGCAGCCAATTGCACGCGGCAGCTTCCCCCACACGATGGAACGTACCGCTTTAATAAATAATAATCCTTACATTTGAAATAGCGTCTTTCACAGTCGCAGTTCGTCTGTAAGCACCTCACAAGATTCAGCTCAATTTGCAGTGACCGCGTATTTTACAGGCGGATGTGATCACTAAATAGTGCAACAACAACAACAACAACAACATCCCACAAACAGCCATTCTCTACGGGATGTCTGACAAAGTGCAGTGTGAGAGCAGACTCGTCCTTCAAAAAAGATGTAGAGTATTAACAAAAATGTCCTCACACTTGGCCTCTCATAAGCTTTGTTTGATCTTTTGCTGCAGCCTGGTTTTGTGAATTTGACCTAGATCAGAAATCAGAAATCCAAAGGGTATTGCCACCTACTAAACAGAAAGCTGTTTTATTATTTAATCATTTCTATCTTTTAATATCTAATCTGTTCTGTCCTCGTGAATCCTACTACTTATTATTTAATCCTACCTTATAAAAAAGGGTTTATCCTTCAGAATTTAATAAGGATCTCTAACATCTCCCTGTGACGCCCTCGGTAGACAAGAGATCTCAGTTCAGCTTTCCTTTTTTCATTGTTATTCATCCATCTTTTGAAGACAGTATCTAGCGAGACCGTTCCGTTTTCTGCAGCTCAGTGTCGTCTTGGCTGTGCTATCACTATCAATGCCTTTATTTCATTTTGTTCTTGGGGTCGGGTGGGGGGGTGGTGAGAAAAAAACGGCTTCGTTAACAACACAAAAATTAGGATCCCAGCAAAGGCCTATCTGCATAATGGCTTCTGGCATTCCAATTTTATTGCCGGAGGGTCAATGAGGTGGGGAGAGAACTATTCTGAACAGAACATAAGCAAGACACTCATTGTGATCTATATATAGGTAACTGCCAACTCTGCTTCACAGTCAAAGGATCATTGCTTCATTATTATGTATGTATGTATGAAAACCAAGAGATAACAAGATTTACAAGTAAAATTTAAAAGATCGTGTCTCTTCCCCCCAAAATCCAAACGCAGTCACTTACTCAGAGGCGAAGAGGTTTGTGTAAGCCACGGGTGGGCAGGATGGCAGCTCTGTAAAGATTCTGTAGCAATCAGAACAGAACAGCAATCAATCACACCAAAAAACAAAGCCCACGGCCTCACATCTTCCTCAAAAGTCACTGATCCTCTCGGTCTCGGGCACACACGTGGCGCCCGGAATGGCTCAGCTGACCTTTGAGCCCCAGTTCACACTCCGCAAACATTCGAAGGTCCGTGTCAAGATTTTGTGTGTGTGTGTGCGTGTGTGTGCGTGCGTGCGTGCGTGCGTGCGTGGTTCCCCCCGACAGCCTTGCCGATAGGGACGGCAGCGACACCCACCTTTAACATGGCTTTTGGCCCACAAAATATGCAGTCGATTCACTTCACCGTACATCCTGTGAAGCGCTTTGAGACGCCTGGAAGACATGATAAGGCGCTTCATCAAATGCAAAGTTTATTATTATTATTATTAACGAATTGCTGGAAAAAATGCAGTAACTTTTGTAACTACCAAAACGATGCACAAGTGTGTAGATTGACAGCCACTGGACTATTATTTTTTGCTGTTGAGTTGTGATTTTGTGAGTGACAAAAAGCTAGTCAGGATGGACTAGCCAGACTCCATAGCTGAAAATATTGACTTTACTTTCTCAATCCCATGAAAACAAATCTTATTTAATTCCATACAGTCCCCCCACCCACCCCACCCCACCCCCCACTCTGAGGTCTTCCTTTACAACACTGAAGAGCCTTAATTTTTCTATCCATTGCTCATACCTCATTCCTTTTTCACTGTGGGGGTGGGGTGGGGGAAACCATCCTCTTTGCTCTCCTCTATACAGTATTGTCTCAAGGGCCTGAGAAGCTCCCTCTTGTCACAAGCAACAAGAAAGTGTACGCAGTTCTCCCAGAACAGAACCACCTGTAGACCTGAGCGTGACATCGGGGAGCAGAACTTGACTCGTTTGCCAATACAGGCCAGCATCCTGCTTGCCTCTGTTTATTGCTGCTTAACACTGTTTTGAGATGGTGAGCGAGATTCCCCCTTTCAAACGGTCAATCACATCCATGTATGTATCACAGTACTTGTGCCTTATTTTTTTTCTTCTTCTTCTTCCTATATCTTGCTTTGATTGTCATTTGAACTTCATTGAGCACCTCACCAGCTGATATGGTGCACAGCAACAACAACAACAACAACAACAGCAACAACAGCAACAGCAACAGCAACAACAACAACAAAAACCACCACCAGAAATTACATTTATTGCAATATTCGGAGGACATTTCGATGCAATGCCATACGCAGTCAAGCATTATTGGAGCTCCTGTGGCTCAGTGGTTAGAGCACTTGTCTTGCAAGCTGGGAGAGACCTGTGTTCGAATCCAGGCAGGTTCAGGGCGAAACCTTGGGCAAGTTTCCTTACTCCACACACACACACACACACACACACGCCTAATAATAATCCCTCCAATAAAACCACAATAATAAAATTGGTCATTTCAATCCACGACTGTGTGTGTGGGGGGTACGCTGCTGTGCGCAATCGGCTGCCGCGATTCACCAACAAATATATATACAATCAATTCACTTTACAGTAAACTCTGTGAAGCGCTTTGGGACGTCGATAAGATGTGGAAAGCCACTATATCAAAGGGTTATTATTATTATTATTATGATTATTTGTATTTTGGAGCTGGGGTTTGCTTGAAAGTGATCAGAAGCTGGGACTCCAGTTGCATCTCCAAATGACATTGAATCCAATTGTAACAGCCTTTCAGTGCCATTCCCCTACCGAGGCCAACTAACGCAATATAGCGCCAGGTGCCAAGGGTCAAACCTGAGACCTTGTGGGTGTGGATGGCTTATTTGCTACATGGATAAACTCAGCGGAGTGTGCGCGTCACTAGCAACTTACGCAGGGATTGTTTTTCTCACGCTCAGCCGCCCAACTTTGAATATTTCAACCACTCTTTTTTTTTGAGGCCCCAGATATCATCCATTACGAATGATAAAATCCAAATCGTAGGAGACCAATTTTGTTTTTCAGAAGGACCTGACAAAGACAACACGGATTCCGGAATAACGCTGTACAAATGCTCTCACTGCTTATCAGCTAAAATCAACTGCAACTTTTTATTTTACACAGAGATGCCCCCCACCCCCCCCCCCCCCTCAGAGATACAACACTCGGGGACATCTCTAGTAACAACGGCAAAATCATTGGCCGCTTGAAATGGGCGCAAATGCCTTGGAGCGCGAATTGCAAAATATCGGTAACGAAAGACTTCTGTGTTCGTAAGCAGGGAACGTGCGCACAAGGATGTACTGTACAAGGGATATTTGTGAACACAATTATACACAGATCTTAGCAGCCTGCTCTCTTTTCATCGAGGAGATTGGCGTGTCTCACAAAATTCCCTATTAGCTGCTATCAGGTCACCGTAGAGCTCAGTGCAATAGCTTCTCCAGCTACTTGTTATTCTGCTTTTAGCAACACTGATTTACAAGTGAGTTCAAGACAAACGGCAGAATGCAGCCGTCAAGCCCTCACCATCCTCTTCTCTTTTCTTCCTCTAATTTTCCAGTTTGTGTGTCTTATAGCGCTCGCTGACCTGCCTGTCATCCAGATATCTCCCTCAAGACACTCCTGGCTAGAAGCCCATCTTCTTTTTTTTTTATCTGCTATCTAATAACTGTCACTCAGCCTCTGTCCTACACCTTGTCCTTTTCTAATTTACACTGAGAGCATTCTCTGCACAAACGTCTTCGAGTTTCCCCGTTTATTTATTCTTTATTATTCACCTGATCGGTATACATTTTTTTCGGTTAAATTGTGAGCGCGGTGGAGTGGTGGGGGTGTGGGGGGGGGGGGGGGGGGAGAGAGAGGGAGAGAGAGAGAGGGAGAGAGAGAGGGGGAGAGAGATCTGATCTAAGTTAATATGCACGCAGAGGTGACTGTGTAATCGACACAGTTGCTGTTTCGAGTTTGACCCGTGTACAGTTAAGATTCTTTAAGGTTCCAGTAGCAGGCACCTAATTATGCATTCCCGTGCCTGATGGAAGCTTTGCACCTCTACAGGAAACACACAGTGGATTAGACAGAGACACTAGGGACATGGTTGGAATGAACGCTGCGCTTAAACAAATACCAAAATCAGCGTTGGAAGTCAATACTGATAAATAAATTCCGGCGCTTAAGACAAGTTTAGTAAATGCCACATATAGCATTGTATCGGGTTTTTCTGTCCTGGTAATTAAACTTCACCAACTTGAGCAACAGCTAGTCTCCTGTGTAACCCTGTGCAGTGTTTGATGTAACGTATTCCAAAGCTCAGGCTCGGATGAGCCAGGAAAATAATTTCTGTCGTGGTACTGATCTAGGCTGTCTGCCTCGAAGAAATCCCAATACATAAACATATATATATATATTATTGCAGGAAAGTAGAAACTGAATCGAGTTTAGTTTTGCAAAAAAAATATCTCAAATAAATCCTTTGATTCCTGTGCTCCTTGTGTTGAACTTGAGAGACGTGGCGGGGGGGGGGCAGTGGAGAAGGAGACTCGGGGAGGACTATCGCATCTGGAAAGTGTCTGATGTGTCCTCTGAAAGTCAAGGGCATTGGAGAGAGTGTTGTCGAGTCGATGTGATGTCCTGTAGGGAGAAATTCCACCTCGGAATCCACGTTTACAGTGTGAAATCAACACTTATTTTTTAGTCCCCACTGAATCGCCTTGAAAGTTTAACAAAGAAAAATGCTCCCGAGCACTGTACGTTTATCATTGCGAAAGAGTATTTTTTTAAATCTCGGTGAATGGGTGTCATTTTTTTGCGCGTGTAATTTACGCCAATGCATTCTCCTCAAAGTCACTCTCCCACAGCTTTCAGCCAGTACGCTTGTGGTTCACTGTTGTCGTTGCTACAGATAAATCTGCGGATAACAGTTGACAGCTTCAGATATTAAAAGTGGGTGGAAATATCTCCTCCTCGGTGGAGGGTTAGTTCAAAGTCCATCTGCATTATATAAGTGCTTGTTTTGTTTTGTTTTTGAGAGAGAGAGAGAGAGAGAGAGAGGAGAGAATCACGAGTTAAATAAATTCGCGATCTGTTTGTTTTGAATGCCGAGGATTAAGAATCCTTCAGTGTCAAGAGAATTAAAATAAAATCAAGAGAGGAATAAACAGATTTTAGAGATCAGAATAGTTTCCCCGATATGTGTGGTATGATATATGTCTAGGCTCAGCTTTGTGCAGAAATCACGGCAGGTTCAATTCTACTGTATATTGGTCCTGACCTCTCCTGTTACACCCCCATGCGTAGTTCAAAATCAGAATCATTATGTAAAATCAATACATATCTCAACAACTTTCCCTGATTTTTTTGTAAAGAAATAAGGTCATGGCCATTATTAGGACATCGAATTATCATGAAGGAGAAACAATTATTTCCACTAAATGGCCTTTTTGTTTGTAAAAAAAACTCTCTTTATTAATTGTACCATTAGATTATACATGATCAGATCTGTGGGATGTTTCTGTCCTGATTGCCTGTTGATTTCCTCCCCGTTTCATAATTGGTCAATGATGGCCAGGCATATGAACCCTGATGTCACAATTCCCAATCACTGCCCACTCCAAATAATCACTACAAGCGGAGATGCTCCCATACACACGGATGTTTGGGCCTCCAGTTGTGATTCCCACGTTCAATAATGTAAATGGAAAACCTTTCATACGCCAACACACACGGGACTGAAATTCCTCGTGGCCATAGCCTTGTCCACAAACTACAGTCACTACATTTCACAATAAATCCTCTGAAACCCTTTGATCACCAGGAAGGAGAAATCATCATCACTGCACATATTAGAGCAAACCCTCCATCCATTCCAGTCCAAGTCCTAGACAATGTGTCAGTGTTTGAATCATACAATGGTATAAACGTTTACACAACATGTAAAATGCACTCTTGCTCTTGCCAATAAGGAGCATCATTTAAGCGCTTTGAGACGTCGATAAGACGTGGAAAGCGCAATATAAATGTAAGGATTATTATTATTACGTTATCATTCTTCCAGCTTGCATTTAAAGTGTTTTTCTCACCTTTTTTGTTTACCCCACCAGCTCTTCTAATACTACAGTGGTAATATATCGTAGATATAATTTTCACTCTAAAATATGACCCTATCAGTATATTCCAGTTAAATATGAAGCTGTTAAATTACATTACTGAATGATTGTGTTTCTGCAATCAAATAATACCGCTTTGTCAATGTGATCGCAACCCAGAATTAATGTCTTCCTTTGAGTATAATATATTCACTAGAGTAATGATACGATTTTGTTTCTTTCTTTGTGAAAATACTTCTGTATCTCATTTCTTCAATGTTGTTGGTACAGCAACAGGAATAACATGTGAATGGCTGGTATAATCTATCGTCTGTTCCTCTGTGCAAAAATCTCAGTGACTCAAGCAATGACTTGAAAACGTGTAATTGTTAAAGTAGAAGATAAAGTACCCGACGACATGAGAACAATACGATACAAATATTTTAAACGTCGCTTGATATGAACAATAGTGTTGGAAAAAAAAACTCTACGGGGTAAGATTTATTTTGCAATTTTCATTTACTGCACACAGTATTCTTTTGTGTCAATGATACTTAGAGGATGACCACAAAAGAGCCAAATTCAAGCGTCAGTCGCAAGTTACAGGGAATGTTTCCCACGAGCACGGCAAGCTAAAAGCTTATTGCGCTGATTGTCTTAAATTGATACCATATAGAAAGCTCAAAATTGAGAAGCTTGGCCCGAAAGTGGCCACTAATGGTTTCGTTAATGATGGATTCCATTACCCCCGAACAGATGCAGAGCTAAGGAAGATTTCAGTACCGGGGACACGCAGCCTTTCCTGTCCTTCGAGAACGCCTATTAAAATCCCCCCCCCCCCCCCCAACCCCAAGTTATGACAATTTGAACTGTCTCTATGATGGACGTTTTGCTACTCGAAGATATCGAGCAGTTTTCAAACCGAGCGTCTTTTCCATCTCGTTCACGTCCGGGAAAGGGAAAGGGGTTAAAAGGTTCTCCACCGGAAATGTGATGAGAGAGAGTGCCAAACATGGTGTTAGAGAATGGCATTATACGAGGCTGAATTATGGCGGGGGTTGACAGTTTCAAATTATAACAATTATTTCATTGTGCTAATGCGGCTTGGTAAGAGGCAACTCAAGAGAACTAAACAATCATTAAAAGACGGTGAGGAAATGACGAATGAAGCAGTGGAACAGTAAGTGACCCTGTGCAGTTGTGATCTCGATAAGATATTTTTTGTTTTGCTGAATTGTTCATTGACCTCCCCCCCCCACCCCCGCCATGTTTGTGATTTTAATCAACACTGCACGCATTATTCAAAGATAATACTGAGCAATTCATTCCTTTAAGTGCTTTAACTGCTAATTATTTATATATAATCTGTCTCAGGCTGTATTCCAGTTAACGCTCACAATTTTCACTTCCCGCTCGCCCTATTTTCTCCAAAACATTTGGTTTCCATGTTGCAAGTTCATTTTCATTCATCGGATAAGGTCCGGATGGGACAGTTGCAACAGCAATTTTTTAAATGAACCAAAGCCAAACTTGCTGGAACGATGTTCAGAAACCCAATCTTTTGGTTGTCTGAGCCTCACATTGGATTGGAGAAATTTATTTGGCAAAATAACAACTAATAATGATCTCTGCGTTATCACGTCGCCGAAACATTTAAAAACACAGGGTGTTCAAAATTATGAGGGGATTTGAACCAGTAGACAAGGAGAAACTGTTTCCACTGACAGGTGAATACCAGCGTATAATAGATTTAAGATAATTGGCAAAAGAACCAGTTGGGAAGATGAGGAGACTTTTTTTAAAAAAAAAACACAAGAGAGTTGTTGCCTGGAACGCACTGCCCGAAACACTGGTGGAAACAGATTCAATAGCAACTTTGAAAAGGGAATTGGATCGGAACTCGAAAAGGAAAAATTTGCGAGGATGTGGGGAAAGAGCTGGGAAGTGGGACTGATCACGTAGCTCTTCAAAAAAGCCAGAACAGGCACGAGAATAATAATAATAATAATAACCCTCGCATCTAATATAGCACTTTTTACGTCTTCTAGACTGTTTCTCAAAGCGCTTCACAGAATGTACTGTCAAGTGAATTGACTGTATATATTTGTGGGCGAAACGCGGCAGCCAATTGCGCACAGCAGCGTCCCCCCCCCCCCCCCCCCACACACAGTCATTGGTGGATCTCCCTGTGTGCTGTAATATTCAATGATTCATTGATTCTATCTTCTATAAAATGCAGAGACTGTAGGTATGTTTTGTTGGCAGATATGGTTGCCAATTTGCCCAGCGATCAATCTCACAGGCAACCGTCGAAGTAAATAAATTTTATCTTGGGGAATGTTGACCAGGACACAGTGAGCGACTCCACTATTCGACTAGTGCCATGTAATCTTTAATGTCTACCTGGAGAGGCAGATGCTACATCTCTTTAACATCTTATCCGGAGGACAGGCGATCTGACGATGCTGTACTTTAGCAGTCTCTGTGCGAGAGTGGCAGCCAAAGACAATGACTTCAAAGTCCTGATGTGGTGCTTGAAACAACATGGTGCTCCTATAGCTCAGTGGGTTAGAGCACTCGCCTTACAAGCGTGAGACCTACCTGTGTTCAAGTCCAGGCAGGTTCAGGGCGAAACCTGGGGCAAGTTTCCTTACCCCCACACGCCTAATAATAATCCCTCCAAATAAAAAACGCAATAATAAAAATTGGTCATTTCAATCGACGACTGTTTGTGAGGGGGGGGACACTGCTGTGCGCAATCGGCTGCCGCGTTTCGCCCACAACTATATATATACAGTCGATTCACTTTACAGTAGACTCTGTGAAGCACTTTGAGACACAGTCTAGAAGACGTGAAAAGCACTAAATCAAATTCAAATGCAAGGATTATTATCTGGAGGCTCGCACAGACTGGATCATTTTTCAAACATGAGTGACTGTACCAGTTTATAATCAGGGCAATCTCCAGTGTTTTGACACAACATTGTCCACGGTGGGGTGTCTAATTCGGAATGAAAATATTTCTAAGTCATCTCCACGATCTGTAAGGTATTCCTAGAATATTTACACACACAAAAAAACTGTAATTCCGCACATTCAGTCTGTCAGAGAGAGTCCTTTTGTGAGGAGAATCTTTGCAACCATTTATTTCACACAAATACGATCTTAGATTTGCAGACCATTGTGCGAAATCTTGCAAGCGTTTCATTGCAATTCTATAATTGCACGCCGTATATCATCACAAGAGGATCAGATGAAAAAAAAACGGGATGTTGGCTTTTATCTCAAAGGGGTTGGAATACAAGGGAGAGGGAATGAAGCTTCAACTGTGTAACAGCCATAGTCAGACTCCATCTGAATCACTGCGTTCAGTTTTGGGAACCGCACCCCGGGAAGGATGAATTGACTACAGAGGGGGGGCTGCAGCTCAGATTCACCAGAATGATGGTGATGCTTTTCATTGCATCAACTGTTGAAATTCTCTGATCCAGCTATCCCCCTGCTTTACCACGTTTCCATTTACACGGTCTCGATTTAACGGACCTAATCTTTTTTAACACCTTTTTAAATCCACATACGACATTTGGTTTTGTTTTAACGACAAAAGAAGATTTGGGCGCGTCTGTTTTCTGCGCCTGCCGCAGTACAGAGTGTATCTCTCGGGGGAAACTGCGTTTCGATTTACGATGTTTCGATTTGCGTGACATTTTTCAGGAACGCCAGCAACCCTGTCGTAAATCGGTGGGGGGGGGGGATATACCTGTACATGTCTATTCACTAAATTGCCCTATCATTGGCTTATTGCTGCTATCATTGGCTTATTGTGATAGGGAATCCCTTTGATTCCCTATCACAAGCACCGGGATGGAATTACACATGCTAACGTTCAATTTATTTCTGCAGTGCAGTCGTAGGCAATGAGATTAATGGTAGAATTTTGTTTCATTACCTTATGAATTGAGACATCGCTGCCAATGGAGCGCCCACGTCTTCAAATCTGGCTGGTGAGAAAAACGCAAGAGTTCCCTTTTAACCGTGTGGCAAACCCTGGAGAACCAGTGCTCAGCGGCATCTGAAAGCAAAAAAGGATGTTTTGCTGTAATCGTCCACGTATTTTTGCAACCGTGTGAGGGTTTCACTGACACCTTTACTGTGTGTTTCGAAATGTCCAGTGCGCGTGCGAATGTTTGACTGACGAATCAGTTCGATTCCGGTGCCAAATTGTGAAAAATTGTATCTGCCTTCTGCGATGGATTTCTTTTTGTCACTCCCGAGGTGTTGTGTGTATTCAGAGTTAAACGTAAACTGAATGCAACTCTGCTAAGCTCACAGTGGAACCTTATTATCTATCCTGGTGAATGTGGTTTTGAATCAGATTCCAAGATAAATGAAGCACAGTAGGATTCCTATTTGCTGTGTTGTTGTTCATTGCCTGGTACAGCTATGTTCTCACTACCATATGCCCAGAAATGTACATTTGTCAATTCACTTTACAGTACAGTATATTCTGTCAAGCGTTTTGAGACGTCTAGAAGAATTGAAAAGCCGCCATATCAAACGCAAGGATTATTATGATTATTATTATTATACAGTAACAGTGATGATTTCACACGTAAGAGATAAATTAATGGACAAACTGCTATTGAAAACCTAGAAGTTCTTCACGTATTTATCTTGCGATTTGCTGCTAGATAAACGTTCATTATATTCATCGAATTATACGGAACAGTAGGAGGCATTTTGCCCATTGTGTCTGTGCCAGTTCTTTGAAAAGATATATAATAAACATCCAGTAATCTCGGTCGTGACCTCCAAGCAACCTTTCCTTTGAGGTAAGAGAATTCTTTTTCCTCAACGGAGCTTTAATGTTGTTATAGCAAATCATTTATCAGCAACACTGTAAATGCTTTTCCTGCTTCCATTCATTCAATGGTTCAATAAATTGAGTGTAATAAAATACATTCAGTGTGTAAAAAAAATAGATAAAGTGAAACTAAGTCAAACTACTCTTTTCCTGCCAAGGCAAGTGTTTGACACACACACACACCCATCACCGCGCTCAAGAATATCCAAACTAGATTGTTAGTGCCACGTTTGAATGCCACCTACACCTACACCTACCCTGTGTCAAAACATTTTGTAATATTGAAGTTGGAACATTTACTATAATAAAAAATAATCCTTGTACAGTATTTGGCAATAGTACTTTTCATACCAGAAGAACCAACTTGTTATCTGTGCGATTGTAGCCAGGACTCGAGGTAGAAACTGAGAAATGGTATCTTTAGACGTCCATCTGAACAGGCAGACAGAACCTGAGTTTAATGGCGAACGCATAAGCCCAAAGGATTTTATCTGATGCCTGCCTTTGTTCTGCTGTGAGCATTGGTTCAGACGTGATGCCTGCTGCAGTCTGGGTTCTTCTGTTGAGGGAATAGAATAGTTGTCAGCAGCTAAATGTATTTTGCTTGTGTGGAGGTGCAGCAAGGCAGATCCACCACCGAGAATGGAGTTCCCATAGGTAGGTGTTATGTGTATCGGGGTTAAAAGAACTTAAAGGAGATTGGCTTGAAAGTTGAAAAAGGCTGCATTTAAAAATGTGCTGACTTTTAGATACTCTGAAATGTTAGGAAAACAGAGTAAATGACGACTCGAAAGGGAATTCTCCCCCCTGTATTATTTAAGCGATGTGCATTTGCCTAGTTTTTAAGTTATCATTGGTTGCCTGCCCAGCATGCTGAATGCTTGTTGAAAAATTAATTTCACATGAAAGTTTAAAAGAGCATTTACATCGCAATTTGTTATGCTTTTTTTTTTGTCAAGTGAACACAGCAGGAGATGCCAGTAATTTCTTCTCTCAGACAGGCTCTAAATAACTTTCCTGCCATCTTTTCGTATTCCACAAGATGCACTGGTGAATCCATTCTCATCACTCTGATGTTTAATATCTTTGTTTAATACACAAATATCTCCCATTGAGGTTGGAGACAGCTGCTTTCTGCGCTGTGTTTTTTTTTAAATTACCCGTTGAAATACTATGACACAAACCAAACTCTATTGAAAGTAACTTCGGTGTTTGTGTCCCACATTGGCGATGAAGATCAAAAGATCTTTTAATGAAAAATAAGTGGTTACCACGGCGAATCTCTACACACCCACCATCTGAGAAACAATCCCATGTTTTACCATCCGTCTGAGACATGAGGCATTTCCATCCAATCAAAACCTGTGGCGTGGTTCAGGTTCAATTCATAATCCTGTACTCTCATTTTTTTTCCTCTGCCAAATAAAGGCAAAATGTGGACAGAAATACATCAGATAGGCACGGTCGATATTCATCCAAATAAAACTGCACGAGTCAAAGATCTCCCTCCAGCTTGGATGGTTTCCTTACACTCTGAAAACCCAGAGCATCAGCCAAGCAGATAGACAGTCGAGACCTGAGTGTCAGTGTTGCTTGTGCATGCTCAGTTCATGCCCCGTTTGGTGAGGAACATTGTGCCAGTGCTTTTTTTATTCTCAGCCTATATATAGAGAGGCACACAGAGGCTGAGAATTTTTTTTCAATGCATTTTTCCAGATAAATTCCGGTTAATCAAATGCGGACCGTTTTGTTTGCGATGCCGGTTATACGGAAGTCACGGTTGATCGGGTGCCGGATAAACGGGCTTTTACTGTACTCAATACTCACAAAAAAACCTTTTTGCTTTGGGAAGGCATCTCAAAGCGCTTAGCTCTGTTTAAGATCGCAGTCTGCGTTTCATAAGACACCTTTCACAATGGAAAGATGCCTCAACACACTGTAGATGTATTGTAATGTTGTCATAACTATATGTTTGTTTAGATGAACCCTAAAGCCAGCGCCTTGGGACGTCCTCTCGACGTGAAAGGCGCTATATAAATGTAAGTTTTGGTTGTGTTTTTTGGGGGGATTTTTATGGGGTTGAGTTTTTGATTGAACCCAGCAGCTACTTTTGCGCAATCATGAATTGTTCAGCAAACCCGCTCTTATCAGAGAATGCCTTACCACACTCAGCTGACATATTCTAGAGTCACAGTTGAGGCCTTGGTGAGATAGCCAGGTTAGTACCTATTTGGGGACCGTATTTGAATAGGTTAAGCATCCGTTATGAACTGTGTTTGTTAGATTGTTCCACACAGCTGTCTCTTTTTCCCATATCAGACATTTCACTCCTTTCAAACTACACCACATTTAAAGCTAGTTTCAGAGCCAGGAAGGGAGTGAACTACCCGACTGCATCAATTGTCCAACGGTGTTAGATTATAAATTCATGGTGCAATTTTTGAATTATGTATATCAACATACAGCACTCCATTTCACAAACACACCAACGGCATCATGAGAAATGAAGATTGTGTGAAGGGAAAGTCAACCAAAGATAGGTTAGGCTCACTCTGGTTTATAATGGGGTTTGAAATGCTGCCCCTGCAGCCACACGCACATATTATAGGTTCAATTTGAACGTAGAGGAAGGAAAATAGGAATGTGATGTGATAACTATCACTCTGTAACGTGATAAATAACAGTTAATATACAGCAGGAACAATATTTAATTTTTTGAAACGTGATTGAATATTCCTGGGGCCAAAAATAGCTTCAAAATGTAAGACTGCACCAAATGATGTGTTTAATGTTTTATCAACATTACATCAGATAGAACAGCTGTAAAGGTTTATCAGAATCTGAGCTGCAGACATACACATATAAATGTTCTTTACTGTTGCTTTTTATTTAAAACCTTGAATTGTGTGATGTTTCTTCCACAGAGTAGAGCGATTTGGAATTGGAAGCAACTAATCTGGTTACCCCCAAATCTCTCGCCATTTATTGTTTTCATTCCATTTATATATATATATATTTAAAATATATTAAAATAATATAGGTTTCTATGGTTAGACATTTTTTTTACAGAACCAACTACCCTGGGAATCAATTGTTAGTCAATTGGCAGATTCCTTTCCAGGTTTGACAAACCCTCTGAAAACAAATGTGGTCACTCAATCCATTGTTCACTGCTGTGTGCAATTGTCTGCCTCGTTTCACCCACAGTATACAATCAATCAACTTTACAATATATTATGTGAAGCGCTTCGTGACATCTCGATGGCATGATAAGGCTGTGTATCAGTGGGGAAACTGTGCTGAACGGAAGCTGAAGGTGTAGTGGAAAAAAACACGCAAGAAACTTAAACTCTTCAACTTAAACTCCAAGAGGAGTAAAGAAATTAGCAAAAAAAAATTATACAAATCTTGTAAAATGTGAGAAGGAATTGACCCTAAGAGTCAGAGTTGTGCACATTAATGCCAACACATGCTGATGATCTGGAGGAGAGAGGCACTCCACATCTCAATGGACCTTCTCCAGAAAAGACATGTTAATCAGGGGGCCACTTTCCTGATGGATGTTTGCTAAACCCCACTGAAGTGTATCTTTCGGGACTTATCCTGGACCTTATCCATTAAGCTTGACCGTTCGGCTAGTCTTAGTCAGATGCTGAAAGATTGAGATCAAATGGATGAAAGGCTGTTCTTTTTTCTGTACCTACTCTTGAGACATTGCGATTGTTTTTTTGGGTTCTGCCTTAACCTTCACCATTGTTTTTAAACCCTACTAGTAAGCAGGAACCCGGTTGTTATTCGATTGGCGGATCATTTTTCCGGGGTTAATAATAATTCCTTCGCTTGTGTTTTTTTTAAGATTGATCACTTTAATCCACGACTGTTTGTGGGACGCAACTTAACTTTAGTTCTGAAACATTTATAAAGGGGAAAAAAATGGGGGGAAAAAGCTCAGAAGCACTCAGTGCCAAGACAATGTAGTACGCACAAACAATGTGAAGAATATTCATTAGGAATGTCATTTATCACACAACATGAAGCCTAAACTGCTCATTTCCTTTTTAGTGTTGTTTGGTGTAGTGCGAGTACAAGAGCACAGTTTAGAAATCGGTTCTTTGTGAATCTTAACGAGCATTCGGCAGATAATTGGGAATATTATTTGTCTCATGTTCTGTGACGTTTGTGGCCGTGTTAAGAGCATTTGCTCTAAGTGAGCCTTGCCAGATTGCTTGTGTATGAAGTTTTAATCACAAAATAGTGCCTTTATATCTGTCTTTGATTTTAAAACTAGGCTCTTTATGCATTCCAATTTGTGGTAAATAGGGCAATCTGCCAGCCCAGACTGGCCAGAATACTTGTGCCAAGACAACATGGCTGAAAGGGGACCTAAAGGATATGAATAAAAATTTATTAATGGGATTGCAAAAGTAAACACAGTTCATTATTTGAGGATGCAACAATACAGTAAAACAAGCCAACACAAGTTTAGACAACAGGGACAAATGCATTTATATAGAGCCAATCGTAGAGCTTCAATATCTTGGGAGTCCGGGGAGAGAGGGGGAGGTGACTGTGATGGAAGGATGGTAGGTTGGGTGAGATCAGGTGGCTTAAGCACCTTCTTCACCCAAACCGATTGTATGATCTGGTGATTGTTGGGACAAAATCTCTCCCATAAAAAAAGAACAAGAAAATCATTGAGTTGCAGCATGCTCCAATTAGTGTAGACTTTTACTGTGAAACATACTCCTGCATATTTAGCCTGAAGCTCTGCTTACTTACTAATAGAAGAAAGACTGGCACAGACATGCCCTCGCTGGAGAAGGACAACTTTCTGCACTATGCCAATATTCATGGCAAGATGGCTCAGTTAACCTTTATAAATAGCAGATGGTTTGATGCACTATTATTCTCTTGTTAATTGACTCATTTACATCAGCTAAACTTAGACCAGAGAGCTTCAGGCAGATATTAATAATACTACACAAGATCAGTCAGATAACCCTCTGCTCGGATCCTATGCCATCCATGCCAACTTATAGCTGTTTCTGGTTCTCCTCCATTCCACATCGCTGCTCACATGGTGAACGAACTACATCGCCGAGTGCTACTTTCTGTCTTATTATCTCCCTCATCGAAGAACTGTGTGATTATTTGAGCTTCAGCTTTCCCGTTAATGTCATTAACGGTATTCATTGATTGATTAACAGACAGGAGAAGTGTCTGTGGAGAGTAGAACCGATCATCACAAGGTTAGTTTGGATGAATCTCTTAGGTGTGTTTTTAACTCATCCAGAATATCCACCCCACCGACTGTGGAAATGTAGATACGAATTTTCCAAGTAAAGGTACAAAGGTACATATAAACTTCCATCTTGTTCTCTTGGCTGTATTGCAAATGTGGATGAAACTAGGGAGGAGTCCTAGGACACATACACAAGGTGTAGCTCTGCTAAGAATAACAACAATTGTTGACCTTGTTTTTAGTGATAGAGAGAGGCCAGCCATGGAATTGCTCCCTTACTTCCTCTCCAACTGAGTCAGGCCCACTTATGGCTCCCACTTATGCCATTACCTCCACTGCTTCACTCCACCATTTGCAGCGGTAATAATAGAGCATACAGGGTGCTCAGTGTGAGAGACACCTGAAAAGTGAGGGATAAATATACGTTGCAGGAATTATTCACATCTTGTATTTGGCAGTGGGTGATGGCCAGGAAACAGGTAACAAAATGGGACAAATAACAAGGAAGGGCAGCGATCCAGACTATTGTGTGATTTTGAATATGGTTTGTTTAATAAGGAGGGTGATATAATGCAAGTGTTACATTGTATATGTGAATATATCAGTGCAGTGTGAAATTATTCTATGCTGTCCTATATTTTCATGGTTGAGGATCTTCTCTGCCTTTCCCTATCCTTCAATTTGTTCTGCTTTTCAATTACTGTACAGCCCGAATGGTGAGATTTAGTTGAAGAGGAATTTAACCCAACCAGGTAGGATTATGATCAAAACTCTCCTTTCAAATTAGAGCAAATGTCTGATACGCAAAAAAGATTTATTTGAAAGGAAATAAGAAGAAAAAGTAATAGTAGTCCTTGCGTTTGATATATAGCACATGATCATGTCTTAGAGACATCTCAAAACACTTCCCAGAATTTAATGTAAAGTGAATTGATTGTATATTTTGTGGGCGAAACACGGAGAAAGAGATAATCCCCTTGGGCTGATATGGTGTATGATTTTGGATTTCCAAAATGACCAACTGGAGTAAAAAGTGCAAACAATATTATTCAAAAGCTTCCTTTAAAGAAAAGTAATGTCAGCTTTTAATAGAATTTCAAAGTCAAACAGATATCTTGGCTTTCAAAGCAGTTTGATCCAATTAGTCAAAAAATGATCTGTTATTTTACACATTAAACTGGGCATTGTGGATTTGTCTTTTGTCTTGATTTAACCGTATTAACGAAAAACATGTAGGTCGCAAGAACTGTGTGCCTATTGATGTGGAGAATCACCGACAATTGCTCGAGGACATCCAGAGAACGTACTGAATACCTGTTTTAATCTCTGATCTCATCTAAATTTCTAATACATGTTAAACAGCCTCGTCCGCTGTGATAACTGAAAGTGTATTAAAGAGCAAGGATGCTTTGTAGATTTATGCAACCTGAATATATACATGGCACACTGTGACACAAACACTGGTTACAAGGGGGACGAGAGCATGAGTCATTGGCCTGGTATAGAATGAAGCTTTTTGATCTAGAAGTAGGAGGGCTAAGAAGTCAGAGTGCTAAATGTTGGTCTAAAAAAAGTGCAACAAAAAAAATTCAATAATCCCCATCCAATGTTTAATGCATATCATGATAATTAGCTCTGCAGCCTTTATCGTATGATTAGAATACTCAATTGGCTCTATGTTCATGAAATAAGGGCCCTATGCTATTTTACACTGCTAGAATTTAGAGGTAACTTTTTTCTTGTACCCCAGTATATAAGCGCTCTTGAGACATTACTGATATAGCGTCACATTGAAGGGCACTGTACAAATGCAAGTTGTTGTGGTTGTTGTTGGACATTCATGTCCAGTAGTACAAAGGATCCAGAATGGGAAATTAAGATCCTTTGGATCACACTCATCAGCTGAAGACTGCCTAAAAGATACATAGTCAACTACACTCTACAATACAATCCCATGAAGTACGTTGAAATGTTTCGATGATGTGTTGAGGTGCTATATCAAATGCAAGGATTATTATTGTGCAATTTAATGCATGTTCATCTAACCAATGCCAAATATCGATTCGCATATTTTAATGATGTTAAGAAACTGCGCGCAAAGCCAATCCCAAATTCAAAAGTTTCTTTTAATCGGATGAAGTAAAAAGGGAATTACTGTAGACGAGAGTCAAAGTCATGATTCAATTCTGAAAATACCTCCCAGAGAGGTTTTCAAATAAAATGGACACCCCATAAATGGATTTTTAATGAACTTTTCATAAAGATTCAGTGGGAAAAAAAATTGAATCCAATTTATGATTATCAATGGAATATTATTGTGATTCATGACGTCTAAGCCTGCGTGTTATCTTTACGACCTTCAGAAGTCTTATTAATACAATGGAACCGACTTAACATTGGTCCAATAATTCCACTGGTAGAGTTTTGGCTTAGCGAGCAAAGAGTTATCATACGCTTGCTGCTTTAGCTGTTAAATTGAAAAGGTGAATTTTGGACTGATTCTCATTTAGCAAGGCAAAAAAACAGCTTGTTAGGTTGCTTTGAATTTTGGGGCAAAAAACACAAATGTTACAATGGAATTCAAAGAGGAGAATATTGGGAGCAGCACACAAACTTTTTAACAAGACATAACTCCCTACATTCTAACATCCAGCCAAAATTATTGATATTACTGTACATAATATTGATTATAAAAAAAAATAGGTCATTTTCAATCCACGGCTGTTTGTGGGGGACGCTGCCGTGTGCAATTGGCTGCCGCATTTCAGCCACAAATATACAATCAATTCACTTCACAGCATATTCTGTGAAGTGCTTTGAGACGTCTAGAAGATGTGAAAAGTGCTATATCAAACGCAAGGAATATTATTATTATTATGTTCCTTCTCATACATTAACAATAGCAACCTGCAGAATTAGTTTATCCTGTCCACCCAGGACCATTTAATTCGGAAAGATTCCTGACTATTGAAATGGGAGTGAATGAGTGCAATCGTTGCAACGCAGGATTACACGCAAAATGTGTGTTCTTCACTGTAAAAAGGAAACAAACAGCAGGAAAGTCAGCTACATAAAAATGGCAATAAACATCATGATGTATTGATTGTGTGTGCTGTACCTAGGTGCACTCAAGCTATCACAATACCCACAACTGACAATGCAAATTTTTTTTATTTTACCATCAAACAATAAAGGTTGGATATTAATAAAGTTGGATATCATTCTTCGCTTAGTATTACTTTTATTATTGGTTTCCAAAACACAAAGAATGACGTCTATGAAAAGATGTAATCCTCGTTGACTATTAGGTTACACAATTTGGGTGCTAGCTAATCGTTTGCAAAATAAAATTGGTAAAGCACTTTGTACTGTTTAAGATTAAATTATGCAGAAAAATAAAATGCTAAATGCCACTATCATTATAGTGGATAAACTATGTGCAATCGTTTACATAATCTATTTAACAACATGGAAGCAGAATCAAATGGAAGGACCAATGACATGGAATGATGTAGATTTTCCAGGTGAATTTACTGATGATAAAAGCATTTATGTGGTAGCTTAATGCTTCTTTTCATATTTAGAATTGAGCATATTCTCCACTTGAAGGGATGGCATTGGCCTTGACAGATCGACAAGACAACAACAAAACAATTACATTTGTATGGTGCCGCTCAGATCGGGAGGATGTCCTAAGGCACTGACAATGAACAAACTTTTTAACCAAACAAGTCTCCTGATATTCTGCATGTTCCTTCCAGACTTCAGATACCTGAGCTTTGTTCTCACATACTCAGTCTAATAAGCTAACTCTGTGGAGAGTCTTACCCCTCCTGGCTTCAGGCAACACAAACACATTGCTTTCTCCTTCAGAAATGCCGGTTAGGTGTATACTGTATTTACATCGTCCAAATCTTCGGATACGGCCTCGCTTTCACCTCTGAGTCAGAAGTTTGTAGGTTCAAACCCTACTTTGGGACTTGAGGTTCATGCTAACGTTCCAGTACAGTACTGTGAGAACACGGCATTGCCGTCATTCAGATGAAACATGGAACCAATGTCATGATGTCTGCCTGTTCAGGTGGACTTTAAAGATCCCATAGCACTATTTGATGAGAGAAGGAAGTTTCTCCCAGTGATCTGGCCAACAGTCTCCCAAATAAAACTGGTTATAGACTGGTACTGTTTTGTGGAAATTAGCTATGTACAAATTGGCTGCCACGTATATGCCCATATGGTACAATTTATAGAAAATCCCGTGAAGCGCTTTGAGAAGTTCTCCTGAGGCATTATATAAAGTGCAAGGATTACTATTATTATTACATATTGGAGACTAGATCATTGCTTAAATGTAGGGCTCTGTTAAATAGAAAACTTTCTAGCTATTAGTATTGATTCAATGAGCAACTGAGGTACATATGGATTTGCTTTAAGGAATGAACAAACTACCTAAAAGTGGTGGTTTAGTTCAATTCAATCTCAGCCAAATCCACTGAATTCATACCTGAGCCTTTGCATTAAATTTGCTATTCCCATCTCCTGCTTTCTCAACACATCGCAACTTGAAAACATGGCTCGAGGTCCAATCAACATAACCCCTCAGGCTGTTGTCATCCCCACGATATCTTATATGAAACCGCCTAAGGCAGCCACATTGCTGTGCATGTTGCTCTTCGTCAGGACAGCGCCTTTAATAAAGGTTGGATATCATTCTTTGCTTAATATTACTTTATGATTGGTTTACAAATCATCAGCCCATCTTCATGTGCTATTAATTTATTGTTTGTTCTGCTCACCTTGTGATTCAGGTGGATAACATTATCGTTCCAAAGCAACATGGAGTGTACCTGTCAACTTTGCAGGCTCAGAAATTCACAGCGCAAAAGAAGGTCTGTCCAAGTCTGGCTCACATTTCCTTTGCATCAGATGTTTCCACCGAAATTCAAAGTGCACTAATTGGCTTCTCTTGCCGTTGTTTTTCTGGCATGTCGTTGGCACACAATCTTTGCCAGTCTTTCCAGCACACTAACCTTCCCTTTCAATTCTAATCATTTATATGTAGAAGTGAGTTTCTCCCCCCACCGGTGCACTAACCAACCAATCGACCCCAAAATTGGACATTAATTTCACACTGTTTGTAGGACATTACCATGTGCACATCAGCTGCCCTGTTTACCGTCAAATAGGTAGTGACTACACTTTATTCCACCCTCCCTAATGCCTACCTGCAGCTCGAGTCCAGAATACTGTCTGTCTAGCTCCTTGGGATGTCCTCCCAATGCGAAAGGCGCTATACATAATGTAATTTTGTTGTTGTTGTGGTTTACAGTAAAATCCTAAAGTGGGTTTTAGAATAGGTCCACCATTGCCCTGAATTTCTTTAAATGAAAGGGCAACACTTTTCATCTTCAAACGCATGACCGAAGGAGAGATCTTTTTTTACCCAAAGTGCCACCTACCATCTTCCCATTACACTATCACGGGGTAATTTGATGTATAACTTCAGCAGCCTCTATATGTTAGTAAAATGTGTTGAATCACACTGACCACGATGGTATATTTTCTCAGGTTTTTTCAGTTTGCCACAAAGATCAAAGTGATTTGGGCTGCGCTGTTAATCCATCTGACAAGCTGTCTGGACCTGCAAGATTCCTGGTGTGAATGCAGTATAAATATTGGCCTTCTCACCGTAGCAGATCTAAATCCACACTGGCAAGGAAAAGTTTACCCATGGGTAATTACGTGAGCAAAAAAAAAACTGAATTCTTGTACTCTTGTTTTTCTTCAGTTCAAAGTTTTGCAGTGTATGAATGAATCTATTTAACTAGATCCACATTCATAGGTACAAGCATTATAATAATTCCTGACAATCCATGGTGATAGCTGAATAAGATAAAGCAAAGGTTGACAAGTATATAAAACCTGCTGTTTTATCAGCTGGGAGCATGCATTACTCACAACTCAGCTCCAGTTAACCCTACAAGCCAAAACTCTAATGAGTTGGGTGATCCTCACTAGACAAGCAGCAGGAAACTTGCTAAATACAGTAGTACTTTCAATGTCAAGCAATGCTGTTTTAGTTGGTTAAACACAAACAGTACCTCCATTGCCAACTCTGGGATCCCCCAACCCTTTGGCTCTTGCCAACCTGTGCCTTTTTCGCCCATGAAATACACAATCATTTCTCTTGTCAGTATATTGTGAGAAGCGCTGTGAGATGTCCGGTACTATATCAAATGCAAGGATGATTATTATATTATTATTATTGCTACTACTCTCTCCAGGATTAGTCAAGCAGAGAACTAGTGCACATTCTACTCTCGGCACAGGGAAATTTCCATGTGTAGGCGGCATTCTTACGTGGAACTGTCAGTCTGGTTTGGGTAACGACGGCTACCCACACGACCCTGGCCGACCACAAGTAGAAAATTAGCAGCGCAATCAAATAAATGGTAGATTGCTAAAGGATATCAAGGTTTGCTATGGATTAAATAAAAGTAAAAGCCCGTTTATCCGGCATCCTCAGGACCTGGCCAATGCCGGTTAAAGCACGGGCCGGATATCCGGCCGAAAACGCAAATTAAAAAAATTAAAATTTCAATGTGTTTTTCCGGATAAATTCCGGTTAATCGAATGCAGACTTATTTTTTTTAAACTGTAGAAAATTTCCTCCTGCCTCCTGTAAATGAGCGAAACCCGAAGGTATTTTGCGACTGGTACTCTATTGCTCAGACACTGAGCTCACAGATGGTACATCGGTGAGGTGTTATTTCATACAATCATCACTTGGCTCCAGAAGATACAATATTTATCGCGGAATGAGGAGTATTTTTAGCCGTGTCTTGAGTAACTTATTGCCATGGCAACTGTTTCTTGCTCGCACTGTTACTGTTACACGGAGTGTGGTTGCATTAATAATATATGTGGGGACGCTTCGCACACATTTGCCTGCTCAGGCTGCAGCCCACAGCCTCTGTTCAGTCTTTGAAGTGAGCATCCAGAGCGCGGCGAATCACAGTTGTTCTAGAAGCAAATTAAATGCTTTCTTCTTGTGAAGTATGGATAATAAGCTTATTCAAATTTCGCAGATCAGCAATATGAATACAAATCCACAGTCGCATCAAAGTCAATGTACCCGCAAAGTACAATGAGCAAGAATGCGGACTGCTGTAGCTCACTTTATTCCTGTTGAGTTTGATGGTGTACTAACAGCACCAAACCGTGGAATCTAAAACATAGCGTTTGAGTTATTATTGCCATCGCCTTTGCTTGAAGCTACACTTTTAAGAATGTATTTGAAAACTGTCTTACATTACTGTTTCTATGACCACTTCAGCAACTGTAATACAGTACAAAGTGATGAAAGGCTCCCGTGTATTTAGCAGGTTTCACAATAATCTGAGTCTCTGAATCACGTTTGAGGCCTAATCTTTCCCAACCCCCTACACTGACTGCATTTCTACCCACTTCATTGAATATTATTCAGTCATTACGCCTTCTTTCTTCATATAATTTGAGAGGAATTGCAATGTAAACATCAACAAATCAAATATACTTGGAGGAATGAGGTGCTTGTGTGCATAAATTGAACCTTTGAAATTGTCTGTTTGTTTATTTTTTCCATTTAATCACAAATAAATGTGCACTCCATGCGTCATGATCGTCAGCTGATAAGCAATGGTAAAAGGGCAATCAGTGAAACGCCATCCTTTCAACTGGGAATTCATCAGCTCGACTGAACAACACGTCCAGGGCTCCCTCCAACTGACCAGCCCCTAACGAGAAATCATCTTCACATATTCCAGTCAATACATTTATTTAACAGTCTGTGCAAAAAACGAAAAAAACCTGTGTATAGTTTGTGAGGAGATGCTGAAAGAGCAGGGGAATGGGTTCAGTGTGAGCAGCTAGTCTCAGTGGGCATTCCAGTGGAACCCTTTGGGGGGGGAACGCTGCGTTGTCGGAGACGAGAAGATATAGAATATACCGAAGTGAATTGACTGTGTATGTTTGGGCGAGATGCGGCAGCCGATGGCGCCCAGCAGCGTCCCCCACAAACCGTCGTGGATTAAAATTATTAATAAAATCTTAACAGATTGGATTTTAAAACTTTGCATTGGAGGCAGGCGAGTGGTGCGATTCCAAGTCAATCCTTAACTGGCTTTATCCCGTCCAGATTCCCTGCCTGTCTTTGCGTGGTCAACCAGCGTGACACGGCAACTGCACCTGTCACCGCATTACAGCTCCTTCTTGAGATACTTATTCGTCTGTCGAGAATTGTCAGTGGCAGCCCTGTGCGCGGAAACGATAGGACTGTCACCAGAGAAAATAAGAGCGAGGTTTCAGACCCTATGACGTGCCATGGAAAGGTCTCTCCATTCGGGGACCTTCTTGAAGACACTTCCGAAGCATTTAAAAAATTTAAATCGCCGGGTTGATAGAATATCACCCCCCCCCTCCCGATTGTAGAGTTTTCTTCTTTCACATTCAGGAAGAAACTGGAGGACCGTCTGTCCCTAGAGTAATATTTTACAAAGCTTTACACACTAACACCGTTTTATGGATCAGCTTTCAGGATATCCACTCTGAGAGTCCCAGGGGATGAAATTAATGGAGTGTCAGTTTCTCTCCCCACCTCCCCCCTCCACCTCCCCAGTGAAATGGCCCATTTAGTAACTCATCTAAGATCTTGCGAGCTTCTGTCCGTACAAAATCAAGGGCTCTTTGTGCAAAGTGAGCACTTCCACCATTCATACACTGTACTGGGTCACTTAAATGTGCTTAAAGGTGACACATTAATGGTTAGAAGTAATATTATTTTAACCCCAGAAATGTTCAAGTTTTACTTTTTTTTAAAAAACGCAGTGAGGTTTTAAAATCAGACGGCTAATGAAATCTTATGTGTTTTCAACGAATGCTTCTTATTACAGTATTTAGCTAACAATAGTTGAGCTATTGTTACAGCAATAGCAATAAAATAATAATGATGGATTATATAAGACAAATAACCCTGGCATTTAAATAAAAATGCTTTCCACATCGGTGAGGATGTCTCAAAGTGCCTCACAGGATATATCATCAAGTGTAGTGACTGTATATTTTGTAGGCGGCTACGGCAGCCAATTTGCGCTCAGCGATATCCCACAAAGAGCCATGAAGTGAAAGACCAATTTTATTCGGAGGAATTCTCCCAGGGCACTTGGAGGAACTCGTTTTTGTAAAAGTTGCCAGTAAGTTCCACCTGAACAGGTAACTGGGGCGACATTTAAAGTCTTATCGGCAGAACCTCCGGCAGCGCAACCCACCCCAGCGCTTGCGTTTGAAGAGTCAACCTGAACTAGATGACAGTGGGTGTATTCATGAATGTAGTTCGATTCACGTTGCACTTCTTTCAAACATAATTACAAAACAACCCTTTTTTTTTCCCTGGATACACAGCGGGACTGTGACACACTGCGCCACAAAGAAGAGAAGCTGTCGTGTTATTTTGATAGCTTTGCTTTGCAATCACACACAAAAAAAAAAACGGGCTTGTGACAAGATACACATTGCATAATTCCCCCAAGCAAGAGACCCGGGTTCAGTTCCAGGCACAGGCAAAACCTCAATCGAGTTTCCTTACTCAACACGCCTGATAATAATCCCTAAAGAAATAACAACACAGTAAATTGGTCACTCAATCCACGATTGTTTGTGGGACAATGCTGTGAGCAATTGGCTGCCATGTTTTATATATAGTCAATTCGCAGTCAATTCACTTTACAGTGCATTCGGTGAAGTGCTTCGGGACGTCTAGAAGATGCGAAAAGCGCTATATCAAATGCAAGGATTATTATTATTATTAAATATCCATACTGGCAAGATTGGCAACTGGCTTTCCTGCTGTGCTTGGCACTAGGTGTCATGGCATCGTATCTCACGTAAGATATAAAGAACTCTGATTGAAGGAGATGGCCAGATTCTGTTCGCAGCGACCAAGTGTGTCTTCACTAAATGGTGCCTGTGGATAGTGATCGGGTTCTCCGACCTCTATCGATGGACGGTAGCGCATTGCATGAAAGTGCCAGATGTAGATTTCCACTCCCTGACACTAAATAATTAATTATTGACTGATCAATGAAGCGGCACGTGAAACAATTCTGGAACTATTTGAGGCTGTTTAAGGCTCCAATTCCATCCTTCCACAACAAGCCGGTAAAACGTAGCCGGCCAGAAAATAAAATTATCATCTCCAAAGTCCAGAGAAGGAATCTAAATGTGATGCGCAGTCCTTCATTGAACTAGTGGCCTCCTGTGTAACTACTCGGTCCTCATTGAAGGCTGAGTGATGGCAACACTCAATTTAAGGAGCCTCCAAGATTTCACACGTCGCCCACCAAAGCCTCTGCCATTTTCATTCTCTTAATGCGCTCTTTTTTTCTCACTGACACAACACTGATCAGGCTGCATGGGCTAATGGTAGCGTTCTATCATTTGCTATCTCTATTTAGAATCCTTTTTCACTGGTGAGCGAGAGGGAAATTGATAGCAAGACCCTTTCTTCCCATTTATTTAAGTGGTTATCTGTTTCTCTATAAATATCAGGAGGTTCCGTGAACTCTCCTACCTCGGGTGTAGTCTAGATATTTATCTTGAACGGGTATGATAAGTATTGGAAGGGAAGAAAGATCAATTCACATCACCATGTGTGGCAGATTGCGAGGAGATATCTTTTTGACTCGTGTGAGAATCGTTCCGAGTGTTGAATGGATACTATAAACTGGAATGACCTTCAATGATTTGTATGTATAGATTATCAAATCCCATGGCTATGGCAACCAACCATGAACATGGTTCAATACTATTTACCCTTCACACTGTAGATAATAAGAATTGTGACCTTCTGTTGGTCAAGGTCGAAGAGAGCTTGAGACTATTGCGCTCCACTTGATAATACTTAACATATTAAATAACATTGTCTGTGGTTTTTCTACTTTTGGAGCAGAAAATGTTATTTCCTCTCACAGAGATACATGTTCAACTTGCGGTATTTATTGAAGGTCTGACGTGATAATATTGACCCTTTCTTAACGAACAAATCCAGCCTTTCCTTCATAGAAACAGACAGCGCTGGAGATGAGAGCAGGTCGATCAGTGCTTTTAAAAGAGAAATTCAGGTGTACGTTTCAGGGCTAACCACGTACCACAAATGTTACCCTATCCTCAACTTTCCCACACCGAGTCCATGTTCTAGTTAAAATTTCACCCACAAAATATACGGTCAATTCACTTAACCATATATTCTGTGAAGTGCTGTAAGACGCCTCACAATGTGAGACACGATGGGCGCTAGGTTAACTCAGGGATGATTATTATTATTACTGTTAGTATTAGTATTTTTTATAAAATGCAGTGATTTCCAATAGGATTTCTTACCAGTAGCTGAGTTGAAAATGGAGATGAAGAGGAAAGTGCAAGGGAGTGGAACCAGAGTCACGCACAACGGAACAAATGATCTCCTTCTCTCCTGTAGGATTCTAGGATTCCCAGGTTTCCCAGCGAGCAATGCCAAGTCAACGCTGTTCAGGTGTGTTCTAGTGCCTGAGTAGAGATTTCTGTGGATCGTTCTGATGTATTTATGGTCGCCAACCAGCAACTCAGGGTTCCTTATTTACAAATCTAGTGAGAAATCATTGCATTTTAGAACCCATGTGTGTTTACTTTGGTACAAACTTTGTCTATTCCCCCACTTCTTTGTTTTTTAACCGAATTGACAAAAATTAGGCAAGTTAAAGAAACATCAGAAAAATACTGTGGAATGTATTTTACCAATTCATATATTCCTCAGGAAATGTGAGTACTATATTATAATTTACAGCAATGGCAAACAGAACAGCGTACTTTTTGTAATATAAATGTGTGCTCCACAGTCTGGGAATTGGTACACGCGTTACCCCTCTCCTTCATCCTCTACCTAGCACCCGTTTGTGAGGGTATTTGCAGAGCTGGATGGAGTTCATGGAAAATTCCCACCGAGGAGGGAGTTTCTCTCCATGTCCAACAGGCTCCTGAACAAAACGAATCATTCACTTCAAGGGTGATTGTGGGGCGTCACTAAATGCACATTGGCTGCTGCCTTTGCCTGCACAAATACACACTCAGGACATATTACGGTGAATCCCGAGAATGTATCTCAGACCACTTAACAGTGGCGGACCCTGATAATGAGTGGGAGTGAGGAAGGATGGGAGTGAGGGAGTGAGGGAGGAGGAGACCATGAGATTGTGTACAATAAATGCTATATCAAATACATGGATT
Organism: Hydrolagus colliei; assembly: GCA_035084275.1. NCBI lineage: Eukaryota > Metazoa > Chordata > Chondrichthyes > Chimaeriformes > Chimaeridae > Hydrolagus > Hydrolagus colliei. The sequence goes on along the minus strand of CM068747.1, from coordinate 690,942 downwards.
ATTATGTTTGAAGCTATGTGTTTGGAAAGGACAGTAAGCAATATTTGTGACTTGGACTGATCAATTGTCTCTTGCTTGTAGACGTGGCATGGCTGGGGACAGCAGACAACTAATTTGCAGCTCGAAAAACAAAGGAAATGGACCCAAATGTTTTGATTCCTCCGCATGATTGCACAGGAGGCCAAAAGCAAAACAATCATAAATAAAATCTTTAACTACATGGCCAGAAAATATGCCAAGTCTTAGAAGTGGTCTGGATAAAAATTGATTTCCAGTAAACATAATGGTGTTTAATTGAAATTAGATTTTATGGAAATATTTGGACGCGAGCCTAGTTGTCACTGTACTGCATCACTAAGAGACACACTGCAAACAAGCAGGGAATGAGGGTACGAGCGTCTACCTTTCGGTGTTCACTAGAATTAACCCTTTCACTGCAACTTTGCATTGGGATTTTCCACTCATTCCACGGGGTTCTTCTTGTAACATAAGGATTCCAGTGGCTCAATTTCCATTGCCCTGAGCAGTTTGCCAACGTAAATACACAGTCAGTAAACTTTAAAGTAAAGTACTCCAAAACGCCACTCTGTCTAAGGGCGTCAGGGTTACTATTGCTGTAGTCTAGCCTGAGAGGACCATAGATTTAGAATTCCTTGAGGTGAGTTGTTTAAGAGGGAGGAAGACATATCCTTAGGAAATAAGGGTATTAAGAAATATGGGGATTAAAGGCATATGAATCGGATTAGAACAAGAACAGGAGCTGGCAGCGCAGACTTGATGACCGATTGACCTACGTTCCTATGTTCTCAAGATCCTAGACCAAGGCAGTTACATGGTTGACTCTCAGTCCCTGCTCTGTTAGCTAGGGTTCAATTGGACTCAGGAACCTTGGGGTGAGGTGGTGAAAAGGTAGCCAGGGGGTCAGCTCTACATCACTCCTGCTGGGAAAGTCTCTCTTTGGGTATCTAGGGATCTGAAATTCCAAATTGCCTTACTTTGAAAAACATCATCTTAAAATTTAAGGTGGTCTAGGATTTTGAAATACATTTAAACTCAGCCTTAATTTAGAAACTTTTTAACGGTGGAAAATTAATTTTCAGCTAAGTTCAGGGCTGAGCTGAGGAAAAGAACTAGCCTTGGTTGGTGATAACATACAAGTGTAATAAGTTGCCACTTGTGTCTTCAGAGGCAATACCTAAATTACCCTCAACAAGAGTTGTGTAAAGAAATGAAAAATCGAATCTCCATTTTCCCTTTCGTTTCACAGTAACTACTTTACAGCTCACAAAAACAACACAAAAATACTTTCTCTGCACAGCAGGTAAAGATTATATTTCAACCTCATTATTGCTTTGCCAAATTAATTGAAAATAAAATTATTCAATTTATTGCACTGAAAAAGGAACACTGGGGTCTTATGGGGCGATTCTGCAGTAGTTAGTAAATTTACGAGCCCAGCCAGTGTGAATTTATAACGGGATTAATGGGAGAATTCAAGGACTGTAAATTTATCCAGCCGAGTGGAATTATTCACTCCACACGCACTGAATTGCTATTGGAGTGTATGTGTGCTAGTGTGTGTCTATACATTCTTGCACATAATAATAATATTAATAATCATTGCTTTTAATACACTGCCTTATTATGGTTTCGAGGTGGCTCAAAGTGCTTCACAGATTATACTGTAAAGTGTAGTGACTGTATATTTTATGGGTGAAATACGGCAGCCAATAGCATACAGTAGTCGTGAATTGAGCGATCCAATTATTATTATAATCAGAGGAGCAGGCATTTCAACTGATCTTTGCGCTGGTGTGAGCTTCCCCATTGGAGCCATCACAATAATAATCCTTGCATTTGATAGAGCACATTTCACATCTTATCGACGTCTCAAAGTGTTTCACAGAATATACTGTGAAGTGAACTGACTGTATATTTGTGGGAGAAACGCGGCAGCCAATCACACACAGCAGCGTCCCCCCCCCACAAACAGTGATGGATTGAGTGACCAAATGATTATTTTCTCTTTTTTTTTGGAGGGATTGTGATCAGGCGTGTGGAATAAGGACCATTGTTTCATCCTGCCGGGAGTTGAACCCAGGTCTCTTGCTTGTGAGGCAAGTGCTCTAACCACTGAGCTCCAGGAATGTCACAGGAGCCATCTACTGTACTTTATTCCCATTCTTTCGCTCTTTCTACATCCCATTTAATATTAATTTATGTCATTGATAAACGCAATAACATTTGTACCTAGTGTGGCAACACACAAGAGTTTTCACCCAACTGGTGTCTCAGTCGTGAGCGGCTGGCAAGCAAAGCAAACCAGGTTAAGTCGTGATGAGTGCAAGCAAATAAATCACAGGTGTTAATAAGATTTCAGTCTATGTGAAATAATTTTTTGAAAGGCTCTAGACAAGTGTAACTTTGTTGTTGTTGTTTATTGCATGGTCACAAGCACTTCGCAAGATTTACTGTATAAAAATACAGCCACGAAAAATAGCATTTGGGAGTTCCAACTCACTCCTGCAGTTTTCTCTTTGCTTTTCTTTGGAATAGAAATATATACCGTGTATTGCATAATGATGAATGGTGACTTGCTTTGTTTACAATGTGCTTATTAGCTGATTCTTCCCCAAGTATTGTATATGTGACACTCCTGCCAAAACACGCTAGACTTTTTTTGTTAAAAATGTGATTAATACGTTGCTACATTAGTGCTCTGTATCCTCAACCATCTGCAAAAGAAAACATTTGGACTCAAGCCGGGCGTCATAGAATTCCTGCCAGCTCAACGGTACGAAATTCAGCGCATTCTATTTTCACTGATTTATGAATGTACACTTTTATGATTATAATGCTACTTTTATAAGTAAGAAATCACTACAGGCTGTGCAATTATTACTTTATATTAAGAACCCAAGTCTCAGAATACAGGTCAGCACGAAGATTGGAAAGAAAAGCAGAGAATGTCGGATTAGCCGAGAAGCAGTCCGCTGAATTTAAGGCCAATAATACAAGATTTGGGCATTCACTTTTTGCTATGGTTATAATGCTTGTCATATTGTTGAGCTGACAGCTGATTTAATTGGGTTTTAAAACCCGGTTGCTTAGTGGAGATTGAGAAAGTTAAGCCATTTCAAGGTTTTTAATTCCAGGGGGAACTGGCTTGGAGTTGGACAGAATACATGTTTTGATTGTAAACATTTAGCAACAGTCCTTTGAGTTTAAGTAGAGAGCATTTCATGTCAAGGGAACATTCCGAGACTCTTCAAAAGATATCCTGTAAATTTCGGGTGACTCTGTATTTTGTTGGCGAACTCGAAAGCAAACTATACCACAGTGAGACGGCCTGGAGAGAGTCAAGTGTGTAGAAGGATGTGTGCGGAGGAAGACATTTTTGAAGCTTGTGCGGGGGAAGTATTGAGGAGCCATGAGCGTTGTATTATTCATAAAGTGGAGAAAGACAGAGGATTAAACACAGAGTTGAGGGAAGGATCGCACGTCAGTCAAAAAAGCTTGTCTTCAATTCTGTCCCAGAGAACAAGAATGGTGCTGCAAAAAGCCTCCCCAACTATTATAGGATCACACGATCAGTTTGAATGAAGAAGATCCCATCTGATCTCACCTTTCCCAAAGCAACCACCCAACCATCCTCCCGTTACAGCATCAAGCTGTTCTTTTAAATGAATCTAGCATCACGGCCTCTGAGACACCGTCCGGCGTGGAGGGCGCTATATAAATATAAATATAAATATAAATCAAAGTTGTTGTTGTTGGCCTCAACTACATCTTCCCAGTAACCTGTTCTAGTTGCTAGTTGCTCGCTGGTTAAATAACTATTCCCTGATATCAGTCCTGAAATGAAGAGTTGGGATAAAGAGGCCTGGACACCACCCACCCCCCCACCTTATATGGAGAAGTATTTAACTCTTGAACAAACATAGGCATTGTTGAAGGGAAGATAAATGTTTGGCACCAAGAAAGCATTTTAGCAATAAACTTGATATAATTTACTGCCATGAAGTCCAACTCTGAATTTGGCAGACTGCTGATATTTGTGTTGGTGATAAGCCTCTTTTAACATATAAGGCAGTTGTTGCCGCTACGTTCAGTCATCTTCCCAAGATTTGGACTATGTTCTGCTTCCAGAAGCAAGAGAACTTAGTAACCCTAAGTACAATCCTCTGAAGATCCACTGAAGAGTTTTGAGACTCTGACTTGATGTGAAAGGCACTCTATCACTCAGTGGGGGACGCTGCTGTGCGCAATTGGTAGCCACATTTCGCTCACAAATATACAGTCAATTCACTTTACAGTATATTCTGTGAAGCGCTTTGATACATTGAAGAGATGTGAAAAGCGCGATATCAAATGCGAGGATTATTATTATTATTTTATTATTATCAAATGCTCGGATTGTTATTTATTTGAAGAGTAATTTTATAAAATATGGTGAAATTAATTTCATTCAAATTTGTTTTAAAGAAAACTTAAAGCACTCCAAAATTAAATTTCTGATTCAGTGTTATAATCTCAGTTTATAAATTTGTAGTGTAGTTTATATTAATTATTTTACCTGAGGTTTGGGGCCAATTTTAACCTAAATGTAATAAATTCCATATCATTTTGTTCAATATTTAATCTCTTCTAAAGTTCTGTGGATTCAAATTGCAAAGGAGAATGTGCATAATACCAGTTTTAATGATGCAATGTTCCTATTTTATTTCTCACATAAATAAACCAAAATGGCACAGTACTTTCTTATTCAAATATAGATTACTGAGGAGGTGAAGGTGATTGGAATCATACATTACTTGCCTTACTGATTGTTAAATTGAGCTTTCAAAATTAATCTAAACTTTTTGAAATGTGAGTCAATTATATGAATGGATCCAAGGATCTTACCTGAATGTTATAGAATATTGACTTGTGTTATATAATATATGGAATATAATATATAAAAATATAGATTTATTATTATACTGTTAATATGTTTATAAATGATCTGGAACTAGGAGTCAGAAGCATATTAAGTTTGCAGATGACACCAAGCTGATCAAACTGGTGCATGGCGAACAAGTTGGTTTCAGGCGGATTTGAACATACTTAGGAATTGGGCAGATTGGTGGCAGATGAAATTCAATGTGGCAAAATGAAAGACGAAATGAATTTGTCCCCATGTGAGGACAAAAAAATCCTGGAAGGGACTATTGTTTGAGCAGAAGGAAAATAATATGTATAGAAAATGAAGAGGGACCTGGGGGGTTATCCTGATTGACAGTAAATTGAAACTCTCCCAACAATGCTCTATTGCAGTGAGTACTGTATAGCAAACCAGATGTTGGGATATACCAAAAGATCAATAGCAAGCCAAATAGTGTGGGAATCCTGCCACTGTGTAAATCGTGGGTGAGGCCATACCTGTAGAGCAATGTGTACAGTTCTCATCACCGCAGTACAAAAAGGATATTGGAGAAATTGAGAAAATACAGAGGAGGGCAATCAAAATGATTGAAGGAATGGAAGGACTGGACAAACAAACAACATGCGAAACAACTAAGTAAACTGGGCTTGTTCACCCTGGAAAAGAAAAGATAGAGAGGCCACATGATTGCTGTCTTTAACAGCTGTCTCTGAAGGGGTCATTAGACAATATAGATCACAACAGGCTGTTTTCAACTTGTCCAGAATAGTAAAACCAGAGGCCTGTGATTGAAGGGGGGGAAATTCAGAACGATGGATTGCCTTCTCTCATCCATGCAAGGTTTCCATGTCAGGGTGGGAAGAAGGGTGGTTCAAGCCAGGATGCTGGACTCATTTTTAAAAAAAAAACCTTAATACAGTACTCTGATGATGCTCCAGTGAGTAATTTTTCCTTCAGCCAAACCAAGGTGAGTTTTTGTAACATGACAAGGCTATACCAAGTGGTTCACGGTATTATTTTGTATGTTTATTGCTGCTCGACTCACATTTCAGTGAGAGCCACCTTGGAGGTTGATTTCCAAACGTGCCTGTTGCCAAACACGACTGATTACAGCCGCAATTGTTGTGCCATTGTATACCTCTTCGGGGGAGGCGGAAAGGGGTTTGGTTTACAAGCTGAAAATAGTGTCCCATAAATTCCTTGTCCTTTGCACAGCAGAAAACTACTGCTCAGATCCTTCTCTCAGTGAGAACTAACTGTAATGATTTGGCTGTAGAAAGAAATATATTACTGTAATCTAGAATTTATATTGGGTTAATTCATGTGAATTATGATCTATGCGGGAACTAACGTTGACAGCAATGTCATTATTCAGCTTCAAACTTAATTCTGAATCCGAGGTGATGTAATGGTCCAATTCAGATCACTAAAGGATTGCACATCAACCGATATAATGTTCAACTTATCTCCCAATTGCAGCTACTGTGGAGGCTTGAATCAGCAAACCCGTAAAACCCATTTTGTCTTGAGATTTTAAAATTTTTACAGCACAGTGGAATCAAAATTTTTCCTTAATTTATAAGGTGGTCCTTTTCCTGCACTGTGAGACTAAATTCCAGGAAAGAAATGGTCTTACAAAGGCTAAGACGAGGTGGAATTTGGAGGCCTTTGATGGCACGTGCTGGTCAGAAAAGATTCCTCTTCTATGCTCAAAAATAAAGTGAAAGTGCGCAGGTAGGTAAAATTGCTGAAATAGATATTATACAGGCAGATGGTGTGATATACACAGGTCAGTTGTAGTTGGCATATTCGCTAATTATGCTGTTTAAAAGATCAGCGCTATTCTCCAATTTTCACTGTACCAGGAATTATTTAACAATGCATTTCATTTGCACTTTCCAGACTGCCGTAAACTCTGCAGATTAAACTATTAAAGCTTTGAAACCAAGTTGCAGAGTTTCACGAGTGCCTTTACAGTGGCATTTTGTGTCTGCTTCAGAACTTGGATACCATTAAAGGGTTTTTTCCATAATCCTACTTCTCTGTAACATGTAGCATCCTAATGTTAGACATTTTGTTGACACTTTTTAAAATCATGGTTTATGTATAAGTTTGTCTCTCTGGAGTGTATGTAGCATTGATTTCATGCTGAAGACTTCACCTTTATATTTTATAACTGTTTGATTGAAGTAAACCATTCATTCACGGTTTCCATCTCTCGCTCTTTTCTGGTTGTCTATCTCTCTCTCTCTCTCTCTCTCTCGCAATTAATTGCTGGACCTTTACCCACTCTCCGCTGCCAGCTATGAGGTTGCGTTGTTCAGTGTTTATCAGCATTGCCTCAGCGTATATGAAAAAGTGTTGTTGTGACAGTGGGTTTGGTTAATATTAATTAATACCTGCTCGGTGTTAAACCCAAACATTCACCAACGTCTAACTATCCTAACAGCTAGAATACCACAGCAACAACAACTTGCATTTATGCTTCACACTGGGTTAGTCTGGGGTGGGGATGTGTGGGGGATGCACAGGGTTTAATTTTGTTGTTTGTTGTTGTATCCTGTGAATGGCTTTGAGATGCCATCCAATATATTATTTTACCATTTGACCAGCGTTGGGTGGGGGTGGGGGGGGTTCAATATCGGCAGCTTAATGTTTTACCTTCTGTGTCTTCTGCACGGCTGACACGCTGGCAACTAACTCTGTGCTTGAATTACAGAGTTCAATACATATTACACCAGTGGCTTCCAAACTTTGAATAGTAATATCCCCACCCCCCAACTCAGCAACGTTTGCATTGCACACCCCCCCCCCCCGTAACAGCCGGTCCAACCAACCCACCCCAAAAAACAAAACTTGCGCAATAGTTTTAACACAGAATGGTTCTTTTTTGTTTAACAAATAAGCTCTTCCTCTGTACACTCTCTACCTCTGTACACTCTCTACCTCTGTACACTCTCTACCTCTGTACACTCTCTACCTCTGTACACTCTCTACCTCTGTACACTCTCTACCTCTACACTTTCCTATCACACTACCAAGCCCCCATACCACCCCCCCAGCTTTATATTTATTGCCCAATTATCACCAACTCCAATCAAGCCAGGTTGTGGTGAGCAGCCCTCCCTCTAAAATAGGCCATGATCGCCAATCACCATGAAAGGCAGTGACCGGCTGTATCCTCTGGTATGTATGTAAACACAGCCAGAATCAGCAGGTGGAGGGGCTGCCTTTTGAGGCTTTGATTTTCCCACCGAGTTCCTCCTCCTCTTCCTCCTCCCGCCCACCCGCCAAGTTCAAATCCTTAGCAACAGGGTTTAGATGTCCCCACCCTCTCCTTCCCTCTCAGCTCCGCACACTCGGGTCCTCCCCCCCCTCCCCCCCCCCCCCCGCCTCGGGGTCTGGAGACGCCAAAGGGACGAGCGCCCCACGGTTTGGGATCCACTACGTTTACACCAATTCCTTACCAACATCAACTTCCAACTGACTCAAGGAAACCCTACCGAGACAAAGGCAGCTCAGAGCGTTCCATAGTATTCCTATAACTGCTCAAAAAGGAGTAGAAAGAAGTGTAAAATCTGCCCTTTTCAACTTGGAAACACAATTGACAGGCGAAGCACTTTCAAAAGAGAATCACTTTTTTTTCCAGTCATTAAATACTCCCAGAAAACAATCTGATTGCACCTCCATTTCGAAGCGCTCTGAGACGCCGTCAGTCGCGGAGAGCGCGATATAAAATGCAAGTTGTTGCTGTTGTGAGGAATGGTGTAATACACTCAACGTATCGAATGCATCATCGCTGAAAATTGTGGCACATTTACAAATGGGAGCAACTTCTTTCCTTTTTGAAAGACCGCGTTCTGCTGATGCTTATTGACTTCCCCCCGCCCCCCCCCCCACCCCCCCACCCACACTTCCCTGCTTCCTACTCTACTGCCATCAGTAAGTAGTATTTCCAATGCACAGCATGCACTTTCAAAATGATCAATGGAAGGCTGTTCCACTCCTTTGCACTCACTTCCAAATTGGCAGGAAGTCAGCTGAGAAATGAACATTTCGCAGAGATAATTTTGACAGCATTGATAGGAGTATCTATGACAGATGTGGTTTTACAAATAGTCCTCTTTCAGCAAATATATCGATTGAAGGGAATGAGAGCTAAGGTTACAAGCAGCTTTTTCTGTTTCAGGATTGTCCAGGGAGTGGGGGGGTGGACCACAAGGGGATTTGTATATTTATTTCTGCCTTCCAAAATGTGGAAAATATGTGTTACAACAAAACAGCGAGCTGAGTATAGGGAACATCTGGTAAGAGTCCTGTAGATTTTTAATGCCAAGTGTGAGTTAAGATTATTCCCATATTGGGGCATGGCAAACTTTGGTTGGCAAAACTAAGATCGAATGATTTCATCGTCCATCGCAAAGAACCAAGTGTGGGCGTACTGCACCTATCACACCAGCTTACATATCCGATGAAGCGAGATCACTGACGCAATCTTGGCAAACCCCCAAAATGGCGCAGGGATGTACAGATTGTTTCATTAGTTCCAGAATGTCCTTCAGGCAAAGTGTCTTTGTCGTCCAGAATCATCCAGAGCGTCTGTCTGTCGAGGTAAACTTGGAAGAAAAACTCTTTGCGGGAATGAATAACTGTTATCTAGAGCTCGGAGCATCTGGTTGTCAAGTGGTGATACCGCGTTGTCTGAGGCCGGACGCGTTCATTGTGCGAGGTTTATTGTAATGTTGTTTCATTTTGAAACATCTGCCAGGTTTAAATCTAGAACGCCAATCCAGAAGCTGGGAACATCTGTCTGAAGGAAAATATCACTCGAGGAGTAGGTCTGCAACAGGGAAGTGGCGGATTAAAGGATGCTAAATGTAATTTGGTCAATGTGTGTGTGTGTGCGTGTGTGTGTGCGCGCACAGGAGCAGGGGAGGTTTGGATCTATTTCTGTACTGTAGATCCTACTCAGATGGTGATTGAAGACAGAAACAGGTTGCTCGGGTGGGTGGCTGAGACCAGGGCCATTGGATGTATTTTAAAATGCTGTGTCATGCTGTGATGAGGGAGCACTCGAGTAGATGTTGTGGAAAGATGAGATTGGCTTTTTTTTTCATCCAAATCAATCGGTGTTATACGTTTACTATCCAGAATGGTGCTGTCTTGAGGATATCTTAGGCAAAGGCAGGAAGGGAATGTGAGGAGGGAGGGAGGGAGGGAGGGAGGGAGGGAGGGAGGGAGGGAGGGAGGGAGGGAGGGAGGGAGGGAGGGAGGGAGGGAGGGAGGGAGGGAGGGAGGGAGGGAGGGAGGTGGGGCAAATGATTTGAGCTTCGTGTAGTTTGATGAATTATATTTGGAATAAACCAAATACGCTCCAACCACAAACGCAGTTCATTCTGCTAAGTCATGAACTTCCTAAAATCAAAATCCATATCCTTGATAGTTCTATGCAACGAGCCTCTTATTATGGATCATATTAAATGGCAGTAATGATAATGACAATGCCTGCTTAGTTCCCGGAACTTGTCCATTAGATGCTGAGCTACCAGAGGGCTGAGATTCCTGTCTGAGTGAGAGTAGCAACCTCAGCGAATGTTGCCTTTTGGACAGGATTTTTCCTATTACAATCCTGCCTCTGGAATCAATCTCACTGCACGTACGGACAGAACAAGCTTCTCTCCGTGGATAGTTTGCGGCTTGCAGAGAGATTTTACATTCATATTGAATGAAATGTGAAACCAGTGGCAGCCAGCGAGAGACGTTTATTTACTGACTGCGCTTGAAACGTTGTGCGCTTAAACACGAATTACCGAGGCTGGGGTCTTCAATAAACTCGCCCCACCACCCACCCCCACCCCCACCGCCCCCCACTTTGCATTTGCTCAAAGTACTGATTCTCTGCTCTCTATTTTGTCATTGCAATCTATGTCATTGAATTTAAATTTGAATTTTCTTTTGAAAAATGTTGAAGAAATAAATGAAGAAATTTTTAAAAGAGAGGTAGACATTTATTCGGGTTTGCGAGGTTATGGGGAGAGAGCTGGGGAGTGGGATTAAATTGATCTTTTTAAACAGCCGGCACAGACTCGATGGGCCGAATGTGAGATTCTATGATTCTATGAAATGAAGGTGAATCAAGATTCAGTTTCAATACAACTTCAGTATTTGGGACGTCCTCCCGAGGCCAAAGACCACTCTATAAATGTAACTTTGTTGTAATTGTTGTTGCATTTATAGTTGATGTCTGTCTACCCGTGATTGCTTTCACTAAGAGCTCTCCGTTTGGAAACCCTCGTGCAGCGTGGAGTCTCTTATCGCTTCAGTCTCATTTGTAGGAAAAACATCAGTTCATTCCGACATGAGATATTACGATGCGAGGCCACCTTACACCAAACCTGCCCGAAGGAAACTTCAGTTCCAGCTGTTTAACTCAAGCCCCAGCCGAGTCTGTCAGTGGATCTATTTCAATATCTGATTTCAACAGTTGCTTTCGATAATGCATAGTTGCGTCAAGCAACTGGGAAGGCATGGAATCCTAGGTGTTACAGCACAGAAGGAGGTCAGTCAGCCCATTCAAGCCTGTTCTGATGCCAGTGCCTTTGTGGAACCAATGATTTTTTACGTACAGGATAGCAACGAATATTTTGATCATTTACTGCCAATGCAGCGTTCGCTTTGTCATCTTTAGTGGCGAGCGGGTTCTGAAACCTAAATATTTATTAATGTGGTAATAAATGGGTGCTTATTCGGTGTTGTCCGCATCCAAAAATAAAGATAATTCGTCCTGGCGTTACACATCCAAAACCCTCATTAGACATATAAAAGGGGGGAAAAAAAAGACTTTCCAAGGAAAATTTATGTCCTTAATGGGACAAGGCCCATTGGAAACAGGGGGACGTATTCATTATTTATTTCCTAAAGGAATTTAAAATGGTGAAGCGGGAGGGTGGTGGGCGGGGAGGGGGGATGGTTTGTGGAGGAGGGATGAGGAGAATGAATAGTTAATGTTCTAGTCTGTGCCATCGGTCATTTCTCCCCACACAGGGTAGAGCACTTTGTCACCACATAACCCAGAAACTAAACCATCATATTATTCCACACCCTTTTACTTTAAGGGTCAATTTCAAGTGTATCTCGCACCAACCAAGTTGTACTGTATGCTGCCCTGTGCTTTTCCTGTACAGTGACTTGCAGAATGACACAGATATACCCAACGTTAATTTTCTAATGGAGCTTTTCTGTGATACAAATGGACAAATTAAAAATGCAACAACAACAACACAATTAGATGTGTTGCATTTATGAAAATCATAAGCCTCTTTTGCACTATCAGTCTGAAGGTTGTCAGTGCTGTAATATGATAAAGACTGTCAGTGATCAGAAGAGAGATTCAGATGAAGACAGGCCTTCAGCCCTTGAATCCTGCCTTAACGCTCGCCACTCCTTCCCATTGCAATACACATCCCGCCCCAAACGCGATCTTGGCGACCGCGGATTTCACGTATCCACGGTTTCCTCTCTGCCACAACTTTGCCAACCGCGGCAGGGAATTTTGCGTATCCACGGGTTTTAACACTAACACTAGCATTTGGCGCTAGCACCCAGTTGCATCAACCAGCCACGAAGTCGCTTCTCTCTTAGGATTAAGGTAAATAACATGAATTTATTGTTTTTTATATTCTTTTTGATTGTGTGATTTGAACATTTGTTGTTGTTGTGAGATTATTGTGTATTTTTTTGTGTGTTTTAGTAAAAGAATAAGCAACTCACTCCCCCCCCCCCCCATCCCCATGTTTCCCACAGGGCCTTGTATTTGCTAACCGCAGTTTTACTAACTCTTACTCTTCAGGAACGAATCCTGCGCGATTGGAGCGGGGGGGATGTATTGTGTTGTTTCTTGAATGAAACAGTTGTCAGGTTGTCTTTTCAGCAAGTCCAGGTACATTTGAAAATCTTTTTGATGACCATGAACTTGAATTGTAATGTTATTGCCAGACCGCTAAAGAAAAAGGTGGTGTCTCTCTCTCTCTCTCCCTCTCTCTCTCTAGCAAAGCATTTCATCAATGGAATGAAGGTACTTGACACATTAATGTAGTAGAAAAATTAGGTTTGAACAGTAAACACTATGCGTAATTCAACTGAAAAGTAAACAGCAACTGTGGTTTGTTGGCAGGAGATCACTTCTTCCTGGTGCCAAATTTTAGAATTTTAATTTTGTTGTTTAACAGATGCTGGATGGTGTATAACAGGAAAATTACTCTTTCTATTGTCTTTCTTTTACACGTTTCAAAGCTCCGGCCTTTGCTCTCTCCAAACCAAACTCCAGTTTACCAAACAAACCAAACTATAACTGAATTCTAAGAAATCGTTCAACAATGGCTCATGCCAACATCGTTCCAATTGTTCAGTTTTGTGGTGCAAATGATAATCTCTGCCTGATGATTCTCATTTTCAAAGAGGTGGACATGAAATTATTCTGACTCTCTCCCTCTCTCTCTCTGTGTCTCGAGGGCTCTGCTTGGATGGAAAGCACTCCGGTATTTGCAGAGTATCACTGTTGTGGATATAACCATTTATTTCTCAATTAAATATTTGGGCTGCACAGGGAGCACTTGTAATCAGATTTGGGGAGCCCATGAGAGGAAAGGTTGGGATTTGGAACATCCTTTCCTTCAGACGTGAAATGCAGTGAACAGCTGGATCAATGTTGACAATGTTGACAAATTTCTAAAGCTATCAGCCATTATTGGCCATTCAACACAATGGGGAGTATCTGATCTAATCCGATCTAATCTGGAGCTCCTGGAGCTCAGTGGTTAGAGCACTCACTTTACAAGCATGAGACCTGTGTTCGAATCCAGGCAGATCAAGGCAAAACCTTGGGCAAGTTTCTTCCTTACTCCACACGCCTAATAATGATCCGTCCCAAAAAAAACACAATGATAAAATTGGTCATTTCAATCCACGACTGTTTGTGGGGGAAGCTGCTGTGCGCAATTGGCTGCCACAATTATACAGTCAATTCACCTTACAGTATATTCTGTGAAGCGCTTTGGGACGTCGATAAGATATGAAAAGCGCTATATCAAATGCAAGGATTAGTATTATTATTATTATCTAGAGACAGACACCCCCAACCTTTATACGGTAGTTTGAAAAAATATATATTGTGATATTACAGTGAGGTAGAAAGAGACCCTTCCCTACCTGCAGCACCCTGCAGTATTTGGGGGACACATTGGTGGCGAGACTCAATGCAGTAGTTGATAAGCCACGATAACCCATGTTGGCAACCCATGTCGCATGATAACCAACTCAGGGGCAGGCTACCCGACATATTCATGACTTGCTCTGAGGATGCCTTTCACCGATGGCAACATGCAACCAACACTAGAAAGGATTCCCTCTCTCATTTGTAAAGCTCTCACTTCCTTCCGGCATTCTGCGGACCTTGGCCCTTGCCGTCCTCATGGTACGTGTGCTGTGTTATGCAGCCTTGCTGAAGCACACTTGTTGTTGCGGAATGAAAAATGCTGGGCTCTCAAACACTGTGCTATAATGAGGGTATGGAGTATTAATGATGGTTCAAACTGACCTGACAGTAATTGTACTGGGGACATGCACCGAGCAGCTTAGAAGGAACTAATTTGTTCCCCTGAGACTGAAATTTACTGTCTACCAACATTCACTGAAACGAGTTTCAAATTAAAATCACTAGGGTAGAGAATGGTACAACAAATCCTTACGCCCACCCCCCTGTTAATTTCAGATATACATTTTACATACACCATCATCACACTGCACCCACCCAACATTAATGTCAGTGGTACTAGATCAGCACTGATGATTGAATGTACCAAAAATTGTTTGTTATTTCTGTGGCACAATGCATTGCCGAATGAATGTTTAATCTTGTATCTGAGCCCCTTCTCTCATTAGAGTACAGAGCACCAATGTGAAAAAACCTTGGTCTTTTAATAAAAAACATCCCTCTCCTTCCTCCATCCAGAGGATAGTGTTTCCAGGCTAGTTAATGAGAATGGTAGTGTAGCATTAGAAAGACCTAGGGAACAAAAATATTTGAATATATCCACAGACATTCCACGTTGTTTAACAATGTCTGTTCCATACATTGGGCCCTGCTCACAGCTGACTACAGTAATACCTGGCTGTCTTGCCTCCCTTTCAATGGAGGTGCTGTGGCATAAGAAAAACCCAGAGAAAAGGGAGTTGAGGGGGCAAAAGGGTGATCAGAAATCATAGCACAGTAAAGGTTCTCATTGAAGTCTTGCGAGCCTTTCAATTTCAAACACTTCAGAAATTCTCTTGCGAAGAAGGACATGTTCTCATCTCTCAAGGTTGTATTTGTCCTTTCTTCACAGTAACCCAGTCCGTCTGTATTCCCGATCAGTTCATTTATTACTTGCCCTAAACGATTATCGATGTCAGGAGATGTTGTTCCTTTGATCCACGTCAGCAAGCCGATTCCTACATTCACTTTTTTCTTACAACTGTAAACTTATCTGGAGAGAAATTCCACCACGGTTTAGGTTTGATCTGCTTATTAAAATTAGGGATCAGCCCTTTCGTACTGAGTTGAGAAAAAACTTCTCCACTCAGAGGATAGTGAATTTATGGAATTCTCTACCCCAAAGGGCTGTGGATGCTGAGTCGTTGAACATATTCAAGACTGAGATTGATAGATATCTTGTGGATAAAGGCATTAAGGGATATGTGGATAAGGTGAGTAGGTGGAGTTAGAATAGATCAGCCATGATCTTATTGAATGGCGGGGCGGGCTCGAGGGGCTGAATGGCCTACTCCTGCTCCTAATTCTTATGTTCTTAAGCATTTCATTCGCCAAATTTGTAAACTCAAGTTTTGAAGTCTGTGGCCCCGTGTGTTTTTTTTTGAAGAACTTCTTCTGAAGAAACAATTTCAACTTGAAAGCTGCATTCAACACTTTGCCAAATTCTGGCCGCTGTAAAATGCTACATGTGTAGGATAAGTTATAAAGACCCAGGTGGAATCTCTCCATCCCATCGCATGGAGTCCTTCACCAGCTTGCACTCTCCGGGTGTCCTGGAAAACCTCTCGTTCAGCTCTTTACCCAAGCAAGTACTTCCGCACTAGGGGTGTGAAGCTCCAACAGTTCTGGGAGGGGAACCTGACCTAGAGACATTCAGTCATAATCCCACAGTACACATAATACGCTGGTCGTGCAGTGTAAAGCTAACCTGTCTCACCACAGGCCTGTGCAATGTTCCAATCGCTTTCATTCAAGATGTTATGGGAAACAAAACTTCCAATTGATGAGAGATCCATTTGCTCTCTCTCTCTCTCTCTCTATACATATATATATATATATATATATTTATATATAATTAGCTGAGCATGTTGCTAATGCAATATCTGTGCATTCTCAGGTTGCATTAGAGAGCTCCTCGGCAATGGCAACAAGTTAACTCTATATATGGCAGTGAGTTTCTCTGTGAGGTTCTTGTGAGATGGGAAGTGAAACCAATATTATTGGTGTCAACAGTGTTCAATGCTATTGGTGCCACTAGTCCATTCACTTGGACCAGGATAAGCCAGTTATTTACTGTCTGAGCCACATAACTCACCAGAGGGATAAGGCTGGGAATGTTTGAACAGACATAATAATTCACGTCTCCAAGACTTCTTGAAATACTTCTAAGAATACACTGTACTGTGAAGTGAATTGACTGGATATTTGGTGGGCCAAATGAGGCAGCCAATTACACACAGGAGTGACCCCCCCCACCCACAGAACCGTCGTGGATTGAGTGACCAAATTTTTTTTTTTAAGGGATTATTACCCGCAGAAAAGCAATGCGCCAAACGACTAACCACTAATTAGTCACCACTACTAGCTACCGTATTTACTGCTAGGTAAACAGGTGTGTGGAGTGAGGAAACATATATATAATATACATACCAGCCATGAACACAGAAACCCGTGAACAAGCAGAGCAAGGGATTATGTGAGGAACATCCACCCACATGAATGGCACAAACATAAAACAGGAGCCATTTCATAGCATTTACAAATCTTTTGTTGTTGGTTTATAAAGGGAAAAACCCATTAGAAGTGCACAGTGAAAGATTTGCATACAGTACTGTACATAGCCCCCAAATACTATCCAGAGCAACTGTGAGGCGTGGGTATGTTTCCCTTGCCAGATTCTCTCCTTTAATGGTATCTGACTCGTTCTCTGTTTTACTGAGATACACAGCGATCAGTTGCGTTTCCATAACGCCTTTCACATCATAGAATCATAGAATTTTATGGCACAAAAGTAGGCCATTCGGCCCATCTAGTCTGTGCCTTTGAACAGAGTAACTCAATCCCACTGCCCTGCCCGCTCCCCATAGCCTAACAGACCTGTTCTCCCTAAATAAAGATCTAATTCTCTTTTAAAAGCTGTTATCGAATCAGCCTCCACCACCTTTTCAGGCAATACATTCCAGATTCGAACCACCCGCTGAGTGAAAACATTTCTCCTCAGCTCCCCTCTGCTTCGTTTAGAAACTATTTTAATCTGTGACCACGAGTCACTGATTCGCCCACCAGTGGAAACAGTCTTTCCTTATTCACCCTGTCGAAACCTCTCATAATCTTATAAACCTCTATCAAGTCTCCTCTCAATCCTCTTTGTTCTAGAGAGAATAAGCCTAGCCTCTCTAGCCTTTCTTCGTAGCTGAAGTCCCTCAATCCTGGTACCATGCTCGTAGATCCCCTCTGCACCCTTTCCAATACCTTAACATCAGAAGGAAGTGGCTGGACAGTCGAAGGTTCGCATTCCGAGCCGGGGGTTAACTCTGGGAGGGTCGGAGACCAAGGAGGTGGAGGGCGAGAGGTGACCCAAAGGCACAATTCCATCAGCGCCAGTCACTGATGTGAGCATTATTAAGGCGTAAACCGTGCCAGTGAATGTCGCCAGCCAATCTGGCAGTTCTCCTCAGCCAAACACAAACATACGCTGGTGACCAGGGTTCGATATCCAGACAGGAGGATTCTGGCCGAGGTTCTCTTTCGAAACTCCGGGGTGGTGGTGGTGGTGGGTGGTGGGGGGTTGGACACTGAATCCAATTGTTGCTGTAACATCCCAGTTGAGATCGGTGTATTCAGCTCAAACCAAGACTTGGAACCTGAAACCTTCTGGTTTGCACAGCTCAGTGCACAGCATGCAGTGAGCAGGCCATCGGGGGAGCTTGCTGAGTTTATATCCGTGTGACTTCTTTTGTCACTGTAAGTGGTCGGTTGATTCACAGACTCCGTGTCAATATTTGTGGCCTTGGGTGTTCGGCAGAATGGCTGTATAATGAAAGGGAAGTCAGCATCTGCATGGTGATGATGATATTATCTTATCAACAAGCCAGAGAGTTAAAAGAGGACATGAAACAGTAGTTGATGTTTCTTCTTATCTTCCTGCTTCACAGCGGCTGGTGACGAGGGGGAAAAATACCAAGTTCTGATCTCTGTGGAGGACTGAGGTAATGGGATGCACAATCTGTCATCATCAGTATGTTTTTAAAAAGACCCGTTTTCGCAATTTGAAAAGTCTTTCAAATAAATCTCATTGAGGGCTGGGGAGGTTATTCTGCTCGAACAACAAAAAAACAACAACAAAATTACATTTTTAGAGCACCTTTCATGTCGGGAGGACGTCCCAAAGCGCTGAATAATTAGGTCAGAACCTGAGCGGGGTGTTGGTGGGGGGGGGGGGGTCAGAGTAGAGGGAAGGGGAAGGAGAGTGGAAGAGGGGTGGAAGAGACCTCTTGAGACCGCCCTTGAAGGAAGAAAGGGAGGAGGTGAAGCGCTCGGTGTAGCAAAATCACTGATGAACACAAAGCATTATTTCTGGCGTTTGGGGAAATCTGACTCTCTACCCTGATGAATAAATGGAATACAAAGTTATAAATAGGATGCACCATGAATGCAAAATTAAATTATATTTTAGAAATTACATTCCTCTTCTTGATAATCGCGCGGAGACACCGAGTGGCTAAACTGATCAGAGCAACGCATCACTTACATCAGATTAATGAATTCACTTTGTGGACGGCACGGAACGAAATGTCTTTTTAAAGGTGTTGGATCTTTGAATAACTCAATCTTCCTCTTGGACCTAGAAACAACCAGAAACTTCTGATTAAAAGATTCTTAAGCCTCCATCAAAATCAATGCTGGGTGTGACGCTGCAGAAACTCTTCTCTATCGCCCACAAAATATACAGTCAATTCACTAAACAATATCAAATGCATATCAAATGCAAAGATTATTATTATTATTGTGATAGTCTCACACAACCATAAAACTTAGGTTTACAATTTGCCTTAAAACACAAGAGTTTTTGAAAAAACTTTATGTACTTTTGCAGAAATGTATCTGGTGACAAATGTTGAGAGCTGCAATACCAATTTTATCCATTCTAGGATTATTGGAAAGCCTGAAGAGATGTTCCTTCATTCTGCCATCGAGTGCCATAGGCCAAAGTAAATAAATACACATGTCTCAGAGTCATCCGAGCACAAGAAAAGCAAGGTTTGGGGGAAACGCCAACATTACAAATTTATTTGTAATTTGCGAGTTTCCCTTTTGTCTCCTTTCTTCATTATCGTATCATCAAACTGCTTCACCGTCATGAATAATGCACATTTTTAAAATTACATACAAACGAGAAAACAAATTGAAGTGAGATATAACCTCACTAAACGTTCTTAGTACAGTGTGTAAGCTTTTTTCAAAGACTAATTGGATTTAACTAGTAATGGTGATCACCAGGAGATTCAGTGTTAGGGTTTTATTACGTCACAGAAAGTAAACAACAACAACATCAAAATTACATTTATAGAGCGCCTTTCACGTCGGGAGGACGTCCCAAGGCGCTGAACAGTCAGGAGTCGGGACAGATATAAAGCACAATTAAGCTTGGCTGATTCTGCCATCATTTACAGATTTCTCACGTTTCCAACAATGGCCAATATTACACTATGAGCTACGGCTCTATAAGCTTTTTTTTATCATTTTAAATTAAAATAGGCATTTGCAATGTTGATATTATCTTATCAGCCAGCTGCAAATCAGGAAAGAGGAAATGAAGAGTCATTCTGAATGTTAGTTGCCACCAAGAACAATATTTAATATCATATTTCATCTCCACTTTTATTATATTTGCTGACCCAAGATTATCAGCATCACCACTGATACTGTAGATGAATGTACAAAATTATATTCCTGACATGCAATCATCCTTTTATATTTAAATCCATCATAATTTTTGTACAAACCGAGAGACAGAGCATAAAGGAATTTCTTATAAAAGCCCAAACTATTTTATTGGACAATATGACGGTTTAAGAACAAAACATTTTTTTATATATGATTCTGTCCATCACATAGGGATTTTACACAGCGGCAATTTAATACGGTTCCAGTGGTGAGAGCTGAACAGTCTCTCATTAATTTTTTGGTTATAATTAACAATCCCAGTTATTAACGATAATTTGCATTGTGAATTGATACAGAAAGGTTTCCCTAGATTTTTTTTATTTTAATACGGTGAGCAGCTTTGCCATGGGTAAAATAACTGGACCACACGCAAAATATATTTAATGACCGGAGTAAAATAAAATCACGATAAAAATAATAATAATTCTTGCGTTTGAAGCAGCACCTTTCACATTGGGACAACATCTCAAATGTTTCACAGCGTTTGCTGAAAAATGTAAGGGCTGTGTTTTGGGCGGTCGAACGTGACAGCAAAAACTCCTTTCCCTTTTTTTTGAATAGGGCTACGGGATCTTAAATGTCCGTCTGAACAGGCAAATAATGGGCATTTTAACATCTTGATTTAACATTTCATTCAAAGGATGGCTCTTCCAACGTTCCATTGGGGAGTCAGACTTTACTGCCAGCCAACAACAAAAACAATCTTGGTTGTATATCGCTTGCTTTTTTTCCCCCACAAATCAAGATACTGTACATTCAATCAAGTAAAAACTGAAGACACATGAGCTAATGAATACAGACTTACCCAGGCTTGTACGGATGTTTGGGGAGCTGTTTATTGACGCCCAAAGGTCAGTCACCACTGGCCTAGGCTTTGAATCTAAAGTCCCAACGTGAGTCACGGCTTCCAATTTACAAATTTCTGACTGAAGATGAGTGTTGCCGACTGAGCCATTATATTTATCTGTTGTATCAGTTTTAACAATCGTTCTAAAATAACCTCAGAAAATTATTTTATTTTACCACTTCAAATTATAAGGAGGCTTATTCCCCCACCCCACCGTCCCCCTAGATAATATCTCAGCCAATTCTGTTTCAAAATGTCTGTGAGCCAAACTCTTCAAGACCGTGGCACGCAAGCTGAAAAAGCCTATTCTACTGACCTTCAGAAAGCAGGGATTCCTCAAACAGTCGGAGACTGTAAATAGACTTAAAAGTAATTGCGTTCTTTTGTGAACTTGAGACTGCAGTGTTGATATTGCCACTCCTATAGAACACATGAGAGGAGATGTGGCAAATGAAACACCGTCACCAGGGATATAGAGCGAGGGAGCATGTCAGAACTTGCAATTCTGGTTAAATAATAATCACAAAAGAGGTTCGGATGAAGAGGGCCTTTCAATCTATTCGATCCAATCCTCTTCGGCCGCTCCTTCGCCTTCCCCCACTAACTCTTCCCTCTCTCCTTCCCCCTAACCCGACCCAACCCTCCTCCCCCCCCCCCACACACCCCCACCCAACCCGCTCAGGTCCCCGACTTGACTGTTCAGCGCTTTGGGACGTCCTCCCAACGTGAAATGCGCTCTATAAATGTAATTTTGTTGTTGTTGTTTCAGAACCCCCCGCCCCCGACTCCCACCCTCTCAATACCTCATGTAACTGTTACTTAAATAAATCCTTCCCTCGGCATCATCCTTCAACCAAGAAGATTCTGACAGAAAGAACCTCCCTCAAAGTTTATAACACTGGCCCCTGCTTTTTCTTAAAAAAAATAAAAACAGTGTATAAAATCTATGAGCAAAGAGGATTAAAATCAAATTTGAAATGCGTTCAACACGTCCAAAGTGAGAGGTTTTCCTGATGAGAAGAGATTCGAGAAACTGAGGGTCGTTTTCACTAGAACGGAGAAGGAACCTGCCACTGGCGTTCAAAATTGTCAGGGTTTTTGATAAGTGGGAAGGACCTATTCTGCTGGCTGGTGAGTTGATGACTCAGAGAAGATAAATTTTAGATAATTATCTAAACAATATAATAATAATCCTTGCATTTGATATAGTGCCTTATCAGGTCTTCGAGACATCTCAAAGCCCTCCACAGATTACACTGGAAATTTGTAGGTATATTTATCTAAAAATAAAGGTAAAGGGTAGGAGAACTCATAACTTGTGAAGTCCTGTGGCTCAGTGGTTAGAGCGCTCGTCTTGCAAGTGAGACACCTGGGTTCGATTCCTGGCGGGGCAAAACCTTGGACAAGTTTCCTTATTCCACACGCCTGATAAATAATCCCTCATCAAAAAACAATAATAAAATTGGTCATTTTCGATCCACGGCTGTTTGTGTGGGGAGACGCTGCTGTGGGCGATTGGCTGCCGCGTTTCGCCCACAAATATATACAGTCACTTCACTTTACAGTATATTCTGTGAAGCGCTTTGAGACACGGTCTCGAAGACGTGAAAAGCGCTAAATCAAATGCAGGGATTATTATTATTATTATTAGAACAGAAAGGAATTTAAACAAACGCTGTATTTCAAAAGGAAAACTATAAAAGGATGTGGGGTGGGGGGGGGGGGGGGGGGGGGGGAAGGCGGTGGGAGTGGGACTAAATGGAAAGGTATTTCAGAAAGGCAGCATTAGTGTATAGAGGAGAAAGCTTGCCTGAATTGTAAAGCTACATTGTTCTATAGTCCACTAACAATGAGCGGCAGGATGAAGCTGCCACAAAAGAAAAAGACATCCCAGTGATATTACAGTGTGTAACTTCTGAAAGGAGTTCAGGAGCAAAAATAAATTGCTGCTGCCCCCAATGGCTTAGCTGGTAAAGCCATTGTCGAGTGTGAAATGGAATTGAAGAGCTCAGCTTCGGCTTTCTAGTCCGCGGTGAGTTTTCTGCTCACAGCAGGCCCCGGCAGTGGAGATGTTACAATTGGCTTCAGCGAAATGAGCAGAGAAAACAAATATCGACCAAATATCAGCCTTTATTGCTATCTATTGACCGTAGCTGGAAAGTCTTTATGTCAGGACGTTAAGTTGAGGGGCAGGCTCCTATCAGCTTCAATGTTCCCCGTGGTCATGTATAACCTGTATTTATAATAAATAATAACAATCCGTGCATTCGATGTAGCGTCTTATCGCTGCGTCGAGATGTCTCAAAACCTTTTCACAGAATATTTACTGCGAAGAGAATTGACCGTATATTTTGATGGGCGAAATGCGGCAGCCAGTCGTGCACAGCAGCCTCTCACAAACGGTCGTGGGTTGAATAGGATGTGAAAAATAAATTAAAACTTAAGCTTTGGTAATAATTGAACAAACAAACGTTAATGGAACTGCTCGCATGCTTTCTCCTCGGCTCTTTCCAGCCCTCCGTGCCCTCACCAGTACTTACGCCATTCCCCCGTTCACCTGCCCAAGCTGTGCCTTAAGTATGGGGTTTTTTTCAGGAGGATGTAAGACTGCACAGCATGGCGGGGAGGCAGAATCACTGTAGATACCTATCGAAAAATGATTAAACACCAGGGGTATAGGAAAAGGACAGACGAGTGGGACTGAAAGGATTTGCTCTCAGAAGAGTCGGCAAAAATTCACCGTGAAGTGAAGCAAATGCGTATTTTTGAAAAGTGCCCCCACTATGTTTTCAGTGGCTGATTTTGAGTAAGGTTATTAGAGTTCAAAATGCAAAGCGCTATTTAGTGTTCAATCACTTATTAATTAAAAGTACGCTGTTGACTGTTTCTGAAATATATTTGAAAAAAAATGAGCATTATATTGTACTTTCTAAAACTCCAGCCAGCTGGATGTTAAAACGTGGATGAGGTCCCATGACGGGTATTGGAAAAGAAAATTTCAACCTTGATTGTTTTTTTCCACTATGTCCTTGAATTCCTGAGATCTGTTAATTAATCCATTAGCTCTTTGAATATCTTACACTCCGATTAAAATGGCCAATTTAAGACATTGCTACAGATACATCCGATAAAGATATTATTCGCTGGTTGGCTGGATGAATAGACGGAGCAATTAATTCATCTTGCTGTCCATCTTTTTTGCCGATTTGTCTGTTGTTATCTTGTCTACAGCATTGAGTTATTTTTTCAGTCATGTTAGCAGCATTGATTGGAATCCTCACTGTCACCATTTGTTCTCTTAGGCTTTCCCATTAGGTTTTGAAATGGTTTAATCGTTACAACAATAATAATTGCATTTGATTTACCGTCTCTTGCATATTGAGAGGACGTGTCAAAAGGCTTCATCGGATATAATGTAACGCGACTGACTGCATATTTGGAGGTGAACGCAGCATCCAGAGTGTGCACAATAATGTCCTAACGACAGCCATGAAGTAAATGACCAATTTACCTGGGAATTGTTGGCCAGGACGCAGGGGGAAACTCCGCTTCTCTTTCCCAATAGCGCCTTGGAATCTTTACCATTCCTCTTAACTTGTCTCTTTCGTGTTGTCTGCCATCATCATGACTTACAGCAGAGCGAATTGACTTTTTTGGGTTTCCTGCATTTTTTTCCATGACATCTCTGTGTGTCATACATCAGTTCTGTGTTTGGATCGTGTGGCAACCGAGTACAGATTACAGCAGCAACAAAAAAGTTTGGACTGAAATCCGTCTACCTGAGTACAACCTGTAAACCAGCTAAATCTTACCACCAAATGCTGTATTCTGCAACATTACAGTAAAAGACACAATAAAAGTCATATATCTGCAGCAAAGATTATTAAGCAGGCATAAAACACTGGCAAGTCCAATTCGAGTACATGTTAAGTTTTGTGAAATGCCTGTCAGTGCAAATTAAATCCCAGTCAGTCTGTGTGAAATCCGCAGCACCGCAACGCAAAGTCAGTTTCCTGTTGAAATGGCTTTAAAAACAGCTGAACTGGTTGATAGAATTAGGCGATAGAAGAAGACATTAGAGTTGATAAATGGCAGAATTAGTGAGCCAGAAGTAGGTCACAGAAACTGTCTGAAGTTCAGACGCTTACATATTCATGAGTGTTAGCTATCAGTCAGTGCTCACGGTCTAAGCAGTGATTTCCGGTCATTTCGCACACAGCAACATCATCATCGCAAACTCATGGAATGAGCGACCAATTTTAATTTGGGAGATTTCGGTCAGGAAATAACAGGCTGGGGTCTTTAACATTTACCTGATCAAGCAGAGAGCATCTCACTTAAATCATGTCTCATCTAAAGGACAGCACCTCCGGCAATGCAGTACACACGTAGAACTGAACAGGAACTTCAGTCTTGAGTGTGTTTAAAAGTCCCAATGCAGGACTTAGAATGCTACCAACTGAGCCAGGCTGATCAGCATTGTTATAGTACAATAATTAAGTTGTGTTATTCGGTTAAAAGTCAATTGATCCCTGTAAGATTCTTAGGCATTCTGAAGGACACTATTATCCTTTGACTGAGCTTCGAAAAACACTCTCTGCCAATATCCAGAAGCTGCTCGAATGGACGTGATCAGCTAAGCTTCGACGATCTCTTAAAAATGTCAGTTTCGCAACCAGCTGTTAAGGGTTAGGGCCATATATTGACGCAAGATTGATTGTGATTTGACATTTGCAGTGGGTTAATGCACTCTAATTGAAAGATTGATTCAGATTTGACATTTCCAATGGGTTAATTCACTGCAACCTCCAACCGCAAATAATTGGATTTTCAGGCAGCTCCAGAAAGGCTAAACAACAATTTATACCCAATTATGCAGAAACCTTTATCTTAGCTGAGCAATATTGGGAGGTTGAGGAGCTGAGCCCTGTGAAAGTCTGGACAACTATAGCCCTATGTTAGCCAGCCAACACACCAACCTGCCACACACCAACCTGCCGCACACCAACCTGCCCCACACCAACCTGCCCCACACCAACCTGCCCCACACCAACCTGCCCCACACCAAGTTATAATGAAGAGTCTTCCAGCACCATACTCTCCAGTTATTCAAATAACTGTGTTCTGTTGTTGACGTCTGTGGATATTTGCACATTTGGTGCAACCAGAGGACTTGTTGGTTTGTAAGCAGCTTTGAACTCCGATAGAGAGAGTGATGGTTTGGGGAGGAATGAATGTCCGCATGTTACCTTGTGAGTTTTTGAGTTTCTGCGCAGCGTATTTCAAGCTGGATTCACCGCAGGTAGCTCTCCGCACATCAAGAATGCCGTGAAAGTCATCCTCATTTTCAGATGCGCCACTTTCTGTCACTTTCTCGTTAAGATAAACGGTCAGCCAGTAGTAGGATTTCCATTATTAGCTCGTGGCCAAAGGCCTTTCACAAAGGAACTTAATGCCTAGAATTGCAGCCTACCGAAAAGGCCAATCGGCCTGAAGATTTCAGCAGAGCCTCCAGTCATCTCTACAAGCTTGTCAATCAAAGCAAAGGACAGCTTTCTTTATTGTTTGATTTCTGAGCCCGGAAATAATAAAAATGTACGGTGCTGTAAAAAAAAATGCAGGTCAAACAACATCAAAATCAATACAAATAGTTAATTTGAGTGATATTGTATACCTCTCATCTTCGTGTTCCTCTCATCTTCTCTGAACTGAGAATCAGAGGTGCTTCAATTGAACAGTGAGATCCGATTGTTGTTGGATGTGCTTTTAGCATAACCGAGGTCGTCCAACGATACCCTAACGGTTAACCTATCTCTGCACTACATGTAAAGGAGTTGAATGTAAAACTTGATTAAAAAACAGTTGAATGCTCAAGTCCAGATTGGAATAGAAAATCTTTGTCCATTATTGAATGTCAATACAGAACATGTAATCACATAGCCTGCTCTACGTGAAAATTAGCAGCTTGACTGGAGGAGCCTGTGTTCAACATTTGTACTTAAATACATCTCTTTCTTTTCGATATTATTGTAGTTTGGTACATTATTAATTCCCCCCACTCCCCCCCACCCCAGACAAGCTCACATCTTCAGGTCAATTATTTCCAGAATGAAATCATGGAGCATTACTATGCAAATCTGACCTTGTTTATACTACATCAAGATGCCATTCAAATGACTTTTTTTAAAAAAAATCAGTTTTCTCTGGCCTCAACAGTTTTATAACTGTCCACCTCTGATTAAGTCAAGTATTATTTTAAGTGACAATTACAGAGAGAAGAAACGATTTCACCCATGGAGAATAGGTCTAGTGTTTCAATACAATATTTTCCAGGTTCGAAAGTTGTACCATGGTTTGCCTGCACTCCACATACGAGCACATTTACCTCTATGATCTTGGTAAAGTTTATTCTTCACAAGAATTTCCAAGTGTTACCATGAATTTCCCCAATTCATGTCCGTTTTCCAACCTGGTACAGCACTCCAATACTTGCCTTCCAAGAGGGTTGAGAAAACATTTCTTCACTCAGAGGGTAGTGAATTTATGGAATTCTCTACCCCAGAAGGCTGTAGATGCTCAGTCCTTGAACATTTTCAAGGCTGAAACTGATAGATTTTTAAAATATAAAATAGAGCGATTAGGGGATATGGGGATAGGGCAGGTAATTAGAGTTAGGTCAGAAGATCAGCCATGATCTTATTGAATGGCGGGGCAGGCTCGATTATCTAATAATAATAATTATTAGAATTATTATTATTATTTTGTTAAACTTCCAAACTTTGAATATTGAACTGTCAGCATATTTAAACTACTTTACCTCTCTCACATTGCACAGAATGAAGAACATTTACTCTGTTGTCGGGCAGAGAACAACATCACAAAATTCTACGATCCATTTACCTCACTCGGAATATCTGCACAAAAAGATTTAATAGAATAAAAATGAATAGAATTTTTCTTAGCAGCCTCAATCATCTATTTATAACATTGTGAAAATGTCACCCCTTAAACAGATTTATCGCATGGATGTATTTCTGGATGTGCAAACAAAAAAATATTTTCTATGTAGAAACCAATCCTTGCTCTTGGCTGTCTCTTACACTGGCTACTATGCACTTTTGTTATTGTAAGACGCATTTCACAGAATATGATTAAAAGTGAACTAACTACAAGTTTGTGGGCGAAACACAGCAGCCAATTTGCACACAGCAGTGTCCCACAAACAGTCGTGGATCAAAGTGACCGATTTATTATCTTTTTGAGAGAGATTATTATCAGGCGTGTGGAGTAAGGAAACTTGCCCAAAGCTTCAACCTGACAGGAATTGAACCCAGGTCTCTTACTTGCGAGGCTAGTGCTCTAACCGCTGAGCTGCAGGACTCCTGTTCTCTCTATATAAAATGGTATGGTACTCGTGATTAATTTTTCTGTGCTATTCAAGATCGCTGGTTGGGCAAATGAGTCATTTCGAATTGAAGAGATGACACCAGCGTGGGAAAGGAGCACCCATCCATAGCAGAAAGACTCGAGACAAGTAGAGAGGATGCTGCTGAAGGTTGCTACTTTATGGTGATAACAGATTACAGGATTAACACGGATGTTCTTGTTTGATAGCGTAATCTTCCAGTCCCAAGAGATTGAGTTCAAAGCAGCGAGTTTTTAAAGCGCACCATGAAACATATGCCCGATTCCTTATATTTTAAACCCAACATACTCTGCCGGAACTGGCTTCTCAGTGCTCGCTCGTGGCCTCGATGATTCGGTGGTGCCAATTAACCTCACAATGTTGCACCATTGTCACTGCTGATAAACCTTGTTCGGAATCAGATTCCTAAATTTTCCATTCTACGTACATGAGCTCAAGAGTGAGTGGCTTCATAGGACGTTTCATCTGAAGCACATTAATATGTCATGAGTAACGATGTTTTGTTTTTTTGCCTGGTATCTATATTTCTCCTCACCAATTTTCTTTGACAAGTTGACTCGCGTTAGTCACCCTGTTCTTGAGGTGTAAAGGTGTAGTTCTTCAAGCACTGAAATCCCACTGGTATCTTTCGCAAGAGATCTTTCTACACATGGGACCCCCGACTGTCAATGTTGGAGGGTTATTTGATTGTGTGTGTGTGTGTGTGTGTGGGGGGGGGGGGGGGGGGGGGTTGGAGATGGTGGGGAGGAGAGGAAGGGTGTGTTATCATATTGCCTGATGTTTGCATTCCAGCAGGGAATCACTTCAGAGCAGCCAGCATTGGATTGATGTTTTCCCTCCTCACCGTAACAGAAGAAGCCTATTGTAACATGCCTCGTCACTAATTAGCTGAACCTGGAGCTCCCAGGACCGTATTTCAAAGTCTAGTGGACATAATTGTATTGGCAGGTAATTATAAATAAATAAAAATGCAAAATACTGCAGATGCTGGAAATCTGAAACAAAAATCGCTGGGAACATTCCACAGGTCAGGCAGCATCTATGGAGACAGGAAAGGTTCTGAGTTCTTAAGGTAGGCCTCTGGCATTTTGATCTTACGTTCCTACCCATGCACCCAACCCACCCACCCACCTACCTACCTACCTACCTACATACCTACCTACATACCTACATACAAACATATATACATATAATTTACACATTGGGGACATTAGAAAAAAGATTTTCTGTACTGAGATTCAAAACGAAGGCATTACTGTATGTTATGGAACACTGACACTGCTCAATTTGACAAAGATTAGGTATTTCATTTAAAAACTCCTTAGAAAAGGACAGTGAATAAGTATCCAGAGATATGCCACCAGTAATCCAATTCTATAAAACAATGGTTCAATTAGGTATAGCTCAAATACACTACATGCAATTTATTTCCCTGTTTGAATTTATGCGCTGCTGTGTGATGCAAGCTGATTTAATGTTGCTCACTACCTTAAATGAAATGGTAATGCTTGCAATCTATCATTATGATTATTAATACTATTATTATTCAGCTACCGATTATTATTGCATCTACCGATGCATTGAATATGTGTTTAACAAGGAGATGGATATGTATAGACACACACACACACACACACACACACACATACGTGACAGAATAAGGTTCCTTTTTTGTGAAAAGTGTGCTACTGGCATTTGAAATTAGAAAATCAGTAAGAAAATTGATTTCCTGTCGAATGAAAATTAGTCTTCATTTATAATGTGACAAACTCCTGGTTTTACACCACGCTGTGAAAATGCGTGTCTTAGATAGAATTTCAAAACTTGGTCCTTTTTAGCAACTACTTCTTGTCTTTTGAAGCTGTTTCCAGTATACTAAATGAAGTGGAATGATTGCGATCAGATGTTGATTCTGATTAGGAGCAGATTTCCGAAACCAACTTGTATCACCTCTCTAAACCAGAAACTGCTGCCAGTAATCAGAAGAATGGAATCCGCTCACAGTCATTGCTCGGAAATATATCACAGTCTAATTTGTGGTATTCTTCAAACGATAAGTAGAAACATTCTTCAGCAGCTTGATATTTTAGAGGTTCAATAATTCAACATTTCTTATTTAGAAATCTGTAAAACAAAACACCGTTCTGTGTTGCAAAATTACAACGTATTATTCAATGTTTCATTTGATTTCAACCCACAAATATATACAGTCAATTCACTTTACAGTATATTCTGTGAAGCGCTTTGGGACGTTGATAAGATGTGGAAAGCGCTATATCAAATGCAAGGATTATTATTATTATTATTACTTACCATGGCTTGTATCTCCATGATGTGCTGGTTATGTATTGACCTGATTGGTGCAGTTTCTTTTGCTGTTGAATGTGGGATGGAATACAATGATAGATTATACTTGTGTCGAGCCCTTCACGCCAGAAAGCCATCCCAGGACCCTAAACAGTCCAGGTTTTTTTTTATCCTAGCTGGGAGTTGGGCTCTGAGAAATATATTGTAGAGTCACTCCCATCTGTGAACGTATATTTCATCTGTGCACATACAGTTTAGTACCATACTTATGATTGAACTTTGCTGGCTTGGATTCGTGATTCGCCCTCTGGCAAATCCCGTGTTCGTAAGACAAATGTCCCAAATACCACCAAGTCTCCTGCGTTAGATCCCTATAAAGAATTCGCTGATCTGTCAGAAATAAAAGGATGTTCACCTCAGTCTGAATCAAATGCAGATCCCAGAAACAAAAAGACCGTGTGTTTAAACCACAACATTAACTTGAAATTCCCCTTCTCTAAATCCATCCTCACACAAGTGGTGTGAATTTTCTTACTCTTACTGACATTTTGATTATACTTTAACCAAATTTACATCCGCTGTTCATCTGTAGCTTGTAAATATTACTGCCGCTTACTCAACTTCAGTTAGAGTCTCAAAGCAAATATTTCTCCTACCAATAAGCAAAAATTACCCTGTTAACTCCCTCCCTAACGTGTTACAGATAGCAAACCCCAGTGAGCTATTCTGCTGACGTTACCCATCCCGTCCCAGTGGCGAGTGGCTCAGTTAGATCAGTAGTGGTCAGCAATCTTTGGAATCTTGTCTGTCAATCTGGAGCCATTGGTTGTCCTGAACTTGGGCGAAAATTCAGGCCCAAAGCTGAACTTCACAATGACTGATTGTTCAGATCGCCATCCAGACACAGAGTGCAACTGATCCCTGCTGAGTCAGTGGAGCCACTCATTGACTGAACCCGTGGTTGGAGTTAGCTCAATGGCTGACTGACCTTCAAGATTTTTGAGGGGGGGGTCAGAAGAGTGTACAAAATTAACCGAATAAAGCCAAAGTTCTGCAGCACGACAACTAACGGGGAGATCGCCTGAGAAGTTTGCAATGAAAGTTCTCCGACGCGTATTCTTTCTAAGAGAAAATACTGTATTCCCTAGTCAGTAAACAGATTGTTCTCTTGCATTTCAAAAGCCTTGACGTGTTTCAATGGAAACAATTCTGTTTTATATATGGACAACTATTTCTAGTGAATCTCCTGTTGGGACTGGCAGAGTCGGGCAGAGTACAAGAGCTCCTGTACTGCAGCGAGGGATGGTAGGGTATGGATTTGCACCCACAGTGCCACATGTAGGGAGGCTTTTGATCGCAGCCTCGTGGGAAGGAGATCTGATCAAGGCTAACGCCTTGTATTTGAAGCCTGAGCTGTGAGGAACAACCAGATAAGGTAGGACTTCTCAGCGAGCTGGAGGTCTTCAACCTTGAATCAAAGTTGTGGGCAGAAAGGAACATTTTAAGAGGTGCATAAATTTCTAAATTGGATGAGAGAATTTAAAACCAGAACAATACTGTCAGAAATTTGAGAGATGGGATTAGGATTAGGATTGCGAAAGCCGCAGACACCAGGATTTGTTACTGTACTTTACAAAGGGAATCACTGACAGCTGGAGCAGGGAACCAGGGAAGAGTAGTTGAGGCCCAGGAGACTGGACTTAATTAGAACATATCTTCTTCTGTGATGGAAGGTTGACTATTATGGAAGGACAAGATTCTTCATCGAAACCTCATTGCGTAATAAATATATTATAGTCTCAACCAAGCAGATGCCAGGTTCCTTCCCAACTGGAAATTTTTACTTGTCAGTCCATCCTTTCAGCCGAGCTGGAGCGTGGAGACCTCATTGGAGGCGATGGAAACTCATTTACAAACATTACGTAGTGAAAGTGAAGGTTAACTTACTAACAGTGCTTAGGAAGAATTAGGCAGGCTCCGTGGCAGTGAGCTGAAACAAGATATAGCTTCTCAACACTGAACGCGAAAGCGGTTTTGCTGTGCATAATAAATTTGCTTGATAAATAAAAATGGGTAACTTTACTTAGAAGTATTAAGAAAAGTAATCTAGTTTGTCACACATTCCTTGAGCATAATTAGATTTCCTTTTAGTGAAATAACACAGCTGACTTTTTTTTTGCTTCATTAAATAAAATGAACTTGCTTATCCCTTTCTCTGTAGCTCTGGGGATTAGCATTCTGCAGTTGTGGGCGGGTGTGTGGCATCGAGTTCTTCTAATACTATTTCACTTGTGTGCAGGATTGCACGGGCCTAAGCTTTACAGGAATGGTTACGTCACCTTGGTATTCCATTGCTATTGAAAGCAAAAAAGATTGTGGACAGGAAGGGACCCTTGTCTCTGAGGCTACCCCATCCTTTGTACAACACAAAGCTGAGGAGAGGGATCCAGGCCATTCCACGTTGCGTTCACCCATCGCAACTCCGCCACCTACAGCCAAACGTATAGACGCAGTCGGTTTTCCTGGTCTCTTTCCCCCTACCCTAACACCCCCCCCTTGCCACCTCTTCCCCCCTTACCCTCTTTCCCCCCTTTCTCCCCTAATCCCACTTCCATGACTGTTTGTAGGACGCTGCTGTGCGCGATTTGGCTGCCGCGTTTGGCCCACGAATATACAGTCCATTCTCCTACTCTCCTTCATCCTGCCCTGACCCCTCCCACCCTGCTCTTGTCCCTACCTGACTCTACAGCGCCTTGGGACGTCCTCCCAACGTGAAAGGCGCTCTATAAATGTAATTTGTTGTTGTTGTTGATTTGATTGATTGATTGAAACATCACCACAGTGGGGCACTATTTCATGGGGTTAATGGACGGTATGATGCATTGACAAACGCAATCCAAGCCATTTGACTACAGTATAAAATGATCGTCCTTATCTCGTGTGTTTGCTTGCATTTGATACAGTCTTGTTTTAGAGACGTCTCAAAGAACTTCTCAGAATATACGGTGAAAAGTGAAAATGACTGTATATTTGCACGGCCCTACCTCTGATTGGACGCATAGTGAGTTCCTGACCTAACCTAGCCTTGCAAGCCCTTCACGTTGCCCCCAGATGGGACATCAATGGAGATATTGAAGGAAGAAAGCTTCACTTAGCTCCATTTTTCACAGTTGATATATTTGATCTGAAGCAATCCTCAGGTGACCTCTGGTACCTCACCCAAGTGACTGTTATTCATGCATGAGCCTGTGTTGTTTCAGCAAAGCTACAGTATTTGACAGTGGAGAGCGAGATTCCTGAGTGCAATTCTATCCTCCGTGACATCCATATGTACACACACACCTCCATCGGGGCTCGGTGGATTGCAACCGAGTTGATTTAGAAATAACAACACCAACAACAAATATCATTATATTTATAGAGCAGCCTTTCACGTCGGGAGGACGTCCCAAGGCGCTGACCAATCAGGTCGCGACCCGAGCAGGGGGTGGGGTGGGGGGTGGGGGGGGTCGGGGGAAGGGGAAGGGGAGTAGGAGAGACGGGGGGGAGAGTTAGGAGGGGAGCAGAAGGCGCGGTCGAAGAGGAAGGTCTTAAGAACGGCCTTGAAGGAGGAAAGGGAGGAAGTGAGGCGAGGGGATCGCGGAAATCATCTGTTAATTACTAACAAAGAAAAGAGTCATAGCAACGTCAAAGTCAATGTTGCCGACGTTGTTTCACAATTTATGTTGGTGATTGTGCGAGGATTTACTTCTGCGGGTAACTGCTCGAGGTGATGTTGAGTGTTTTGTTTGGACGAGTTTGCCAGGTATGCTTCACTCCTAGAAACTTAATTAATATAAATTTGTTCCTCTCCTCCATCGTCGCAGTAACCAACACAAACCTAACTGTAGTAGGTTAAGAGATCAAAATGATGACTGTTAACTAATGGAAATTAAATATTCTGACACGCTATAATTTTAGAGCAAAAGGGCCTTGAGTTTAATGCACCAAGAGTGTATAGAATATTGGTGTGTTTTGCTACTTTCTTATTATTTTGTCAAAACATTGGTGTCCGTTTGCGGTGAATTAACATTTGCATTATTAAGAACCAATAGGCACAAATACAATTGTCTGCCGTGGGAACGTGGCAAACTCTAAAAGCTTTTGCTTAACCTTTCCTTGGACGAAAAAAAGTTTCCGCATGTAGGGAGAATTATATGTTTTCACTCAGGGTGGCAATTTTGATGCTGCGTTCACAGGTTGTCAAAATCACTGCTGGTTAGCATCGAGCGTAATATTTTACACTTTGCATATTAAAGTCTTTTTCGAGGTCTCGATACTCTCTGCTGTAGAGGTGCAGGGATGTGAGATGCTCCCTTCAGGTGTAACCAACCTTTATTGATGAGGTTGTGAGATTGGCGGACAACCTGAACCAACAGTATTCTTAGCCAATGGTGAGATATTATGCATCTTCCTCCCACCATCAGCAACATCCCAGCCAAGATTCCTTAACTCAGCAACAGGAGCACAAATCAAGCCTGCGAGAGTTACACGCAATGCGCTGTTCAATGTAATTTATTGTTGCTGTTGCTGTCCAATTAGATGTTATCCTGAAACCCCCACCTGCTTATTCAGGTGGAACATTAAAGATGCCGTAGCCAACAACATCCTCAGATAAACTTGGGCGTTCACTTCATGGCTGTTTGTGGGATATTATTGTGCCGTGGCCACCGAGGAAACGACATAGTAAATTTACTTTTTCAGTAAATCCTGTGAACACTTTCAGACTTCCTCCCGATGTGACAGGTGCTATCTCTCTGAAGCAAAGCCTATTACTATGTCCTATTCTTATAATCACAAACAACATATATATTTTTTTAAAAACGTTAAAATAATGGCTTTAAAATATATGGAATACGGTGTTGCAAATATCAGTCTGTTTTGACTGATCCTGTCTCAGAAAACGCACAATTTGTTTTCTCTGCCCTTGGTGTCTGTATGGATTAATTTTTGAAGCCTTTCTCAACAGTGTCTGTCCGGAAACCATGCAGAAAGTACAAGTAGTTAGCTCATTGCTGTTTCATTCTTAATGAACCACAAACGAGCCTAATGATCGCAAAATTGGTATAATTCAGGCAAGAGAATGCAAATAATTAAGCATTATTAGTACGGATAATACGCCGCCAACAAAAGGCGATGGATTTCCAATCCACGCGAGAACATCCAAGGCATCCGCATGATAAAAACAGGAAGGAAATCACCCCCCGGTATCTGACAAGAGTTGATCGTTTCTTTGTCACACGTTATCGCATTGTTAAACCCGTTTCAAACACACGTCGTCAGCCGAGATTGTTGCTTCTGCCGCAATTTATGAGGCAACTGGCTTCAGTTCTGGATATTTTCACCCAAGTTACTATTTGGGTGTGCCAATGTGTCTGAGCTGGCAGCCTTTCAAATTGCTGGACTTTTATCGTCTGCGAGTGCTCAGTGCAATCACATCCATCACCAAATAAATTTATTCTTCATCCTTAAACATCCACAGGCACAGCTGGGCAAACGGAATCTCCCAGTGCAAGTTTCAATTCACACCCGTACACTTTAAAGGAATATTTATTCCACTTTACAATGCAGAAGATGATAGCCTGGTCTGCTCTGCAGTGATTTCACAGGAAAATAAGAGAGAATAAGGGCAAATTTTTCTTTCGGATTAAAAAAAAACTGGTTAAGATTACGTTATGAAAAGGGAGAATAAGTCAGAGATGCTTTGGTACATCCTTTCCTCTGCTTAACCGGGGCTGGTAATGAGGAAGTTCCTCTTCAGTTCGTATATAAAAAAAAATTTGCTGCTGTGTTCAGCCGCATGGCGTACAGCCAGTGATCTACAGAAAAAAAAATGCAACAGAGAAGAATGAAATGCTCAGCCTCAAAATTCGGTGGGATTCAAAAAAAACATGCAGAATTACTGAAGATTAGAGTCGACTGATTTCAGATGACTACTGTAACGAGCAGAAGAATCTTACAGGGTTATTCAGAGTAATGTATTTGCGGGCTATTTTGAACGACTTGTTAATGGCCCTTTTTTTTTTTTTTCGCTGCGTGTGTCACCTCATGTAGTCGGGGGTATTTAGAAGCCGCCTCATTAGAGCTTGAGGTCTCTGCGGCATTGCACTTAAACATGCGGAATGGTTCTCGCAGTGAGACGGCCGGTGTAGTTCATATCGCTGCCTGTAAAGCTTGCTTTCCTGAATGGGGATCAAATCAAGCAGTAAATAGAAACAGGCTCCAGAGTTGGATTTCACTGCATTATTCTCGCGTGAAAACTAGCCAATAACGTCCCCCAAAACAATTAAGGTTTTTACCCGGAGATAAACTGCTTATACAGTATCTCTCCTGAGTGTCGTGCTCAGACTTTGAGCATCGAGGGACGAGCCCGGCGTATCTTCTGTGAGGTTTCGCATTCGTCAGACAGTGACAGGCAGCGATAATGACCTCCAGTTAGATGAGAAATTAATTGAGAGAATTTTTTTTTTTTTGCACTACCGTATAGTACTTCCCCTTTTATCGTGGCTATTAACAGGAATCCACAGCCCCATGGGCGTTTCAGGCGAATCACTTCCAGCAATCCAGTGGTCTTGAGGTCACGCTATCGGGTTCCTCTATCAGCCCGGGTGTCAAGTCATTGTCAAAAAACAAATCACTGATGCATTCAATTTTTTTTTGCTCTTAGCCCTGTGCAGATGATGGTTTGAAGCAAAGTCGAGGGTGGGGGGGGGGGGGGGGGGGAAGGGAGGATGACCAGTGACCATTAGAGAGAGAGACTTCTTAATAATATAGCAGTGCGTTGAGTCAGGCAGCTTGATGAAGAGTGCACAGAATCCCTTTTATTTCCTCTGCCAAATGATCAAGGCTTAAAAAAAAATATGAATCGTGTCATTCTTAAGATTGTTTCTGTCCTGGCAGCAGCGGTTCCCACTCGCATTTAAATATTCCGATATTTTATTATTTTATTTCCTACTTTGCCTCTCTTTCCCTCGTTTTGCAAGGTTCCCACTGTGACTCTCAGTATAATGGCCAGAGAGAATGCCAGCGCTCAGAATAGCACTCGAGCTGTTCTCTGACCCAATCCCTCGCCAATTCACACAATCTACCCACTACAATACACTTTTTTTTTTCTTTCAAGCGCTCTCTGCTTCCACATCAAGCCCTCCCACTCATTGACTTTCATGCCTCTACAAAATCCTCCAACCTGACCTCTCTCTTCGAACACTCTCCACCAGCGCTTGTTACCATAATACTTATTGTCATATTTGATAGAGCATCTTTCACGTCCGGAGGGTGTCTCGAACCCCGTCATAGGATGCACTGCAAAGTACAGTGTAGTGACTGCGCATTCTGTAGGCGATCGTGTGATACTGCCCTGAATAAACACGTGTGTTCCTAAAATTGAAGCAACTGTACAAGCGCTGGTAACAAAGTTTAAATAATTCATTTATATGACAGGAAACTAAGTTGTACAATGCAACTCCTTCCAGCGCCTCTGAGCAGCCTCCTGGCGTGAAAGGTCCGAGTGACAAATGTAATGTTGTCGTGGTTGTTATTTTGTTGTTGTGCCTCTGGTGTGTAAGACAGCTGGTACATTGCAAAAATCAAGCCGCTTCTCTCTTAAGGATTAAGGTAATTCACATGAATTTATTGTTTTTTATATTCTTTTTGATTGTGTGATTTGAACATTTATTGTTGTTGTGAGATTATTGTGTCTTTTTTTTGTGTTTTAGTAAAAGAACAAGCAACTCACTCCCCACATCCCCATGTTTTCCACAGGGCCATAGGGTTGGGGAGGGACACCTGTATTATTATGATTATGATGATGATGATTATTATTATACGTTATTACCTTCAAAACGCAAAGTATATTGCAACCAATGGATGAGGGTGTAACTTTTTTTTTAACTCGTTGCCTTAATTCGGAGGTAAACGTTTGTGAATTCAGAAGAGATACTTCAACAACAAGCAACAACATTGTATTTGTTGCAGCAATGGGGAGACTGACACACTAAGTCTATTGATCTTCTGTGAACAAAAAGACTTTATACACCATTCGATAACAGATTAAGAGTAGAGCAGCACATCAGAGAAACAATAGACCAAGTGGACCATCTATACTGCATAGTCTTTGGCCTCTTCAAAGTGATATTGTGGTGATCGATGGCATTGCTGGCCGAGGATTGAAATGATATAAGAATGTATAAACCCATACTTCAATGAAATTCACTTTCCACCCCATATAGAATAAAAAGATTTAAAAGAAGCTTGTACGTTCACTGCTTGAAATTAATATTGTTCTAACTATGATTGACTGAAGTAAAAGATACAGCAAGGTAATTGGTGATTCCGAATGAGAATGCATTTGGATATATTTTTTAAAAAGTTACTAAAAATTCTGTGGGATGGTGACAAACATAGTGACCCTTTCTCAGAAGCTGTGACTTCCCTGTTGTTCCAAAGTACTGCAGCAAGAATGGAGAAAGACAAGGTATTCCAACCAGCCTCCCGACGTGAAAGGCAATGTAATTTTGTTGTTGTTAACCTTGAGGTTGCCTTTTGTCTGCAGTTCGAAAAAGAATTTACAGAAAAACAGCCTGACCCAAAACAAATTAGACATGTATAGAGCACACAGTGGGACCTCACAAGACACTGCACAGTCACGGATCCACACCCAAGCTGGTGGTTGGGATCAGGAGAAGTGGAAGGTAGTGGCTAGGAGGGCGATCGAAGGCCTGGGCAAAGTGGAGGGTCTTGAGAGCGGTCTTGAAGGAGGCTGGGGGAGGAGGCGCGAGGTGCAGCTAGTAAGAAAGGATTTATTCTTAAATGCCAAATTCTGCAGGCTCTGAAATCTACATAAATAGTGTAAATCTAGAGACCCAAGTGGAATTTCTCTCCAGAAGTGACCAAAACAGAGCAACTCAACAACAGGCCATTCATAGAATTACTTAGAATGTTACATTACAGAAACACCCCCCGCCCAGTCCCATGCTGGTTTATACTCTGTGGGAGCCACCATTCATCCTAATAATCCCTTCTCATTTCTTGTACCTCGCGTAATGCATCAATACACAAATTTTTATGAGGCATTCTATTTGGTCAGTGACTGCTCTTCCACGAAATAGAATAATAATCCTACAATAATCCTCGCATTCAGTCTAGGGAGGGCCTTTCATGTTGGAAACATGTTTCAAGGCACTTTGTAAGTGAAGCAAATGTGCGTTTGGAGGCAAACGGACACCAGGAGAAACTCCCCTTTAGATTTGGGATTAAGACTAGGCTATCTGTCTTAATCCCAATTCCCTGCTCTTCACTTGCAACTCTAATACACGTAACTACCTTCTGGACCTGGCCATCTAGCTCCCCTTTAGATTCACCAGTAGACCACGCTCCATCACAACTCCCCGCTCATTCACTCCAGAACAGGAAGAGTTCGGATACAACCGCATCCTTGATGGAATGGCCACTGATTAAATCATTCGCACATCTCTGTGGGGGCGAAAATAAGAATCGATGGATGTTGTGGCTGGTATCATTTCACACAAGTATGAATTATTTTTATACCCATAAATTTTCACGGGCACATTTGCACAAATGTACTCAATCCTAGTAATGCATTGATTTAATTGTACTGACAGGATTTACATTAAGAAGCTATAGCCTTCAGCAGTGCAGAAGAGTTATTGGGTTCACCGTTATAATTATTTATAATGAAAAAAATGTAAAATGCATTATATTAAGGATCTAATGTTAGGTGTCAAACTGGGGGAAAAAAAAGCGGACCCATTGTATTTTAGAGACAAAGGTTTCTAAATCTCTGTGTTTTTAGCAAGTTACAGGTTATAATTACCACCAAGATTCACAGTGAGTCTAAAGTCGATTTGATGTACTCCCCATCAATTAGTTAAATTAGTGGTTTTAGACTAATCCTACAAAAACAATTTCCACCTAAGACACAGCTAAAAAGGTCAGAAGTGACAAAATAAATGTGTCAAAGATTTCCCTGTGGATGGAGTGATGCGGTAGACTTTCACTGATTCAAACGGAGTCAGGACTAACGGAATGTAACGCTTCTCTGTTTGACGGCCACTCGATCCTACGTGAAATGGATTGGAGGAAACCCGAACCTAATCTTTTTATTTGGCACCAAGCAGGCTGAGAATGCCAATTAAAATTAATCATTATTCACAAACACAACACTCGTTAACTCATCTATTATCTACACACGCAGTGGCCATTAAATCAACCAGTGTTCACCAACACAACACCCATTATCCAGCCATCATTAGCAAGTCATCTTAAACTAATTTTAGGTGTGTGCCAGGTACAACAACAACAACAACAATTTGCATTTATATTGCGCCCTCCACATTGGATGGCATCTCAGTGCGCATACTCACAAGCAAGCAGGTCTCCTACTAAACCCATTGCCTTTTACAAATATCTCTTCCGTCTGATTTGGCCCTAGTCCATGTGTGATGTCAGTGATATGCATCTGAGGGTTTCACTATGATGATTATTATTATTATGTATTATAACCTGAAGCCTATTGCCAATGGTGATGGTATCACATGCTACATCCTCTGCCCCTATAAATAGGGGCGGAAAAGGCGTTAAAAAGGTTCAAGACAACAAAAGAAAAAATATATATTTCAGGGAAAAAAAACGCATTAAGTAAAGAAACAGCACCACATTGTAAAAGTGCTCCCTAACTTCATTTCCATTCCACGCCTCAACAATGGATATGGCTGAGAAGACAAAGGCAGCTCATTAAAAATAGACATAAAAATAGACAGTACCTTGCCTATCAGTAAATAGAGAGCAATGCCACAGAGCACAGAAAGATATACAAAATATATATATATATTACTGTATATTGAAAATCTACCAAAACAAATATACAGTATATACAGTATATATATTAAAAATCTAACCAATTATATTTTTTCTTCAAGAGCTTCTTCAGGTCAGACAATTAATCTACTCTTTGCAGCACCTAACAGACACATTATTTTACCTGTAGTGTGAGACTAAGGGCATCGGGGAAGCCTTTGCATTTATAGTGTGGGTCGGATTGTAGGTTGCTGCGGGTGTATGTTGGTTTTATATTATGCCTCTGGGATTCAGGACATCTTCAAATTGCGTTGCCAACAACAAAAAATGTTCACTACTCTCCCCACCATTCACTGGAGAGAATATCTCAAAACACTTTGAGAGAGAGAGAGAGAGAGAAGTGGAGGAGAGGGTTGGTGCCCAAAGACGTAGTCAAAGTGATACATGGATTTTGAAAGCGGAGTGGGAAGGAAAAGGTGAAGGGATTTTTCTTAGAGAGTTCCAGAGAGTGAGGTTGATTAGACACATCCTGGCCTTTTGCCCTAGTTTTACTATTATTGTTTGGATAGTTTCTATGCCAGGTTTTTGCGATCGCAAAGAATCTGTGCCTGTCCAAAAAGGGAGACATTACAGCTGAAGCAAATCCTGCCTTCGTCTGAAATACACACACACACACACACACACATACATATATATGTGGGGTCTCTGCATTGGTATCAGGAACCTACCTGAATGTATCCTCCCTGACCCTATGCAGCAAACCATTTGGCCTCAATAACTCAGCACTGAATGGGGTTCAAACCCAAAGATTTTCTGTGCTTTCGACTCGGCTTCTTGGGAGTAAAGTTATCCAGTTATATCATTCTGTTTGTTTTTAGCAGAAATTAAGCAGAAAGTCACTGTTTGGTGATTAAACCCCAACCTTCCATTGAATTTACCAGTTTGTGACGAAGGCTAAATCACCACTTAAGTGTTCATTGCAAAGAAAGGAAGAGAAATTGAGGACATTCAGCGCTGACAATTAAGTTGTTAAATAGCTTTTCATTTCAAGCAACGAGATTGTTTCCTCTCTGTGGCAGCTTGGGCCAAGTAAATCAGGAAAAAGCATCAAATGAGGAGATTGCTAATTTTGCATGAGAGCTCCTTCCATCATTCATAGAGGTCACCTTAGGCTTGGAGCCTAACATTGGGATCTAATTTTGCAGGCTGTGGTCAACCATGTGTAACGACACGAATAGAGGATGTCCTCCGTTATCTAATTAACAACCAACCTAAAGGTTTGCCGGGGTAGTGATGGGAGTTTTGCTTTAGTGCCTTCTGAACAGGGAGGAGAAAAGTCAGGCGAGGAACTTGCTTCCTAATTATTATCCACAGAACCTTATATTATTTTCCTTTCCAAACCGAAGATTTTGCTGAGGTCAATTAATAATAATCCTTGCTTGTTTGAAGTAGTATCTTATCACGTCTTTGGGACGTCTTAAAAGGCTTCGCAAAACGTACTGTAAAAGTGAATTGACCGTATCTTTTGTGGGCAATATTGCAGCGCCCCTATTAACTGAGATCAGCTAACACAAGCAGAATTTGAACGTTAATCCATCTGTTGAGTGACTCAGCTAACCTCTAGAACTCGTTCAGGCTGTCAGTGAGGCCATCTCAGTTATTTTAACAATGTGAAATCCATAAGAGCTGGTCAACACTTTGAAGCTTTCAGCGATGCAACACAGTGTATCCTAATTCCCATCGAATTTTATTGATCATCTGACCCCCATGATAACAGAAGCTATTGGAAAAGTAAACCTGGCAAGGGAGTTAGCATTCCTAGATTACTGTCTCCCAGTTGATCTCTGCTGTAAAATAGGTGCTGCCAAAATTAAACACGAGTACAGTATTAGGATCAGTCTGGAAAGCATTGAGGTTACCATGTTTTTGTGGTCTAAACATTTTATTGTGAGGAAAGCTATGGTTATTTTTAGTTTGATATCACATTTGACATTCTCCAAATGCTGTACTATTAAATTCACGCACA
Organism: Hydrolagus colliei; assembly: GCA_035084275.1. Lineage (NCBI taxonomy): Eukaryota > Metazoa > Chordata > Chondrichthyes > Chimaeriformes > Chimaeridae > Hydrolagus > Hydrolagus colliei. The sequence continues at coordinate 647,302 of CM068747.1, read as the reverse complement.
ATTCAAGCGAGGAATTTCAAAGGATCAAACCACTTTCCACTGTATAGAAATCCTGACACAACCAAAATCTATAACTTCAAGCCCCTGATGGAAGAATACTGTTTTCCCCCCCAATTATATGCATTAACATTCAACACACGAGGGGCAATCATTTTGAAAATCCAATCACTTTCATGTAAAACATATGGTTTTTTTTTCTTAAGCACTTTCTGTCGTTTAGATTGAATTATTGGTTGAATGATTAAATAAGCTGTGGTACAAAGATTCACAACTGCCTGTATTTATCAGCAGGTTATAGAAATATTCATCTGAACAAAACCCTGAGCCAAGCATAATATATCCTGGCAAACTATTTATTTTCATTCACCACAATTCAGTTGCATGTACACTTTAAAGGAACGTATCTACCAGCATCACAAATAGGATTCCACTGACGATTCTGGGGCCAGGAGCATTCTTCAGTTAATTAAATAATTGGATTTTGTTTCATGACCGGGGCAATGAGAAATTAAAATAACAAGGTGACAGTGTGGAGAGTGAGACTGGAGTAGGGTCTGTCACAGTGAATTGAAACATTTAGAAGAATGGGGCTTGTGTGTTCTATGCCTTAAGCGGGGGTCGCTTAATAAGAAATCCAAGTCACACAAATGGGGAAATCCTTCTGCACACTGACACACAGACTACTCCGCGACCAGAGATTTCGGCGAGTGAGTGAGTTGAACGGATTAATCCAAACAAAACTCTGGTGAAAGTGTTCTCTTGCCGATTGCTAAACAACACCGATAAGAACCTGCATTCTCACAGCAGCCTTCACAAATGATAGCGCCTCTCAACGCCGGACACTGGGAATAACCATCGAAAGGATGTTCCTTTGGGTCAAGACGGCGTTCGAAAGGAATATTTTTCCACAAGGAATCTCATTGAGAAATACCGCAAGCTACACCCCGTGTTCCCAGTCGGCGGGGAGTTGCTGTGTGTTATCAAGAATAGTCCCTAATTTTAGTAAACAATTCTCGATTCGCCAGGCACGCTAGTCTGGACCTAGTAAAATGCAGCCTACTGTATAATGGACAACAAGTTGCGTTTATTTTCCTCATAAATCTCTCCAATTGCTCGAATCCTGGCTTCCAACTGAGAGACAGAATGGGTTAGTCAGGTGTCAAGTAAACCCCCAGGTAAGTGACCTTTGTTAACGTAATGGGGAAATAGTTGTGCGTGTTAAACTGAGCGAGGGTTACAAATAAACACTTCAATCGTTATCCTCAGAATGCAGAGGGGAACAATTTGACATTCTGAAATGTCTATTATCTCTATGTGCAGAATCCATTTTGGCACATAAAATGTGATTTGTTGTATTGGTGCTGGAGATTGGATTCTAAGCATTTTTACTCTGTCGGAACTTTTCCAACCTTTGGCTCCCACAAAATATTATAATAATAATAATAATCCTTGCATTTCAGTTGATCCATTTGACAGTATATTATGTGAAGCGCTTTGAGGCATCTTAATAAGATGATCAGGCGCTGTACCAAAAGCAAGGGTTATCATTTTTACCCGTACCCCGGGTACTCCTAGTTCCGTGCCCGAGAACAGATTGCTAAAATCAGGTAGACAACATTTGATTCATTTTATTAAGTGAATTATTACATCGGTTCTTTGTTTTAATGAGTCTTTTGCGAAAAAAAAAAAAGTTCTTGATTAGTGACAAGGGTATAAAGTCAAATCTGCACATTAAGCATTTCACATAATAAAACACACTTGTTCGGGGATTGCAAAGAGAATTTTTACGAGGTTTAAAATTATAATTAAGAAGCATATTATAATGGACCTTTCACTTTATATGCGGAGGAGCTTAAGGAAAATGTATGGAACTCCCCCCAGATGTAGGCCAACAGCCACTGCCTTGTGGATTACATTTATACAAAGCTTGTTATTAATGCATTAAAATCTTTCCAGATTTAACCTGTTGCTGCTTTTTACTGCTCCATTTCTTCTCTATGGCCTCGGATAGAGAACTGTTCCGTATATAATAATAATTATAATCCTTGCCTTTGATATAGCGCTTTTCACATCATCTCGACGTCTAAAAGCGCTTCACAGAATATACTGTAAAGTGAATTGACCGTATATATGTGGGGAAAACGTGGCAGCCAATTGCGCACAGCAGCGTCCCACAAACATTCGTGGATTGAAATGGCCAATTTTTTTTGGAGGAATTGTTATCAGATGTGTGGAGTGAGGAGATTTGCCCAACGTTTCGCTCTGCGAAAAACCCAGGTTCTCTCGCTTGTAAAGTCGAGTGCTCTAAGCACTGAGCTACAGGACTCCACAAACTGGAATGTCTTCAATTTGGGCTATAAACTGGCCAATAAAAAATGGCATCCTGGGACAAAAAGATACTTGGATTGCCTTTTTAATTAGATTCAACATTTGTTACAAAGGTAAGATCTCAATACAATCAGGGGGGGGGAGTGTTAATAAAAATACATCGTCAAAATTTACTGCTAATTTGTTTGAGCAACTGAAATGAACACAAGGAAACCAGACTGTGGAGAATAATTTGTGCCCGTTTTTTTTTTTTTAAAACACACGTGTATGTATGTACAGTACTTGTACAGTACAAGAGATTTTCCTGAGATTTACTTGCTCGGGAAACAAAAGATGGAAATCCTAATTTAACCTGAAATTTCCCAAACGGTGACAACCAATCCTAATTCTCGCTGGAAACATTAAAGCCCATTTCGCCACAAACCCCCAGCCAAAAAAAAAACGACATACAATAAACTTACAATAAAATGTGTTTGGGTTTGAAACCCTGATGTGCCTGACCTTTCCTTCAGTTCAGTCTCAATGCACCGACACAGCATTTGGAAGCAAATTATGATTCTTTTTAATACTGTAGTTGCAATCGGCAGACTGTTCTCCAAAGGATAGGCAGATCATATTATGAATTTTATGGCCACAAACGCTATATTTTTTTCCCCCCTTCCAGCTCCGTCTTTAGCGTGAGTTCCCATGCTGTGCAGTGCTGTACACAAATGGATTGTTCTTCATACTCTTAGCCCGCGCTAATTCAACGTGGGTTCAGCTTGAAGTAGGTTATTGCTTGATGTGTGTTTAATAGCTTGCAGGACAATTACCCACACAGTCAATTTGGGTGCGTACAGAGGAATATTTCATCTCTATGTTGTTGAATGTGTCATCCACTTTATTTGCTATGTAAATCTTCCCAAATCCCATTTTATTCGGCTGAAAACGCTGAATTGTGGAAGCACTTTGCATTGGAACAACAACGTATGTGAAAGTGGGCATCTCCGTCCACATAATGTTTCAATTGCAACTTGGTTCGCAAGGGGCGGAATGACTGAATATTTTGGTGAGTTGATAGTTTTATCGGGAGTCTTAACTTTCACTGTGGGCGATCAAAAGGCTATTTTACGTTGCTCAAATTAGTGCCTTTTTTTTTTTTGCTTAACGAAGGTCACTTTTACATTGCCCTGAACAAACTTTGAACAAAAAATTCAATTCATTTAACACCACAGTTATTTCTGTGCTGTAAACGCAGACAGCGCCAGGGAAATTGCATGGCAGTGGCTCCTTTGGTTGTCTGAATTTTAAAAAAGAAATGATTGAGGCACTTTTGATCTGCCCACAGGAGCCGATTAGTTAGTATGTTAATATTTACTGGTGTGGATTTGTGCAATACTGCTTATCGCATTGAAGTAAATAAAGGAGAGTTTATTGAACCGGAGCTCAGCCTACTGGTAAAATAGAAATGATCAAATGACAAGATCAATAAAATCAAAGGAAAAACTGCAGTCATTTTTTTTTAAAAGTTTGGTGTGAGGTACTACTGACCATGATTTGAACTTTGCTCTACGCTGAGTAAGGTGATGCCTGGGTGGGCAAAACCATATTATTGAAGATGGAGAAATAATACTCCAAGATTCCCACTCTTGCTCGCTATCCATGACCTCCTGCCCGAAAGTTTTCTCAGGTTTTTAGATTTATCAGCGCACATGTCCATCTATGTGAGTAATCAAGTTAGAATATCCCGCAAGTATTCAGTACATCAAAGCTAAACATCTGTTATAATTTGAAAAAAAAAGTCGATGTCTATATATGCAAAGCATATTACTGGACATGATTCGTATTATGTAAATTTGTAAATATTCCAACGAAAATAAATCAGAATTGTCTGGAAACCTGGTTGGAGTTTTGCCTTTTACATTTTGCTGCAAGGTACCATCATCTTTACAGAGGGTAATGTGTTTTAAAATTATAATAATCTCTGGAATGTATCATAATCTGATTTTGTGTATAATAGTAATGGGCATCCCGCTGCCTGTTTATATTAAGGTACACAGTTTTCAATTTCTGGTTTCAAAAACGCACTGGGACATTAAACAGCATCTGGAAGGGAAAGCTAGCCGCGTGTTCAAGTGGAACTTGTCTTTTTATTTTAGACACCAGCTGGCCTGCTGTGCAATTTACCTTCTTTAATTTAATGCAATCCCATTCAGTTTAAAAATTCACACTTGAGTTTTTGGGAGGAACTGAACCTTGTCATCTGTCTCTTGTAACATGCGGTTTTATTAACTCAGTTCTTGTTTAAACTTGCTGTCTCCGTCACTAACGTGTGTCGAGTGCGTCTGTTGATGTTACGATTGTGCCACAACATTTACTCTTTGCCTGCCCTGAGCTCTGTTCGCGTGACAGTTGTGAGTTTTACTTTTACTGATTGATCAGGTCCAGTGAATCAGCTGTGATGTTCCTCGTGCAATGTGAATATAACTCCTGAAATTTCAACGTCAGCACAAAGATTTCCACCTCCAGCGTTTAGTTCCAATTCTGATCTGCGTCAATATTTTGGGTGGGAATCCAGGATGTTACTAGGCCAAAAGCATCACAGCCAGTCAGTCAGGGAGCAAAGTAAAATCCCTGCCTTGTCTTATAAATAGCTTAATAGCCAGAGTATTAACTTCTCAATCTATCTGCACACGGTTTAGCCATTGCTACCCCTGATGTCTCTGCTTGTTGCTTTCCTTTGTATCATAATAATAAATAATATTTATATTATTATCCTTTGTATCAATCCAACAAGTAATTACTGTATAAAAGATTTTTCAAATGTCTCAATTCATTCATTCATTCATTCATTCATTCATTCATTCATTCATTCATTCATTCATTCATTCATTCATTCATTCATTCATTCATTCATTCACTCACAACATTGCCAAGCAATGAAATACAATTTATATTCAAACAATATGCTGGAACTCCACTATTTTCAAGCCTTGTGAGGAAATAGTTCAGAAATGATCAGAACGGCAGATTTCCGAAATAATAGTGACATTTCTGCTGGTTCATAACTCGCTCCTGTGTGATAATTATCATTAAAAATGTTTTATGAAACACATCACAAATTTCGACCCCAATCATTCTCTGACATTAAGTTTTTTTTAAAAAAAAGCTTAATATAGTACACTGAGTAATTAGAGTGGAAATCTCAGGCCAAAAACATTTTCTGTGGAAACTTCCAGTTGCCCTCTTTGCTGGCCACGTGTGCAGTATTTTTCACTGTGATCCCATTTAATTTGCATTGGTGGAACGCAAAGAAAATGTCAGCCAGCCATGGAAATGCATTGTAGTGAAACGGCCATCTTGAATTACTTTATCGCGATCCTCACTAATAATGCAATGTTATTTTTTTCAATATGTTGAAAACAAATGTAACAACACCAGATTATTTTCCAAAGAGATAACCCTGAACTGTGTGCGCGGACGGTATCTCTCGAATTACGGGCAGTGTAAAAAGAGACATATGTAAAAAGAGAAAATAATTATTTATTGATGATGATGATGCTTGTATTGTACTGTACATAGCACTTTGCATCTCAGAAGGATAATCTGAATGTGCTTCTCAGGATTTATGGTAAAGTATCGCAACAGCTTAAATTGTATTATGTACATATAATGCAAATGTATAATTTGCAAAGAGCAGTGGCCCCACAAATATCCACTAAGGTGAATGACCAAATTCATCAGGGGGATTGTTGACTAGGACACAGGGAGAAACTCAAACAGAAATTGCTGGGAACACTGAGCAGGCAGCATCTACGGAGAAAGGAAAAGTGAGTCAAGGTTTCGGGTCCATGACCCTTTGTCAGAACTGGGGCTTGTTGGGAGGGGACTAACAGGAAAGGGGCAGGCAGGGCAAAAGAGAAAATGCGGTAGAGAAGAACAGAAGACGATGGGATGAAAGAGTGTTAATGGTGTTAAACATTAACTGTTTTTCCCGAATTGTTGCCATGCGATCTTCAGCTGAACAGGCAGGTAGGACCTCAATTTAACATCTCATCTGAAGGACACTACTTTTGCAATGCGATGCAATGCTTCCCCCAAAACATTAGCGTGTCAGCCCAGGGAGGCTATGTGAGTTTAGAGTCCCAGCATGATTCACAGGTAAATATTGAAATGCCAGAATTTGCTTCACCTGTATGAAAACGGAACCATGCTACAAATTGATTTTTAGACCACAGTTTAAAAAATATATTCCATTTTATACTATGTGAAGAAGATTTCATGCTGGTTAGTAAATTTACCAACTTTGGTGTTAGGCACTTAGAATAATTGTCCTTTGCTTTTAAAATTCTCTGTCTACCATTTTCACATTTCTCTCTTGTTCTAACAGTAATTTTTACTCTTCGCTAACTTATCCATATCCTATAATCATTTGCTCTTTAAAACCATTAGGGGAGAGATTCCAGCTGAGTCCATATTTACTGTGTTTGTGTAAAACTTTAGAGTGTTCAGAATGCGGCAGATTCTTAAATAGCCACTTAAACTTGAGGTCAGATTTGTGCACCTTTTTGAGAGTTACAGAAAAAGCAATTTCAATGTTAAGACTGAATTCAACATTTGTTTACCAAATTCTGGAAGTTAAAATTTTACATCAATGGAATGAATTTTTGGGATGTCCTCGCGACGTGAAAGGCACTATACAAATACAATCTTCTTGTTGTTTTGTTGTTCAATCGAGGCTCAGGTGAAATTTCTGCCTCAATTGTATTACAAATACGTTTTGCTTTATGTGTTTAGTTCTTTCTGCTGACTTCCACTGTCGCTAATGCAAACATCCAAACAAGTGGACTTTCAGAGGCTATTTTCAGCTGGTCATAATCGTAAGGCCTGAAAATTCACTAGGTTCCATGAAAGATGGGGCTAAGCTAAGCTCTGATGTAGTTATAGACATCAAACATGTTGGCAGCCACCTCAGAATCCTATGTGTTCTAAAACCATCAGTCCACCACCCCCACAACTGTTAATCCTTCAGTGTGGATGTCAGAATGTAAAGACTACATTCCGAATTGTCTGGGTGCCAGCCTCAGCCATGACACATGCCTTGGCTAAAACCAAACGACTGTAAAGGAGAATGGAATATGACTGATCCTGCAGAGTTTACAATAGACTACATTCCAAAACCAAGGCAATCTCTGGGAATAATTAGAAAACTGAGCAGTCTCATTTTAGGGTTCAGGTATTGGTTACAAACTGCTGAACCATCTCATGGCCTGTGAGATCATCTAATCCATCAATGAAATGACTGCTTTGTATTTGCTCCCAGGTATCCATCACGATCCGTTTTTCTTTCCAGCTGAAACTTCAATGGTAATGTGTTATTTGTCACGGAATAGTTTGATGCAAGTATCTCTACGTTACTGGCCCATACCTAAAGGAAATGAAACATTCTGTGGTCCATAGAACCTTATTAGTGGTGCCATTATTCGCTTCAAGCCAAGACCAAGAAGAAGCATAGATCACACATTACAGACATCAAAAATGATCTCTGTCAATGTACAGTTTGAATAGAACAAAATAGTCAGGCTACATTCATCTTGTTTAAATGGACACCATCTTAATGAAAATACTTTTCTGAATCCTTTCTCTTGAGGGAGAAAAATCAAAAGAACAGTCTGTCCTGTTTTTCGACGCGCAGTAAAATTCCCGTTCCGCCATTCAGCACCTGGTATGAAAGGCTTTACACAAATGTAACTTGTTGTTGTTGTTGTGACACTATTCTAAAACTGAAGGCACCATCCTGGTCAGATTAATTGGTCAATCACCAAATAATTGCTTGAGGGACCTTTCTATGCCACAAATTGGCTACTAGATTTTCATCGGGGGAAAAACTCTCGCTCGTTTTGACTGTAATTACTTGTGAGATGCTTTCGGGCAGTTTGGATTGGATAAGACACCAGAGGAAATGCGTGTTCCCTTCTCTTTCGTGTGATTTTCACCACATTATATGACATGCCTGACCAACCATTTTGTCCCATGTGTCTCACATCACCGCGTTGTACACTTAAGTTAAGAAACGTAAAAAGATGCGTCAAATATGTTTACATTAAGATGAGTGTAACTTTAATTTCTAGAAATGTATGATATTTGGATTATGAACACAGGCTCAAGCTAATGTGCAGTTACTAGAATCTATTGGCTGCTCACCTTTGCATCTACTGTACATGGTCCAATTCTAGGATCACTTCTTCCACTTCCCCTTCCAGATCCAAGGATTAATTTCACAGTGACTATAAACCTACAGCTGCTCCAATATGACCTACAGAAAAATATTTTAAATTTGAAAGGTTCAATTGATGTAGCAAACTCTAAATTAATAGCTCGGTTAATAGAGGTTGTTGCTAATAAATCGAAGGCCATTTGGAAATCCTCTCGGTTCTTCCAAGTTAGTTGCCCCAGATATGAACAGTTCAAGTCATCCCATCAGTTTCTTGGCTACCCATTCCCATTAAATATGGAACTTTCTCGAGGGCACTATTTCTCCAAGCTCTCTAATAGCCGAGATTGTATTCTTATGAGAGTTCACTACCCAGGATTCTAACTGAACCTACTGAGGCTGAGTCTGAAATTCCAACTTTATTTTTGTTTGCCCGCAAAAGACCCGCCTTGCAGAGTTGTGGAAAATCCTCAATATTGTACTACTCTTAAGTTGGAAGCAATTATTTTCACAATTCTTCAACAAAACTGGCTTTGAAAAAAAATAAGAATGAATGAATGATTTCCCACATTTCTGTACAGTCTCATATTTCAGACAAAATTACCTCACAGGCTTTGTCAAGGTGGAATCGTGGGCCACAAGTGAGTGACATGCTAGATTTTACACGTTTTGACGGGGGAGAGGCTTGAATGTTTCTGGAGAGGTGGAAATGAGCAGCAAGAACCCCCGAGGTGACCTCTTCTGATGAAGGAGTTCTTCCTTGCTCTAGTTAATTTTCTTTCCTCCTTTCCTCTCCTGAATACTTGTGACCTGTTTTTTTTTCATAATTGTGCTCGAGTTCCCGTATGTGCCGGGTCCGTCTGTGCCTGAAAATCCAATCAGCACTCGCAATAATCCCATCAGCAACGACAACAACAACTTCAATTCATATAGCGCCCTCACTCCACGCCGAACGGAGTCTCACAACAACGGATCCCGGGGAAGGGGGGCAAAGGTGACCAAAGGTGAAAAGAAAGGTCTTTAGCTGGGACCTCAAACTGGGAAGAGAGTGGGGAGGGCGAGGAAAAGGGAGTGAGGAAGGGAATGCCAGAGCCTCGGGGCGTAGAGGCTGAAGGCACGGCCGCCGAGGGTGGAGCGGAGGATTCGGGGAGAGACACGGAGGAGGCCAGACCCAGTGGAGCGAAGGCAGCCGACTTTGCCAAAGGAGCTTTCACTTGGCAGCAATAAGACCATCTGGAATTTCAACCCACCGTGGCTGTTACCTCACCCACGCGCCCATCATTCATCTGGGTGAACCCTGTCAGGTTGCTTGTCTTCGGGTAATGTCACAGCCGAGCTTGATTGTCATTGCGTCCTCGTCTGACAGCCACATCTCCAGCAATCAGCCGTTGAACAGTGATCCCTGGACCTCCTGTGCTTTTTGCCATCCCAGCCCTCCAGCACTCAGATCATTTGTTAGTTCTCTGGGTGAGAGCAAATAAAGTAGAAACTTATGCTTCATACATACAATGCCTCACCCCTGTGTTGACTCAGCTATTCACTGGAAAGAAATTTGCTGAAGCGTCTGTCAGCAAAGTATTTAAACAGTGAAAGGTGGGACGCCAAGAGCCGAGATGAGTGATCAAATTTTTTTTTAAAAATACAACCAACATAAAGCAACATGAACTAAGGCAAACTGTGTAAGATACTTTGATCAGCTTGGGTGGGAATCCAGGGCGTTACCAGGCCAGAAGCACGATAGTTATGTTTGACAGGGAGAAACAGAATGTTGGACTGAATTGTACTTCCCAGCTAAAGTCACTCTCACAAAGGCCAACAAATAATGTGTATCACTCCGTAAGGCCAGGCTCTAAATATAGACGGTAATAGTTAATCCAAAGTGCTTGCTGTAAATCTACGTTTAATGTTCAACAAAGCAGTAATATTCCAACTATAAAACAAGAACACTTGCTATAAATAATGAACATAGTGTTTAACCAAAAGGTTTGTTATACCACTGAAGGGTTTAATTAGGACTAGCCCAGTAATGCTGTAAATACAGAGCTGTATCTACTTCATAAATGTTTGATAAAGCAATGGAACTTGTTATTATTTTGTCATCAGAGTTGGTTGTGAGACATTTACAAATGTGTTGCTATTATACTGAGCCCTGTTCAACAGGCACAGAATGGCATTTGTTTGTTTTTGTGCGTCAGCTCACTTATTATCAACACCATACGATATCAGACATTTCATTTGGTTTGAAAACCCAGGTAAGCTTATACATGCACAAGCTATTTATTCACTGTTTTGAAGGCTTATTATTCAAGATAGAGAACCGCGAGAACCACACCACGATTAAGGCAAAGCTCAGGTGATGAATCCCAATTTAATAGCACAGTACTGTAGTATATTTTTTAAGAGTTCCGTGTTTGGAACAAGGTTTATTGCAAAACAAGACTGTACTAAAGCAGAATTACTCGTATTAGAATTTACACAAATAACCTGTTCAAAATATACTACTGTACAGTACTATTAAACATTGTTTGTGATGTGGTGAATACAACGATAAATCTGTAAATAGTGTAAGCAAGGTTTCCCCCATCACGGCTGTGTTTCCCTCATCGTGGAGAGACCCAGAGTCAATCTGTCATTTTGTGCCATTTTTTGGGGGGGGTGGGGGGCGACAAGGACTGGGGTGGAGGAGAGGAGAGGAGAGGAGAGGGCAATCACAGGAAAGGAAAGTCATTGAAATATCATTGTTTCGTTTGTAAAAAGCGGGTTCTACATCTGTAAAAGAATAGCAATCGCTTTGAATTCGCTGTCGCAAGGTAAACACTGAACTCCCAGCCCTCTGCCATTCAAGGTATGTACATTGAAATACTGTTACAACACAAAAACAGGCCAACTTGTTTGTGGACCCCTACCCCCCAATCCTCTCTCCCATACTCCTCTATCCCCTCCCTTCTCATATCTGTTTCCCTTGTGCAATGCGTGACATCACCTCAGCCTCTCAGTTCTTGTTAAAGTCACTGACTTCCAGCCAATTGTTACTCTCCATTTTTAATAATTCATACGATCAATTATTCATCAACCGATTACATAAAATCTTGCTTGCTGCAGGTTTAGCGAAATACTAACATGTAAATGCCGTGGGATAGTCACGGCTTTTTCGGGCAGCTTCCTGTAATGTAGAGGCAGCTTACGGGATTGGTGAGTGGCACGGTGCTCTTGTTAATGCGTTCATCGTGGGATGATCCAAACGAAGGTTTCGATCTGAATAAGCTTAAGAGTTTTTGGTATTGGAAGCCAGGCGATGGTTGAATGGTTCTTGCCGTACCCGCTCAGAGATTAAGCGCAGTGGGCACGGAGCAAACGATATTCCATTCTAGACCCACACACCTCTCTATGTGTAGGTGGAGGACTTGGAACTCTGCCTCTGGTTTAGATACTGTTCAGCATGTCTCAAGACATTCAGCTGACCCAAAAAATAAGTTAGATTTACTCAAGGCAGAAGATACATGACAGGCTACTGGTTTTGATCAAAACAACCTCAGGCAACAGAGCTTGTCCTGCTAGTTATATTTCACGTTAACTGCAAGGTGAGCTTTCTGGGTGTTCTGACAAAAGCTGTGATAAAACGTATTGGGAATCACTTTAGGCAGGGATATATATGTTGGTAAAGTCGTAACATCCAGAATCTGCATTGTCAAACCTCCCAAAAGTGTTCATTTAAATAGTAGAACGTGCAGCTACCTCGACGTACATTCCATCTGTTATTCAGCGCAATATACAATAGAATTATTTTTATTTGAGGGGAATTCACTAAAGAGCTGAACTTATTTGTGGATGGCTATCAAAGTTTCTCAGTGCGACCAAGTGAACTAAAATTGCAACGGAATAAAAAACGCAAGCCAAGCTTGCTTTCAAAAGCACTATTTAACAATGAAAGTTTATAAGATTAAATAGAGCGATTTGGTTAAACAATACCTATGTGTACAATGTTAATACGCCCCCAGTAACGGCAGAATTTTTGTAACATGTCCATCCGTTTTGCTCAGTGTTCCCTTCAGCGTTTACATGGATGGAGTGTTGCATTGGGAGTTTTATTCCTAATCACTTTCAGAGTCAATTCTAAATCTTTTGAAAGGTTTCCTGGACTCTTTACATTGATGAATAGGGACTCAGTCGTCGCCAAGCACTGGCGTACGGGGCTAAAGATTGAATGGAGTTTGCCGTTACCACAGATGAGGTGGAAAATCGGTACGATTTAAATTGGTACTATTATAGCATGTGTTGTCAACAACAACAACAACAACAACAACATGACATTTACAGAGGCGCCTTTCACGCAGGGAGGACGTCCCAAGGCGCTCCGGAAAGGATGCTGAAAGAAAAAGCATCTTCTTGGCTTCCGATAGGGCAGAATATCGGTCACTGTTACAAGCTGAAGTTTTCACTTGCGAAATAAACTATTTGGTTTCATTGAATATTCCCAGGAAAATAATAAAAGGCACTACAGTACATTGCAATCTAGAATTATGCCAGGGACTTCAGCGCATACCCTGTCACTGGTAACCCATTGTCCTACAATATAAAGGCCACGATTGACAGCGATGGGAGGAAACCAGTGCCCGAGCTCAGAGAAGCATTTGCATGGCATTTCAAAAAGATAGTTTTGCTCTAATTAAGATTTCTATTTGGCTTTCAAAAAATATTCAATAGAAACCACCTCCTGGGTAACCCCATTAACTTGATTATGTATATATGGTTACAATATGCATTTATCAGTGACTACTCGTTCTATCATCTTGTACAGTATACCATATGTATCCCTGATGTTCACATCGACAAATCATAAAACGACTGATTTGAATTGATCAATTCTGATTCATAGTTTGTCTGCAATTCCCTCTCTCCCTCCTTGTTGTTTTTTTCAACAGTTTCTCTTATTGGGATGGAGGGGATAATTGACTTGTAACGCAAGAGTGAAAACCTAAGAAAGCAGAGGCCAAAAAACTAAACAATATTTTGTTTGAGATTCCCGAGAAAGAATTAACTAGAAAAGGAAACAAAAACAGAAGTTGCCGGGGAAACTCAGCAGGTCAGGCAGCATCCATGGAGAGAGGAAAAGGAGTCGATGTTTTGGGTCCACAACCCTTCGTCAGAACTAGAAAAGGAGATGCCTGGGAGCAGTTGGCACCGAGAGAGAAACGCAGGGACATATGGAACCAGGAATATGGTGGGGTGGAAAGCGGTAAATTTAAAATCACAGAGAGAGAGAGAGAGAGAGAGAGCAAAGGATCGATCTCAGAGAGTACAGAGAGTAAGAAAATCTTAGCAAAGTGGAGATTTCAAATCCGATGCTGATCACATGTGTTTTGCAAAAGGAGCAGCCAAACGTCTGGCCCACTGCTGAAGATACAGATCAGATGCCAAGACCTAGACATTGCTGCCAATGTGGACAGGGACCAGGGACCAGACACTGCTTTGGATTTAGGGTAAATATCAGTGACAATTCAACTTGACCTTGTGAAGGGGACAAAAAAATGAGTAATAATAATACAAAGTAAAATATTGTATATTGGCATATCTCATCTCATCAATAGCAGTACTGTGATAATAAGTTGATATAGTGCTTTTCACATCTTCTAGATGTCTGAATGCACTTCACTAGTGTAAAGTGAATTTGTGGGCAAAATGTGGCAGCCAATTGCGCACAGCAGTATTCCACAAACAGTCGTGGATTGAAATGACCAATTTATTATTGTTTTTTTTTCTTAAGGGATTATTATCAGGCTCAACGTGTGTGGAGTAAGGAAATTTGCCCCAAGGTTTTGCTCTGCCTGGAATCAAACCCAGGTCCCTCGCTTGTAAGGCGAATGCTCTAACCACTGAGCTACAGGACTCCGCTGTGAGAGTTCAACCCCTTTTACGTGAGAGACGTAAACTCATATAGGATGGGTCTTTTCATCGTCAAACAAATTGAATTGCTGTTCTGCTGAAGGGATGTGAGGTTTTCGCACCATACCAGATCGTTTGGTCTCACTGCTCGGGGAAAGGTGCGCTACAAATGGCACAGACTATTCCGTATGAGATTCGTCATATTTTATTCCTAAGAAATAATACAAGGAATCGGCCAGATCACATCCGAGCCAAACAGCCACAAACACAATGAAATCAGACTACCCAGTCTTTCATTCAATACGACTGTTTGTGGGGGTCACTGCTGTACGCAGTTTGACTGCCGTCGTTTCGCCCACAGAGTGTACAGTCGATTCGGTTTACATTCCGTGAAGCCCTTTGAGACGTCTCAATGAAGTCGTACGTTACTAGATCAAATGCGAGGTTTATTACCGTGAAACATAAATTACCGAGCTCATGGGAAAGAACACACCAGTCAATAAATGCATTTAGTTTGTCCTATAATGATTAGCAAACTCTTGTAAAAATATTATTACAGAGCGGTAGATGATTTTTTTTAATTGCCTCCTGTCAGCAGTTAATTCCACCCAGATCAGAAAAGCTTTTAACTTAACACAAGTATTTGTTTTGCGCAGCAATGTGCTGTCTATGGTTGGCAATGGAGATTTCAAACGCACTAGTCGATATATACACTGTCACCGGACAGGCTATGAGGTTAACCTTTTGCTTGTGTGTCGAGCATGGGTTTTTCTCTGTAAAGCCTCAGGATTTTGCCTGTGGAATAAGTTGTATGGGAAATGATTGGAGCCACCCCTAATGAATTAATTCATTGCAGTAATTCATTTCCGTACAACTTAATCACTCGCGCGTCACATACTTAGTCATTTCAAAAGTGAGAGAAGGTGACAGAGAAGGTAAAAAAAAAAGCGCCTCCATCCATCTATCTATCTATCCATCCATCCATCCATCCATCCATCAGTCCATCCATCCATCCATCCATCAGTCCATCCATCCATCCATCCATCCATCCATCCATCCATCCATCAGTCCATCCATCCATCCATCCATCCATCCGTCCATCCATCAGTCCATCCATCCATCCGTCCGTCCGTCTGTCTGTCTGTCTGTCTGGCTGGTTGGCTGGCTGGCTGGCTAGCCAGACACACACACACACACACATACACAGACAGCTTGCTAGCTGGGTAGCTATTTTCATCGGCCTCCGAGTGTGTGAATTGAAAATCGTCAGCTATCAGATCAGCGCTTTGTATTCCAGCCTTCGGGGAAAACTGTAATTTCCTTTGAGAATTCAATTCCATTGCTCCAAAACATCAGATAGGAAAATACTGTCATAAAAACGGGTTTGTTGGCGGTGGGGTTCCTGCCCATTACCGGCCCTGAATACTTTTAAAGTGCGTCCAACCCTGCAGTTTGACAGTAAAAAAAATTTGCCCGAGTTTTAATTGTTCACAATTAGGTTTGCAAGCGAGTTACATAGAGGGTATGAAATTGGGTTTTTGCCCTCAACCCAACTGTTATTGCTTAAACAGCGGGGATTACCTGGATGGATTGCTCCCCAGAAAACCATGAAAAGAGCGGACTGTTGGTTCTTTTCTCATATACAGATACATATACATAGACAAACGTATAAACAATACAAATGCCAAGCAAAGTCTTCGTTAAGGTTTGGTGAAAATGGCGGCTTTAATACAGGGAACTGTAACATTGTGGAAGTTTCTTAAATTGTACTACACCGTGAGAGCAGAGCTTTGATGGGGACGGTTTGGAGATTGTGTAACCTTAATCATAGATGAACCACCACCCACCCTATGGTACAAGATGCTCAACGTTTGGAAACTGATGGCAATGCCCTGGCTAGCTTATTAATGGTCTAACTCAGCGGCAAAGTGCATTAGGTGGGGTGCACATGGGTGCGTATTGAATACACACAGTAACCCTCACCCCGTGATTGATTGACAATTAGTTATTAGATGTTTTAAGGGTCTATGGAATATCTGAAGGCAGTTGATCTACCTCGTGCCAGGGACAGATCGGAGATTCAGAATGGTACAAGTTTCAAGGAAAACCACAGGATAAAACAACCGGCTATTTGTGCAGCTGACAACACAACTCTGGATCCTGGAAAATCGACATCTGAAAGGGAGGGAGGGAGGGAGGGAGGGAGGGAGGGAGGGAGGGAGGGAGGGAGGGAGGGAGGGAGGGAGGGAAGGAGGGAAGGAAGGAAGGAAGGAAGGAAGGAAGGAAGGAAGGAAGGAAGGAAGGAAGGAAGGAAGGAAGGAAGGAAGGAAGGAAGGAAGGAAGGAAGGAAGGGCTAATATTTTGGGGGAATGATTTTTCTTTGCACAAATTGTTGTGCATTTCGAAATGTGAAGCAACTATTTTGCGACCCTGTAATCACGGTTGAAGGCAGAGTCACAGGGAGTTACGAAAGGATTTGTGCCGCTCGTTGTCTGCCTTTGGTTCTGATCACTGTTTGGTGTGAGGTGTTTGAACAGATGATTGCACACACAAGGGAACAATTACTCTTGCGTGACTTCTAACTTGGGTTTGAAGGTCCACTGGTCACCTCCTGGGCCCTGGAATTACACATTTTGATCACTAAAACATAAATACATTTCACAGCCACTATCGACTTTCCTGATCATTTTTTTTTTTTTTGCTTTCTCGGTTTGAGTGCACAATAGTCTGATGTTGACGATGTGAAATTGACCAGAAATTTAGTGCGAAGACGACAAGTACATTGTGAGTGGGGAGGGGGGGAGGGGGGGGGGTGTTTTATGCTTTATTGACAGTTCGATCTTTGGAGATGGAATTATTGGAGTTTGGGAAGGTTGAGAGTACAGGAAATACACTGAAAACAAACTTAAAACAACTAGAGGTATCCCCCGATTTACGATTTTTCTATTTACACAGTTTCGATTTAAGGGACATAATTTTTTAACACATTTTTTAATCGATGTATGACATGTGATCTTGCCTTAAAAATCTGATAGAATGTTTTGATGAGGTGGATGGTTTCGATAACGGAATGGATGGACGAGGGCAGCGCAGTTGATGTAGTTTACATGGACTTTCAAAAGGCATTTGACAAAGTGCCACATGAGAGACTTATTATGAAATTAAAGGCCCATGGCGTAAAAGGGACAGTGGCAGCGTGGATCCACAACTGGCAGCGAGACAGAAAGCAGAGATTTGTGGTGAGCGGCTGTTTTTCAGATTGGAGGGAAGTGAGCAGTGGCGCCCCCCAGCGATCGGTATTGGGACCATTGCTCTTTGCAATCTACATCAATGATCTGGACTTGGGTGTAGGGAGCACGGTTTCCAAGTTTGCAGATGACACTAAGTTAGGGAGAATAGTAAATAGTGAGGAGGATAGTAACCATCTGCAAGAAGGATATAGATAAAATGGTAAAGTGGGCAGACACGTGGCAGGTGAAGTTTAATGCAGAGAAGTGTGAGGTGATGCATTTTGGGAGAAGAAATGAGGGGAGGCAATATAGGCTAGATAGTACAATTTTAAAGGGTGTGAAGGAACAGAGAGACCTGGGGATTTGTGTTAGTGACTCTTTGAAGGTGGCAGGTCAGGTAGACAAAGCAATCAGTTCACCTTCACAAAGTTCGAGACTGAAGGTCGATGTAATAATGAAATAACTGATGAACTCGGTGATGTACGAGAGGTGACCCCCAGTGCGACTGCCCTACGTTTTGTATATTTATTACCTATTTGGTGTGTGGAGGGTTGAGGAAAGGATTTTACTCGTATGTCCCTTTGCCATAATAATTTGTGTTAGACACTTTTGGTTGCGGTTTTATTTCATTGGGTGATTTTACCGGAGTGGAGCATATTTTCACTGGGATAATTAACAACAACAACAAAATTACATTTGTGTCGTGCCTTTCACGTCAGGAGGACGTCGCAAGGCGCTGGGCAGTTATTCATTCAGACCCGAGCTGAGGACGGGTGGGGGTGGGGGAGTGGGGGGGGGGGGGGGGGGGGCAGGTTGTTGAGGGATAGGAGGTTCACGGATGTGGAGTGGGGCGAGGTTGTGGATGGGCTATAAATGTGAGGACCAGGATCTAACACAAGAGTCAGAATTAAACACAAGAAAGGGGTTAACACTTGAGAATAAGACAACAAGGCACCTTGAGAATAAGACAACAAGGCAGTCTGGTCTGCCTGGGTCTCCCTGTATGTTACTTCAGGAAAACATCAGGACATATATTTGCAGTTTTATTTCAATGGAAATCTGCGAGGAAATAGGATTAGATTTTTTAAAAAAAGGTGGCGGGGGAGAAAGGACAGGTATGTCTAACTTCCAGATTTGGGCATTGTACGGTAGAGTACTCTTATCAACTCCCTGTTACCATCAGTGACTGGTGATACTTGGGAGTCAAATCCCATGAAATTCGGGAATTAAAGTCATCTGCCTCGAGTTGGTGAGCGCTGTCCCCACATCTCTGTACAAAGTGAACCCGAACGTCTAATCAAACCTCACGCCTTGAGCAGTGAAGGGTTTCTCAATAGCTACTGGTCCCTGGTATACTTGGCATCTAATCCCAAACTCCTCAACTATGAAATCAGTGCTGTGTGTGTGTGTGTGTGTGTGTCTGAACCACTGAAATCTCAGTAGGAAATTGTTTATCTAGTTCCATGTGTTCCCCCCCCACCCCCCCACCCCCATTGTATCTCATCTGTAGCATGGTTTTGAGCTATGACCAAGTCCTGGTATCTAATCCTCGATGTCTGTTCTCGTCAGTACCTCATCTTCGCGGAGTCAATTCTCATGAATTAAAGCCAATGCCTATTCCCCCCCCCCCCCCCCAGCCCCTATCATTGAGGTGTTTCATCTCATTATGTTACCATTAAAGTACTGTTTTCACCCACACACAAAACACACACCCACAAAACACACACCCACAAAACACACACACGCGCGCGCGGCATGCAAATTCCATTTAATAATAATCCTGGTGTTCGATATACGTAGCGCTTTTCACACCGTATCGACGTCTCACAGCGATATATTATATATATATAATATATATATATATAGATATATATTGCTGCGAATCGCTTCGAGAAGAGACGTCTACAAAGTCGCCTGTGTCGAACGCGGAGATTGTTTTGATTTATTCCACGGAAATCTAATGTCACTTTTGCTCATCAGGAAAACACACTTAGCACTCTGTCTTCAGTACAGGACTGTAGTATCTTAAAATAGGTTCATTTCCCCCA